>CM035838.1:203532189-204732189 GCA_020510985.1 Pholidichthys leucotaenia | reverse complement strand
GGGCCGTATAAGTTCACCAGATTTATATTTGTGCCCTTCAGAGGTAAAGTGGGCTATCCCACATTTTTAACCCCTACTCTCTTATTGTTGTGAATATGTGATTTAAATATATTTTCATATTTATTTATTCACACCTTGAAGGTAATTATAGGGGGTAACTTTTTAATGATATAGGCACACTAATTTTTTGAGAATATTTCAACTTTAGAGCTCATTTTCTCAAAATAATGGTTTTGTGGGATAGCCCACTTTACCTCTGAAGGGCACATTTTCTAATAACAAAGATCCTGGGATAATTAGATATCTTCCAAATTTGTCTCTAATTACATTTTTCACTTGAAGTGGGACTGTTTTGTGTATGAGAGTCATAACTCCCCTAGCTCGGGATGAAAATGATGAGGTGAACACGTTACCTTGCCATCTTCTCCTAATTCTTTTTACATCCTCCTCTATTAGATGAGTTTCTTGTAAAAATACAATTTTTGAATCTGTCTTTTATTTTATTCATAACTTGTTTAAGTTTTTTAAGATTTTGTAGACCTCTGCAATTCCATGAAATTAAATTAAGATTAATGCTTTGATCTATGATCAATAAGGAGTTTGAGATTACCTTGCAATATGAACATGCTCATACAGAGAAGCAAAAACATGGATGATAGTATATTCATCCTACAAACTAAACAAAAACAGATTCACTTTCCCCACATTCGTGGTAATCCCCCCAAAATCAAAAAATTCCGTCTCCCATTATAGCTAGTGACTGTTCCACACCTGCGAAGATCAGTCAAACCACTCTCTCTTTCTCCTCTCAATCACCCTGACACTACTACTGTTTTTATGACATTAACTCTCTTCTGTAGTTTTTTCAACATAACTTCAAAGTTTTATAACAACGTTGTACATCATAACTTTTTTTTTTTAATACAGTCTGTATTTTGTAGACATGTTTATGTTTCAGATCAATCAGATGTCTGTACAAATGCTTAAATGTTCTACCTTTGTCATGTTCATGCTTAGCTCCCGCCAGTCTCCTTTTGGATCTGCTTGATGAGCTGCTGCGCCTCTTGAGGGGTCTTGAAGATGTGGGTTCTCCCCTTATATGTGACCAGCAGTCTTGCCGGATGAATTACTCCGTGACGAATCCCTAGGTTGCGCAGCTCTTTGCGGGCGGGGTCGAACTGTTTTCTCAATTGTTGTATTCCTGCAGCAAAGTCCAGATAGAACCGCACCTGTTTGTCCTGGTATTTAATTTCCCCTTTAGCTCGCGCCGCATTGGTGACAGTCATCTTGTCTCTGTAGTTGAGGAACTTCATAATCAGCATCCTCGGTGGTGTCTTGTTATCTCTCGGTGGGCCAGTTCGGTGAGCGCTCTCTAAAACGACTGATGACTGCAGATCCACGTTATTCAGCGCTTCTGGAATCCACTTTTCCAAAAAGGAACACGGGTCCCGTCCCTCCGCTCCCTCCGGGAGGCCCACCAGCCTCAAATTATTCCGTCGCGAGCGGGATTCCATGTCTAGGACGTTATTTTCCAGACTTTTGCATTTTAATTCCAGTGTTTGCAGTTTAGTTTGCAGGCTGGTGACGTCATCTTCAGCGCTTAAATTCGGAGCTCCGCCTGCGACACTCCCTCCATGCATCGTTTATTTTCTTTTCTCATACCTTCTATCGCTGCTATAATCCCGTCGAATTTAGACAAAAACTCTGTTCTCATGGAGTTGATGGCAGTGAGCACTACGTTTGTCCCCTCTTCAGCAGTTCCTGCTCCGCCGCTGGCTCCCTCCTCCGCCATCGCCTCTGGAGTTTTCTCTGTTTCGCCTCGAGCGTGGAAATCTGTTAGCTTGGGTTGTTTTGTCGAGTTACCTTTTCCTCCACCTAATTTTCCAACCTTAGTCTTTACCATATCTGCGCCAAAACGCTAGGATGGGTTTTTGTTCCAATTAAAAGAGTTTTAGTAATTTTTTTTTTTTTTTATTTTCAAGAGCAGAGCAGCGTGAAACACGTCTTCCTACGTGGCCGCCATAACCGGAAGTCTCAATCAGAGGCACTTTAAATGGTGGCAGGTGTGTGCTGACTCCCATTTAACAGGAGTTTGAATGTGATTGGTTAATTCTGAACACAGACACATCCCCGGTTATAACAGGGTGTGCATATTTATGCAATCAGGTTATTACCTCCGCCAGGCCGAAAAGGCCAGGAGGAGGTTATGTTTTTGCCGGGGTTTGTCTGTCTGTCTGTCTATTTGTCTGTCTGTCTGTCTGTTTGTCTGTTGGTTAGCAAGATAACTCAAAAACTTTGGGACGGATTTCCATGAAACTTTCAGGCGTTGTTGGAAATGGTACAAGGAAGAACTGACTAAATTTTGGGGATGATCCGCATCACCGTCTGGATACAGAAATTTTTTAAAGCATTTTTTAACACTGTGACATACGGCCATTTTCAACATGTGCACAGGCGCAATGGAGGCCGCTGGTCGTCGTGTCTGACCAACACAAACTCCGCGTTCTTCAACGTTTTACGCACAAAAGCACGCGGAAAACACTGGTGGCCTGGGCCCGCCAGCGTGCCTGTGTTTGCGCGCAGCTGCAAAACCTGACACGGGTAGCTGTCCGCCGCCGGATTATTTGGCAGAAATTCCCCGGCCAGCCATAGGCGCTGCGCATTTGGCAGAAATTCACCAGCCAGCCATAGGCGCTGCGCAAAAACGACCTCTCTGCCGGGGAAGCTTCTAAATTCTGTTTTGCCGCGGAGCGCAACCCCAATAATATAATATAAAACCCACGGCAACCTGTCTACCCAATCTGCATCCGTCAGTGGAGGACATGGACACAACAGCAACACTTCAGTTTATTACCTCCGCCAAGGAGGCAATGCTTTTACTACTGAACCACTAATCCTATCACTATCAGATTGATTGTCACTGATTAATTGTCTATGTTTATTCCACTGTCCCTGTCAAATAAACAAATAATCATTGTGAATCCAATTGCTAGTCATATGTTTTCATGGTCAAGGAATCTGAAAACGTACACACAAACACTGTATGGGGGGAACTGTGGCGCTTGGCGGAGGTCTGCGCTCTCCGAGTGCTTTTCTAGTTGTTTTTTATTTTTCCTCTTAAAAGATTTCAGTTTGTTTTTCAATTGGGTTGTACAGGTTATAGGTCACATTAATGGTGGAAAAAGTTGTGAAATGATTTATCTTGGTCTCACTTTTTTACATCACAACAACCTGGAATTTGAACAGGGGTGTGTAGACTTTTATATCCACTGTAGCTAATGTCTGTTTTTGCCTTCAGCCAGTCTTCACAAGCTATTTTTGCTGGTGTGATTTAGCAATGTATTACTTAAAAGTTTAACTGATGAAAATTTTGATGGTAATTAAAAGGATTGTGAAAATGTTTATAAAATGAAATGGGCATAAAAATACTAAAGAAACAGTCGAAAAAGTCAGAAGAGTATGGTCAGTTTATTAAAGCCGGAACCTCCTAAATATTCTATTATTAAAATCTTGTTAAAGTAAAGTTATGGTTTGATCATCGATGGAGCAGCTGAGGAGTGGGGGAGCAGCACCAAGTTTCTGGGGGTGCACATGTCTGAGGACCTGCGCTGGTCCAGCAACACGGCGTCACCGGTCAACCAGCATCCAGATTCATGAGGAAAAAACTGACAATTTACAGGAAGAAAGCTGCACATTTTTGGGGGAAATAAAGCAAATTTACAAGAGAAAAATCACAAATTTTTTAGAAAAAGTTCTAAATTTATGAAAAAAAAGTTGAAATTTTGAAAAAAAAAAAAAAGTCACAAATTTTTTAGAAAATCTTATGATTAAAAAACTGTAAAATTCTGAGAGAAAAAAGCTGCAGATTATGAGGAAAAAAATTGAAAATTTGTAAAAAAAAAAAAAAGTTCACAAATTTATGAGAGTCACTAATTTATGAGAGAAAAAAAGTTGCACATTTACATGGAAAAAAATCACAAATTTTTGAGAAAAAATTTTGAGGGAAAAAAAGCTGCAGATTTATAAGAAAAAAGTTTTAAATTTCCAAGAAAAGTTGCAGATTTACAAGAAAAAAAGTTGAAAATGTGCAAAGAGAAGTCACAAATTTTTGTGAAAAATGTCACTAATTTATGACAAAAAAGTTGCACATTTACAAGAGAAAAACATTTCTGAGAGGAAATTGCAAATTTTTGAGAAAAAAATGTACATTTCTGAGGAAAAAATAAAAATTGGAAAAAAAGTTGCTGATTTATGAGAAAAAAGTCACCAATTTACGAGAAAAAAGTTGCACATTTACAAGAGAAAAATGACAAATCTTTGAGAAAGAAGTTGTGCGTTTGTGAGGAAAAAGTTTCAGATTTGTGAGAGATGTTTTGTGTTTCTTCTCGTCACCAGGGACAACGTGGAGTGGAGCGACGAACAGGAGGCAGCAGCGAAGAAGAAGGTTTCTGAACACAGTCAGCCACTTCCTCCAGACAGACAAGGTTTGATTACCGACACCGGTGCCGTACACGAACACAACACCACCTCGGGATGTGACCCGCTAATTGTGCCCCACAGAGGAATACGACAGCCGGGCCAGCGAGTACTGGAACCAGTTTTACACCATCCATGAGAATCGCTTCTTCAAGGACCGCCACTGGCTCTTCACAGAGTTCCCAGAGTTGGCCCCGCAGAGCAGCCCGACCCACGGAGCCCCGCCCCACAGCCTGCAGACGGACGGATGTCAGCGAGAGAGACCAGACAGAGGGCGTACGGCTGTGCCTCACACCGATGGAGACTTTCCCGGCTCCTCTGCCACGTATCGCATCCTGGAGGTGAGTGATGATGGTGAGAGAGCAGGGGTGGAAATGACGAGTCCTGGAAATCACTTTTCTGCCTCAGAAATTTAAACGTGAGAAATCTACCAGGGACCACGACTACCAGGGACTCTATTATGAGGATCTAAACTCTGCATTTGCATCTTTCACCAATGGGTTTTGGTACATCTGCAGTTTTTTCTCATGAATATGCAACTTTTTTCTTGTAAATTGGCAACTTTTTTCTCATAAAATTGCAACTTTTTCTCGTAAATTTGTGATTTTTTTTTCTGAAAAAATTTGCAGTTTTGCCTTGTAAATTTGCAATTTTTTTTCCCGTAAACCTTTTCCACATAAATTTAAAACTTCTGAAAAATGTCCAACTTTTTTCTTATAATTTTGCAACTTTTTTGTGAAAAATTTGCAACTTTTTTCTCATAAATAAGCATTTTTTTCTTGTAAATTTTCTAAAAAAAAATTTTCACATAAGTTTTCAACTTTTTTCTTGTAATTTTGCAACCTTCATCTGGATGTTGGTTAAATTTGTGTTATATGTAATAATAATAATGCATCAGATTTATATAGACACTCAAAGACGCTTTACAATGGATACATTATTCATTCACTCCACAGACATTGGTAGTGGTAAGCTGCCTCTGAAACCACAGCTGCCCTGGGGCAGACTGATGAAAATGTGGCTGCCAATCCGCACCAACAGCCTCTCTGACCACCACAGAACATTTATACCCATTCATGCCCAGTGTCATGGACACTGGAGGAAAGGTGGGTAAAGTGTCTTGCCCAGGGACACAACAACAGGATGGCTGGGGAGAGCGGGATTCAAACCACTAACCCTCTGGTTATTAGATGACCCGCTCTACTTCCTGAGCCACTGCCTCCCACATTTCCTTCCTCCGTTCCATTTTTGCTGAGCACCAAGCTGGACGCCAGGAAGTTCCATTTTTATATGGTCTTTGGCATGACCCGGCTGGGACTTGAACCCTGACCTCCCAGTTGTGGGGCTGATGCCCTGCCTCTAGGCCACCACTCCGGTAATTAAATTGCAATTTGTATGTTTTGAAAATTTAGACTGACATCTTTTGTGATATTTTTCCTTCTTTATTCTTGCAAATTTGTACTTAATTTTCCATTTACACATCTGTACCTCATGCTAAATTCATGAATACCCCCCTTCCCCCTTGTTAAAAACAATAAATCGCCCACTTACTGTAGCAAATCTCAGCAGGTCTTCATGCCCCTAAGATGTCCCAGACATGATGGGCTATGTCAGTATGTGGACAGGACGGGTGTGGGTGTGTGGGTTCGTGAACGTATTCAGGAGATCCTTCACACTCATGTTTGCATGGTGCACAACAGAGGAACAGAATGAGCTGAGTATGCGTGCTAATAATAATTTACCTGTAGTCTGGTTCAATCAGCTCCTCCTCCTCCTCCATAAAACAAATACCATGGCATTTATTTTAAATCTGCAATACTTCTCACAAACTTTCTCAGGCCCATTAGCTCTTTTATCTTCATGTTAATGCTGTGTTATGGTGGCACATGTTTTCAGTAACAAAAAGCATCGTATTCACTGATGTGCTCTGTGTAGGTTGGCTGTGGTGTGGGGAACACTGTGTTTCCAATACTGAAGACCAACAAGTAAGTTGTGCCTGAGTGGACGTGTTTAACGAGGCCGTGTATAACGAGCTGTACGTTGTAACGCTGCCGTGTCTCTGCAGTGATCCGGGACTCTTTGTGTACTGCTGTGATTTCTCCAGAACGGCTGTGGAGTTAGTCAAGGTGAGAAGACTGGGGGGGAGGGGGGGTGCACTGAGGGGTCTGATGAATTAAAACACTCTTCTCCTCTTCAGGCTAATCCAGAGTACGACCCCCAGCGCTGCTTTGCCTTTGTTCATGACTTGAGTGATGCAGAAGCCAGTTACCCCCTCCCTGATGGGACCCTGGATGTTATCGTGTTGATCTTTGTGTTGTCAGCACTGCATCCCAACAAGTAGGAACCTCTTTACTTTGGCTTCGTTTTTTCTTGCACTGGGAGTTACACAAGAGGTGATTTTGGGGGGCAGGGTATCCTGTTTGATTGACAAGGCAAGTTTATTTGTATAGCACTTTTCATGTACAAGACAATTCAAAGTGCTTTACATAAATACATTAACGCATTACAGCAGGTTGCAAAAGGAATACATAAGAATTTAAAAACTAATTAAAAAGTAAATTAAAGAGAAACAAAAACAAGCTAAAATAGAATAAGATAGAAAAAGTTCCAGTGCATTGTAGGAGATTAACAATTGTTCTACTGAAAGGCCACGGCAAATAGGAAAATATTTAACCTGTATTTAAAGCAGCTGAGAATTTCAGCAGCCCTGATGCTTTCTTGGGAGTTTGTTCCACATGTGAGGAGCATCAAAACTAAACGCTGCCTCACCATGTTTGGTTCTAACTCTGGGCACAGATGGTAGGCCTGACCCTGATGACCTGAGGGCTCTCGGTGGTTCATGATGGACCAGAAGATCTCAGATGTATTCTGGCCCTAAACCATTCAGAGCTTTATAAACCAATGGCAGTATTTTGAAGTCTGTTCTTTGACAGACAGGTTTCTTGGTCTTAGTGAGGACTCAAGCCGCAGTGTTCTGAACCAACTGATTTTGTCGGTGCCGACTGCACAACAACTTCAAAATTTCGTGGTTCGGGGCTGAAACCATCAGACATTACAGGCGCACAGTAACGGCAGATTTACTGGATGCTGCAAATTCTTTTTTCCCTGTCAACAGCACACGGTGAGTCCTGGCTGCTGTAATATCTAAAATGTGAAGTTAATACTGGCATGACTGTGGAGCAGAATGGTCAGACACGGGGATATGAGGACACACAGTCCAGGAGAGGGGAGTCTCTGGGGGCTTCTCCTTCCTGTGCAGGACCAGTGTTACGCTGCTGGTACAAGCCACGCTGATTATTATTATTATGAACCTTATTTATACAGGTAATCCCATGGGTGGATAGATAGATAGATAAATAGATAGATGTACTTTATTGATCTCAAACTGGGAAATTCCAGTGTAACAGCAGCATGACAGTAGACAACCAAAACGACAGAAACACACGGCATAATAGACCAAGGGATTACCCAGGGAAAGTAAAACTGCCTAAATAGCATGTATACATTGTAGATGAATAGATGATGACCTGTATAGATACATGAATCATACTAGCTGTACAATGCAGGACTAGCAGATGCAAGGTGAAATGTGAAGTACCAATTATACTGGAAGGTGCAATATGGCAGCATAGTTATGACCAGAATTCAACATCAGCTGAAGCACACTTGCGTTCTGCAGCAGGACGATGATCCAAAACACACCAGCAAGTCCACCTCTGAATGGCTAAAGAAAAACAAAATGAAGACTTTGGAGTGGCCTAGTCAAAGTCCTGGCCTGAATCCGATTGAGATGCTGTGGCATGACCTTAAAAAGGCGGTTCATGCTGGAAAACCCTCCAATGTGGCTGAATTACAACAATTCTGCAAAGATGAGTGGGCCAAAATTCCTCCACAGCGCTGTAGAAGACTCATTGTCAGTTATCGCAAACGCTTGATTGCAGTTGTTGTTGCTAAGGGTGGCCCAACCAGTTATTAGGTTTAGGGGGCAATCACTTTTTCACACAGGGCCATGTAGGTTTGGATTTTTTTCCCCTCAATAATAAACACCTTCATTTAAAAATTGCATTTTGTGTTTACCTGTGTTATCTTTGTCTAATATTTAAATTTGTTTGATTTATTTATTTAGCGAATGCAAAGTCCTTAAGCCAAGCAGTTGCCTCCTGGTTTGCTGTATGGAGGGTGTGTAATCCTCCTTCCAGTCTTTGGAGCGGGCAAGCCTCTATGATGTGTTCCATTGTTTGCTCCTCTCCACATGCGCACAGTGGGCTAGGGCTACTGCCCCATCTGTAAAGGCTGGCCAAGCAGGGGCCATGTCCAGTCCTGAAGCGATTGAGTGTAGACCACTGTCTCCTTGGGAGGTTGGTGCCCGGGACCTGTTGGTTGGGGTTTATCACCAGCTGTTTGTTTGGGACCTCCTTGGTCTCCCATTCCTCTTGCCAAGCTGTCTGGATGGTAAAGTCAGCTGGGGGAGGGTTTTTCCAAATCGGCCGTCTGGATGAAAGTCGGGCAGTGGGTGGAGTGTAGATATCTGCATGGATTGGTAAGTGAGGAGAATCTTTAACTTTTTGGAGCATCCTTTGAGTTAATGCTGCTCGCCGGATGTGTGGAGGGGCTATGTTTGACAGTACAGAGAGCCAGGGGAGTGGTGTTGAGCGGATTGTTCCAGTTATAGTTCTCATGGTTGTGTTGAGCTGGGTGTCTACATGGTGTGTGTAAGATGACCTGGACCAGACAGGGGCACAATATTCTGCTACAGAGTATGAAAGGGCCAGTGCTGAGGTGCGCAGGGTGGAGACTGCCGCCCCCCATTTTGCACCAGCGAGCTTGCAGAGCAGGTTGTTTCGTACCTTCACCTTAGCAGCCGTCCCCTTTAGATGTTCCTTGAAGGATAAGGTCCTATCAAGGGTCACTCCAAGATAAGTTGGATTTGGGGCATGCTTAATAGGCATGTAATATGCTTAACGCATATTACAATTTGTTTGATGATCTGAAACATTTAAGTGTGACAAACATACAAAAGAATGAGAAATCAGGAAGGGGGCAAACGCTTTTTCACACCACTGTACTTCCGTATACACAACGCTGTGTCTGATGTTATGTTTTCTTCGACACACACGGGTCACTTCATAGCTGTAGACCATTTACACTGGAGTCTGATGGGGGTTGCATTTAAATTATAATGTGAACGCCCACACCAAAAAATCTGATCTCAGCAAAAAATCAGAATTGAGCATTAAGACCTGCAGTGTGACCGTAGCTTTTGAGTCTTTCTTCTTTGGCTCCAAAAACTATTATTTTGGTTTTGTCTTCATTTAACTGAAGAAAATTCTGGCACATCCACTCTTTAATTTGACCAATGCATTTGATCAGGGTTTTAATTGGACCATAGTCTCCTGGTGAGATGGTTATGTAGATTTGTGTATCATTTGCATAATTATGGTAATATATTTTGTTGGATTTTTATGATTTGAGCTAGTGGGAGCATATAGATGTTGAAAAGCAAAGGTCCCAAAATGGAACCTTGGGGAACTCCACAGGTTATTTTTGTTCGCTTGGATTTGTCGTTACCTATAGACACAAAATAGTCCCTGTCTTTTAAATAGGACTCAGACCAGCTAAGTGCTGTTCCAGAAAGTCCCACCCAGTTTTTCAGCTGATCTAGTAAGATGTTCTGGTCGACCGTGTTGAATGCAGCACTGAGGTCCAGTAGAACCAAGAGTGAAATGTTGCCATTATCTGTATTGGAGCAGATGTCATTAAGGACCTTAACTAGAGCTGTCTCAGTGCTGTGGTGTAGCCGAAAACCTGACTGGAAGACATCAAAACAGTTATTTAATGTCAGGAAGTTGTGCAGTTGTTGAAAGACAGCTTTTTCTGTTATTTTACTAAGAAAGGGGAGGTTTGATATGGGCCTACAGGTGTTCATGAGTGAGGTGTCTAGGTTGCTAGCACAATAACCCAGAATCAACCCTGTTAACCTGCTGCAACCCCCCATCAACATTCATCGGTGTAAATTGGCGGGGGGGGGGGGCATCCCCTCCAACCTGGAAAAAAGAAAAAGAAAAACATGTCATCATAAACATTTCTATATCATTTTACAGAACTGAATAAAAATACTTTGAAATACTAAGTAGAAATGGAAAAAAAAAAATCTTATAAATTTGCAACATTTTCTCATAAATTTGTGATTTTTCACTTGCAAATTTGCAACCTTTTTCTTAAAAATTTGCATCTTTTTTCATATTTTTGCACCTTTATTCTTGCACATTTGTTCCTAATTGCCATTTCTACACTTGTAGCTCATCGTCGCTGTCCGTCACAGACCTCACATCAAACCAGAGATTTTTCATGAAATGAGAGAAATGAGTTTGTCATTAACTTAGCAGCTTCATGATTTATCCACACGGGTTTTCTGAGTTGGTTTAATATTAGTAAAAACATCCAGAGACATGAAGGGTGACCAATAGGAGACCCCCGTGTTAAAAAATAACACATGACCCAGTGGTGTTACATCTAAATCATTCCCCCTCTCCATGCCCCAGGATGCAGGCGTCCATCAGCAGGTTGGCTCGTCTGCTGAAGCCCGGGGGAGTGATGCTGCTCAGGGACTACGGACGCTACGACATGGCACAGCTGCGCTTTAAGAAAGGTTACCATCACACACACAGCTGTCAGACACCCAAGAATGTCTGTTGTTTATTTTTGGTGTTCTTCTGGTTCAGAAGGACCATCTGACCAGATCAGAACCTTCTCTAGACAGATAAATGCAGACGCTCCTCAGACAGGAAGATCTGGATCAGGGCTGGAATAATTCAACACCTTAACTTTGATAAAACTGATGCCGTCAGGTTACTCCCTGAGGCGGTGTCGGCAGTGGTGACTGGTTTGGCTCAGCAGCTGGCTCAGCTTAAAACCAGAGTAGGTCTTGATTTTCAGCATTTAAGTCCAGTAGTCAGGGCAACTTCATCCTCTTTGTTTGGACTTTCAAGGGTTGAGATAATTAGGATCGTTACCTTAACTAGAAACACTGACTTCCTCTGTGACTGTTTCAAAATATACAACAGTTGGTTCTGACCGAGCAATTTGATTGGACAATAGGGATTCCAGGAGTTACTATAATCCACGATAATTGCACTCCAATTTCAGTGGATATGTATCACTCCGCTTCAAAGGTGTTCTAGTAATATTAATTACTAACAGTATGTTTCTATCAACTCTGACAATTGCAGTACTGTTTTGGATACCTTAATTTCCACAGTGAAGCGCTGTTTGACAAAAAATTAAACATCTGTGACCCGGAAGTTCCACTCTTTTGCAAAGGTCTACTTCCGTCTACCTGGTAAACATCTGTTTAAAAAAATAAGCAGTGCTAGAGTTTGATATTGTCTCGATTAACAAACCGCAATACCTTTGTGGTGGTGGACTCTTTGTTTCATCTGAAAAAGCGAAGAAAAGCAAGCAAAGTGTGCTAAATCGCTAGCATACTAACTGCTAGCTTCTGGCAACCGGTATTAGATATGTTTTGATCTGGGATTTTCTGAAGTATCGCCTTAACAGGGATGTTTTATAAACACTTATTACTTTTACACTTGACAATATTTAATTTGTTTCCATGTGTGTGAAATGACAGTAGACGTCTTCATGCTGATTGAGATGTTTAGCAACAGTCACTGGCTATATTTAGGGACTATTTTTTTCTCAGCTGCACAAAATAACAGTCAAACAAACAAATTATAATATTTTGTTCACTATTGCTGTCATTTAATAAATTTTGCTTGCCGGAACTGTTGTATAAAAGCTATATTTCACTTGACATCGTTACGGTATCATGACTATGCTAACTACTGCTGTGATACTCTTAAGCTGCATGGTAAGAAGATCACGGGATCAATCCCACCCCTGACCTGTCTGCATGGGTTTACCCCAGGTACTCAGGTTTCCTCCCACAGGCCAAAAACATGCAGATTAGGTTAAGTGGAGACTCTAAAGTGGCCCTAGGTGTGAATGTGTGTGTGAGTGGGAAGGGATGGCGCCGCACCGTGGCTGCCTCATCATCCAGGTGGATGCCCCGAATTTCCTGTCTGGGATCAATAAAGTACAGACAACAAAAACAAGCAAAACAAAGCGTCATCACAGCCGTAGTTACTAAAGTCATGATAATGGCGTCGAGTGTAATGTTGCTTAAATAGAACAGGAATGTGACAACAATCAGGGTAGTTTTGCAGAGAAATCGCCTGCCTCTGTATCATAAACGGAAAAAGAATATTGCTAATTAAAATGTTTTAACTGAATAAACTGCTGATTATGGAGTGTTTCTGTGGCAGGATTCTAGCTAAATATGAGAGAGACGGGAGGTGGGGGGGGGTCACCCCCAATCCCATCGTTGACTTTATTATTACTATTTTTAATAAATTTGCAGTGTTCATTTATATGCTGGTCAAAGTTTAATTCTGTGTAATTAAAGTATAAACTTTTTGGCAGCTCGGTGGCGCAGTGGTTAGCACCCTGTCAGCACAGCAAGAAGGTCATGGGTTGGATCCCACCCCCGACCATCGGTGACTCTTCTGTGTGGAGGTTGCATGTTCTCCCCGTGTCTGCGTCGGTTTACTCTGGTTTCCTCCCACAGTCCAAAGACATGCAGTTTAGCTTAACTGGGGATTCTAGATTGTCCTCGGGTGTGACTGGGAGACTGAATGGTTGTCTGTCTCTGTGGTGGACTGGACATCTGTCCAGGGTGGACCCTGCCTCTCACCAAAGATGCTGGGACAGCCTCCAGCCCCCTGTGACCCAAAAAGGATTCAGCAATAGAAGATGGATGGATGGCTGGATGTTTTATTCTTTGAGCATGTGTAAAGCACTTTGAAAAGGAAAAAAGAAAACCCCATGGCCATTTGGGGGAGAGATTACAGAGCGTGGCCTTCAGCACATACACACGGAATCTCTGAACATACATTTTCTAAGCCTGGTATTTATAGCTGCTCTTCAGGATAGATGAACAGAGGGGGAGATGCCAGAGACATCTTGGAGACAGACAGTGTGTCTCTAATCTATACAAACTAAAGGTTTTGCACATTTGTCGGATACAGAAACTTAGCAGGGCATGTCAAAGAGATTATCAGTGCAGCTTAGGTCATCTTTTATGCTTGTACTGACACTACAGCCTCAGCATTCACACGCACATCCCCTGGAGGCTACAGTTAGACAATAATTACTCACAGACATGAAAGAATAATATAAAGGAATATATGAACTTATTCTACATGGAATGCGCATATAAACATCAGACATGAAATAGGAAAGGCATGGTACAAAATAAGAATAATAATAATGTGGATAATATGGAATTTTTTTATCACTTACAGTACCTTATAGTTCCATTTTGATTGGTTGAACAAAACTGCGACAGGACGTCACCTGTTACTTCTTAACAAGGGGGGTGGGGGTGTTTGCTCATTTAGCATCAGCTACAAACATATAAATGTGAATTAGGCACAAGTCTGCAAGAATAAAGCATAATAAAAGCTGCCAAATTAGAAACTCAGAAAGTTTACAGTTACATAGAATTTAACCAGCAGATAAATGAACACTGCAAATTTATTAAAAAAAGGTGAAAATTTATGATAAAAATTACACATTTTTCAAAAAAAGGTTTAATAAAATAATGTAATCAAATAATAAATATGATAAAATACATATGTAACTAGAAAAGCACTCGGAGAGCGCAGACCTCCGCCAAACGCCACAGTTCCCCCCATGCAGTGTTTGTGTGTACGTTTTCAGATTCCTTGACCATGAAAACATATGACTAGCAATTGGATTGACAATGATAGGCTTAGTGGTTCAGTAGTTATTCACGAAAATGGCATTTTCCGTAATCTCTTTTTCTTCTGGAGGGTGATCCGGATCACCACCAAAATCTAAGCACCTGTAGGATACCCCATTTCTGACAATCTGTGAAAATTTCATGAAAATCCGTCTATAACTTTTTGAGTTATCTTGCTAACAAACAGACAAACAAACAGACAGACAGACAGACAAACCAACGCCGATGAAAACATAACCTCCTTGGCGGAGGTAACAAATAAAATAAAATTCAGACAAGCTGAAAAAGCCACAGCGACCGCTACCTAACGCCACCTGCAGGACTCAAAGTGAACTGGGATTAAACGCCAGATTAAACGATGGTTTAAGTTGTGATGTAAAGACTGTCAGGATTGTGCGGTAGCAGCTGGTTCCATCATCTGGGTTCTACCACTGCAAAGGCCCCGTGCCCTCCACTTTAACTCACTTTAGGCTGCACTGAAAGCAGCTGCTCGGACGACCCGAACGCTCCAGCAGCAGAATGAAAGTCCAGGAGCTCGGTTCAATATAAAGGTGCCAAGCCATTCAGAAGCTTAGAAGTAAATAAGAGAACTTTAAAATGGCTATGAAGATGGACTGTGAGCCAGTGAAGTGGAGCGACGTTCTAGTGCCTGCTGCGGTGTTCTGGACTGACTGCAGACAGTGGATTGTGGAGTTTCCCAAAGTCGTCCAGTCTACTGATGATAAAAACATGAACAAGTTTTTTAATCACAGCACAGCCCTAATTTGGATAATCAGTCTGCTAATTACTGAATACTCCGAGGCCAGATTCTGTCCAACATCTGGATCTCCTCTGCGGTAACACGGTGGCAGTGAAGGATTTTAAATGATTCCTGGCAGGTTCCTGTCAACCTGCTGTCAACTTGCTGTCAGATCCTGTCAGTTGGTGGATTTCTGTGTTTTGGTGCTCGATTTTTGACTACTTTTTTTGGCTTTTGAGAACTGAATTTGGATTACGGACTGGACATCTTAGTTTCGACCCCTGCCTGACTTAAAGACGCCAATAGCGGTGTCTGCGGACTGGAAAACGAGAGCGGAGCGGAGCGGAGCGGCCCGCCATTCAGCTAGCTAAACAGCTGTTCATTAGCTGTTTAGTCAACATAAATCGTCTGGGATCATGGGTCCTAAGAAAGCTCAGCAGACTGAGGAGGTGGACGACATTAAAAGATCGCTCAACTTCTTGACTGAAGAGATTTCTGCTGTTAAGCTGCAGCAAAAAAACATCCTGGGCCTGGTCGAGGAGGTGAAAGCGCTGCGGATCCAGAACGCCGAGAAGGACAAGAGGCCGGCATATCTGGAGAGCAGAGTGTCGGACCTGGAGCAGTACACCCGGGTGAACAACATGATCATCACAGGGCTCCACATTAAACCCCGATCATATGCTCGGGCGGTGGCCGCGGACAGCGGAGGGAGGCTCGACGCGCTGGAAGACGAATCCATGGAACAACAAGTGGCGGCCTTCCTGCAGTCCAAAGGAATCCAGCTGGACTGTAACACCATTGAAGCCTGCCACCCTCTGCCTAGGAAAAACAGCGACAAACCAGCTGTGATCATGAGGTTTGTCAACAGAAAGCACAAGACTGCGCTGCTAAAACAAGGGAGGAAACTGAAAGGAACAAACATTTACATAAACGAGCACCTCACAAAAGAAAACGCAGAAATAGCCAGAAAAGCAAGATACATGAGAAAGCAGAAAAAGATTCAAAACACCTGGACATTAAACTGTAAAATATACATAAAATTAAATGGATCACCTGAAAAAGCCAAGGTCATTAACATCCGAAATATTATGAAACTGGACAAATATCAATGAATATTATGAACTGGAGTCGACAGCAACAAGAGACAACTGTAGGACACTGAAGGATTATACTCATCTGCATCAGGACATTTAACAACATGAAACAAAAGATCAACAAACAGGAACTGAAAGTTTTTGAATATACGGATCACAACCCACAGGACGTAGAATATAACATAGACCCTGATAATAATTTATTTAGCTCCATCAATAATAACTGTAGTTACTACACAGATGAACAGTTTAACACAATGGTCACATCTGATTTCAATATTTCTATGATCCACTTCAACAGCAGAAGTCTCTATGTCAACTTTAATAACATCAAAGATTATTTACATCAGTTTAAAGAGCCATTCAATATTGTGGCAATATCAGAGACGTCGCTCAGTGAAGAGAAAGGAGTGGATTTTACCATGGATGGCTATGAATTAAATTATATAAATAGAAAAGTGAAAAAAGGAGGTTTGAGTTGCAATTTATGTTGACAAGAGCTTGAAATACAAGGTTGTTGAAAATCTGTCAGTAACTGTGGATGATTTATTTGAATGTATTACAATAGAAATCTGTCTGGACAATGTGAAGAATATAGTAGTGAGCTGTGTATATAGAACACCTGGATCAAACATTGACTTATTTAAGGACTGGATGGAAAAAATGTCTGCAAAACTAACTCATAAAGTTATGTTCATCTGTGGGGATTTCAATATAGATCTGATGAATTCAAAACAACATAGTTTGACAGAAGAATTTATCAACACAATGTACAGTATGGGCTTACATCCAACAATTACCGGACCTAGCAGAATCACGTCACACAGTGCCACACTAATAGATAACATATTCACAAACATTATGGAAAATAATATCAGGAGTGGGCTTTTATTGAATGATATCAGTGACCACCTGCCGATTTTTGTTGTCTATCAACGTGATTATAGGAAGAAAAAGTGTACCAAAAATATTAAATATAAAAGAATAAGAACCGAAGAATCTATGTATTTACTGACAAATGAATTATTAATACAAGACTGGAAGATAGTTTATGATGAAAATGATATAAATAAAGCACATGATAATTTTTTAGAAATATTTCAATCATTGTACAATAAAAACTGTCCTATAAAACAATACAGTGACAGACAACAAAAGAAAAATATTCCTTGGGTCACCAAGGGGTTAATAACTGCATGTAAAAAGAAGAATACATTATATAAACAATTCATTAAATGCAGAACAGTGGAAGCTGAGATCAAATATAAAAGATACAAAAATAAGCTGACTACTATAATGAGGACCTGTAAGAAAGAATATTACAACAGAATACTAGAGGATAACAAAAATAACATAAAAGGAATATGGCAAGTACTCAATGGGATTATTAGTGACTGATCTAAGAATACTAATTATCCAGAATATTTTATTGAAAATGGCAATTTGATAAATAATATGGAGGATGTGGTCAGTGGTTTCAATAAATTTTTTGTAAACGTTGGTCCTGAATTAGCAAAATCAATAGAGACACCAGAAACAAACAACAGTGGTTCTGTAAATGAAATAGAAGATAGAAATCCAAACACAATCTTTTTGGGTGCAGTTACTGAAAAGGAAATTATCGAGACTGTGAGTAAATTTAAAAACAAAAAATCAATGGACTGGAATGAAATTGACATGACAATAGTGAAAAAAGTAATTGAAGGAATTGTTAAGCCACTCACCTACATATGTAACCTGTCATTTCAAACTGGTAAATTTCCAAACAAAATGAAAATAGCAAAAGTAATCCCACTATACAAAACAGGAGACAGTCATTGTTTCACAAATTACAGGCCAGTCTCTTTACTCTCACAATTCTCCAAAATACTTGAAAAAAATCTTGAAAAAAGAGACTGGATGATTTCATTGAAAAACACAACTTCCCTACAGACAGCCAGTATGGTTTTAGAGCAGATAAATCTACATCTTTGGCACTGATTGAACTTATAGAAGAAATTACTAGTTGTATAGATAAAAAAAAAAAGTTTGCTGTAGGAGTATTTATAGATTTAAAGAAAGCTTTTGACACCATTGACCACAGAATACTACTGAGAAAACTGGAAAGGTATGGGATAAGAGGGGTCGGACTGAGTTGGGTGGAAAGTTATTTAAGTAACAGACAACAATTTGTACAAATTGATTAGCACAAATCACCCTTCATGGACATCACTTATGGTGTGCCCCAGGGGTCAGTTTTGGGACCCAAACTCTTTATCTTGTATATAAATGACATATGCCAAGTATCAAAAATTCTGAAATTTATTTTGTTTGTGGATGACACAAATATCCTTTGCACTGGTGAGAATTTGCAGCAGGTTTTAGAGGTGGTCACAACTGAAATGAAAAAGTTAACGCAGTGGTTCAACAAAAATAAATTATCTCTAAATCTGAAAAAAACAAAGATTATGTTGTTTGGAAATTATAAAATAAATCATGAAATAATGGTAACGATAGATGATACCAGAATAGAAACAGTACAGGAAAATAAGTTTCTGGGGGTGACACTAGACAATAAAATCTGCTGGAAACCTCACATCAGTCACATCCGGGCCAAGTTGGCAAAATGTATAGGAATACTGGGGAAGACAAGGCACATCTTGGACTATAAATCATTGGTCTTACTGTACAATTCACTGTTTCTACCTTATCTTAACTACTGTGTAGAAGTCTGGGGAAACACCTACAAGACCAACCTACAGTCAATATGCACATTACAAAAAAGAGCTACAGTGGTACCTCTACTTACGAATTTAATTCGTTCCGGAAGAATTCTCGTAACGTGGAAAAATTCGTAAGTAGAGGCGCGTTTTACATGTAAATGCCGTAATCCGTTCCAAGCCCCCAAAATTCGGGCATAAATTTTTTATAAATCGTAAAAACGCATCAAAACATGTAACAAATACATGTTACAATTAGATTACTGCACAATAAACATAAAATGAGAGTTTAAAATGAGAGAAAGAATAATAAAAGAGAATAATAAAAGAGAGAGAATAATAAAAATTATGTTCATTTACCCTTTAACTGCTATCGTCGTCGACGTCGTCACCGTTTGCCTTCGGCGGTTCATGTTCTGATCCAAGGACGTTTGCTTTTGTCGGCTTGTAAGTGCTTCGTTTTGTTTTAATACCGTGCTGATCGTTGATGTATTACGGCCATATTCTTTGGCGAGATCAACCAAACGCATAAAGTTTTGGGAAAAAAAAACAAACTTCGTGGCCAATGGGATACCAGAAAGATGCTAGGCGATAGCCAATGGCAGAGCAGCTACAGGTATGTTTACATTCGGTAAACTACGGAAGCTGCGAGGAGCGCGTACTTTTTTGCCTTTCGTATCCTGAAATTTTGTTCGTAACTAGAGGCAATATTTTCCCGTTGAGGCGTCTCGTAACCTGAAAATTCCGTATGTAGAGACGTTCGTAAGTAGAGGTACCACTGTATAAGGATAATAAATAATGTAGGATATAGAGACCATACCAATTCGTTGTTCGTAAAGTCACATGTCATAAAGTTCATGGATTTAGTTAAATTTAAGACAGCACAAGTCATGTACAGGGCAATTAATAATCAACTCCCAACTAATATACAAAAAATATTTAAAAAAAGAGACAATGATTATAATTTGAGAGGAGACTTAAACTTTACAAAATCCAAGATACAAACAACCAAGAAAAGTATGTGCATATCTGTCTGTGGGGTGGATTTGTGGAATAGTCTGGAGCCGGAACTGAAACTGTACAAACAGAAATCAATTCAAAAAGAGGTATAAAGATTATTTGCTGAAAGGATATATGTTAGAAGGGTAGTATTTATATGTACGATTCACTATGCTCACTCTGAGACACTATGGAATGGTGGGTGGGACAGCACTGTGTATATCTGTGTTGTTTGAGGCTGGTTTTGATGTATGGACATCAATGTATGTTAGGATGGATGGGTGTTAATGTTGATATGTACAAAATATAGTTAACTGTCTACCTGGGGTCTTAAATGAGGTAATTTGTATATATTTCACATGGGTTGTATTTTTGGAAAAGAGGAGTTGGCGTTAATAAGTGTTCACTTCTTCCTTCTCCCTTTCGAACACTGTCTACTGTTACTTTATTGCACTTGTCATTTGTTTTTTTTTTCCACTTTTTTTGTTCGAAATAAAGTATGTATCTATATCTATCTATGTGTGTGTTGTTTGTCTCCTCAGGAAGGTGTCTGTCGGACAACTTTTACGTCAGAGGAGACGGAACACGAGTCTATTTCTTCACCCAAGGTACCAGTTCGTTCACTGTTTTCACTCAGACATAATCAGCAGGTGGTTGGTCTTCTAACAAGGGGGTGGAGCCTAGTCACCAGTTCTAGCATGATGTGCACATGTGGAAATGTAAATTAGGCACAAATGTGCAAGAATAAAGGTAGCATTCAAGATGCCAGTTTAAAAAGTCACAAATTACTATTTAATTAAAATTTAAGCAGCATCCAGCTGAGAACTGCAGAGTTCTGAGAAAAAGATGACAATTTACAGGAAAAAAAAGTCACAAATTTAAGAGAAAAAGTTGAAAATTTAGGGGAAAAAGTCACAGTTTTTTGAGAAAGAGTTGCACATTCATGTGAAAAAAGTTGCAAATTTATGAGAAAAAAAAGTTGCAGATTTATGGGAAAACAAGTTTAAATTTTACAGGAAAAAGTTACTAAAATTGCAAGAAAAAAGTTGCAAATTAGTTCACAAATTTATGAGAAGAATGATGCAAATTTCCGAGAAAAAAGTTGAGATTTATGAGAAAAAAATCCAGTTTATTTGTGCAGCACAGTTGGTGAACAGGACAGTTCCAAGTGCTTTACATAAAAACACTGAAACGTTACAGCGAGGTGCAAAAGGAATCGACACATCAGAAGGCCTCCGGCCTCCGTTCCTTCAAGAGTCACACAGTTTATAAAAGGTGCATTTCTTTTTGTTTTTGTAGTTCTGCTTATAATTATTCAGTCATTTTATTCAGTTGTGTAAGATGAGATAAACTGTACGAGGCCGCGGTCACACTGCACGTCTTCATGCTCAGTTCTGATTTTTTGTGTGGCCGTTCACATTGTAATTTAAACGCGACCCCCATCAGACTCTGTGTGAACGGTCTCCAGCTATGAAGTGACCCGCGGGTGCTGAAGGAAACGTAGCGTCAGACACGGGGTGGTGTTTATAGAAGCAAATATGAGCCCCAAGCAACTGAGGGGGACAGAACTTCTTCACCTTGATGCAGCAAAATAAATGTTTAAATCATTCAGAAATAATTTTGCACAAAATAAATGAGAGCAGCTTCATTCCTCTACAGGCCAGGTGGCCGCTGTGATCAGCTCTGCTTTAACACAACTGATCCATTAAACAGCTCTCTAGAAAAGAAGACCCCATGTCTCAGTGGGATTACCTGTAGAAATAAGGTTAATAATTATGAATATAATATATAATTATGATTGTTATAATAGTTAGTTATTTATTACTCTGATTATAATCAGCGTGACTCGTAGCAGCGGCGTAGCACTGGTCCTGCACAGGAAGGAGAAGCCCCCACAGACTCCCCTCTCCTGGACTGTGTGTCCTCGTGTCCTCGTGTCTGACCGTTCCGCTCCACAGTCATGTCAGTATTAACTTCACATCTTAGATATTACAGCAGCCAGGACTCATCAGACACGTATCCCAGTTAGGACCACGTATGGAAGTGGCCTGGGTCTGGTGTGAAAAAGTGAGATGTGTGCTGTTCAGACTGTCATTAGAACATCAGAAGTGAGCATTCAAAGCTGTGGTGTGACCATAGCCGAAGTCCCACAGTGGGGAGATTACAGGATTCCAGCAGCAAAGGCAGCGCACCACTCAGAGCAATAAATAAGAGCAGATATAAGATTAAAAAACTGGGTAGAAAAACAGCATCTCCTGTATTAGGACTGCTGGAAAAATCGATTCACATAAAGATCTAGATTCTCATTTTACACGATTCAGAACCGATTCACAAAAATTAAGAATTGTTTTGGGTTTTTTTGTTAGTTTTTGTTTTTTGCGGTGGTGCCGGGGTCCCATCATGTGACACGTATTGCCACTTCGTGATGCACAATTACACACCGACACTGCCGACGCAGGAGAACCACGCAGAGCTAAGCTACGCTAGCAGCCGGCTGAAACGGTCAGAATAAAGAAAAAATGGAGCAGCAAGAAATTGGAGACAGGTCCGCCTGCAGCTCACAGACTCCGTCAACACCCCTTCAACTAGTTACGCTCCCTCAGCAAGTTACGCCCCACATTATGTCACTCCACAAAATGGCTGGCCGTAGCTGACGGTGCAGATATGGCTGAGCAGCACTGGGCTGATCCTCCACACAATCAGGTGCTGTAGCCTTGTAGACGGGCCACGGTGGCCGCACCTCTACAAGGACCAACGGAAAAGAATCTAAAAATGAGAGTTTAGTCCACAGACGGTAAAAAAGTTCATGGTCTAGTCTTTGGATGACATTTGTTTGCGTGACCACGCCCTACCCCGTTGCCTAGCAACCCTGACAGCTGCAGGTGAGGGTTTTTTCCTAACATTTTTTGACAGCGATGGAAGCAGTGTTCTTTTCACTGAACAAAAACCTAATCTTGTTATTGACTGAAAGTAGACAAAAACTCTTGATGATGAAGAGACTCAAATAAAACCATAAAAATAAAATCACAATAAATCTGGACTCAAATTAGGTGCCAAAAGTAAAATGTATAAATGGTCATTTTAGTTTAATTTCTAGCTTTAATGGATAAGAAAATATAGTTTTAGAGGAAATGAAGACTGGATGGAAGTTTATTTTTGTTAGCTGTGACTGACTGCGTTTCCTTTAGCTTTGACTGGAGAAGCTTCACCAGGCAAAGGACCACGACCAGATAACCAGCCAGAGTTAAAGACGTGGAGGAAGTTGGCAGTCCTGCTGCTGAACAGCAGCACTGCAGCAAACTCCAGAAAATTCTGAACCGGCAAAAAAAATTTAAAAAAAAAAAAAAAAATCACAAAACCTTGTAACAGCTCTTTTGTTTATAACTTCGTTTTTTTTTAAGTCTCTGAAGAATTTAGATACTTAAGTTTATATCTGTGCAGGTTTAAAATTCATGCTACTTATGCATCAGTTCAGTTCTTACTGAATGTGTTCATTGCATTAAGTTGCTGTATAGGCAACTATACACTGACTGCATACAGTCAGGTAGCACTGCTGTTTAAATGGATGTTCACAGTATTTGTGATAGAATTTACTTTTGTTTTTAATGAATAGCCTATATTTCTAGAATGCTGGAGGGCGACCAAACCTCCACACTGTGGAAAAGCTGTTAGCAGCTGTCACGCTGAAAAGGAACATTTTCAACATTTATTTCACTTGAGAACAATTTCATTGTTGAAACTCACAAGTTTTCAAGAAATATAAAAGCATTTACTCCCCTAAGCATACTTTTTTTCATTTAACGGTATTTTACTGCAAATCAGTTGATGTAATTTTTTTAAAACTATAACCCTCATTTCATCAATACACTGTTGTCTGCTTTCAAGCTGACCTCAGCATTTTTTACAGCGCAGTGGACTTTTTTCTGAGAATAGAATAGAATAGAATAGGCTTGATTGTCATTGTACAGTAGTACAGTACAACCAAATTGTGAGTGCTCCACCAGGCTACTGCACAGTAAAGTAAGAGAGAAGATTAGATAAAGCACGGTTACAGGACACACGACTGAAATAAAAACTAGAAAAGTGCTCATAGAGTGCATACCTCCACCAAGGCTCCTTCCGTTTCTCATGGATCACCTCCAAAATGTAATGGGTTTGTGTGTAGGCCTATAGCCACTTATGGTGAAAACTGCATCAAAGTCTGTCCATCAGTTTTGGAGTATTGTTGCTAACACACTGTGAGAATATAAGAGCCTTGGCTGAGGTATGCATTCTCAGATCATCACCAAAATCTCATCATCTGTTCCCCGTGCCATTACACACCTTTCCTGAAAATTTTGTCAAAATCCATTCATAACTTTTTGAGTTACAGTATGTTGGTAACAGACAGACAGACAAACCCCAGTAAAAATATTACCTCCTTGGCGGAGGTAATAAAATGAAAATAAAATAGCCCAGGATTCTGGAAGTACTGTATACACAGGTATGGTAGTGGCTACACAGGTGCAGAACACACAATAGAGTAAAACGGCCCAAGGATTATGGAAAATATTCACAGTAGTGGTCTTGGATGGGTCAGTATACATGAAAGTGAGGAGTGCAGAGACAGGTGAGTTACAGTGATAATTAAAAGGTCCTCAGTTCTGAGCATGTCAGCGTTCAGAGGGAGGGGGTGGGGCCTCTGACTGTTTGCAGTCCAGATGGCCCAAAAACTGTCAGTCTAGAGGTGTGGGACCTGATCAATCTGAACCGTCATCCAGAGGGAAGCAGGTCAAACAGGTGGTGGGTGAAATGTGAGGGGTCTTCTGTGATGGCCTTGATCCTTCTGAGACAGGAGGATCTGGAGATGTCTTCCAGGGAGGGCAGAGGGCTGATGATGATTTTTTGGACAGTGTTGATGACCCTCTGCACAGCCTTCCTGTTCTCGGCCGTGGAGCCGGTGTACCACACACCCAGACAGTAGGTGAGCACGCTCTCCACTGAGCAGCGGTAGAAGGCCAACAGCAACTTCTGGTCCAGGTTGTTCTTCCTCAGGACACGGAGGAAGTGCAGCCGCTGCTGGACTTTCTTCACCAGGGCCTTGGTGTTGACAGTCCAGGAGAGGTCAGAATCAGAATCAGATTTATTGCCATTGTTCATGTAGTACACAAACTAGGAATTTGTCTCGGTGCAATGCTGCAACATTAAACATGATAAGATAAAAGAAATAAAAGACTATACATGCAATAAGTGTAGAATAAGAATGAGAAATACTAGTCAAAGCAGTTTTTAAATATATTAGCGAGCAGCAGGTATTGTGGAGTACCACATAGTGCAGTCGGTAATGCAACAGAAACAGTGATGATTAACATGAGTCTGGTTGAGCTGCTGTACAGAGTCAATAAGTCAATTGAGTCAGAGGAGATGTGGGTGCCCAGGAACCTGAAGGGGTGATGTTTTCCATACATTTATTTACCTTTTGTTCTTATTAAAGACAAAAATAGAAAGGAGATGTTTTTACCTTCTTTACATGTTTCGACTGTTCACTGCAGCCTTCATCAGAAGTGTCAGCTGATTGCTGTGTGGTGTCATTTTATCAGCTGACCTTCGTAGGCAGGGCCAGCCCAGCAGACCTGTCAGATCTACCGTCAGATGGTCTCTGGAGAATGTGGTCCCAGGTGTGGGAAAGCATAAAGGCTCCCTCATCTCAGTTCATGCTGTCTTTTCCCCGCTTCCTGATTTCTATGGCCTCCTTGATCCAGCGTTTGTGTCTGTTGCTCTCTGATCCAATAATTTTTGCGTTGTCCCAGTCCATGATGTGATTATTTCTTTTGCAGTGATCTGATATTGCTGATTTTAATGTTTTCTTGTTCTGCCTTTTCTTTTTGTGATCTTGTGAGTCGTCCTTGTGTTTCCTTCTCACATTCCTTCTGGTGTTCTTTCTTCCTTGTGGTGAATGATCTTCCGGTTTCTCCAATGTAGGTTTTGTTGCATGATCTGTATTTTTTGTTTTGTTCTATTCTGTCCTTGGGGTGTACTAATAACTGTCTTAACTTTTTGTGTGGTTTTACTGCTGTGTTTATTTTGTATTTTTTCATGATCCTTTGAATTGGTTCCATGATCCTTCGGATGTATGGTATAGTTATGGTGTCCTTGTTTTTGATTTTGGCTTTTGTTCTGTCTTGTTTCCTGTTTGTTTTCAACTTGCTGTTTCCCTTTGTTTATGGCCCATGTTGGATATTGGCAGCGTATGAGTGCATGTTTTATGTGGTTTTCCTCCTCCTGTCTGTCTTCTTGGTCTGTGATGATGGTGGCCCGTTCATATAACGTCCTGACAACTGATAGTTTGTGTGCTGTGGGGGTGTTCCGATGCCCATAGTTGGTATTGATCTGTGTGGGTTGGTTTCCTGTAGACTATGATTTTTATGCTGCCGTCATTGTTGTGGTGGATTTTCATGTCCGGAAAGGCTATGGTGCCATTTTCCTCCTCTTCATGTGTGAATTGTATATTCCCAGTGCTGTCTGTGCTGTTCAGATGGTCAGTGAGTTCTTGTGTGTGTCCTTTCCTTATTTTCTCCAGAATGTCGTCCACGTATCTCTTCCAGAGGGTGGGTTTACATTGTGTAGGTGCTATGTTGATGGCTTTGTTTTCCAGATCCTCCATGAAAAAGCTGCTCATAATGGCTGATAGTGGGTCTCCCATTGCAAATCCTTCTGTCTGTAGATTTTTTCTCTGTATTGAAAATAGGTGGATTTTGCAACAAACTGTAATAGTTCAGATGTGTCATGAACTGTGAGATTGGTGCGTCTTTTAAGGGTTCTGTCATTTCTGAGGCGTTCTTGCACTATATGTAGTGTGACATCAACAGGAGTCTTTGTGAATAATGAAATGATGTCATGTGAAATGAGGATCTCATCTGATTCTATTTTCATATTTCTGAGTTCTTGTGCCAGCTCTTTTGAGTTTTTGCAGTGGAATTCTGATAGTCCAAGGAGGGGTTTGATGATTTCAACCAGGGCTTTTGATAAGTTGTACGTGACTGATCCAATACTGTCTATTATTGGCCGCAGTGGGATATCCTTCTTATGTATTTTTGGAGTTCCATAGATCCGGGGGGTGATGCTGGCTGTGGATATCAGGTGATCATATGCGTCCTTTGTGATTTTTTTGCTTTCTAATTGGGGTTTAAGAAGGGCTTTTAGCATTTTTTTTCTTGACTTTCTATGAAAGTCAGCTAATAGAATGGCACCTGGCAGCAATCAGCTGACACTTCTGATGAAGGCTGCAGTGCACAGTCGAAACATGTAAAGAAGGTAAAAACATCACCTTTCTATTTTTGTCTTTAATGAATGAATGAATGAATCTTTATTTCGGATAGATTAAAAGTAAAGATTAAAAAGAAACAGAATAATACAACAAAGGGGGAAAAAAAACATCTTACAAGGTCAAATTAGACAATAACTCCTCTGATTATACAGTTCAACATAAGTTATCCGAAATGGGTGATGGCTGAAGCCGCAAGCTTATATTGCCCACCCATGTTCCATCCAAGAATTCTAAAGAAAAACAAAACAAGAGCAATTACAATTCAGAACAAAGCTAAGACAAAACGTGACAAAAATCGAAGCAACAACACAACACAGACTGGGTATGACAATCCTTATGTGATTTTACATGTCATCTTGTATATATGTTTGGAGTATTTCTTCCTTTAGTTTTTGTTTAAATTGTCCAAGCGTTGTACATGATTTTAATTCAGGTCCAAAATCGTTCCATAATCTGACTCCTTGCACTGAAACACAGTGTTGCTTGGTGGTAGTTGTCACTGAAGGTTTTTGAAATATACATGTTCCTCTAAAATGATATTGTTTCTCCCTTATTTGGAACAACTTTTGGATATTTGCGGGCAGTGATAGATTCTTCACTTTAAACATTATTATTGCAGTTTTAAAGTCAACCAGATCTTTCAACTTGAGAGCTTTTAATTTAAGAAAAAGTGGGTTTGTTGGTTCCCTGTAAGCTGCTTTGTTTATTATTCTAATAGCTCTCTTCTGAAGCAAAAAGACTGGATATGTTTGTTTTGTATGTATTTCCCCATACTTCAGTACAATATGTCATGTATGGGAGTATTAATGAATGATACAAAGTATATAATGTGGGTTGATTCAGCAAATATTTCACTCTGTGTAGTATTGCAATTGATTTGGATATTTTACCTTTAATATAATTAATATGTGGCTTCCAACACAGTTTATTATCAATTATTACTCCAAGAAATTTAGTTTCGGATACCCTTTCAATCTCTACACCATTTACACTGAGTTTAGATACTAAGTTGTTGTGATGGTTGTTAAAAACTATAAATTTTGTCTTACTTAAATTGAGCGTTAATTTGTTTGAATCAAACCACAGTTTAAGCTTTCCTAATTCCTTTCCGAGTGTATCTAAAAGTTGTTCCAAATTGCTTCCACTGCATAATAGATTAGTGTCATCAGCAAACAATATTAAATCCATTTTTTCCGAGACTTTATATATATCATTGATATACATATTGAATAACAATGGCTCCAAAACTGAACCCTGTGGGACTCCACAAGTAACCTTCAGTAACTGAGTTTTTGTTACCAACACATACATACTGATATCTATTCTTTAAGTAACTACATAACCAGGACAGTGCTAACCCCCTAACACCAAAATTTTGTAGTTTCTTTAATAATAAATTGTGATCCTGTATCAAATGCTTTTTTAAGATCTAGGAATACCCCAAATGAATACTCTTTATTTTCAATGGCAGTTGATATTTTTTCTATAAATTCGATTAGATCAAATGCAGTTGTCCTCTTGTGTCTGAACCCATATTGCTGCTCACACAATAAATTATTCTTCAGTATGAAGTTGTCAGTTCTCTCATAGAATATTTTTTCAAGTATCTTGGAAAATTGCGGCAATAGTGAAATTGGTCTATAGTTTGAAAGTTCCCCTCTGTCACCCGTCTTGTATATCGGAATTACTTGAGCTATTTTCATTGCATTGGGAAATATACCTGTTTGGAGAGACAGGTAACAGATATACGTCAGTGGTTTCACTAAGCATTCAATAATAGTTTTGACTAAGAGCATGTCAATACCATCACAGTCCGTAGATGTTTTACTTTTAAACGATTTAACAATTTCAATGACCTCTCTCTCATCTGTGTTCTTTATGAAAATGGAGTCTTTTATAGCAGTGTTTTTGCTTATTGTATCACCTGTAGGTGCCGTAATGGGTAATTCTCGAGCCAAATTAGGACCAATGTTATCAAAAAAGTTATTAAATTCATCTGCAGGTGAAACTGCATTCACACTCTGAGTCGTTGTATTATTTTTTGAAAAATTGGTTGGGTAGCTTGTATTTCTGTTTTTATTTCCAAGAATATTGTTAAGTATTGTCCATGTATTTTTAATATTGTCTCTGTTTTTCTCCAGTTCTTTACTGTAATAGTCTCTTTTACTACATCTCATTATATATGTTAACTTATTTTTGTATGTTTTATACCGCTGCACTGCTTCTTTTGTCCTTTGTCCTTTTGTCCTTAATAAGAACAAAAGGTAAATAATTAAAAGAAGACAAATTGAACCTACTTGAGCTTTTCCACACAGTTGCCATTTATGGGGGGGAAGTCCTGTCTGTTCTTCCTGAAGTCCAGTATGAGTTCTTTTTTTTTTTTTGGACATTCAGGTTCAGGTTGTTTGCTTGGCACCACAGCAGCAGATTCTCTACCTCTGCCCTGCATGCCTTCTCATCGTCATCGATGATGAGCCCAAGCAAGGTGGTGTTGTCCACGTATTTCACAATGACGGTGGTTGGGTGGGTTGTAATACAGTCAAAGGTGTACAGGGAGTACAGTAGAGGGCTTAGCATGCAGCCCTGGGGGGGGGGGGAGCCAGTGCTGAGGGACAGTGTGGAGGAGTGGTGGGGGCCAAGTCTGACAGTTTGTGGGTAGTTGGTGAGAAAGTTTTTCATCCAGGAGCAGGGGGGGGGTGTCTGGAGGAGGTGCAGTTTGTTGATCAGGATGTCCGGGATGATGGTGTTAAAAACTGAGCTGTAGTCCACAAAGAGCATCGTCATGGAGCTCCTTGGGTTCTCCAGGTGGCTTATTGCTCTGTGGAGAGTGGAGGTGATGGCGTCTTCCGTAGACCAGTTCTCCCTGTAGGCAAACTGGTGGGGGTCAAAGGAGGGGGAAGACAGTCCCTGATATGCTGGGACACCAGTCGCTCAAAACCCTTCATGACTACAGATGTGAGTGCTGTGGGTCTGTAGTCATTCAGGCTGTCAATTGCAGCCTTTTTGGGGATGAGGATAATGGTGGAGGCCTTGAGGCAGGAGAGGACGGTGGCGTGCGTCAGAGAGAGGTTGAACACCTTGGTGAGGATCCCTGCCAGCTAGTCTGCACATGCTTTGACCACCGCTCCTGGGATCACGTCAGGACCAGCAGCTCTGCGGGGGTTCACTGCTCTCAGTTGCCTCCTCATCTCGTGCACCTGTAGAGAGGGGTTTGGGAGGGGGGAGAGTGGGGACGAGTTTGGGGGGTGTTTGTCAGCTTTTGTACTGAACTAAGAGCCAAATGTGAAACGAAAATCATTTTGGATCATAAATCAATCCTGAATTGAATTGTATCCCAAAAATCAGAATAGAATCAAATCGTGTGACGTGTATAGATTCACAGTCCTAGCATACGTATTTACATGGTGCAAGAACATTGCAGCTAAATGGTACTTGCAGCATTAGAGTTAAATCAAATTACCCAGCAATATATAGATATAAATCCAGACATTATATTTCACAGTTGAATGAACAGTCTGTGAGCAGCAGGTTATAAAGTCTGACAGCCGTAGGTAGGAAGGACCTGCAGAACCTCTCCCTCGAGCACCTAGGATGGCACAGTCTACTGCTAAATGAGCTCCTCAGTGCGTTCAGCGTGTCCTGCATAGGGTGGGACTCGGACTCCAGCAGAGATGACAGCTTAGCCACCATCCTCCTCTCTCCTATCTCCTCCACTGGGTCGAGGCGTCGCCCCAGTACAGAGCTAGCTTTTTGATCAGCCTGTTCAGTCTCTTCCTGTCGGCTGCTGTGATGCCACTGCCCCAGCAGACCACTCCGTATGTGATGGCTGATGCCACTACAGATGATGTATGATGATATTAGAGGGGTGGGGTTCTCTTTTTTTCCCAGGTTGGAGGGGCAGTGTCCCCCGATTTCTACCTATGAATGGGGATGGGGGAATGTCAGGTTAACAAGGGGGATGATTTTGGGTAATTTAGCTCACAATCATCCCCCCTCACATCAGCTCCTGGATATAATGAAAATGTCTCTGCTTGTTTTTCTAATGTCAGATGAGCTTCACCATCTGTTCAGCGAGGCTCAGCTGGAGAAGGTGCAGAACCTGGTGGACAGGCGGCTGCAGGTGAACAGAGGCAAACAGCTCACCATGTACAGGGTGTGGATCCAGTGTAAGTACCGCCGGACCGCAGATTAACACCACAGACGGAGGAGACGGAGTGGACCATCAGCTGGAGCAGAAATGAAAGGAACTTTTCCCAGCAGGATGTATGGACTGATGCAGCTTTGTGGTGTTCTTTATGGTTCTATGTTCATGTTCTATATTGTTCTAAAACTCTACTGTGACAGTGGAGCGTTTTATGGAAATTGTTGGTTGGATTATTCTTTTGGACTTTTTTTAAACCAGAAAATGTTTGAAATAAATGGCGTCATTTTTAATAAAACTGTCAGTTTTGTTCATGAAAACATCAAAATTAAAGCTCCTGCCAGATGTGACACTAAGGAACGTTTTAAAGAGCCCCGGTTCTGTTTTTTTGGTCCCCCTGTATTCTACAGTCTGGGAAGTCAGTTGCATTATCTGGTCTGTAAAGTCCTCCTCCACAGGAGTTCTCCTCTCACACAGAGCTGTGTGAAAGGCCTCATTCTGATTGACTGTTGTCTTCTGTGAGCTGAAAATAACTTTTAAAAATGTTTACGGGTGAAAAATAATATTTCCATCTGAGCGGCAGGATAACCACACTCCAGTGGCCGCTAACATAGATATATGTAAACACTAGATGGAACATGGCTAACATTTCCATGGTACCATATTCTCTAGCTAATTATAATGGTTGACAGCACCTTCAGCAGTGTGACAACATGATACAGACTATTGTCTGCTGTATTTATGGTAATCATATAAGTAAGCTGTGTACAAGAAACATGACTAGCCTGGTGGCTAGCCATGTCCTATCTAGGGCCGTATTACAACATGGTTGGTTAGTCAGTTGTCAGTGACGCAGAACGTGTTTATGGGTGTTTCCACGTTCATTTCCTTATCACAACAGCATAAAAACAAACTTTTCACGGGCGCATGACGCAAAGAGGCTGATCTAATCATTCGGAGGTGTGTTCTGGATAATCCAATCCAAAGTGCTCCTTCTCATCCCTTTAATGCAAAGATGCACATTATCTAAAGTAAATTCTGATCATGACGGTTTAAGACGCGTTTTGCACTGACCAAAGCCCGTGTGTGTGAGCCAAAATGCACACGATAGTAGCGCTGCTTGGTAATAAAGAAGACATCAGTCACAGTTGATGCCCACTTAGTTATGTTAGAAAGAACACATGGGGAAGAATGGGCTGAAAAATCAGCTGAATGGTTTAATGTAGTGCACACTTCACGTAGTGTAGAACTTCAGGAAAAGGGGATGATGCCTGTGCAAACTTTCATAAACTTTCATTAACAATGCCATGGAAGTTGCTTCTGGCCCGTGGGGAGATGGAGGAAAGGAGGAGATCTGGCACCACTTCCCGGCCACGAACTCAGCCTGCTTTCGGCGACTTCTGCCAGCCCCTAACGAGTGGCAGACAGGGAGCTCACTAATGGAGAACCGCAGCCCTAGGTGCGGTGTGGGTGACCTCAGCCCGGCTGCCAGGGCGCACGGCCAAGGCAGATGTGTGGACACATCTCCTGTCTCTTTGGGGAGTTACAGTGAAAAGAAAATGCTGCACACTCCTTGTTCATTCATTTATTCCCCTAAAAATGAACACATTAAAGTCTAATTAGACCGTGATGAAAACAAAAATATGGATGGAATACAAGATCTTCAGACTGACACGCCTCCCCCCGTGCACTCACATGGTCACTGTCCATTCATTCATTCCCCTAAAAAACAAATCCTACATTAATGCCTAATCTATAGACTGCAACAGTAAGTCCACAATTAAAGTGAAAGTGTGGATCGAATAAAAAAAACTAGTGTGCGATCATCATATAATTAAAATGACAGGTATATGATGACTGTTACAACTCTCTCTATTAAAATAACAGAAAAAACCCAGTGGATGCTGTTTCCTCATGAGCTCCGGAGCTGCACGATTCCAAAACACCCCACTGAAATAAGGTAAGATAAACCTTTATTAGTCCCACAATGGGGAAATTACAGGATTGCAGCAGCACAGGAACAGCAGCACTCAGAGCAATAATAAATAAGGTAAGAATTAGTTCACCAAAGCAGTAAATAAATATGCATACACTACTCACAAAAAGTTAAGGATATTTGGCTTTCGGATAAAATTTATGGTCAATGTAAAAAGTTCACGCTACAGTGATATATCATAAAAGTAGGGCATTTAAGTAGAAGCATGCAATGGTGATTTCCTCATCTCAGTCTATTGAAACAAAAGCCAACAACAGTGGTGTGTATACCACAACAAAAAATGTCAATGTCTCAATAACTTGTCGTGCCCTTGAGCATCAATTACAGCTTGACAACAACGTCTCATACTGCTCACAAGTCAACTTGTTGTCTGCTTAGGCATGGCATTCCACTTTTCTTGAAGGGCGACCCTCAGGTCATTGAGGCTGTGGGATGCAGGGTTATGAGCCTCTACGCGGCAACTCAGCTGATCCCATAGGTTTTCTACGGGATTCAGGTCTGGAGAAAGTGCAGGCCACTCCATTTGAGATACCCCAGCCTCCAGCAGCCGTTCCCTAATGATGCAACCTCGATGAGCTGGAGCATTGTCGGCCATGGAGATGAAATTAGGCCTGTGTTGTTCATGCAGGGACACAATAACTGGATTAATGATGTTATTCAGGTAGTATTGGCTTGGCACTGTACCATTCACAAGGTGTAGGGCAGGTCTGTATTGACTAGACACACCTGCCCAAACTGTAACATGGTAACAACAGTGGCTGATGCCTAGTGCTGTCCTTGACATCTGCAACATCATTGGCAGCCATCATTTCTGCTCAACATGAATCGAGTTTCCTCAGAGAACAGCACTGAAGCCTACTGGTCCCTTGTCCAGTGTAAATGCTCCCTGGCCCATGCAAACAATGACGCCTGTGCCTGGTGGTGTGGTCAGGTACCCTTACAAGTCATCCAGCATGCAGACCACACTGATGTAAATGTTTCAAATGGTCTGACCTGACACTTGGGTATCTCTCACCTCCCTTAAATGTGCCTGGAGTTGAGTAGCATTCAGCATCCGGTTCCACAGGGCACTGTTCATAATGAAGCAGTCATCAGTGTGGGATGTGGCCAAAGGACGTCCACTTCTATGCCTTTCTGTGACTCTTCCAGTCACTCTGTATCTCTGTTGCAACCTGCTGATGACACTCTGTGACACTCTAAAAGCTCAGTGGCCACATTCCCTCTGAGAACATCCTGTTTGAAGCCTCGTAATGGTGAGGTCTTATTGATCAATTGTTAGGTGTTGTCTTGGTCTCATGATGTCAAAATGTGAACAGCATGATGAAGAGGACTGTTTAAATACCAATTCTAATTGAACCAGAAAATTTATTGGTCGATTCATGGATCAAACGCCTGTTGTGAATTTTGCCTTTAAGCACCTTGTTAGAGAACAAGTTATGCAAAAAGTACTGAAACACTGAACAGTTGGACATGTGCATTCAAAAGGTTAGAGAAGGTCAAATTAAGTTCACCTGTAAAGGTTATAGTGCATTTTAGGTGCATCCTGAAATTTCACCCTACAGCTGAATATCTCTTGACTGTTTGTGAGTAGTGTATGTACACAGTTACAGTATCTACACAGTGCAGGAGCATTGCAGTTAGATGTATCAATAGGATTACAGTTAGTTAAATTATCCAGCAATATATAAATATGGACCCAGACAGTATATTTCACATTTGAATGAATAATGTTGTTGCCACCCTCGATAATAATTGTAATTGTCTTAGTTGTGTATTGGAGGTGACAATCGCTATTGTGCAAAGTTGTGACATTTAATACGGCCTCTATTAGCAACACCGGTTAGATTATAAAGTCTGACAGCAGTAGATAGAAAGGACCTGTGGGACCTCTCCCTCAAGCACCTAGGATGGAGCAGCCTGCCGCTAAATGAGCTCCTCGGTGCGTTCAGCGTGTCCTGCATGGGGTGGGACTCAGACTCCAGCAGAGATGACAACTTAACCACCATCCTTCTCTCTCCTATCTCCTCCACTGGGTCAAGGCGGTGCTCCAGAACATAGCTGGCTTTTTTGATCAGCCTGTTCAGTCTGTTCCTGTCAGCTGCCGTGATGCCTCTGCCCCAGCAGACCACTCCTTATGTCAGGGCTGATGCCGCCACAGAGTCATAGAAGGTCTTCAGGAGTGCCCAGTGTCTGACCAGTTTATTGTGCAGGTGAACACCCAGGTACTTGTAAGATGTCACCATCTCAATGTCTGTTCCCTGAATGTTTACCGGTGCTGTGGGAGGTTGTCCACACCTGCAGCAGTCCACCACCAGTTCCTTGGTTTTCCTCGCATTGATCTGGAGGCAGTTCCGCAGGCACCAGTCCACAAAGTCCTAGATCAGTTCTCTGGACTCCGAGTCATCCCCTTCGGAGATGAGGCCAATGATCGCAGAGTCATCAGATGGCAGCCTGTAGATGGCAGTGTGGTGTGTTGTGTGAAAAGTCAGCAGTGTAGAGGGTGAACAGGAAGGGAGCCAGAACTGTTCCCCGGGGGGCCCCAGTACTGCAGATGACAATAACAATAATAATAAGTATATTTGTAGAGCGTTTTTCACAGACGGGGTCATGAAGCGCTTTCCATAAAATCAAACGGTAAATAAATAAAAGACAATAAAAATTTTAAAAAAAAACAGTAAACAATAAAAGACACAAGAACAATGTACAACCAACAGAGGATTAATAAAACAGCAAAGTAAAAAGATGGGTTTTTTAACTGCTTCTTAAAATGAGCAAGTGAGGGTGCAGATCTTAAAATGAGGGGTAGAGAGTACCACACTGTAAATTTGGTGCCACAGCTGCAAAGGCTCTGTCACCTTTAGTCTTGAGTCTAGTGTTTGGTACTGAGAGAAGGTTCTGACTTGAAGACCTAAGACACCTACTAGGAGAGTAAGGATGTAGTAGGTCACAGATGTAAAAAGGAGCCTCACCATGAATGGCTTTATAGGTAAAAACAAGAATTTTAAATTGAATTGTAAAATTAATAGGAAGCCAATGTAGGGGGGATAAAATGGGCATTATATGACAGAACCTACTAGATCAAGTTAGGAGATGAGCAGCAGCATTCTGGACTGACTTTACGTGATCTATAAAAGACTTATTCAAACACGTACTGTAAAAGCATTACAGTAGTCCAGACATGAAGAGACAAAGACATGTATAATAGTTTCCAGCTGATTCTGGGGGATCCTGGGTTCGATCCCAGCCCCCGATCAACAGTGATCTGTGTGGAGTTTGCATGTTCTCCCCATGTCTGCGTGGGTTTATTCTGGGATTTCTCCGGTTTCCTCCCTCATCCCAAAAACATGCAAGTTAGATTAATTGGCATCAAAAACTGGGGATTCTAAATTGTCCTTAGGTGTGACTGTGAGAGTGAATGGTTGTCTGTCTCTGTGTTGGCCCTGCGATGGACTGGTGATCTGTCCAGGGTGGACCCTGCCTGTCGCCCAAAAGATGCTGGGATAGACTCCAGCCCAACCCCCCCCGTGACCCGAAAAGGATTAAGCGGAAGAAAATGGATGGATGGATGATTCTGTGAGACCAACAATCTAATTTGTGACCCGTACTTGCAAAATGAGTCGGAATGTGCATCTTGTCATAACGAGCTACAGGCAGAAGTCATAAATCATGACTCTTTCTTTGTTTGCTAGCAGCAAGTCCTGGGAAATCCCCCATGAGTGCCTGGTATCATTGTAAAGCGTAGAAATTGTACTTTCTAAAAATACATATGTTTTGGCGAAAGACATAACTCCCGACCGATCGAACGTGAGTTTTAAGCCTAGCTAAAATATAAACAAATCAGCTTTTTCGGGTCCATTTTTGCGCACTTCCTACAAATTAAATCTCATTTTGAAAGTCTTTCAATACATAATATGGAAAAAACGTTACTTCAGTTTTGATAATTTCCTCATAGTGACTTATTTTGCCAGCACGGGTCACATTTTAGAGATATTTCGGAGATGGTAAAAACACGTCTTAGCTAATGACTTTACATGTTTATCAAAAGACATGGACTGATCAAAAATAACTCTTAGATTTTTAAGATCAGCCCGTACATGTGAGCTCAGTGACCCAATACCATCCAACACCTTTGGACCTATACCGTCAGGTGCTACAATGAGGACCTCAATTTTATCAGTGTTACTGTAAGTTGCAGAAAATTGTTACTCAGTCACTCCTTGATTTCAAACAGACAATCATAAATAAGTTTAAAATTAAGAGTGTGGTCTGGTTTAAAAGAGAAGTACAGCTAGATATCATCTGTATAAAAATGATAGGAGACCCCTTTAAATTTAAAGTGGCCCTAGGTGTGACTGTGTGTGTGAATGATGAAGGGATTGGTGCCAAATTGTGGCCGCCTCATCCATCCACATGGATGCCCTGAATTTCCCTCTGGGATTAATAAAGTATACAAAATTTTTTAAAAAATGTTTAAAATAAAACCCAAGGGAAGCATATAAATAGCAAACAAAAGAGGACCCAGTATAGAGCATTGAGGCACCCCACAAGTTAAAGCAGCAGACTCCGAGATCAAAGAACCAACAGTTACTGAAAAACTTCTGATAGAAAGAGATACAGTGGTGTGAAAAAGTGTTTTGCACTTCCTGATTTCTCTCTTTTTTTTTGTATGTTTGTTACACTTAAATGTTTCAGATCACCAAACAAATTGAAATATTAGACAAAGATAGCACAAGTAAACACAAAATGCAGTTTTTAAATGAAGGTGTTTATTATTAAGGGTAAAAAAAATCCAAACCTACATGGCCCTGTGTGAAAAAGTGATTGCCCCTCCCTGTTAAAACATAAAGTAACTGTGGTTTATCACATCTTTGGAAAGCTCAGTTCAATTTCTGTAGCCACACCCAGGCCTGATTACTGCCACGCCTGTTCTCAATCAAGAAATCCCTTAAATAGGACCTGCCTGACAAAGTGAAGTAGACCAAAAGATCCTCAAAAGCTAGACATCATGCTGCAATCCAAAGAAATTCAGGCACAAATGAGAAACAAAGTAACTGAGACCAATCACTCTGGAAGAGGCTATAAAGCCATTTCTAAAGCTTTGAGACTCCAACCAACCACAGTGATAGCCATTATCCATAAATGGTGAAAACATGGAACACTGGTGAACTTCCCAGGAGTGGCTGGCCAACCAAAATTACCCCAAGAGCACAGCAACGACTCATCCAAGAGGTCACAAAAGACCCCACAAAAAACATTCAAAGAACTGCACGCCTCACTTGCCTCAGTTAAGGTCAGTGTTCATGACTCCACCATAAGAAAGAGACTGGGCAAAAATGGCCTGCATGGCAGATTTCCAAGACGAAAGCCACTGCTGAGCAAAAAGAACATAAAGGCTCATCTCAGTTTTGCCAGAAAACATCTTGATGATCACCAAGACTTTTGGGAAAATACTCTGTGGACTGATGAGACAAAAGTTGAACTTTTTGGAAGTTGTGTGTCCCATTACATCCGGCGTAAAAGTTACACAGCATTTCAGAAAAGGAACTTTGTACCAACAGTAAAATATGGTGGTGGTAGTGTGATGGTCTGGGACTGTTTTGCTGCTTCAGGACCTGGAAGACTTGCTGTGGTAAATGGAACCATGAATTCTGCTGTCTACCAAAAAATCCTGAAGGAGAATGTCCAGTCATCTGTCTGTGACCTCAAGCTGAAGAGCACTTGGGTTCTGCAGCAGGACAATGATCCAAAACACACCAGCAAGTCCACCTCTGAATGGTTTAAGAAGAACAAAATGAAGACTTTGGAGTGACCTAGTCAAAGTCCTGACCTGAATTCGATTGAGATGCTGTGGCATAACCTTAAAAAGGCAGTGCATGCTCAAAAACCCTTGTCATATTAGGTTAAGGAGCCAAAGTCCACAAGGGAGGATCCAGAGGTGTCACCAAAAACCATCACTTCTGTCTTATTGTCATTAAAACTCGGGAAGTTTAAGGCCATCCAGGCCTTGATGTCATTGAGACACTTAAGCAGTGTATCAACAGTGTGAGAGGGATTCTTGTTAAGGAGGACATAAATTTGACAGTCATCTGCATAGCAGTAGAATGAAATGCCACACTTCCTCAGTATGGTATCAAGTGGCAGTAAATAAAGAAAAAAAAGCAGGAGGCCTAGGACTGAGCCCTGGGGAACCCCCCAGGAAAAAAGAGCAGAGGAGGATACAGACTCACCAAGGCTAACACAGAGGGTTCAATCTGCTAGGTAGGACTTGAAACACTCTACGCTCAATGCTATTCCTGTGATGCCCATCCACTGCTCCAGACAAGAAATTAAAATTTTATCGTCCACTGTGTCAAATGCAGCAGTTAGGTCTAAAAGCACAAGAATAACAGTCACCAGAATCAGTAGCTAAAAAGATATCATTAAAAATGTTTAAAAGAGACTTCCGGTTATGGCGGCCGCCTAGAAGGACACGTATCACTCTGCTCTGCCCCTGGAAATAAAAATTCGGCAAATAACTCTCTCATTTGGAACAGAACTTTTCCCAGCGTTTGGGTGAGGATATGCCGGTGAAGACTAAGGCTGGGAAATCAGGAGGGGGAAAAATTGAATCGCCGAAGCAGTCCAAATTAACGGACTTTAAAGTTTGTGGCGCAGTAGAAAAAAGCTGGCGAGATATGGGCGGATGAAACTAGCGGTGTGCGGTAACTGCTGCTGCTGACGATGGCGGCACAGGTGCAGTGCTGGCTGCCATTAGCTCAATGAGAGCAGACTTTTCCGCTAAACTTGATGGGATTATGGCAGCGTTGGATGCAATGAGGAAAGGAGTTGGGTGACTGCGTGGAAGGCGAGTAACGCAGGCGGAGCTTCGTGTTTCAAGTGCGGAGGATGAAATCAGCGGACTTCAAATAAAGGTGCGCACTTTGGAAAAAAAAAATAAAGATCTGGAAAATAGCGTTCTGGGACTTGGAATCTCGGTCCAGACGGAACAACCTGAGGCCTGGTGGGTTTACCGGAGGGAGCCGAAGGTCGTGATTCATGCTCCTTTTTGGGAGGGGTGGATCCCGGAGGCGCTGAACAACGCGTGAGCTAAAATCATCCAGTCGTCTTGGAAAGCTCCCACCGAATTGCCCACCGAGAGGTAACAAGGCAGCACCGAGGACGTTAATTATGAAGTTTTCTCAGCTACAGAGACAGGATGACGATCTCCAACGCGGTGCGGTGCCAAAGGAGAAATTAAATACCAAAATCAGCAGGTGCGGTTCTACCCAGAACTGGCCTCAGGAATCAACAATTAAGGAAGCAGGTTGACCCCATCCGCAAAGAACTGCGCAACCTTGAGGATTCGTCATGGAGGTGATTCACCCGCAAGACTTCTGGTCACATATGAGGGCAGAACACGCATCTTCAAGACCCCCGAGGAGGCACAGGGACTCATCAAGAAGATCCAGGAAGAGACTGGTGGGAGCTAAGCATGGAACAGAATATAGGGTAGAATATTTGAGCATTTAACTGATAGAAGCATATAACAAGATTACAAAATATAGAATGATTACATATTAAAAAAAAAAAAAAGTACAAAATTGCTAAAAAATTTTTGGAGTTAAATTGGAAAATTACAGAAGAGAGTTAATGTTACGTTATTAAAAGCAGTAGAGTGAGGGTGATGGGAGGATGAAGAAGGAGTGGCTTTGCTGTTCCTCGTGGGTGTGGGAACGGTCGATGGCTATATCGGGAGAACGGAATTTTTCTTTTGCTTTTGGGGGATTGCCACAAATGTGGGGAAGGGGGAATTTGTTTTGGGTGTAGTTTGTAGGGTGAATGTTCAACCACTCATTTTTTTGCTTTTCTGTTTGTGAGCATTTTACACTGCAAGGTAATCCCAAACTTCCTATTGATTATAAATCAAAGCGTTAATCTTAATTAACTTCATGGAATTGCAGAGGTCTACAAAATTTAAAAAAACTTAAACAAGTTATGAATAAAATAAAAGACATGGGTTCAAAAATTGGTTTTTACAAGAAACTCATCTAATAGAGGAAGATGTAAAAAGAATTAGGAGTAGATGGCAAGGAAATGTTTTCACCTCATCATTTTCATCCCGAGCCAGGGGAGTTATGACTCTCATACATAAATCAGTCCCATTTCAAGTGAAAAATGTAATTGGAGACAAATTTGGAAGATATGTAATCATTCAAGGATCTTTGCTATTAGAAAACATAAATTGGTGAACTTATATGGTCCCAATATAGATGATCAAAAGTTCTTTGCTAATTTATTTCTTATCTTATCATCACTTACAGGGCAACATATAATAGCAGGGGATTTTAATTGTACATTGAATCCCAGTATAGATAAATCAACAGGACTGGACTGTACGCACAATAGATGTAGGATGACCATTAATCATTTTATGAAGGAATTGAAATTGATAGATATATGGAGAGAAATGAAACCACAAGTTAAAGCATACTCTTGTTATTCCAATACCTACAAGACATTCTCACGTATAGATTATTTTTTGATCTCCACAGAATTAAGGTTCAAGCTTCAAAAACTGTTTTTATGTAACATCGTGATCTCTGATCATGCACCCTGCTGTCTAATGTATGTAGATAAGAAATTGACAAAGGAACCAGGTAGATGCAATTTCAGCTTAAATGCTTCAGGATGAGGAATTTGTTAAGTATATAGAAAAACAGATAGATGAGTTCTTTGATATCAATACTACACAAACATCAGCGTGTGTAAAGTGGGAGGCTTTCAAAGCTTTTATTAGGGGACATATTATTAGTTATACAGGTTCAAAATCTAAGAAGACTCGAGAGGAGAGAGTCCAGTTGGAACATAAAATAAAAATTCTTCAAGAAAGAGTATATGCAGGAAGAGATCCAAGGTTGGAGAACGAATTACTGATTTTGAGAGCTGAATATGACAAAAAATCAGCGAATAGAGCTGCCTCGAGTCTTCTAAGATTGAAACAATCTTTTTATAAACAAGGTGAAAAATCAGGAAAGTTATTGGCATGGCAGATTAAACAATTAGAATCTAAAACACCAATTACCAGTATTATAAGTAACGGACAGGTAGTTATAGATCCTTCAGAAATTAATAGAGCCTTTAGAGATTACTATGAAAAATTATATGATACCAAAAATGAATCTGACTTAACAAAACTACATGGGTTTTTGAATGAACTATTTATACCGTGTATTCCAAATGAAAATAGGGAGATACTAGAGTCTAAAATTAGTCAAGAAGAAGTTGGACTAGCCATTGATAATATGAAATCAGGAAAAAGTGCAGGACCAGATGGTCTTCCAGTTGACCTTTATAAAAAATTTAAGAATAAATTAACAAAACCTTTTTTGGAAATGGTTTTAGAAGCATTTCAAAATAGTAATTTACCATCATATATGAATAATGCCTTAATTATACTGTTGCCAAAACCAGGTAAGCCCTCTAATAAATGTGAAAATATGAGACCAATAAGCCTATTAAATGCCGACCTTAAGATAATCTGTAAAATTTTAGCAAGACGAATACAAGAAATTTTACCAAATATTATTAATCGAGATCAGAATGGCTTTATAAAGGGAAGACAAGGCTTCCATAATGTAAGAAGACTATTTAATATTATTTATTCTAATAAAGAAGCACCGGATACAGCTCTCTTATCACTGGATGCCGAAAAAGCCTTTGATAGAGTTGAATGGCCCTTTCTTTTTGAAGTCTTACAAAGGTTTGGACTTGGAAATAATTTCATAAAATGGGTTCAGATAATATATAATAATGCTACAGCAGAAATCCTAACAAATAACAATATTTCAAAATCAATAAAAATCAATAGAGGATGTCGACAAGGCTGTCCACTTTCACCTTTACTGTTTACTATGGCAATTGAACCTTTAGCGATAGCGATACGTTTACATTCACAAATATATGGAATTAAAGTTGGACCAACAGAACATAAAATCTCCCTGTATGCCGATGACATAATTTTTTTTATGTCGAATCTTAAAAAATCAATTCCGAACTTGTTGCATTTAATAAAGAATTTCGGGGAAATATCAGGATATAAAATAAATAAAACTAAATCTCAATATAATGCTAAATGAGACCCAGAGAAATTACCCAGCCCCTGAGGTAAATCAATTCAATGTTGTAAATCAGTTCAAATATTAGGAATCCAAATTGTGCCTAAGCTAGAATCAGTCGCCAGTGGTCAATTATGAAGCCTTAATGACAGATATTGATGAGTTACTTCAGAGATGGATGTCATCTACCAATGTCGATGATCGGAGAATTAATATACTTAAAAAGTAATATCTTACCTAAAATACTTTATTTATTTCAATACATTCCCTTACCACCACCTTTAGATTTATTCTCAAAGAATTAAAAAAAAGTTAGTGGAATTTATATGGAACGACAGGAGGGCTAGATTACGCTGGTCTTTATTATATTACCATTGATCGTGGAGGTCTGAAATGTCCAAATTTTATGATGTATTATTGGTCGGCACAACTGAGGTCTATGACATATTAATTTTTCATCAAATGATCTCCCTCACTGGACTGAAATGGAATCATACAATTTACCTTTACCTCTTCCCATATTCATATACTCAGATTCGGCAAAAAAATACAAAAACAAGTTACAAATCCATTTGTAAAGCAATATGATCAAAATATGGTGTGAAGCTAAAAACTATTAAAAGAACCACAGTTATTGTCACAATTAGTCCAATATGGAGTAATCAATATTTTAAACCAGGAGAGCGACGCTGTATTTAAGTATGGAATTTAAAAGGGATACAAAAGATTCAGGATTTATATTTGCCATGTGCAGAAAACATAATGTCTTTTGAAGAGTTGAGGATCAAATTTAATCTCAATAGAACACATTTTTTTAAATATCTTCAACTTAGAAACTTTATTCGATCAAATCAAAATAAAGCTCTCACTCGACCTATCTATTCATCCTTGGAAAAAATGTTGATGAAAGATAGTAAAAGACAGGGTATTATTTCAGAGTTTTATAACTCATTGACCACTATTTTCAAGTGAAAATTCACTGAAAAGATTAAAACTACTGGAAAGAAGATCTGCAAACTGAAATTTCCGAGGAACAATGGGAATTGGCTTGTACAGAAGCTCAAACCAAATCTATAAATGTACGCCTTAAATTGATACATTTCAAATGGTTAATGCGGATGTATGTTACACCGGAGGAGTTAAATAGATATAACAAAAACATACCAGATACGTGCACAAAATGTATGGAAAGTAAAGGAACTCTATTTCATTGTGTATGGGAATGTAGATTAATAAGAATGTTTTGGAAGAGGTGAGGGTAACAATTGAAAAAATAATCTCAAAACAAATCATATTGAATCCTAAACTGTTTTTGTTGGGTCTGTACCCAGAAAAGCATAATTTTAATAAAAGTGAAAGAACATTCATAGACCTCAGTTTGCTTAATGCCAAAAAATGTATTGCACTATTATGGAAAAAGACTCATAGACCAGATGTGACTCAGTGGTTAAGACAGATGTTAACAAACCTTCCATTAGAAAGAATAACATATATACTGAATCAAAGGAAATTGTGTTTGAGAATATATGGAGACCTTTTATTGATTATGTAAAAAAATTTAAACATAACTCTTGAAGAAGAAGGTGAATGATATGTGTGGACCTTGTAAATTCCAAACTGGTGAACATAATATGTATACTTATGTGTTGGATTGTCTAGACTAAACATAGGAGGCACTGTTGAAGATTTGATTTTGTTGGTTTTTTATGTGCATTTTTTTTTTTTGTAGTACTGGGGTGGACTGCCGCAGGCATGGGGCAGGCCCCTCACAGCACAGTAAAATATACAGGGAACAGACATCGAGATGGTGACATCCTACAAGTACCTGGGTATTCATCTGACAATAAACTAGACTGGTCACACAATACTGACGCACTCTACAAGAAGGGACAGCGCAGGCTGTTCCTGCTGAGGAGACTCAGGTCTTTTTGGTGTACAAGGGGCGCTGCTTGAAGTCATTCTAGACACGGTGGTGGCATCAGCCATCACATTTGGAGTGGTCTGCTGGGGCAGTGGCATTACTGCAGCCGATAGGAGAGACTGAACAAACTGATTAAGAAAGCTAGCTCTGTCCTGGGGCAACGCCTTGATCCGATGAGGAGATAGGAGAGAGAAGGACGGTGGCTAAACTGTCATCTCTGCTGGAGTCAGAGTTCCACCCTATGCAGGACATACTGGATGCACTGAGGAGCTCATTTAGCAGCAGACTACATCATCCCAGGTGCACAACCCGAGAGGTTTCGTAGGTCCTTCCTACCAACGGCTGTCAGACTGTACAACCTAAGCAGGGCTGCTCGCAGAGATAGCAAAAAGACGTAACAAACTAATAGTTTTTTTTGAATGTAAAAGATGCAATAGACTTACACAATGGTTCCTCTCCGGCATACAACTAGGAACATCCGGTCGCTATGGAGGGTGAGAATATGTATGGGCACATAATCATACCATGTAGGATAACTAAATAGACGGTTATGCTGTTTCATCCCACCTAGCAACAATGCTCTGCACTGTGTGTGTTTATATATTTACATATTTATTCCATCTAGCTACAATGCTCTGCACTGGGTGTGTTTATATTTATATATCTATATATTTATTCCATCTAGCTACAATGCTCCGCACTTGTGTTTTTATATATCTACATATTATTCCATCTAGCTACATTGCTCCGCACTGTGTGTGTTTATATACTTTGCATATTTATTCCACCTAGCTGCAATGCTCCGTACTGTGGGTGTTTATATATTTACATATTTATTCCATCTAGCTACAATGCTCTGCACTGTGTGTTTCATATATTCAATATATTTATTCCATCCACTACAATGCTCTGACACTGTGTGTCTGTGTGTGTGTGTGTGTGTGTATATATATATTTTATAGTAATATGTACATATGTATATTAGCTGCTCTTGCTTGCTTGTTTTTTTTTTTCTTGCCTTCTGATTGTTGCTCTGAGTGTTGCTATCCCTGTGCTGTTGCAATCCTGGAATTTCCCCGTTGTGGGACTAATAAAGGCTTATCTTATCTTATCTTATCTTATCTTACTTTAGTGTTAGTGTTTGATTGTTTGTATCATGTTTGTTTAAAAAAAAAAAGGTTCAATAAAGATATTGTGGAAAAAAAAAATGTTTAAAAGAGCCAATTCAGTACTGTGAAGAGCTTTAAAACCAAATTGGAAAACCTCAAGGATAGCGTGCTCCTCCATCAAGGCCATTAATTGGCTGCATACTGTCTTCTCAATGATTTTTGACAGAAAGGGCAATTTAAAGATAGGCCTAAAATTACTAAAAACTGTAGGTTCCAGACTGGGTTTTTTAATCAGAGGTTGCATAACAGAATGTTTAAAACAGTCTCTCCAGCTATCCTCTCCAGCATGTTCTGGGTCTGCCCTAGGGTCTCCTCCTAGTAGGGCATTTCGAAAACACCTCAGCTGGCTCCTTTCAATGTAGAGGAACAGTAGTTCTACGCTGATCCTCTCCTGAATGACTGAGCTCCTCGCCCTGTCTCTAAGGGTGAATCCAGCAATCCTACGGAAAAGCTCATTTCAGCCGTGATCTCATTCTTTTGGTCTTTACCCAAAGTTAATGACTGAGTCTGAGTCTGCTTATCTATCCATCTGTCTGTCTGTGTATCTGTGCTCCAACTCAACAGGAAATGATGCTAGGGTGACCAAACTGGGCACACAGGTTGACCGCAGGAGTACCATGTTTGGCTATACTTTTGGGATCCAAAGGTCAAGGGTGACAGAGTGATAAAAGGTCAAATCAGACTGAATCACCACATTTTAATACAACCTTGAATGGGGTCTGGGACACCTCTCGGACGTCCAATGACCTTGACCTTAGATTTGCCCTTGACGATGGGTAAGGTCTGAGAAAAGGTCATGGCATCCTATCAGAACTGAAGCAGGGAGTTGAGTAGGGATTTTCCCTCCTGTATGACATTCCAACAGGAATACGGCACTCTGTTGAGGACAATTCTAGTTTCTCTCTAAAGTGGAATTTTGTCCCTCTCAAATTGGATTTTTTTTCTGCATGCATGCACAATTTTTTTAGTTACAACATTTTTTTTTAATTAGAAAAAAGGTCATCAGCAAATAGCACTACCCATGGTGTACCTTCACTGATATCTTCTGTTATCACTTTCAGAATCAGAATCAGAATCAGATTTATTGCCATTGTTCATGTAGTACACAAACTAGAAATTTTGTCTCGGTGCAATGCTGCAACATTAAACATGATAAAATAAAAGAAATAAACTATACATGCAATAAAGTGTAGAATAAGAGTGAGTAATACTGGTCAGCAGTTAAAATATATTAGCGAGCAGCAGATAATGGAGAACCATATAGTGCAGTCGGTAATGTAGGAAGAAAACAGTGATGATTGACATGAGTCGGTTGAGCTGCTGTACATAGTGCACGAGAGTCAATAAGTCACTTAGTGTTCAGCAGTCTGATGGCAGAGGGGAAGAAGCTGTTCATGTGACGGGAGGTTTTAGTCTGGATGGACCGAAGTCTTCTACCTGAGGGGAGGGGGGCAAACAGTATGTGACCAGGGTGTGAGGGATCGGCTATGATCCGGCCAGCACGCCTCCGGGTCCTGGAGATGTACAGATCCTGGAGAGATGGGAGTTTGCAGCCGATCACCTTCTCAGCAGTGCGCACGACGCGCTGCAGCCTTAGTCTGTCCCTGGCAGTGGCTCCTGCGTACCACACGGTTATGGAGGTGGTGAGGATGGACTTGATGATGGCTGTGTAGAACTGCACTAACATCTTGGTGGGTAGCTTGAGCTTCCTCAGCTGCCGCAGGAAGAACATCCTCTGCTGGGCCTTTTTGATGAGGGAGCTGATGGTTGGCTCCCACTTGAGGTCCCTGGTGATGGTGGTGCCTAGGAAGCGGAAGGAATCAGCAGTGGTGATGGGAGAGCCTGTGAGGGTGAGGGGGGGGCAGAGGGGTTGTGACTTTCCTGAAGTCCACAATCATCTCCACTGTCTCAGAGCGTTCAGCTGCAGGTTGTTGTTGTTGCACCAGGACGCCAGCTGGGCCACCTCTCTCCTGTAGGCGGACTCGTCGCCGTTGGAGATGAGCCCGATGAGGGTGGTGTCGTCCGCAAACTTGATCAACTTGACAGACTGGTGGCTGGAGGTGCAGGAGTTGGTATAAAGGGAGAAGAGTAGGGGGGAAAGTACAAAGCCCTGGGGTGATCCGGTGCTGATGCTAGCAGAGTCTGAGACAGTCTTTCCCAGCCGCACATGCTGCCTCCGGTCCGTCAGGAAGTCGGTGATCCACCTGCAGAGGGAGTCAGGCACGTTGAGCAGGGACAGCTTGTTCCGGAGCAGAGCGGGGTCGATGGTGTTGAATGCGGAGCTGAAGTCCACAAACAGGATCCTGGCGTAGGTTCCCGGGGAGTCCAGGTGCTGCAGGATGGAGTGGAGGGCCAGGTTGACTGCGTCGTCTACAGACCTGCTGGCTCGGTAGGCAAACTGCAGCAGGTCCAGGAGAGGGGTGGTGATGGACTTGAGGTGGGGCAGGACCAGGCTCTCAAAGGACTTCATGACTACAGAGGTGAGCGCTACAGGTCTGTAGTCATTAAGTCCAGTGATCCGTGGCTTCTTGGGGACAGGGATGATGGTGGAGGATTTGAGGCAGGACGGCACGTGGCATAGCTTAAGGGAGGTGTTAAAAATGTCTGTGAAGACAGGAGCCAGCTCTTTCGCACAGTGTCTCAGGGTGGAGAGAGACACGCCGTCCAGACCGGGGGCCTTGCGCGGGTTCAGTCTGGAGAACTGTTTGAGCACGTCCTGCTCACTGATGACAAGGGCAGGGGGGGGAGGACGGGGGGGGGCGCCTTTGATGAAGTAGGGATCGTGGAGGCTGTGGAGCTGGAGAGAGGGGGGGAGTTGGACACAGATGACAAGGTGTTAAAACGGGCATAGTGTTGGGACAGTCTTTCATGATTATTATGAAAAGAAGCGGGCTGAGGGCCAATCCTTGATGCAAACCAACGTCAATTTTTATTTCCTCAGTCCTGCCTGAATTTGTCCTGATCTGGGTGGTACAGTTTTCATAAATGTCTTTTATTATGTTTATGTAGCCCTCGGAGACGAGCCACTTCCTGAAACAATACCATATCAGATCATGTGGAATGGTATCATAGGCTTTCTCGAGGTCCACGAACACCATATGTAGGTCTTCGTTATACTCTCTGAACTTCTTTAAACTTTAAATGTTATTTATTTACACTACCGTTCAAAAGTTTGGGGTCACTTAGAAATTTCCTTATTTTGAAAGAAAAGCACTGTTTTTTTCAATGAAGATAACTTTAATCAGAAATACACTCTAATATCTAATATACATTGCTAATGTGGTAAATGACTATTCTAGCTGCAAATGTCTGGTTTTTGGTGCAATATCTACATAGGTGTATAGAGGCCCATTTCCAGCAACTATCACTCCAGTGTTCTAATGGTAATGGTAATCTAATGGTGTTTGCTCATTGCGTCAGAAGGCTAATGGATGATTAGAAAACCCTTGTGCAATCATGTTAGCACGGCTGAAAACAGTTTAGCTGCTTAGAGAAGATATAAAACTGACCTTCCTTTGAGCAGGTTGAGTATCTGGAAAAAATTATTATTTCAAATACAAATCATTATTTCTAACCTTGTCAATGTCTTGACTATATTTTCTATTCATTTTACAACTCATGGTGGTAAATAAGTATGACTTTTCATGGAAAACATAAAATAATTGTCTGGGTGACCCCAAACCTTTGAACGGTAGTGTATATAGCACCTTTCATACAACAAAGTGCAGCTCAAAGTGCTGCTCCATCAAGCATGCAGCCACTCACAATGGACACAGAAACCTAGAGGAGTACACTGAGGTTGTTGTCGCATAGCTAAATGCACTGATGATGTCACTCACCACAAAACCATCACTATTCGTGCCAACCAGAAGCCATGGATGACAGCAGAGGTCCACAGGCTCCTGAGGGCTCGGGACGCAGCCTTCAGGGCCGGCGACACTGCAGGACTAACAACAGCTAGGGCCAACCAGTCCCGTGGTATCAAGGAGGCAAAACGACAGTACAGCAACAAAATATCCGGACACTTCAGCAACACCAGAGATGCATGTTCCCTCTGACATGGCATACGGACCCTCACCAACTACAAACCTCCACCTCAGAGCTGTGCAAGTGACATCACACTGCTTAACAACCTAAATGACTTCTTTGGCCGCTTTGAAACACAAAACAGCACATCAGCACATAAGACCACTCCTTCTCCAGATGAGCAGGCCATAAGTCTGGATCCGGCTAGCATGAAGAGGACCCTCTGCAGGATCAACCCACGCAAGGCAGCTGGCCCACACAACATACCAGGTTGTGTTCTGAAGGACTGCATAGAGGAGCTCAAGAATATCCTGGCCGACATCTTCAACATCTCCCTGACTCAAGCTGTTGTCCCCACATTTCAAAACTGCCACCATGATATCAGTCCCAAAGAAGCCCATTCCATCCAGCTACAACGATTACCGGCCCATAGCACTGACCCACATCATAATGAAGTGCTTCGAGCGGCTGGTCATGCAGAACATCAAGTCCATCCTCCCTCCCTCCCATGACCCATCTCAGTTTGCAAACAGGTCCACAGAATATGCATCTCTGCTGCTCTCCATCCAGCCCTCACCCACCTGGACTCAAAGAACTCCTACGTGCAAATGCTGTTCTTGGACTTCAGTTCAGTATTCAACACAATCATCCCCCAGCACCTGATTCAAAAACTCAGACAACTGGGACTCAAAACCTCTCTCTGTAACTGGGTGATGGACTTTCTCACAGGGAAGCCACAGAATGTGCGGGTTGGCAGCAACACCTCCAAGACCATCACACTGAGCACAGGGGCCCACTAGGGTGCGTGCTCAGCCCGCTGCTCTTCACCCTGCTGACCCATGATTGTGTACCAGCCTACAACACCAACCACATCATCAAGTTTGCGGACAACACGATGGTGATGGGCTTCATCACCAACAATGAGGAAGCCAAGTACAGAAATGAGGTGAGCCAACTGGTCCAGTGGTGTAAAGACAATAATCTCTTCCTGAACGTGGGAAAAACCAAGGAGATTGTGGCCGACTTCAAGAGAGGACACACACAGTAGCCCCCTCTGAACACCGATAGTGCAGCTGTGGAGAGGGTGAGCAGCACCAAGTTCCTGGGGGTGTACATCTCTGAGGACCTCCCCTGGTCCAACAACACCACATCACTAGCCAAGAAGGCTCAAACTCACCTCCATTTCCTCCGCAAACTGAGGAGAGCACGAGTCCCACCCCCCATCATGTGCTCATTCTACCAGGTCACTATTGAGAGCATCCTCACCAGTTGCATCATGGTTTGGTATGAAAGCTGCACTGCCTCCTGCTAGAAGACACTACAACGCACAGTGAAAGCAGCCAGCAAGATCATCGGTGCCCCCCGCTCCCCCTCTCGGACAGCTACCTCACCCGCCTCACTCACAGAGCTATCAACATTGCAGGCAACACCTCCCACCCCTCACACTCCCTCTTCAGACCCCTGCCATCGGGAAAAGGTACTGGAGCCTCCGGGCCCACTCCACAAGACTGCTAAACAGCTTTGCTCACCAGGCCATCAGAACTCTGAACTCTGCCCACTTCCTGCCCCCACCCCTTCCCAGACAGTAAAACACTCACCCACACAATAACTACCTCAGCTGTTGGCACAGAAAGACTGGCACACCAACGGTAATACATCTGCTGCTGTATGTCTCTGCACTTTACTGGAACCATTTGCACAAATGTCATATCTGCTGCTGTCTGTCATTGCAATACTGATCATGTGCAGTTCTATGTCACTGTCTGCACCTACACTACCATATTGAACTTGCAACTATGAGTATTACTGCTCTTCTTTTTCTGTATATACGATTGTTGGGTTCATTGTTTGTTATCTTTATTTGCACTATGGGTAGCTTTACTGTACATAGACTGCTGTTGTTGTTTTTCCAGCCTTATTCCTTTTTTTATATTGTGCACACCACTGACGAGAGAGAGAAACACCATTTCAATTTTCCTGTATGTCCTGTACGTACAGTAGTTACTGACAAATAAAATCTTGAATCTTGAATCGTTAAAGTTCAAAACAATTCCAGATAAAACACAAACAAAAACAATAAAAAAGACAGAGAGCCCTCCCCAAGCCCTCCCTCCATCCCCACTCTCGTCCAAGACATCCATCCGCCTGACCCCCCAACCCACCCCAGAGCCCACCTCCCCCCATCCTGTTCCACCCCACCCACAAGTAATAATAGGCATAGTTAAAACATGGTTGAGCACCAAGGACCAGAGTGAGGAAACGCCATCATAGGGGGACCGTCAGCACCAGGAGCTGGTCTCAGCCCACAGCTGCAGAGACACCACCACAGGGGCCACCCTGGCCCAGGCAGACAGAGGAGTCCACACCACAACCAACAGGCTGAGACTGGACTCCCCCATCCCACCAAGCCAGGACCACCACCACAGCAGCATCCCCACCACCAGAGCCTATTACAGCTCCAAGTGCCGAGAGCTCCCCAATGAGGAAACACTAGAGCTAAAAATAACATAAAATACAATACACCAGAATACAATAAGAAGAGATGAGATTGAGATGAGATGAGATTCAACTTTATTGTCATTACACATGTATGAATACAAGGTAACGAAACGTGACTTGGCATTTGGGCACGCTCTGCAGAGTGCATCCAAGGCCGGGGCAGCCGCTAGGCGCCAGTCATAAAGAAGAAAAGAAAAAAGAAAAGAAATGATATGACACAATAGGCGAGAGAAAAAAACATGTTTTATCAAATTGACGCTTAATGGGTAAGCGAAATTTTGATTGCAGGCAAAAAAAAAACCTCAATGCATATTTAGCAGTAGTGGACAATCACACAGCAGAGGGAGGGAGAGCAGTGTGTGTATATTTGCATGTCATTGTGTAGTGTAAATGTAACAGTTGTTAGTGAGCAGCAGAGGGCGCCTCCTGGCAGTGGATAGATGTTATAATCATGTGACTTATAAACAAGTCCAGAGTTCAGAGTCTATCTCTCTTTATCTCTTGCTTGCAGAAGGCACATGGGCATTGTCCTTGAGAGTCCAATCCGCTGACGACAACAACTGATTGTTGATTGTATGGGTAGACATAAGAGCCGGTTCTTCCGCTAATCTCAGTCAGGAAGAATGTAAACACGGGGCAAACAAGGTCAAATCAAATCAAATCAGCACAGTGCACTCAGAGAGTAGAATTTTGTCCTCACCCGTGTAATTCTGTGCTTTCATTATATATGCAGGCTTAAACTGTTTTTCCATAGAGAGCACAGGGCTTTCAGATGTATTCCTTCACTGAATCACTGTCATTCAGTTCACCGTTTGCCGCTACTCGTGCCCTCCCCAACTGGTCGAATTTGATGAAGGAGCTGGCTGGGTCCGCTTGATCCGCTCTCTCACCTTCCTTCAATTTCTGATGCATCAGGGAACTCCACAGCCAAAAATAGAAGTCCTGAGATCATAGCCAATAATATTGCCATAGACGCATGGATTCCAATGTCCATGAGTCTCTCGTTGGTTCCAATTCTTGGGCTCCCCCTTGGCCCAATTCTTGTTGAAAATAGTGACAATAGCACATTTAAGCCGCTTCCAAATCCATAATTTCCGTTTAGATTAAGATTCAGCAGAAGAAGAGCGACTAAACACAGACAAAAACGTAACATTGCAAAAGCTGGGAATAGATCAGGAAGGCAGGGGAGGAGGGAAGAAAAATGCGACTGCTCTCTCTCAAGGCAAGAAGGAAAGGAGCAGAGGGATGAATAAAAATAAATAAAAAGAGAATAAAATGGTCAAAGGAATAATAAATAATAAATATACCCATACAGTGGGGCAAAAAAGTATTTAGTCAACCACCAACTGTGCAAGTTCTCCCACTTAAAAGATGAGAGAGGTCTCCAATTTTCATCATAGGTATACTTCAACTATGAGAGACAAAATGAGAAAAAAAAATCCAGAAAATCACATTGAAGGATTTTTAATGAATTAATTGATAAATTCCTCGGTAAAATAAGTATTTGGTCACCTACAAACAAGCAAGATTTCTGGCTCTCACAGACCTGTAACTTCTTCTTTAAGAGGCTCCTCTGTCCTCCACTCGTTACCTGTATTAATGGCACCTGTTTGAACTCGTTATTAGTATAAAAGACACCTGTTCACAACCTCAAACAGTCAGACTCCAAACTCCACTATGGCCAAGACCAAAGAGCTGTCAAAGAACACCAGAAACAAAGTTGTGGACCTGCACCAGGCTGGGAAGACCGAATCTGCAATAGGTAAGTAGCTTGGTGTGAAGAAATCAACTGTGGGAGCAATTATTAGAAAATGGAAGCTTTTAACCACTGATAATCTCCCTCGATCTGGGGCTCCATGCAAGATCTCACCAAGTGGGGTCAAAATGATCACGAGAATGGTGAGCAAAAATCCCAGAACCACACGGGGGGACCTAGTGAATGACCTGCGGAGAGCTGGGACCAAAGTAACAAAGGCTACCATCAGTAACACACTACGCCGCCAGGGACTCAAATCCTGCAGTGTCAGACGTGTCCCCCTGCTTAAGCCAGTACATGTCCAGGCCCATCTGAAGTTTGCTAGAGAGCATTTGGATGATCCAGAAGAGGACTGGGAGAATGTCATATGGTCAGATGAAACCAAAATAGAACTTTTTGGTAAAAACTCAACTTGTCGTGTTTGGAGGAGAGAGAACACCATACCTACTGTGAAGCATGGGGGTGGAAACATCATGCTTTGGGGCTGTTTTTCTGCAAAGGGACCAGGACGGCTGATCCATGTAAAGGAAAGAATGAATGGGGCCATGTATCGTGAGATTTTGAGTGAAAACCTCCTTCCATCAGCAAGGGCATTGAAGATAAGATAAGATAAGATAAGATAAGATAAGCCTTTATTAGTCCCACAACGGGGAAATTCCAGGATTGCAACAGCACAGGGATAGCAACACTCAGAGCAACAATCAGAAGGCAAGAAAAAAACAAGCAAGCAAGAGCAGCTAATATACATATGTACGTATTACTATAAAATATATATATATACACACACACAGACACACAGTGCAGAGCATTGTAGCTGGATGGAATAAATATATGAATATATGAACACACAGTGCAGAGCATTGTAGCTAGATGGAATAAATATGTAAATATATAAACACCCACAGTACGGAGCATTGCAGCTAGGTGGAATAAATATGCAAGTATATAAACACACACAGTGCGGAGCAATGTAGCTAGATGGAATAATATGTAGATATATAAATATATAAACACACCCAGTGCTGAGATGAAATGTGGCTGGGTCTTTCAGCATGACAATGATCCCAAACACACCGCCCGGGCAATGAAGGAGTGGCTTCATAAGAAGCATTTCAAGGTCCTGGAGTGGCCTAGCCAGTCTCCAGATCTCAACCCCATAGAAAATCTTTGGAGGAGTTGAAAGTCTGTGTTGCCCAGCAACAGCCCTAAAACATCACTGCTCTAGAGGAGATCTGCATGGAGGAATGGGCCAAAATACCAGCAACATCCATCCATCCATCCATCCATCTTCTACCGCTTTTCCGGAGGTCCGGGTCGCGGAGGCAGCAGTTCAAGCAGAGAAGCCCAGACTTCCCTCTCCCCAGCCACCTGCTCCAGCTCTTCAGAGGGGATACCAAGGCGTTCCCAGACCAGCTGGGAGACATAGTCTCTCCACCGAGTTCTGGGTCTGCCCCGGGGTCTCCTCCCAGTGGGACGTACCTGAAACACCTCAAGTGGGAGGCGTCCAGGAGGCATCCTAATCAGATGCCCATACCACCTCAACTGACTCCTTTCAATGTGGAGGAGCAGCGGTTCTACTCTGAGCCTCTCCCGGATGACTGAGCTCCTCACCCTATCTCTATACTCCGTACCTCACCCTATACCAGCAACAGTGTGTGAAAACCTTGTGAAGACTTACAGAAAACATTTGACCTCTGTCATTGCCAACAAAGGGTATATAACAAAGTATTGAGATTAACTTTTGTTACTGACCAAATACTTATTTTACTGAGGAATTTACCAGTTAATTCATTAAAAATCCTTCAATGTGATTTTCTGGATTTTTTTTCTCATTTTGTCTCTCATAGTTGAGGTATACCTATGATGAAAATTGGAGACCTCTTTCATCTTTTAAGTGGGAGAACTTGCACAGTTGGTGGCTGACTAAATACTTTTTTGCCCCACTGTATATATACTGTAATGTAAAACTGAATTAAAATAGTCTAAAAATACAAAGACATATAAATAAGTAATTCAGTTCAATTCAAACAACTTTATTTATCCCTCAAGGGGCAATTAGTTTAAGTAAAAGAGCTAATTAAGTATATAAACATGAGTGATGATTTTGAGCCTCCTTTTAAAAATATCAATGCTCTCTGCAGCGCTGAGGTCCTCTGACAGACCATACTAGACGTGGGCCGAAAAACTGGAATGATGCCTCACCGTGGGTTTTTGTCCTAACTTTAGGTATCATTAAAAGGCCAGTACCAGAGGACCTCAGGGTCTGCGAGGGACAGTCTGGTAAAAGCAGATCAAATAAATAAGAAGAACCAAGACCATTAAGAGTTTTATAAACTAATAAAAGAACTTTAAAATCGATTCTATAACTCACAGGGAGCAAATGCAGCAATTCTAAAACTGGCGTAATGTCCTCTCTCTTTCTGGTCCCCGTCAGCACACGGGCTGCTGAATTCTGTCATAGTTGTAAGAAAGGAGAGCATTGCAATAATCAGTACAACTGGAAATAAAAGCATGCATTAGTGTCTCTGTGTTTTCTCGAGAGAGAAACAGGCGGACTCTGGCTATATTCTTTAGATGATAAAATCCAGTTTTTAAAATATGATTAACATGCAGAATAAAATTAAGCTAAGAGTCAAAATAACGTCCAGGTTTTTAACTTGTTTTGATGGAGTAAGAGACAATGTTTGTAATTTTGATAAAAGTTTCTCTCTCTGAGCTTCAGGACTGACTACTAAAACTTCAGTTTTGTCCTGGTTGAGCTGTAGGAAATTCTCTGCCAAAATGCAGTTAAAAAGGACATCAGTTGGTGCTGGATCATCAGGAGAGACGGAAATGTAAAGCTGGGTATCATCGGTATAACTGTGGAAACTAATACCGTGTCTCCTGATGACATTGCCTAGTGGCAGCATGTACAAATTAAAAAGAACTGGACCTAAAATCGAACCTTGGGGAACACCACAATCCATGTTGTATCTCTTTGATGAGGAGCGTTCACCCAGGGTGACATAAAATTGTCTGCCAGTGAGGTAGGATTTAAACCAGCAAAAAACAGTGCCTGAGAGGCCAATCATATTGTGCAATCCGTTTAAAAGAATATGATGGTCTACTGTGTCAAATGCTGTGCTTAAATCCAGTAAGACCAGGATCAAGAGCTTGGTCTTGTCCATGTTAATTCTAAGATCATTTAAAACCTTGATCAGGGCTGTCTCAGTACTGTGATTTGACCGAAACCCAGATTGAAATGTTTCAATACAAATCATGAGTTTTCATAAAATAATTTAACTGGTTAAAATCTACTTTCTCTAAAATTGTACTTAAAAATGGCAGGTTGGACACTGGTCTGTAATTGCTCAGTACTTCAATGTCTAAATTATTTCTCTTCAGAACAGGCTTGACAATGGCTGTCTTAAAAGCACTAGGAAAAACTCCTGTCTGAAGAGAATAATTTTTGTTAAGAACACCATTAACTAAAAAGCTACAAAAGGATTTAAAAAATAGAATAGAATAGGCTTTATTGTCATTGTACAGTTGTACAGTACAACGAAATTGTGGAGAATGATGTAGGAATTGGGTATAAAAGGCAGAATTCTGAGGCAGAACATCGGCTCTGTGGTAGATCTTCCCTTCTGGAATCCATATTGATTTTCCTTGATCTTGACAATCTCTCTCAGTCTTTCTTCTATGACCCTCCTGAGCAGCTTAAGACAGTGGCTAAGCAGTTTTATCCTGGGGTAGTTTCCACAGTCCAGGGGTCCTCTTTTTGTTTGTATATTGGTGTTAACATGCTGTTTCTCCATTCCTGAGGTATTCCATCTCTGTCAATCTCTCTCAGCATTCCACCATACATTTCACTCCAGTCCCTCCCAGCACCATTATTTGGTCTATTGGTAATTCATCAGGTCCCACTGATTTTTATTTCGTTTTCATTTTCTCCAACTGGCTTTTGACTTCTGTTCCTATTATGTCTTCTATCGGCCCTTGTGCTGGTGGCATATGGGACAATTCCTCTCTTGTGTTCCTCGTAGCAATGAGACAAAATATTCTTTCCATCTCTCCTTGATGTCATTATCTTCACTCAGGATCTTTCCATCTGCACCTTTGACAAATGTTAGCCTGTGTGGTCTATATTAATCATATATTCCATAACCAACATATGTTTAAGCATGTGAGAATGTTTGGTGATTACATATGTAAGGCGACTTCACACCTCAGAACAGGACAAAGAGTCTCAACCGCCAGTGAAGATCAAAGAGCATCCAAGGCACTGCGGTGGAGACCGGATGGGTTGCCCTGACCCCCCCAGGGCCAGGCGGAGGAGTACGAAGACAATGGGGGGATTAAGATAATGAGGGATGTCAGCTTTTGATATGCATGTCTTTTGTTATGTGTGAGTATAAGTTCGTAGAGCCGAAGGTGTTCGCTCTCTTACTTCTTCTGCTGCTGCACCTAGATGAGACTTGTTAGAGGAGCTGATAATAAACTTTGGTTTATGAATCACATCGCCTCGTTATTTCAAGCTCCTCTACACTGGTGACCCTGACGCGAGAATGGACCAGAGGCGTTCCCCCGCGATCGACTCATCTGTGGCGACCCAGGCAGACGCCGGCGCCCATGCAGACAGGGGAACAGATGGACGACGTTCCCCCACGGCAGAAGTGATAGAGAGGGCTCAACCGAGCACCAGCGCCGCGGAGAGAGCCGAAGCAAGGCACTCTCACCCTGCGGACGCATCAGTGATGATCCACACAAACGCCGTCACCGTCAAGCTGCCGGACTTCTGGCAGGAAGACCCCGCCTCGTGGTTTCAGCAAGCTGAAGCCCAGTTTGCACTTGCGGGCATCACGGCTGACGATACAAAGTTCTATCACATCGTCGCCAAACTCGACGCCGCCACTTCGAGATGTGCGCGGAGCATAATCCAGCGGCCGCCAGCCCAGGACAAATATAAAAAACTGAAAGCGACCATCGTGGCAAATTACGTCCCCTCAGCCGAGGAGAGAGCCGAGAGGATCCTGGCGGTCTACGGCCACAGAGGAGGCAGACCCAAGGCCCTCATGGAGGACTTGCTGCAACTTAAAGAAGAGGACAATGACAACTTCCTCTTCCATTTCATATTCCTCAGTACGCTGCCGCCACACATGAGAGGGACGCTGGCCAACATGCGATGCAGCACCCAGCAAGACTTCCACACGCTGGCTCACGAAGCTCAACGGCTCGTCAACGCCTGCAAGGAGCAGACACCCACAGCAGCATCCGCAGACCTCAACGCTGATGTCCGGAGCCACGAGGAGCCACAAATCACCGAGCAGAATCAGCCTGCGGTGACAGCGACACGGCCAGGACGCAACAGATGGAGCAACGTTTGTTATTACCACCACCGCTTCGCTGAGAAGGCTTACAAATGCGTTCCCCCCTGCCAATTCACGATTTCGGGAAAACGCCGAAGCCGAGAGCCGTTAACAGCGGCGGTTCTGGGCGAAAAAAGCAAGCTTTTATATGTGACGGACGGACACACCGGCAAGCGGTTCCTTATCGACACGGGAGCTCAACTAAGTTTTGTCATGCCCTCCCAAGCAGACCGGGCCATGGGCCCCCGGGGCAATGGAGCAGTGGCAGCCAACGGCTCCATCATCGACACTTTTGGCGAAAAGAGCCTGCCCCTCTGCATCCACGGCCGCAACTACAGATGGACATTTGTTGTAGCGGCGGTGAGTTTTAACTTGTTGGGCGCAGATTTTTTGTGTGCACATGGGTTATTAGTTGATCTAGCGAACAGGCGCTTGGTTAATGCACTGTCCTTTGCTTCTATTCCCTGCTCAGCTCGACTTTCTCCAGCACCCGTGCAGGCTAGCGTCACCACAGCAGGAGGTAAGTTTGATCAACTCCTCACCCAATTTCCAGCACTCACAATTCCCAAATTCTCAGCCACAGTGGCTAGACACGGGGTCGAACACTTTATTCCCACAACGGGCCCACCCGTATTCGCCAAAGCTCGGTGCTTAGACGCGACCAAGCTCGCCATAGCTCGGGACGAGTTTACCACCCTTGAAAAATTAGGCATTATCAGACGCTCAAAAAGCCCCTGGGCGTCACCACTTCACATGGTCCCGAAATCCGACGGTTCTTGGAGGCCGTGCGGCGATTACCGCAGATTAAACAATGCGACAGCGCATGACCGCTACCCAATTCCTCACATTCAAGACTTTTCACTACATCTGGTGGGTGCACGCATTTTTTCAAAAATAGACCTGGTCCGCGGTTATCATCAAGTCCCAATTCGAGCAGAGGACATTCCTAAAACAGCTGTAATAACCCCCTTCGGTCTTTTTGAATTTTTGCGGATGCCTTCGGCCTCAAAGGTGCTGCTCAAACCTTTCAGCAGATGATGGACGCAGTATTACGCGACCTCCCTTTCGTGTTCGTCTACCTCGACGATATGCTGGTAGCCAGCTCGTCTGAGGAAGAACACGAGCAGCATCTCACTATGGTTTTTCAGAGACTAGAAGAGCACGGGTTAATAATCAATCCAGCCAAATGCAAATTCGGTGTGTCACAAATTGATTTTTTAGGACACAGAGTTTCTCCGAAGGGGGCAGTCCCACTTCCAGACAAAGTTCACGCAGTAAAAAGTTTCCCACGGCCACAAACAGTCAAATCGCTGCAGGAATTTTTGGGCATAGTTAATTTTTACAACCGCTTCCTCCCCCACGCAGCTCAGCTCATGCAGCCCCTATATGACGCGCTCAGAAAACAAAAACCTTCCAACGCGGTCGAATGGACCCCGGAGCGCGAACGCGCCTTCGCGGAAGTAAAAAGCGCCCTAGCTAATGCCACATTGTTGGTTCACCCCGATCCCTCGGCCCGCATTGCACTAACCACAGACGCTTCAGACCTGGCCATAGCGGCAGTTGTAGAACAACACGTCGGCGGAATCTGGCAACCTTTGGCATTCTTCAGCAAATCGCTAAACCAAACTGAGCGTAAATACAGCACTTTTGACAGAGAGCTACTAGCGCTCCATTTATCCATCCGCCACTTCCAGTTCTGGTTAGAGGGGCGGCGTTTTACGGCTTTTGTAGACCACAAACCGCTCACCTTTGCTATGGCTAAAATTTCCGAACCGTGGTCAGGCAGGCAACAAAGACAGCTAGCTGCGATTTCAGAGTTCACCACAGACATTCGACATGTGGCAGGCAAACTTAACGTGGTAGCAGACTGCCTCTCTCGCACTGTGACATCGCCAGAGCGCAAGGAGACAGATTATACTACCTCAGCCGCGGAACTCTTCGCCAACGCGGACACATACGCAGCACCAATCCACGCAGGGATAGATTATGCAGCCATGGCAGAGGAACAAAGTAGTGACGCGGACGTGCGTGCACTCCTGTCTGGACCAACAGGGTTAAGGCTGGAGAAAAGGGGTCTACGCGACGGTGTGCCCCCCCCTAATATGCGACATCTCAACCGGCCGACCTCGCCCAGTAGTTCCAGCTGCACGGCGCCGCCGTATTTTCGACTCGATTCACTCCCTCGCGCACCCAGGTGTGCGCGCTTCAGTTAAAATGGTCGCCGAAAAGTTTGTGTGGCCTGGCCTGCGCAAAAACGTAAAAGAATGGGCAAAGACTTGCATTTCTTGTCAGCGCGCCAAAGTACACAAACACACAAAAGCCCCTCTGGAGCCTTTTCCAATCCCTGCTAGAAGGTTCGACCACGTTCATGTCGACCTCGTGGGGCCACTACCTTCCTCCCAAGGTTTCACACACGTTAACAATGATAGACCGCACCACGCGCTGGCCAGAGGCAGTCCCTCTAGCGTCAACCACAGCGGAGGAAGTCGCTCGCGTTTTTTTGACAAACTGGGTGGCACGTTTCGGCGTCCCATCGGACATCACGTCCGATAGGGGGCCTCAATTTGTCTCGGAGCTTTGGTCAGCCATGTCCAGCAGCTTAGGGGCAACAATTCACCGCACCACCGCTTATCACCCTCAGGCTAATGGGTTATGCGAGCGTTTTCACAGATCTTTAAAGGCCGCCCTCAGAGCCTCACTAACGGATACAAATTGGGTAAATAAACTTCCCTGGGTTTTATTGGGGTTGCGTGCTGCGCCCAAAGAGGATCTAGACGCCTCTCCAGCAGAATTAGTTTTTGCACAACCTCTCAGGCTCCCAGGAGAATTTTTACCAGAGAACCCAGAGCCAGGGCATTTTCCAGCCCCGAGGTTTGTAGGCAGCAACGGACCGGACTCTCTCCCCGGGCCGGCACATCACTATATTCCACGGGTTTTTGTCCCCCAAGCTTTAAAAAACGCTGAATTCGTTTTTGTTAGGCATGAAGCTTTAAAACCAACTTTCCGCCCACCATACGATGGGCCATTCAGAGTGCTGGAACCTGGTGATAAACACTTTGTGCTTGATTTTGGGGATAGAAAAGAAACAGTCAGCATTGACAGACTTAAACCTGCCTTCTTGTTGAGAGACGAGCCTGCACGGTTGGCGAGAGCACCTCGGCGGGGTAGACCCCCCAAGAGAAAAGACTCAGCCCCACTGCAGGAAACAAATAATCACTCTCCTTCCCAAGCTGCAGATTCCTTACAGGAAGGTTCCAGCAGGACGCCCAAGCGGACCCACAGCAGATTCGGGAGAAGATTAAAACCCAGACGGCACAGAGACTGATGCAAACTACTCAACAGTTGTTCACTAATTGTGCTGTAACAGTTTAGGACTGACTTGTGATTTTACTATGCTGTTATGATTACCACTGAACTCTCTTAGGAGCATGGCTGCTGGAAAGTTTCTTCTGTGGCAAGAGGTGTAGCAGTTAGTATGTCATAATAATTATCTTAAACTGTGAATTTTTCTATTGTCCTTTTCTTAGTCGTTTGGGGGGGGCTGTGGTCTATATTAATCATATATTCCATAACCAACATATGTTTAAGCATGTGAGAATGTTTGGTGATTACATATGTAAGGCGACTTCACACCTCAGAACAGGACAAAGACTCTCAACCGCCAGTGAAGATCAAAGAGCATCCAAGGCACTGCGGTGGAGACCGGATGGGTTGCCCTGACCCCCCCAGGGCCAGGCGGAGGAGTACGAAGACAATGGGGGGATTAAGATAATGAGGGATGTCAGCTTTTGATATGCATGTCTTTTGTTATGTGCGAGTATAAGTTCGTAGAGCCGAAGGTGTTCGCTCTCTTACTTCTTCTGCTGCTGCACCTAGATGAGACTTGTTAGAGGAGCTGATAATAAACTTTGGTTTATGAATCACATCGCCTCGTTATTTCAAGCTCCTCTACAGCCTGTCAATATTCTTAGATTGCCGGTGCCTTGCCTTTGCCAGATGATGAATCCTCTTTGGACCATTCTCTTCCAGATCTTTGTACAGATCAAGCTGCATCTTTAGCTTTGGCAACCTCCTGTTTGCTGATCTTCTTTAGATTTTTATATATTTCTCCCAGACCCTGCCTTTTGCATTACCATGGTACAGTAGACAATTGAGTTTTAACAAGGGGGATGGGGGTTTCACAAATTTAGCATGAGGTGCAAACATATAAATGTAAATTAGGTATAAATCTGCAAGAATAATAATGATATGATAAAAGATGCCAGTGTAGAAGAGCTTGAAATGATGAGGCGATTTGATATATAAACCAAAGTTTATTTATCAGCTCTCCTAACAAGTCTCATTCAGTGCAGAGGTGGCAGAAGGAAAAGAGGCCGAATATCTCCGGCTCACTGACTTTATACTTGCACATAACAAAAGACATGCATAACAAAGGCTGACATCCCTCATTATCTTAATCCCCCCATTGTCTTGGTATTTCCTCTCCTCGCCCAGGGGGTGAGGGTAGCTCCTCCGGTCTCCACCGCAGTGTCTGGGAACGTCTTTGTTCTTCACTTGGCGGTTGAGAGCCTTTGTCCTTTCAGAGGTGTGAAGTTGCTTTACATATGTAATTACCAAACATTTCCACATGCTTCAACATATGTAGGTTATGGAATATATGCTTGATATAGCCAACACCAGTATAAAAATTTGCAAATTACTATGTAATTACACAGAATAAATATTTAACCAGCATCCAGATGAGCATTGCAAATTCATGACAAAAAAGCTGGAAAAATTTACAGGAAAAAAGATGCAAATGTGTGAGAAAAAAAAAGAGCTGCAAATTTATGAGAAAAAAAGCTGAAAATTTATGAGAAAAAAAGGTTGAAAATTTACAGGAAAAAGCTGCAAAGAGAAAAAAGTCCCGAATTTTTTGAGGAAGACATGCAATTTACCAGAAAAAAAGTTGAACATTTATAGGAAAGAATTGCAAATTTTCAAGAAAAAATGCAAATTTATGAGAAAAAATATGCCAAATTGTTGAGAAAAAAATCACAAATTGATGAGAAAAGTTGCACATTTATGAGAAAAAGTCTTAAATTTTTAAGAAAAAAGTTGCAAATCTACAAGAAAATACTTGAAAATTTACAGGGAAGACTGCTATTTTTTGAGAGAAAATGTGCAAATTTAAAAGAAAAAAGTCACAAATTTGTTTAGAAAAAAAAATTGCAAATCTACCTGAAAAAAGTTGAAAAGTTACAGAAAAATTTTCAACTCTATGAGAAAAAAGTTGAACGTTTTTGAGAAAAAGAAATCAGAAGGTTCCAGGTCTGAATCCCCAGGCTGGCAGGGGTTGGAACCTTTCTGTGTGGAGTTTGCCTGTTCTCCCTGTGCTGCGTGGGTTTACTCCGGGGGCTCCGGTTTCCTCCCACAACCCAAAGACATGCATGTTAGGTTAATTGGTTGTTCTAAATTGTCCCTAGATATCTGTCTCCTATAGGCCCTTAGAATAGAGGGTTATTACGAGTGAAGCGCTTTGAGTGGTTTTTGAGACTAGAAAAGCACTATAGAAGTACAGGTCCTTATCTATTACCCTTAAATCACAAATTTTTGAGAAAAAAGTTGCAGATTTATGAGAAAACAGTTGAACATTTACAGGAAAAAAATGCTGATTTATCAATAAAAATGCCACAAATTTTTTTTTTAAAAATCTGATTTATGAGGAAAAAAGTTGCAAATCTATGAGAAAAGTTGAAAATTTATAAGATTTTTTTCATTTCTGCTTAGAATTGGTGTTTCAGAGTCAGTCAGTTCTGTAACATTTTTTAACCTTTATTTAACCAGGCAAGACAGATTAAGAACACGTTCTTATTACCTCCGCCAGGCCGAAAAGGCCAGGAGGAGATTATGTTTTTGCCAGGGTTTGTGTGTTTGTCTGTCTGTCTGTCTGTCTGTTTGTCTGTCTGTTTGTCTGTTGGTTAGCAAGATAACTCAAAAAGTCTTGGACGGATTTGCATGAAACTTTCAGGCGTTGTTGGAAATGGTACAAGGAAGAACTGATTAAATTTTGGGGTTGATCCGGTTCACCGTCTGGATACAGGAATTTTTTTAAAGCATTTTTCCACACTGTGACATAGGGCCATTTTCAACATGTGCGCAGGCGCAATGGACGGCGCTGGGCGTCGTGTCTGACCAACACAAACTCCGCCTTCTTCAACGTTTTAGCCACAAAAGCATGCAGAAAACACTACTGGCCTGGGCCCCCCAGCGTGCCTGTGCCAGCCATAGGCGCTGCGCACATTGCGCTGGTTGTCGTGTCTGACCAACACAAACTCCGCGTTCTTCAACGTTTTAGGCACAAAAGCACGCGGAAAACACTGCTGCCCTGGGCACGCCAGCGTGCGTGTTTTTGCGCCACGCTGCAAAACCTGACACGGACACCTGTCCGCCGCCCCATTATTTGCCACAAATTCCCCGCCCAGCTATAGGCGCTGCGTAAAAACGACCTCTCTGCCGGGGAAGACTCTAAATTCTGTTTTGCTGCGGAGCGCAACCCCAATATAATATAAAAACCCACGCCAACCTGTCTAACCAATCTGCATCCGTCAGTGGAGGAGATGGACACACCAACACTTCAGTTTATTACCTCCGCCAAGGAGGCAATGCTTTTACAACCGTAAAACGGGGCTATAAGGGACGGCGGGGTAATATGGGACACTTTTCTAAATGTAATTCTGCTTTTTTAATTTTGCTTCTGCCTAGATTTGATGAAGGATTCATGGATATTTGACAATAACAACACAACTCAGCGTCCTGCTCAAAATAAAAAAAGCACAATTACATTTAAAACATTTCCCACAAAAGTGTCCCTTATTAACCCGCCGTCCCTTATAGCCCCATTTTACACTACTGAACCACTAATCCTATCACTATCACATTGATTGTCATTCATTAATTGTCTGTTTATTGCACTGTCCATGTCAAATAAACAAACAATCATTGTGAATCCAATTGCTACTCATATCTTTTCATGCTCAGGGAATCTGAAAACGTACACACAAACACTCTATGGGGGGAACTGTGCCACTTGGCGGAGGTCTGCGCTCTCCGAGTGCTTTTCTAGTTTACAACTGTGGCCTGGGGAAGGGACAAGGGGCAAACTAACACTAGACAAATACCTACAGTGTGGAGAAAGGAAGCAGGCGAGGCAACGAGCTGAATGACACATGAACTTTATTCCATTGTGGAGATGTGTGGAAAGACGAGGCTGAGTTTATTACTCAAGATCAGTTTTATTCACCATCACATTCTCCAACATTCAAAAACAGAAAAGAGGGAGGCATGCCCCCACCTCTGTCCCTTTTATACCCCAGGACATCAAAGCAAACAGTCGCATTGTCTTTACATCCCAAATCACAATGCACCCCCCTTCAGGTCTTCTGTCTCCACCTGAAGTCCTGGTGGTCAGGAAATCCCTCACGGCCATCTCTCTGCATACAAAAGGCCAGACTTCACATCCCCCTGCAACCCCTAGGAGGTTCAGACCTTTTGTTCCTCTGAGACGTGCAGTAAACAATAAGCATACAGTAATAAGCATGTGAAGCATATGGAACCCACATATGTGCCCACACCATCTCCAACATACAGTACAGTCAAAAGAGTGCCTGGGTCTCTGTGCATTCCTCTTTTATACCTTTAATTCCATGCACTGAGACCTGGAACTTTCGACAATAATACATTGCTTGGAACAAAGACCTGTGTGGCACATTAACATAACACCGGCCCCGCTGCTCACACCCTTCTCTCCTCCAGCGGCTCCGGCGGTTCCTCCTCTCCCTGGGGGGTGCATAGTCCATACTGTCCCCGTTTGAGACCCCCCAGTGGCGCTTCCTTCTCCAGTCCATTGTTCCCCCTTATCCCAGCTGCCTTCTCTGGGTGGAGAATCCCCCACCCATGCCACCACACAACCCCCCCCCCCCCCGAATACCCAGAAAGGGCACTAATCCCCCTCCCCCCCATCCTTTGGGCTTGAGCCGGCTGCCCATAGCGGCTGTAGCGGGGGGATCGCCGATCCAGTCAGAGAGCCCTGCTGGCGAGGTGTACAGGAGGGCACATCAGTCTGTGGAGGGAAAAAGGGAGGGGGGGAAAACACATCAGCTTCATGTGCGCAGGTCCCTACCGAGGGAACACCAACTTGCGGAGCCACCAATGGTGGACGTCCGCACCAGTGAGCTTGGGCCAACACCACCTGCTCGTCTGCCGACACAAAAGTGAGCTTCAGCCTGTCGATGCAGACGGTCTCCCTACGCCCCCCCAAGTCTAACACAAAACGTTTCACCACAGGTTCCAACACCCTGAACGGTCCTTCATACAGTGGACGCAGCGACGGCGGTAGGGGTTCCACCAAATCCACATGGACATGGTCAAACCTCCTGGCCAGGATTTGGAAAGGCTCGAGGGGGGCTCTGGTGTGCTTGTGCACTTTGGCCTGCTGGCACGCGATGCAAGCTGCAGCCTACTCCTTCACGCCCTTGCACAAGCACGGCCAGACAAATTTCTGCCCCACTAGCTTCACCGAAGCATGCACTTCCGGATGCAAAAGGGAGTGGACCGACGCAATGGTGTGAGGAGCTCAGAACCACTGGGTGTGGGCAGCTGGTGGAGACGTCACAGAGCAAGGGAGGGCACCCTTCTTGCACCACCCTGCTCTCCAGCCTTAACCCAGTAGGTGCAGACTGGAGCGTGCAAATGTCCACATCCCCGGCTTGCACAGCGGCAATCGCACGGAAATCTATTTCCATGTAGATCAGGGAGACTAATGCACATGACAGACAATCAGCCACAACGTTGAGCTTACCAGCAATGTGTTGAATGTCGGCCATAAACTCCGAGATTGCGGCCAAATGCCGTTGCTGCCGGGCCGACCACGGCTCCGAGACCTTGGACATCGCGTACGTCAGCAGCTTATTGTCCACGAACACGGTGAACTCACGCCCTTCTAGCCAAAGCTGGAAATGGCGCGTTGCCAGGTGTAGAGCCAACAACTCTCTATCGGACGTGCTGTTTTTGCATTCACTGTTGTGCAAAGTCCGACTGAAAAATGAGAGCGGCTGCCACAAACCGGAGATGTACTGCTCTACCACTGCTCCTATGACAACATCAGACACGTCCGTAGTGAGCGCTATCTGTGCCGACAGATCTGGTTGAGCTAGCAACGCCACATCCGCAAGCGCTGTTTTGGCATTCGTGAAAGCCTGGACTCGCTCAGGAATCCAGTCAACATTTTCCGCGGGCTTCTTTTTATTCAGCGCAGCATACAACGGCTGCATCAGCTGGGCTGCCCGGGGAAGGAAACAGTTATAAAAATTGACCATCCCCCAAAACTCTTGCAGGGCCCTCACGGTCTGTGGACGCGGAAAGTCCGACACGATGCGTACCTTATCCGGTAGCGGAATCACGCCCTCCTGTGAAATGCGGTGGCCCAAAAAGTCAAGCACAGGTACACCGAACTGGCGCTTCACCAGGTTCATTATAAGCCCATATGCTTCCAATCTCTCGAAAACTGTCTTGAGGTGGGCGATGTGCTCCTCTTTGGACGCGCTAGCTACCAGAATGTCGTCTAAGTAGATGAAAATAAAGGACAAGTCCCGAAGCACTGCGTCCATCATACGCTGGAAAGTCTGCACCGTGCTTTTTAATCTGAACGGCATGAGTAAAAACTTGAAAAGGCTGAAAGGAGTTATTACCACTGTTTTCGGAACGTCTTCCGCATGCACCGGGACCTGATGGTATCCACGGACCAGGTCCACTTTCGAAAAAACATGCGCCCCGGCCAGATGCCCGGAAAATTCCTGGATGTGTGGACTGGGATAACGATCGTGTTCCAAGGTGTTATTCAACCGCCGGAAATCACCACACAGTCACCAGGACCCACCGGCTTTAGGCACCATGTGTAGCGGGGATGCCCATGGGCTGTTGACGTGCCTAATGATGACCAACTGCTCTAAGTTGGCAAACTCCTCTCGCACGCTGGCCACTTTAGCTGCGTCCAAGCACTGAGGTCGCATGAACACCGGTGGGCCTTTTGTCGTTATGAAGTGTTCGACCCCGTGTTTCATTATCGTAGCCGAAAAAGTCGGGATCGTGAGTGCTGGGAACTGTGTGAGCAAATGTTGGTACTTACACCCTGGAGCTATAACATTAGCCAGTGTTGTCGACCCAGCTCCCCAAGCTGTACAGGGCAGTGAGGTAAAAGAGACAGCATCCACCAATCTCCTATTAGCAACATCGACTGATAACCCATAAGCACATAAAAAATCTGTGCCTATTATGGGGGCTGAACATGCAGCTACCACAAAGTCCCACTGAAAGTTTCATCCGTGTAAGCATATCGTCAGTACTGCTCACCAAATGTCCTGATGGTGGATCTGTTGGCAGCCGTGAGCTCGGGACCACTGCCTCCTGCCACCCTGTCTATGCTGACCGGCAGAATGAGGCTTTTCTGGGAGCTGGAGTCCACCAAAAAGCGTTTCCCCAAACGTGTGTCCGTGACATAAAGCAGTCTGTTCCTGTCGCCATTGGTTGCAGCTGCAACTGAATTCCGAACGTGCCGTCTTCCCAACTTCTTGAATTGGCATGGCGACAGGCAGCGTTGGGCATTCAAGCCGAAACGGCGATGATAAAAACAGATTGCCCTGTTCATTCGTCTCCTGGTGTCCGTCCTGGCTACCACCAATGGCCCCTCGACCTCGCTGGAGTCTCTCATGGATGCTGGTGTCACTGCCTGCACGCTGAGAGTTCTGGTCGCCAAAATGATGCAGTCCGCTTCCTGCGCCAGGGCACAGTAGTCCTTAGCAACCAGCCATGGCGAGTTGGCCAGGATCGCCCTCGCTGTAGCCAGTAGGTTCCTGAGGAACAAGTGGGTGAACAGGAAAGATTCATCGTCCTTCCCCCTCAGCGCCAACATGCTCTCCATGAGCTCCACTGCTGATCTGTCACCTAACCCCAAACGCGTTAGGAGTCTCTCTGCCCTCTCACTGTCAGAAAGGGTAGGGAGAAGCATCCTCTTGCCTGGAGAAGCCTCCTCTCGAGCGCTTCATATTTTCCTTGGGCCGGCGGCTCCTGGAGCAGGCTCATCACCTGTTGCGTGGCACGTGCATCCAGCACAGCGACCACGTAGTAATACTTGGTATCGTCCGTTGTTATCCCGCAGAGTGCGAACTGGGCTTCTATGTGCAAGAGCCACGCAGTCAGGTTGTGAAGCCAGAAGTCTGGGAGCTTGACTGAGACAGCGCACGTGGTGCTGGTGCTCTTCCTTCAGGTAGTCTCCAGGGTGGTGCTCAGCTCGCTTTCCATGGCACGTCTTAGAGTGACCAATGTGGAGAAAGGAAGCAGGCGAGGCAATGAGCTGAACGACACATGAACTTTATTCCATCTCCAGCATACAGTACAGTAAAAAGAGCTCCCGGGTCTCTGTGCATTCCTCTTTTATACCTTTAATTCCATGAATCGAGACCCAGAACTTCCAGCCTTAATACACTGTTTGGAACAAAGACCTGTGTGGCACATTAACATAACATAACGCTGGCCCCGCTGCTCACACCCTTTTCTCTTCCAGCAGCTCCGACAGTTACTTCTCTCCCCGGGGGGGGGGGGGGGGGGTGCATAGTCCATACTATCCCGTTTGAGACCCCCCGGTGGCACCTCCTCCTCCGGTCCATTGTTTCCCCTTATCCCAGCTGCCTTCTCTGGGTGGAGAATCCCCCACCCGTGGCACCACAACAGTATATTAAAAGAAACATTTACAAAGACGCAGTTAAAACACATACAGTCATAATAAGAGCTAAAACAAAGCACACTATTACAAGACATAACATAGACATAGCTAAAATATATACATAAAGGCAGTCAGAGAGGACAGGTTGGTTGTCGAACCTTATCACGTTAAGTTTAGCAGTTTGAGTGACAATAGCATTTTTCCTTAACATGGTTCGTAATCACAGTTTTAAAGGCTGCTTTAGAGACAAAGACATCTAACTTAAATGCTTTTTGTAGGCCATTCCATTCTCTAGCTGCAGCAGACTGAAAGGGTGACAAACCTAATGACTATTTTGTTTTTGGGACTGTCCACCAAATTAAATTTGCAGAACGAATATTATATACAGAGAATGAAGTGTGCAATAGCTGTTTCAAATAGGAGGGAGACAGACCAAGGAGAGTTTTGTATATTAACATAAACCAGTGCATATGATGATGGCCAATTAAGAGAAGAATATAAAGTGCAGTGTGTCATGCGGTGATCCTCGCGGATCACCATAAGACGCCAAGAGTCCACCGATGAGTTTGCAATGATGGTATTTATTAATAAAACAGGACGTAACACAAAACTGTGAGCCGCTAGGGCAAAAACACACACACTATGAGATACAGGGGCTAGTAGGGCTAACCCCAGCCACTACGAGCTAGACTATGACATGACGAGGATAAAACAAACCTGACATGAAAGTCTGACGAACATACGATGACCAAACTCGACGATGTTTGACGATGTTTGACGATACTCCTGCAATTGAACTGTCGTCAGCGCCCGCCTTATAAAGGCGAATGCTAACGAGCAGTAATGACAGCCAGCTGACGGCCCTTGACAGGCAGAAGCCCCACCAAGCGCCTTCACAATAAGAGCCCGGTGAGGCCAGAATACAACCCACAGCTGTCAAGGCCGGCAGTGAGCTATGCGTGGCCCGAGCGCGGACAGGGCCGGCGCTCGGGTCGTAACAGTAGCCTCCCTCCAAGGCGGGCTTCCAGAACGCCCATGGACCACCCTGCCCCCCCACCCCCTCCAGGGTGGGCGGCTGGGGGCAGGTCCGGAGGAGAGAGAGACCAAACCCAGAAACAGTACAATAAAACACAATCAAGACCAGACAAGGGAAACAAAACTAACACAGCACAATGACAAAAAATATACCAAACACTCAGATCAGATTAACTGCCAAAATAACAAATACAGCAAACAGCACAGGACAGCAAGAAAAAACTAAATCTTTGCCCACGTTTCACAAGAAAATGGCTTCTCACCTGTGTGAATGCTCGAGTGAATTTTCAAATAACCAAATACAGAAAAACAGAACAATTACTGGGTCAAACTTAACTACGCATAAAACAAAATAAGGCAACCGCAGGGTAAACCACAAATACTCACAGATACCCAAATAACCATTACAAAAACACAGGGTAACAAGAAAAAAAAAAACCAGAACAATTACTGGATCAACCCCCACCAAAAAAGTGACCTCTACCCCCCCAACAGTTCATGCCGATCGGCGGAGACCAGGCGCCACAGGAACAGTTCAGGTGGTCTCCCCGCGTCCAACGGCCGATGGGCGGTCATGGGGGGCGGGACACGACCGGGCAGCTCATCACAGTCCAAAGCCCAGCATGTCCACTCCTCTGGTGGCCGAGCCAGGTTGCCCAGCAAAACACACACGTTGGGTGGCCGACCCGAAGCGCCGAACCAGCAAAACAGTTCCTCAGGCGGCCGACCCGCGTCCCTCAGCCACCAGTACCGGGGGAAAACAGCCCGCGGCGGCCTCCCTGGAGGAGACAAAGCTCGGGAGAGCCAGGGCGAGCGAGAAGGGACCCCCACGGCCCCTGGCGATGATGCACAGGGGAGACGGCTCAGTAGAGGGACTAGAAGGCAAAGATGAGCCCGAACTCCGTCCGACGGCGAAGGGTCTGCAGCTCCTCCACCGTCCACAGACCACACCGGCGCTGCACCTCCACTGGACCCCGATTGAGTCCCGGCTGCACCCACATCGGACCCCGATTGGTCCAAAGCAGCTCCCGCGATGGACCCCGATTGGGCCTCGGGCACACTCCCGTCCGGCCCCGATTGGGCCAGAACCGCGCCTGCAGTGGACCCCAATTGGGCCTCGGGTGCACCCCCGTTGGACCCTATTGGGCCAAGGCCGCTCCCGCGATGGACCCCGATTGGGTCTCGGGCACCCCCCCGTCGGACCCCGATTGGGCCACCGCAGCCTCCACAACGGACCCCGACTGGGTCGGTGCAGCTCCGCTGACGATCTCCACCCCCGAACCTGGAACCTCCAAATCAGTGACCCCGACTGGCTCCATGCCGGTGATACTGCAATGAAGCTCACACACAACAGGAAAACCGGGATCAGTATCACCGGTAGCAACAGAACCCAGCGAGACGAGCTCGGGCGCAGCAGGCGGCTGCTCCTCACTCGCCTCCCCAAGAGGCAGGCACAAATGCTCCGAAACAGAAGACAGAGACACAATAGGGAGCACTTGCCTGCACTCGGGTTCTGTTGCCACCCAGGACTTCGTCGATTCAGGTTCAGGGCGGCGACTCTCGTCCGCAGGCTCCAACTCAGCTGTGTCGGGCTCCGCAGCTGGCAAGATGACATCTGCAGCCTGCGGTTCCTCCCGCGCTGATGTCCACACCGATGACCCGTATAGCTTGGGGGCAGGGGACACTCGACCCGCTGATTCAGACTGTTCCGGCGAGGAAACTCGGGGACGCTTTTCCGTCGGCACAGGTTACGGGCCGCAGTCTGCTCTCCTCCTCTGTCCACGACGTGGCTGCTGGGCTGGATCCAGGCTTTCCAGCCGCGCAGGCCCCCTCCTCCTCCCGCGACGTAGTTCTGGCGTCACGGTCCACTCGGCAGGGGAAGACACAGAGGTAGCAGGTTTAAGAAAAACAGTTACAGCAGGTGACGGAAGCTCAGGGGGCTGTGAACCCCAAACTCCGGCCCCAGGAGTCAGACAAGGCAGATCATAATAATGATGGGAAGAAACAATTTGCACTTGCCTGTCTCCTGGAGAGAAGATGATGCCTGCTGCAGCAGGTGGAGTTCTCCTTTTATCCCTCCGGGAGAAAACGGCAGGCTCCTCGGGGCCACGAGGAGGAGCCGCTCGAGATGGATTGCTGACAGGTCTCGCCGAAGCACAACTCACAGCATTCCCAGCCGCGGGGGGTGATGTCACAGAGGAGGACATGGCAGTCGGGGCGACGCGGGCACGAGGAGCTGACAGCGCAGCTGGAACAGATGACCCGTGGGCGGCGGCTGCGGGGATTCCCTTCTGTCGTGACGTGAATGATGCGGCCAACAGGGAGGTTGGGTCCCTCCGACGACACGGAGCTGGATCCGGATGGGATTCTCGTTGGGGCTTGGTAGGAGCACGGCTATGGGGCCTACTGGCCGATGGAGTGGCGAAGGGCCCGGGAACACATGACGCTGGGACTGGGCGGGTGGCAGGCACTGGATTCCGATCCACAGATCCCCTGCAGGGCTTTCCCTCCAGCCAACGAATCTCCACTCTCGCCAGGGACGCTGTCCTCGCGGGAGGTGGAGGGGTTTCCTGGAGCGCCTTCTCCCACAATGTGCGCTGTGCATAAATCCAAGATAACCTCTTTTTTCCTTCCGGAATATAGGTAAGATGGTAACGGTGCACAGCCCGCTGGGCGAGGTATAAGGGATCACCAGCCGCTTTAGTGGGCATGAGATGGGCGGCTTCCGCCAGATAGCCGTCAATCTCCTCCAGCCACTCCGGGCAATAATCACACTCGCTGTCGGGCATCTCCCTACCAAGTCCAACTACAGGAGAGAAAAACTCCACACAATAGCAAAACTCACAGAAGAAAGGTGTCTCAGTGTGGCGTCTCCGTTTAGACGTCCGTGCAGGAGTATACTGTCATGCGATGATCCTCGCAGATCACCATAAGACGCCAAGAGTCCACCGATGAGTTTGCAATGATGGTATTTATTAATAAAACAGGACGTAACACAAAACTGTGAGCCGCTAGGGAAAAAACACACACACTATGAGATACAGGGGCTCGTAGGGCTAACCCCAGCCACTACGAGCTAGACTATGACATGACGAGGATAAAACGAACCTGACATGAAGGTCTGATGAACATACGACGACCAAACTCAACGAGGTTTGACGATGTTTGACGATACTCCTGCAACTGGACTGTCGTCAGCGCCCGCCTTATAAAGGCAAACGCCAATGAGCAGTAATGACAGCCAGCTGACGGCCCTTGACAGGCAGAAGCCTCACTGAGTGCCTTCACAATAAGAGCCCGGTGAGGCCAGAATACAACCCACAGCTGTCAAGGCCGGCAGCGAGCTATGCGTGGCCCGAGCGCGGACAGGGCCGGCGCTCAGGTCGTAACACAGTGATGTGTTCTGAAAGGAGCATTTGTTACAAACTGGATGGCAGAATGGTAAAGGACATCAAGCTTTTGCAGTGAGCCTTTACATGCTGTTCTGTAAACGATGTCGCTATAATCAAACATGGGAAGGATGGTCATTTGAACCAGTGTTTGCCTGGCAGAAAAAGTAAAAGAAGAACGCATTCTGTAGGGAAAGGCAATTTTCAATTTGACCTGTCTAGTCAGATTCCCAGGTATTTATGCAACCTGGTCTCGAGGTATCCCATCAATGTAGGACATGTTTGGGGTATTTGAGGAAATGTAGCCCTTTTTGCTAGGACACATGACTTTAGTCTTAGAAGTGTTCAGCTGGAGATGCAATCTGGAGAGGGCCTGCTGGAGTCTACTAAAACTAAGTTGAAGTTGTTGACAAACTATACTAGAGAGGGCCCACAGAATAGATAATTGTGTCATCAGCATAGAGATGAATGGATGAATCTATAACAGAGCTTGCTATGTTTTTGATGTAAATAGAGAAAAGGGTGGGACCAAGGATTGATCCTTGTGGAACACCTTTAATAACAGGGAGGAATTGTCATGAGGCTGAGTGCGGTGTTTCGCCAGGCTCATGCTCTCACTTTATTTCTGGTTATGACTTGTGTTTCCTCAGTCTTGTGTGATTATTTTACGGTGCACTGTTCCTAGATGTATAATGTGTTTTGAGTTGCCGGTTACTTCTGTTTTTGTACTCGTGTTCTCAGTATTATTTTGTAGTTCCTTTATGTATTCTTGTTCATCTTGCTCTTAGTGTTTATATTGTGTTCTCTTTTTGACACAGCTCCCCACCTTGTGCTCCAGACACTCCCACATGGTATCATCTTGTACTGGTAGCTCAGTCTTTCCTGGTTCTGTAATTAGGTCATCCTGCCCGCTCATGTGTTCCACACCTGCTGTCATTTACCTTGATTATTGTCTGCTCTATTTATAGCCTGACTCTGCCTTCACTCCTTGTCGGAGTCTCGTCTAGAATCCAGGTTGATTAGAACCCTGATCCTGTTCTAACACCAGCTACTTCTCATCCCGCCTATTTGTAAGTTTACTTTGTGCACTGTATGGACTTTGTGTTTTTGTTAAATAAATACCACAAACTACAGTTCAGCATCTGGGTCTTCCTCTCTGCCCGGAGGTTCAATTCTTGACAATTCATGACAGGAATTGAGAAAAATATTGTTCCAGTTTCACACACTGAACTCTTTCTGAGAGATAGTTTGAAAACCAGGACAAAGATTTAACAGAGACACCAATACTGCTAAGCCTGTCCATAAGGCTGCATTCAGACCAGGATAGTCCGGGGGTCTGGGTTCGACTGGGTGGGGAATGCCAAGTATTTTCACACCATCGTTTGGTTTGGTTTGCATTCACACTGCAGCTGACCAAACTGCTTGGACATTAGCCATGCTTTCATGGACACAAGTAACCGGATAAAAAGCCTTATTGGAGTAAAAATGCTTCATGTAAACACGCCAATCTGAATATTCTGACCCGATCACGCTCATTTGGATCAAAATTTCCTTCCGATTGAGACGGGTGGGTTATGCCGATTGTTAATCCGATTGGTGTACATATAAACACTTATTCCGAAGCTTGGGCAGAAAATATGTTTAATGCACATGTCTGTATATCAGCCACATGTCGACATGACGTATTTCCACCTTTACAGGAGCTAGTGGAGAACATGGTGGGAGTAAAACAAAACTGGTCTGTATCGTCCTGCCCTCTATTCATCATATGCAGAAGTATGTACTTGTAGCTTCATTACGGAAACCAGCAGAAACAAAAGTACAGTCTGAATAACACAATACAGGTCCATTTCAAAAAGAGAAAGCTACAAAGCGGGGTTTGTTTACATCGGAAGTTGCTTCTTCTTCTACTATTTCCGTAATGTCGGATAATTGTGCGCATGTCAAAATGATTTTGTCCGTTCAAACATGTGACACATGGAAATGCACGTCTTAATCGGATCAACTTTTTCAGGATCCATGTAAACAGTAAAGTTCTAATCTGAATTGTAATCAGATTGAAGAAATTTTGCCCATGTAACCATGGCTATTGTCACGCAGTTACAACAACTGCTCATTTGGGGCGCTGTAGCCGAAACCACCACTGACCAGGAAGAAAAATCTCAGCAAAGAAGAAAAATCAGGCTCAACGACTGGCCAGGACTGAAAATGGAAATCCATTCCCTTTGGCTGGTTTGTTTGACTGCCACAAACAAGACCTTTTTTTTTTTACTTTTCTCCTCGGCTTTCTCCAGTAAAAGGATTTCTTGGATCCATGCGCTTGTCTTTATTGTTATTTTCTACCCAAAATGCAGTATGGTAAACACCACTTCCTCTTCTCACTACGTGTTTCTATGGTTACACAAATGCTGAGAGGCACTTCTACCTGTTTGTCCGCTGGATACTCTGTTTGGATTCATACTGCAAGCAAAGCGCACCAGACTTTGTTTGCAAGTGAACCAAGACTCCTGTTTTTTGAGAGGACCAGACTTCGCTTGTTTGGTGCACACCAGAGTTCCAACGTGCATTCAGATGGCACCAAACAAACTGAACTATCCGTGGATAGTCCTTTGGTCCACACTGTTGTATAGTTCAATGATATTCAAAGATGCTCTTATTTGTGAAGCGTGGTGTAGTGGCGCCCAATTCGGTTTCTGCCACTTCACCGCTCCTATAAATATCAGCAGGCAGGGAAGTCCAGCCTCTTTGCCAAATGATTGTATTGTGGTTATCGCAGCATCAATAAAGCTAAGTTCAGTCATGCACCTGGCCTCATCATTGAGCGTATTTGCAAACATAACATTTTGGAGACAAGGATAAAGCATGGAAGCATGTGTGTCTCTAATTCGGCCCTTCCTGGAGCTCCCGGGCGAGCCACCTGTCCCCTGGCCAAGATGGTATGCAGCCTTCGAGACACACATCATAGTGCTCAATCTGGGTGAGATGGACAAGCTAAGGGCACGTGCACAATTTGGGAATTGAGGGCCAGCGGATCCTAAGCACACTCGGTGATTCGGACAGATTGGAAGACGTGGTCGAGCTGATGGCACGCCATTTTCGCACCCCAGACAGCATCATCATCCAGAGGATCAGGTTTCGGCAGCACCACCAACGGGTGGGTGAACCTATCCAGCGGTTCATCGCCAATCTGAAACTACTGGCTAGTGAGTGTTGTTTTGGGACCCTGAAGGAGGAGATGGTTTGTGACCAGCTGGTGGAGCACACCAACAACGCTGCGATAAGGATGAAACTGCTTACGATACCGAGTGACTTGACGCTGGCTAGAGCTGTCGAGTTGGCTCTCCAGTTGGAGACAGTGAGCAAGCTGGCTTCAGATCTAAGTGAGCGTCTGTCACAACAGCAGCTGGAGTTTCCCGCCACGACCCAAGTAGCAGACTCAGACAGCGATGATAGTGTGAAAGACTACGCCACGGAGACCAATGCTGCAAAATTTAGGTCTGCCCCGGGAAAACCCATGTGTATGGGCTGTGGGTCCATGAAGCACCGTTTCAAGGCCAGGGACTGCCCAGCGAGAGGAAAGCGCTGTGTCAAGTGTGGATGCTTGAACCACTATGCCAGGGTATTGCCATATGTCTGAGCCGGAGAGTTCACAGGAGAAATGGACCTCCCATCCCCTCCCCACCCCGACAATTGTTCATGCGGTGTCTCCAAATACCAATGGGTACACATTCTGCATAGTCGAGATGGATGGTATGGAGGTGCTGCTGCTGATTGACATGGGGGCGGAGGGTTCTCTGCTGAATGGGGCTATGGTGAGAAAATTCTTCCCCCACTATAGAAGTGAAGGAGACCCAGCGCCGCTCTATGGTTATCGAGGTAGATGACTGTGCATGGTTGGAACGTTGGTGCGGATGGGGAGGTACAAGTCAGCGGAGATGGCTGATTTCAAGTTCATCTCGACAGCCCGAGGTGACAACATCATGGGCTGTGACCTATTTTATGGTCTGGGGTTCACCATGAAGAACGACGCTGGGGAGAAGTGGTCAGATTGTGGACAGTGGAACCAGCCAGTTCTGAGAGTGGAGGATGATGCAGTGTGGAACGAAGATTTACCGAGTACCCCGGAGGTTGAGCAGGACCAGCCTCGCTCAGGGTTGACACGGGATAGTCTTAGTGCTGGAGCTCAAAATGCCCTGGACGAGAGTACTGCTGCCCTGCTCGTCGGCTAGTGAGGTAAGGGGCCCTACCTGCCCCAACGACGGGACCCCCACTCTGCCGCCACCTCACTGCACTGACTCTCGCCAAGGGACCCTGCAACCATCAACATCCTGCTTGCTTTTAACTCCAACGACAATGATCGTCGGTGACTCCATCATCAGGCACATCAGGTATTTTAACTCTATCACTCACTGTTTCCCAGGAGCTACTGTTCCCGACCTGTTAGAAAAGCTCCTGGATCTGCTGCAGTCACAACCTCCCTCCATCACACGGATTATTATTCACGTAGGGACTAACGACACCACCCGCAGACAGTCTGAAATGACTAAAAATGACTTCTGCAAACTTTTTAACATTTTATCAAACAGCAGAAAGTCTGTTTTTATTTCTGGCCCTATTCCCACACTGCGCTGTAGATCAAACTGTTTTAATTCAATTCAATTCAATTCAACTTTATTTATATAGCGCCATTTCACAACAACAGTCATCTCATAGCACTATCAACTGTAGGGAGGACCCCCACAGTTGCAGAAAGACCCCAGCAATCAGGCGATCCCCTGTGAGCAAGCACTTGGCGACAGTGGAGAGGAAAAACTCCCTTTTAACAGGAAGAAACCTCCAGCAGAACCAGGCTCAGGGAGGGGCAGTCATCTGCTGCGACTGGCTGGGGGGTGAGGGGATAGAGAAGAAGAAAAGAACAGACATGTAGAGAGCAAACAGCACGATGGGGACTCAATCTATGGGAGAGAACAAACAAATGTTAATGACCAGCAAAAAAAAAAAATATTTCATAGAGAGTGAGGAAAGGAGTGAGGCCCAGTGCATTACTGGAGGTCCCCCGGCTGACTAAACCTATTAGCAGCATAACTAAGGGAGGGTTCAGAAAACACATGATCCCTCCCTAATTGTAGGCTATATCAAAAAGGTAGGTTTTAGCCCTATTCTTAAAAACAGAGATCGAGTCTGACTCCCGAATCCAGATTGGCAGCTGATTCCACAGGAGAGGAGCTTGATAACTGAAGGCTCTGCCTCCCATTGTACTTTTGGAGATTCTAGGTATTACAAGTAAACCTGCATTTTGGGAGCGTAGTGCTCTGTTAGGATGATACGGTAGTATCAGATCTTTTAAATAAAAAGGAGCCTGATTGTTTAGAGCTTTGTAAGTAAGAAGAAGGATTTTAAACTTAATTCTAAACTCTATGGGAAGCCAATGAAGGGAGGCCAGAACCGGAGAGATATGATCTCTCTTTCTAGTACCTGTTAAAACTCTTGCTGCAGCATTTTGGATCAGCTGAAGACTTTTTAAAGATGTTTTAGGACAACCTGATAATAAAGAATTACAATAATCTAATCTCGAGCTAACAAAAGCGTGGATCAGCTTCTCAGCATCACTCTGAGACAAGATGCTCCTAATCTTGGCAATATTACGCAAATGATAGAAGGCAGTCTTAGAAACAAATTTAATATGTGAATTGAAGGACAAATCCTGATCAAAAATAACTCCAAGGTTCCTCACAGAGCTATTAAGAGAAAGAGTAACTGCATCCAAACTGAAAGTTTGATTTGGAAAGGAATTTCTAAGGTTTTTTGGACCAACAAGAATGACTTCAGTCTTATCTGAATTTTAGTCATGTTCTTGCCCTTCCAACTTAGCTCAAGTCCTCCTGCAGCAGCAACATTAACTTTATTGACAATTTTAACTTGTTTTGGGGCTGCCACAAGCTCTATAAATCTGACAGCATACATTTAAATGCATCAGGTAGCTGGCTTTTAGCAGCAAACCTGATGCATATCATTCAAACCACAACATGCAATTGACTGTTTACATCCCACGACCCCTCCCCTCTGGATCCACTCACATCTCTGACCCCCAGGAAGACTATCCAGCACCAGTCCCATTTTTGTCAGCCTCCACCATCTGGTCTGGAAATTCATTCACTACCCACCTTCCCCATTAGGACATTGATCACGGACAGACCTCCATCCATAAAACATACAGCTCACAAGAACTCACGCCCACACTGCCTACGTTCTGTGGATCAGTCTCCAAACAATAATCCACAGAAAACAAATTACCCACCCATAAATAACTCACCACCTACCCTAAATATGGCTCTTTTAAATATACGGTCACTTGCTAACAAGACTTTTATCATCAATGATCTGATTTTAGATAATAAGATTGTTTATTTTTAACAGAGACGTGGCTTGGCACGGATGCACCAGCGGTTCTCACTGAGGCCTCCCCACCAAATTTTAGTTCAGTTTTTTCCATAAGAAAGGGCAGGAAGCGTGGGTGTACTGCATCAATTTTTTCTTCCTCACTTGCAGTAAAGCAAATTTTACCTGATCAATATACCGCATTTGAGCACCACACTTTTGTCTTCAGCAGCCCCGCAATTTTATGAGTCAGTTTATAGACCACCCAAATACAGTGATCCCTCACTTATCGCGGTTAATGGGTTCCAGAATCGACCGCGAAAAGTGAAAAACCGCGAAGTAGCGTCACCCCTAATGATGTCATCCATAAATAATACGTACGTTCATTCTCTCACTCTCTCTCTCGTGTGATACGTGTGTGTGTGTGTGTGTAAGTGTACATACATACGTAGATGTAAATAAAGTGTACATAAATATGTTTTTAGAACTCTTTTATTCTTATAACAAGATACGTAACTCAAGATGAAGATGATTTACTGCACAGGTTAATGAGAGCTTTACTGCTCCTCAGGTGACGCCTCATCGTCAGGTGCTAGAAGCGCAGGATCGTCGAGGGCAGCTTCCGATAGAGCTGGAGAAGCTGCAGGAGGCGGCGTAGTGGCTTGACGGGAAGACTATTTCGCACAAAATGGCACAAGAGAACAGCAAAAAGTTCCACGTGGTGAGACTAAAGCAACACGAGTGATAAAAAGCAATGAATGCAGTCTTCCTTCACTGCATGGGCGCTCGGCAGGGAGAGAAGGTGGGTGAAACGTCTCGGCCAATCAGCTTGCGGGGTGAAACGTCTCAGCCAATCAGCTTGCGAGATTTCCGAGCCGAGCCAACACGAGAACAGCGAACAGAGAGGTGGATTTTTGAGTTGTGCGGGCTCTCCGTGTTGATACCTGATGTTCTAATGTAGTCTCCCTGCCTTCTGCTAGCGCCCGCCCATTATTTCTCAATTTTGAATTTTTGATGAATATTTTTGAAAAATCTGCGATGCACTGAGGGCGCGAAAGGTGAAGCGCGAAGTAGCGAGGGATCACTGTACTGACTTGTTTTTATTAATGACTTCTCTGAGTTTTTATCAATAATCCACTCCTCATATAATTTTATTCTCATTTCCGGTGATTTTAATCTACACACTGATAAGCAGGGCGACCATATGTCACAAGATTTTAATGACCTGCTCACGTCCATGGATTTTACTCAACATGTCATGCAGCCAACTCACAACAGGGGACACACTCTGGATCTTGTCATTAGCCAAGGCTTGCCCATGAGTGTGTCCTCTGTTGTTGACTTGGCTGTATCTGACCATTACTGTGTGTTTTTTAACATCACTGGTTTTATGCAACGGGAGACCTCGGTGCGAACTGTGAGAAAGTGCCATCTGACGCCTGAAGTGGCTGCTGATTTATCAAACTCTTATGCAATACTCCCCCAGTTATTTCATCTGCATCATGTGATTTTATTGTTGATAATTTTAACAGTAAATTAAGATCAACTATTGACAGAGTTGCCCCAATAGTCACAAGAACAGTTAGAAATAAACCAATGCCTCCATGGAGAAATAACCAAATCCAAAAACTGAAAAGAGAGTGCAAGATGGCTGAGAGGAAATGTAGGAAAAACAAATTAACTGTCAATTACAAAGTACTACAGAATAAATTAAAAATATACAATAATGCAGTCAAGACATCGAGAACTGAGTATTTTTCCAACATAATCTCAACCCATAGCAATAGCCCTAAAGTCCTTTTTGCAACCATTGATCACTTAATCAACCCAGATTTTAATAAAAACACAAACCTGCCATCCGACTCTCTCTGTGAGAGTTTTGCAGGCCACTTCAGGTGCAAGGTTGATTCTATTAGATCCAACATTTTATCTGACCAGAAGACTGCTTTTAATGGAATCTTGGACTCACCTTTAGCTGAGGAAATGCTGGACTGTTTTGCCCTGGTTGGTGCTAAGATACTTGGTAGAGTTTTCCCCCAGGTAAACTTGACCTCCTGCTTTTTAGGTCCAATTCCCACATCACTTTTTAAAACATTTTATGGATTCTTTGAACATGAGATTTTAAACATTGTAAATTGCTCTCTTCAGACTGGTGTTTTCCCCACTGCCTTTAAAACAGCTGTGGTGATGTCCCTATTGAAGAAGAGTAATTTAGATCCTGATATTCTCAGTAACTATCGACCTATATCCAACTTACCGTTTTTAAGTAAAGTTTTAGAAAAAAAAATGTTTTTATCCAGTTAAACAATTTTCTTATTGACCACAACATTCTTGAGAAATTTCAGTCTGGTTTTAGGACAAACCACAGTACCAAGACAGCCCTTTTAAAAATTGTTAATAATATCAGGTGTAACATGGACTCCCACAAATTGTCAGTCCTGGTGCTGCTGGATCTCAGCGCTGCCCTTGATACAGTAGATCACCACGTTTTATTAAGCAGACTCAAACACCTGGTGGGCCTCTCAGGTACTGTTCTTGAATGGTTTCATTCCTATCTCACAGATCACCGTTATTTTGTAAGTATGGATACATGTTCTTTGGCAATCCATGAAATCAAGTGTGGGGTACCCCAAGGTTCAATTTTAGGGCCAATACTTTTTAATCTTTATATGTTACCACTTGGGAATGCTATCAAGAGACATGGCATCAATTTTCATAGCTATGCTGATGATACTCAACTGTACATTGCCACGTCTCCTGATGACACAAAACCAATTAATGCCCTTTTGAACTGTATTTTAGATATAAAGTCATGAATGGCAGCAAACTTCCTACAGCTCAACCAGGGCAAAACAGAAGTTTTAATCATTGGTTCTGAAGACAAGTGAGAGAAACTTCTACCAAAATTGTTAGGTCTATAACCTACACATTGTGTCAAGAACCTGGGCGTTCTTTTAGACTCTGACTTTAATTTTATTTCACACATTAAAAATGTAACAAAAATTGGATTTTACCATCTTAGGAATATAGCCAGAGTCCACCCTTTTCTCTCTCTTGTCAGCACGCAGGCCTTGAAGCATGCTTTTATTACTAGTCATATAGACTATTGTAATGCCCTGCTCTCTGGTCTTCCTCAAAAAAGAATATCACATCTCCAACTGCTCCAAAATTCAGCAGCACGAGTGTTAACAAGGACCAAGGGGCAGGTGCATATTACACCAGTTTTAGAATCACTACATTGGCTCCCCATGTGTTTAAGGATCGATTTTAAGGTCCTCTTAGTAGTTTTTAAATGCGTCAGTGGTCTTGGCCCTTCTTATCTATCTGAGCTGCTCTTATTTTATGAGCCCTCGTGAACCCTGAGGTCCTCTGGTACTGGCCTTTTAATGGTTCCCAAAGTCAAGACCAAGACCTTTGGTGAAGCTTCCTTTCACTATTATGGTCCTCGTCTGTGGAACAGCCTGCCAGAGAGCCTCAGGGCCGCAGAGTCAATAGATGTTTTTAAGAACAGGCTCAAGACCCACCTTTTTAATTTGGTTTTTAATAAACCTGTTTAACTATTACTGAAGTAGTCATTTATGTTCCATTGTTTTATGTTCTTTTTGACACCATTTGTTCTTAGATTTTCTCATCTTCTTATTGATGTGTTAAGTTCAATTTTTAATTATGGGTTTTTAGTTCCTGTTTTTATGTGTTCTTAGTTCTTTTTGTACCTTTTTAAATTTTGGCTTTTAACAAACCGTTTAACTATTATTGAAGTAGTCATTTATGTTCCATTGTTTTACATTCTTCTTAGCTCCATTTGCTTTTAGATTTTCTTATTTTGATGTGTTCTTAGTGTGGCACATATGTTGGGTTCATATTTTCCACAAATGCATTGCTGTATGTGTATTGGGTGCTTCACGTCTCGCGGGACAAAGAAGGTCTGGATCGGCAGAGATCTGCAGGAGATAACGAGGAGGTGTGAGATTTGGCCTTTTGTCTCAGAGAAGATGCCCCAGAAGGATTTCTGGATCATTGAAGAATGAGAGACAATGGTGACAGATCAAAGAGTTGCATTGTGACTGGGATTAAGTACCATGTGACTGTATGTTTGCTAAAGCACCATGTGACTTAGGTTTCGATGCTCCAGGAGTATAAAAGTGTGATGTTACAATGATCAGCCTCTTTTCTTGTTGAGAGGTTGATAGAGCATGTGTTCTGACAATAAAGCTGAACCTGAGAAATAAACTCAGTCTCATCCTTGAGCACATCCTCTACACTGGTAACCCTACGACAAATTATGGCCGGTGACGACCTTCCCGCACCGGACTCTTCAGGAGCCAGCCGGGCTTATGCAGCTACCGCAGTCCAGCTGCCCGATTTCTGGCAACATAGCCCGCGCTCCTGGTTTAACACTGTCGAGGCACAATTTCATCTTCGGGGAATTTCGGCTGATGCCACGAAATTCTACCATGTAGTCGCAAAGCTGGACAGCGTCACAGCCCAGCGGGTGGAGAACCTGACTAACCACCCACCAGACGACGACAAGTATGGCGCACTGAAAGCCGCTCTCATCCGTGCTTTCACCCCCTCGCTGGGAGAGCGAGCAGAGAAGCTCCTGGTGCTGACTGAAGGAGAGGCAGACAGGCCCACAGACCTGATGGCGAAGATGCTGAGTCTGAGAGACGACGAAGATGATGGCTTTATCTTCGCCCATCTTTTCCTCAAGACGCTACCGTCAGCGGTGAGAGTTACCCTGGCCAGTTCACAGCTGCTGGCCCACCGAGATTACCACAAGCTGGGCCAGGAGGTGCAGCGACTCGTCGACGCCCATAGGCGACACACGGCCACGACAGCAGCAGCGGAGCTGAGCGCAACGCCCGGAGACGGTAGGGGGCCTGAGGCTGCAGCACCAGATTCGCTGACATCAGCAGCGGCGGAGGCCAGGAGACACGGAGCGGGCGACGTCCTCTGCTTTTACCATCGACGTTTCGCTGAGAGGGCACGCTAGTGCATCCCACCGTGCCAGTTCAAGTGCTCGGGAAACGCCAGGACCGGGAGCCGGTAGCAGCTGCGGCTCTCGGCGCGAAGAACAAGCTGCTCTACCTGACGGACGCGCGATCAGGGAGGGAGTTCCTTGTGGACACAGGCTCCCAGCTGAGTTTCATCACACCTTCCTACGCTGACCGGCTGGTGCCTTCCAGCGGACCCCTGGTGTTGGCGGCAAACGGCTCAACGATCAAGACCTTCGGGGAGAAGACCCTCCCCCTGTCTTTTCACGGCCGGGCATTCGAGTGGACTTTCGTCATAGAGACAGTCAGTTATAACATGTTAGGTGCTGATTTTTTGTGCTCGAATGGTTTATTGGTTGATCTTGCTAATAGACGTCTAGTTAATGCACTGTCTTTCCACTCTATTTCCTGCACAGCCCGGGTGGTCCCGCCTCCTGCACAGGCCAATGTCACAGCTGCGGGTGGTAAGTTCCAAGCACTACTCTCTCAGTTCCCAGCACTCACAGTCCCAACATTTTCGGCGTCAGTGGCTAAACATGGGGTGGAACATTTTATCACCACCTCCGCCCCCCCCCCCGTTTTTGCAAAAGCTCGGCACTTGGATTCAGCTAATCTGACCATAGCGCGCGAGGAATTCGCCAACCTGGAAAAGCTGGGCATCATTAGACACTCCAACAGCCCCTGGGCTTCACCGCTACACATGGTCCCAAAGGCTGATGGCTCGGTGGCGGCCTTGCGGTGATTTCCGCAGGTTGAATAACGCTTCAGCACACGACCGCTACCCGATTCCGCACATCCAGGATTTTTCGGTTCATTAAGCGGGGGCGCGCATTTTTTCTAAAATAGATTTGGTGCGCGGCTACCATCAAGTCCCAGTACGCGCTCAGGACATACCCAAAACAGCGGTAATAACTCCTTTCGGGCTTTTCGAGTTTTTGCGCATGCTGTTTGGACTCAAAGGTGCCGTGCAGACTTTCCAGCGCATGATGGATGCAGTTTTAAGCTACCTCCCTTTCGTGTTCGTCTACTTGGATGACATTTTGGTAGCCAGCACATCTGAAGACGAACATGAAAGCCACCTCACAGCGGTTTTTCGGAGGCTGGCGGAGCACGGGTTAATAATTAATCCAGCGAAGTGTCAGTTTGGGGTGGCACAAATTGATTTTTTGGGGCATCGCGTTTCGCCAGAAGGAGCGATCCCTCTGCCCGATAAAGTTTGCGCAATAACAAACTTTCCCCAACCTCAGACGGTCAAAGCATTGCAGGAATTTTTGGGAATGGTTAATTTTTATAACCGTTTCCTCCCTAGCGCAGCGCAGCTCATGCAACCATTGTACGCGGCACTTAAAAAACAAAAACCCACAAGTAAAATCGAATGGTCTCTGGAACGGGAGCGCGCATTCTCCCAAGTCAAATCAGCCCTGGCAAACGCGGTTTTGTTAGCACACCCGGTGCCAACGGCCCGCATGGCGCTCACCACGGACGCTTCCGATTTAGCGGTGGGGGCGGTTGTTGAGCAGTTTGTAGCAGGGAGCTGGCAGCTGCTCGCGTTTTTCAGCAAAACCTTGCGCGATAATGAGTGAAAATACAGCGCGTTCGACAGGGAGCTTTTGGCCCTGCATTTGGCCATCCGCCATTTCCAGTTCTGGCTGGAGGGGCACCGTTTCAAGGCGTTTGTGGACCACAAGCCGCTAACGTTTGTGATGGCCAAGATTTCAGAGCCTTGGTCGGGCCGGCAGCAAAGACAGCTGGCCACGATATCGGAGTTCACCACCGATATTCAGCATGTCGCGGGCAAACGTAATGTAGTGGCAGACTGTCTTTCCCGTGCAGTAGCAGCGCCAGGCCCCGTGGGGCCAGGCTCGGCAGCCATGGCCTCGGGCCAGGGTTGTGGTGCGGAAGCACACGCAGCCCCGGTCCGCGTAGGTTTAGATTATGCAGCCATGGCCGCGGAGCAGGTTAGCGACGCGGATGTGTGCGCGCTCCAGTCTGGACCAACAGGGTTAAGGCTGGAGCACAGGGTGCAGCAAATAGGTATGCCCCCCCTAATCTGTGACGCCCCGTGGTTCCAGCTGCGTGGCGCCGCCGCGTTTTTGACTCAATCCATTCTCTGGCCCACCTGGGGGTCCGCGCATCGATTAAGATGGTGGGGGAGAAATTTGTTTGGCCGGGATTGCGTAAACAGGTCAAGGAATGGGCAGCAGCCTGCGTAGCGTGTCAGCGAGCCAAAATACACAAGCACACTAGAGCTCCTTTGGAGCCTTTTCACATTCCGGCTAAGCGATTTGATCATGTGCATGTGGACTTGGTGGGTCCTCTTCCGTTGTCGCAGGGGTGCACACACCTTTTGACGATGGTAGACCGCACCACGCGTTGGCCAGAAGTGGTTCCTCTGGCGTCAACTACAGCAGAAGAAGTTGCACACGTGTTTTTAACAGCTTGGGTTGCGCGTTTTGGAGTTCCGTCGGACATAACATCCGACAGGGGTCCCCAGTTTGTTTCCGAACTCTGGTCATCGATGGCCCACAGCCTAGGGGTGAAGATTCACCGCACTACCGCATATAACCCCCAGGCTAACGGTTTGTGCAAACGCTTTCATAGGTCATTGAAAGCAGCCCTCAGAGCGTCTCTTATGGATACAAATTGGGTGGATAAACTTCCATGGGTTTTATTAGGGTTGCGCTCTGCACCTAAGGAGGATTTGCAGGCCTCACCAGCTGAATTAGTTTTTGCACAACCCCTCCGTTTGCCAGGGGAATTCCTTCCCGACAATCCTGCGCCAAATTGTCCCCCCGATCAACTGTTGCAGAGCGGCACAGGATCAAACACCCTTCCTGGCCCAGTTCATCACAGTTTTCCACGCGTTTTTGTGCCGAAGGCTTTGAAAAATGCGGAGTTTGTTTTTGTTAGACATGATGCACAACGCCCAGGTTTGTGGCCGCCTTATGACGGGCCTTTCAGAGTGTTGGAAACAGGGGAGAAGCATTTTTTGCTAGATTTAGGAGGCAGAGAAGAGTTGATTTGCATAAACAGACTCAAACCCGCTTTTGTTCTGGCTGATGAACACGTGCAGTTGGCGAGGGCCCCCCGTCGTGGCAGGCCACCGAGAAGGCATTCTTCGGACCCCCCACAGTGATGTGCTAACAGTTCTGATTCACAGGTGCAGGAGGACGCTGCTGAAGGGACAATGCCGACTTACAGCAGATATGGCAGGAGGTTAAGACCTAAACAATTGGTGGATTGATTTTTGATATGTGGTTATGTTTTCTGTCATTCATTTCTGATGATGTTTTGTCCCTTAGTAGACGTTTGGGGGGGGGGGTTATGTGGCACATATGTTGGGTTCATATTTTCCACAAATGCATTGCTGTATGTGTATTGGGTGCTTCACGTCTCGCGGGACAAAGAAGGTCTGGATCGGCAGAGATCTGCAGGAGATAACGAGGAGGTGTGAGATTTGGCCTTTTGTCTCAGAGAAGATGCCCCAGAAGGATTTCCAGATCATTGAAGAATGAGAGGCAATGGTGACAGATCAAAGAGTTGCATTGTGACTGGGATTAAGTACCATGTGACTGTATGTTTGCTAAAGCACCATGTGACTTAGGTTTCGATGCTCCAGGAGTATAAAAGTGTGATGTTACATTGATCAGCCTCTTTTCTTGTTGAGAGGTTGATAGAGCATGTGTTCTGACAATAAAGCTGAACCTGAGAAATAAACTCAGTCTCATCCTTGAGCACATCCTCTACATTAGCTCAGTTTATAAGTATGGGTCTTTAGTTCCCTTTGCGCTTTGTGTTCTTAGTTTTATTTTGTATTTATATGTTTTAGCTCCAGTGTTTCCTCAGTGGGGACCCTCATGCCGGATGCTGCCTGGCCCATCTGCAGGGGTGTTGGTCTCGTGGGTCACTCTAGCTTGGGTGGATGGGGGCTTTATACTACTGCCTACAGCTGTGGTGCGGGCCCCGGCCTGTCCTGGTTGGGGCGGTCCTTGTGGCGCCTTCTGTGGTGAATGGCTGTGTGGTGTCCCGGCGTGGGGGCTCCACAGGATGGTTGCTCCTTCACGTGGTGCCTCGGTGCCGAGCAATGTCTCTTTTATTTTATATGTGTGTAAGAGAAGTAGGGGGTGATGTATGTGCCTGTGTGTTGTGTTTGTGGGTATGTTTATGGGAGGGTTGGAAGGGGTGGGGATGTATCATGTAAAATATGTAACTCAATGTGTCTATTGTTTTTATCTGTGTAAAGCACTTTGTGCAGCATCTAATGTTTTAAAAGTGCTATACAAATAAAGTTTGATTGATTGATTGATACTGAGCATAAAAGCGAGGCGCTTGTGTCATCGAGCGACAACGACAAGCTAGCTCCAGTTTTCCCCGAAGCTTGGCCGCAGTGGGCCAGAGGATCTGAGGCTACAACGGCGACCGCTGCAGTGGCTTTAGAAGAGGTCAGGGCCAGGCCGACAGGCACGGAGAAACCGTGTGCCAAGCAGCAACACTGTAGGCTGAGCAAGACCCTTCTGAGAGTCACGGATCTGGTTCGGGCTTGTGAGAAGGTATATCCATGGTGAATATGGGCCAAACGACAGCCTGAGGATCACCAGGATCGGCTGCACATCATGGCTGAACGGGGCACAGCTCACTTTCAACTGTCACATGGTTCATGGCAGCACACCAATGAGCTGGGGCGTGCCCAGGAGGAGGTTTTGAATGGTGGGTCCGGACGACAGGAGTGGCTGACAGCGGAGAAGACGAGGCGCATCACCGTCTATGCGATCAGCTGCGGCCCCAGAGGCATGCTGCCTCCAGGGGCGGACTTACTGAGAGGCGGTCCGGGGGCCCCACAGGCCAGTTCCTCCCTACTTCGCCGAGTGGAGTGTGAGCTTATGTATATATGTGGGTCACCCCCACAGCCTACGGACAAGCAGAGCGCTCAGCTGGAGCAATTAGCAGAACAATGAGATGTGTGTATTGAGATCAATAGGCAGCCTCCCTTTGTCTAGCTCCTTCCTGCCAGTATCCTGCTGCTGATATGTATGACTCAAAGGCAAATGTTCCTTCCTGCTCTGTACTGTGATGCAAATGTCCCATTGCCTTCCGGCCGTTTACTGTGATGTTAATGTGCCATTCATGCATTGTCTGTAGTGGGGTATTTAAACTGCAGATCGCTCTGTAACTCTCTCTCTCTGACCACTGCTTCTGACTACATGCATTCCGTGTCTCCTGATGAGAGCCTCTGGGCTCGCTCTGGCGCGCCTGCACGGCGCTGGAGTGAGTTCTGTGATGGCGGAATGAAATAAAAACTCACTTTTAAACCACAGTTCGCTGCTTATTATTTTGTCACACTGGTGACCCCGAAGAAAGCACACGCTTTGTGCAACGCAACCTTCTGACCTGGACATCCACGCTGGAACCGGCCGAGGGACACAAGATCGTCTCCTCCCTCTCACCGCTCCAACGCATCTGCACGAGCCCGAGGGACAAGGATCGTCTCCTCCCTCTCACCGCTCCTACGCATCTGCACGAGCCTGAGGGACAAAGATCGTCTCCTCCCTCTCACCGCTCCTACGCATCTGCACGAGCCCGAGGGACAAGGATCGTCTCCTCCCTCTCACCGCTCCTACGCATCTGCACAAGCCCGAGGGACAAAGATTGTCTCCTCCCTCTCACCGCTCCTACGCATCTGCACGAGCCTGAGGGACAAAGATCGTCTCCTCCCTCTCACCGCTCCAACGCATCTGCACGAGCCCGAGGGACAAAGATCGTCTCCTCCCTCTCACCGCTCCAACGCATCTGCACGAGCCCGAGGGACAAAGATCGTCTACTTCCTCTCACCGCTCCAACGCACCACCAGCGAACAACACCAACAGCTACAACAGGGATGACCATCGGCGCCGACGACACTGATCTCCAGCAAGCTCCCTGACCCTGACTCGCCTCTACAGCGGTCCTGCCACGCACCGAACCCCGCACGCACACCGGGGGGTTACGAGGACAACGCACCACGCACGGTACAATACCGGCTCCACAGACCGCCATCGTCCTTCGCCGCTGCACACAGAACCTTCAGGGCTGCTCACACACCTGAAGCACGCACGCAGCTCGCTCACAGGATTTTGTACGGGTCTCAGCCACGGCGCACAAGGGAATTCAGCCGCCTGCTGTCCCCGAGCGCTTTAGGGCCGCTTGCGCACCTAAAGCCAACACGCCAAGTCCCTCACTGCTGCAGCTCCTTTTTTCTCACAGCCGCTACGCAGCCTTGCAGCTCCTGTTTTTCTTCATAGCCGCGAGAGGAGTCAAAGACAAGTTTTTCTTCTAATAGCCGCTGTGGACCACCGCACGTTCAACGGGACAGCCCCTCAACACCGTGGATCCACATGCAATTTTTGCGCGGCCCAGACAACTGCGCCGTTCTGGGCCGGCACTTGCTACCCCCACCCCCCTCCCTCCACCTCCGCCTGCACAGAGCTTTCCCTGCTCGCTACCAAAGCCAGACTATCGAGGCCTCAGCTTCCTGCTGAGCCCTCTGGGGGGGAGTGTGTGGGTCACCCCCACAGCCTACAGACAAGCAGAGCGCTCAGCTGGAGCAATTAGCAGAACAATGAGATGTGTGTATTGAGATCAATAGGCAGCCTCCATTTGTCTAGCTCAGGGGTCACCAACCTTTTTGAAACCAAAAGCTACTTCATGGGTATTGAGTCATGTGAAGGGCACCAACTTGACACACTCCTCTAAAATAACAAATTGTGTGTGTGTGTATATATATATATATATATATATATATATATATATATATATATATATATATATATATACACATATAAATAAATAATTATCAATAACTTAGAGTGGGTAACAGACAAGATCAATATTCAACACTTTATTTTTATTAATCTCAGCAATTGTTCAGATGATCCCTTCTACATTTCATAAAAAAATGTCCAGTTTTCACCAGTCCCTTTTAACCATAAAAAAACTAAACCCTTTTAATTCATGAACTATGTTGAACCATGTTTGAAAAAGTTATGCAACATTTAAGAAAAATCAACTTTCATATTAAATAAATCTTATCACATTTTTAACTGAACAAATCTGCTGCAATTCTGCTCAAAATCTGTTACATTTAATAAACACACTTTTGTGTGTTCTTCTTCACTGGAATTATATCCATACAGTTCTTGCCAAGAATCATGCTTGAGCAACCAGCACTGTCCTTTCATGAGAAGAAACTAAACAAGCACTGAGAGTACTTATATGCACGGTGGCACAGTGGTTAGCACCGCGGCAGCAGTTTACCCTCGGCCGGGGGATTGCGGGGATCGTGGGTTTGATCCCTGCCCCCGGCCAACAGTGATCTGTGTGGAGTGTGCATGTTCTCATTTTTCATGCAAAAACATGCAGGTTAGGGAGTTAAGGGGCGCTTGCGCACGCAGCGGCTGGTGGCTTGTTACCGGACTGCAGAACAAATCTACCTACGGGTACAAGATAAGTCCCCCCCCCCCAAAAAAAAAGAGTGGGTAGTGAAGTGGCGCTTCGCCATCGCCCCGCAAATGAAATACACGCAGCTTCCTTTCACGGTAGTAAAAAAGAACTCTTCCTCCCGCTCACTTTGAAAATGATAAATTTTCTGTCTTTTTTTTGCCATGTTTTTGGGCTTGGAAACCGCACTGCGCCCACCATCTTAACTGCCCGCTAGCTAAGCTTACGCTCCACAAGCGCGAAAGTTTTGTCATGCGCACAATACTGACCTTTGAACTAGGTCAGGGTTCACCTTAACTTTACGTATAATAAACATATTTTCATTTTTTTTATTTTTAAGACATTGTCATTTTAAAATCTATATAAATGCAAGTGTGATTTTAAAAAATATAAAAAATATAAAATAAAAAGTAGCGGCAGAAAAAATTACAACTGCAGCTCACTTGCGAGTTGTGCTATTTTTAGAACAGGCCTGCGGGCGACACATGTGGTCCCTGCGGGCGACATGGTGCCCGCAGGCACCGCGTTGGTGACCCCTGGTCTAGCTCCTTCCTGCCAGTATCCTGCTGCTGATATGTATGACTCAAAGGCAAATGTTCCTTCCTGCTCTGTACTGTGACGCAAATGTCCCATTGCCTTCCAGCCGTTTACTGTGATGTTAATGTGCCATTCTTGCATTGTCTGTAGTGGGGTATTTAAACTGCAGATCGCTCTGTAACTCTCTCTCTCTGACCACTGCTTCTGACTACACGCATTCCGTGTCTCCTGATGAGAGCCTCTGGGCTCGCTCTGGCGCGCCTGCACGGCGCTGGAGTGAGTTCTGTGATGGCGGAATGAAATAAAAACTCACTTTTAAACCACAGTTCGCTGCTTATTATTTCATACTGCCACATATATATATATATATATATATATATATATATATATATATATATATATATATATATATATATATATATATACTGTATATATATATATATATATATATTAAAAGGGGGGGACGAATTCTAATAGTGTGGTACTTTGTAGGTGTTTTGAAAAAATAATAATGAAAAAAAGTTTCAATGTTCACATGTTTGTGCATGTGTGAAAGTAAGGGAGTTCTAATGTTCATATGGTTGTATATTGTTCTGGGATTGTTTTGTGTGTTTTATTTAGCTTAGGAACATGGCAGTGATTTTAGTTTGTGTATGGACTTTATTTATTTGCTCTTGAGGTGGAAGAATAACCCACCTTATTGCATGGGGTAGGTCGATAGTCCACCCGTCCCCCTAGTGTAGGTTTGCTGTGTGGCTGTGATAGGCCCTTTAGTGTTTTCAGTGTTACTTTGTTAAGCCACATTTCCACTATATAGTTCTGCGCTACTCTTTTCTTTTCTTTACTACTTGTTTCTCCCGCGGCTGCGCCTCCATCACAACCGCAGAAAGCCGAGAATTGCTGGGGTGGGCGGGATCGAGGTGGCGCTACACTGCTGACATATAAAGGACGAGACTGACTCCTCAACAACACAGAAAAAAATAGCGGATTACGAGCGGAGGATTTCCACGGTTTTTAACACAATGAATGTCTTTAACGAGGCAAGAGAATTTTACAGGAGAAGACGACGTGGATTGGGACAACACACGTTGGAGCAGGAGAGGAGAATAGCGGTTGCCCAGGAGGAATCTGAAGCAGCTGCATATGAAGCAGAGATCATTCAGAGATCATTTCATTTGTTCAGTGTTCATGTGCATACATATGTCAAACGTGTTTTTTAAATAAAATGTTGTGCACTTTTAAACTACGTCGCCTCTGTTGTTCAAAACAGTTAAATGTTAACAGACGGTTAATTAAATGCTGAAACACCGGGGTAATTTAAAATTATGCAGAAGCTTAATCCTAAACCCCTTTAACTTACCAAATAATTTATAATATTATAAAAAAAAGCCAATCCAAATCTAGACCCATTTTGTATATTGTGTAATAATGATACACTGATGATAAACTGACTTCCCAAAAAAAGCAGCAGCTAGACAACGCACTTTTGGTTTGATGGAATTGCCAATTGACCTTGGAATTATATGTGGAAACTTGTTATACTTCCAGTTAACTTTAACTTACAAAATAATTAAAAATATTATAAAAAAGCCAATCCAAATCTAGGCCCATTTTTTGTATTGTGTATCATTTGAGTATCATTGTACAATCTATTGTTCTTTATAAGGGTTATCTGTTCAGTGGTGGCTAATTACACACTAAAACAACGTAGAAAATGACTGCAAAGAAAATGCTGCAGCTAGCCAAGTCACTTTTGATTTGATGGAATTGCCAATTGACCTTGGAATTATATGTGGAAACTTGTTATACTTCCAGTTAACTTTAACTTACCAAATAATTGATATTATAAAAAAAGCCAATCCAAATCTAGGCCCATTGTGTATCATTTTTCCAATCTATTGTTATTTATAAGGGTTATCTGTTCAGTGGTGGCTAATTACACACTAAAACAACGTAGAAATGACTCAAAAAAAAATATGCTGCAGCTAGACAACTCACTTTTGGTTTGATGGAATTGCCAATGAACCTAGAAATTTTATGATGAAACTTTTTTTAATCCTACTAAATACACTGACATTGTCACACTGCCAACACCAAATTATAATTTTCTTTTTCAAACCAAAGATCACTATGGATCTATTGAATCACAATCGCATAGGTTTATCATATACATGTCAACGTTTACAACATCGAAAATGTTATATTTGGGTTTACATGTATGGGTATTTTCGCTTTATATTATACTAGACTGCTTATAATTTATTGGAATTCTCAGAATTTGGAATGCCGATATAACATTCAATTCACATGTACTTACCTTTTACCCAATTCGACTTTTACCTTTGTCAGTGTCTACTGCTGAATGTAAATTACACCTGTGCAACTGCTTACAATTTTACTTAAAAACTGTACCCAATGTAGAGCAATGGATACAGCAGTGGTAATATTTATTAAATTTAACAATAACAATTACATTACCATTAAAAATCTTGACACCTTTATGGCTGAACAGCAGGATTAGGGTCATATGAGGCAATGGAATGTGTATGTAATTATTCGCCTTTATCATCCAGTGTTATAATATACAAACCACACTTTTATCCAAAAGACTAACATTTTATTACATTACAAATATTCCCAAAACATGTTAACAAATGGGGAGCTTTCAGTACTTCGACCAGACTGCCAAAATGGTTTCAGAAGGCTCCGTGGAAGGAAGCCGTCTCTGTCAGCTCATCCCTTCTTAATGCGGCTAACTGCAGGTGTCTTTCGCGCTGTTCGAGCATCCTTTCATGGATCCGCATCTCCTCAGCATGATTCTGGGCCATCAGTGATGCAAGGTCTGCAATGTTGCTGCTTTTCAGCTTGCCTATGTGAAAGACAGAAGTCATTGTATTTAGATAACACCGGATCAAAACATGTCAGAAAAAATATTATGGAATTAAACTGTTGAAAGCCTGTGGTGGGATGCTTGGTTGCTGTATTTAAGCTCAACTGTCATGTTGTTGCCCCTCAGTAGAGTGGACTATAAGAAACTTCTGTGGTGATGTGGTTAGGCCCCCCTTCATTTCAAAAAGGATTAATTGTAAAAAGTATTTTGATTTAATGGGTTATTTTTAAAAGAATTTCTTTGTACTGTGGCCTCATAAATCAGAATGGGTTAATAGTGTTAGCTGACTTGAAGAATTTCAATCAAGCATTTTGATTTGAAGTCTGTACATGTGCTCCTTTTTTTTTGTGAAAATACAACAGTATTTCACCACCAACACACCTATAACACTGGGCCACTGTGGCTATGAACACCCCTGAATCTAGTATTTTTATAAACGTAGAAAGACATTTTAAATTCCTTGTTATGCGTCTATAGAAAACAATCACATATAAAAACAACCGGGTGGTAATTTTCAGTTTGTTGTGCCTTACCAGCACTTGACCGGGAGATGCAGGATGGTGATGGAGCTGGCAGTCCAGTGAGGCGGACCCCAAGGGATTTGAAAACTGTGTATAGAAGGAAAAAAACACACAATAACGCTCACAAACAAAGTGCAACATGTACCGCAAACACAAAACTTTTTAACCAGAATACAATAAGCTTACGTCAGCGTTTTGTTCACGTGAATACTGAAGTAAAAGCGCGATTCAGCAGCTTGATGCGAGGTAGCAGCAAGGTACAGAGGTAGCTAGCTATTAGCGGGCTAGCCATCACCACAATTACCCACAATCAAACAACTTTCTTTATTGCTAAAATAAAGTGCGCTTTTGACCGAAAGGCAAGAAGACGGACAACAACAAAACAACACTCACCGTCACCGTTTTCCAATTCCGTGGCCGTGTCGAGTCCAAATTCTCTGCCAATAATAGCAGGCCGGACACTTCCTGGTATATTTTTTTCATTGCAAGTTGCCCCACCAACTCGCTCTGGATGTAGTCATCGGCTACGAGGGACAGAAAAGTCCGCACCTCCTCGTTTGTTCATGGAATAAACTTGCGCGTGGACATCGTTATATGAGAACACAATTTTGAATCCAGTCACCGCGGTTACTCGCTGAAATTACAAATGGCGGACGTGTAGCTTCAATAGAAAACAAACGGACGCGTTTGGTGACGTTACACCCTGACCAATCAGCGTTTAGCAGTTGATTGACGTCAATTCACACCTCGCTTTTCGCTCGCCTGTACCCTGCCTCTGAACAGGCACGAAAATCGTAACGGTTAAACCGTGAGGACTTGGGTGGAAATGGCGAAAAACCGAAACAAGTAAAAAAAAGTAAAGCCCAGGCGATACTGGTGGAAATGGGGCTTTAGTGTGTGATTCGGGTCCTAAATTGGGGAGGGTGTAGAAGAGCTTGGAAGAACGAGGCAGTGTGATATATAAACCAAAGTTTATTATCAGCTCCTCTAACAAGTCTCATCTAAGTGCAGAAGCAGAAGCAAGAAAAGAGACCGAATACCTCCGGCTCTGTGAACTTATACTTGCACATAACAAAAGACATGCATATCAAAGGCTGACATCCCTCATTATCTTAATCCCCCCATTGTCTCCGTACTCCTCCTCATGGCCCTGGGGGGTGAGGGCAGCTCCTCCGGTCTCCACCGCAGTGTCTGGGAACATCTTTGTTCTTCACTGGCGGTTGAGAGTCTTTGTCCTTTCTGAGGTGTGAAGTCGCCTTACATATGTAATCACCAAACATTCCCACATGCTTCAACATATGTAGGTTATGGAATATATGATTAATATAGCCCACAGCCCCCCCCAAACGACTAAGAAAAGGACAATAGAAAAATTCACAGTTTAAGATAATTACTATGACATACTAACTCAGAATCAGAATCAGAATAAACTTTTTTGCCAAGCATGTAAAAAAAACACGCGAGGAATTTGACTTGACATTGGTGCGCATGCGCGCGACACAGCGACACGGCAGCCATAATAGGCGCCTCATCAAACAGAGATAGATAAGAAAGGGAGGGGAGGGGAGGGGAGGGAACGACACAAGGGGGGAGGAGAGAAAAAAAAAACTTAATTATCAGAATACAGCTTATGAATATTTAAGCAGATTATGATTACAATGAAAAAAAATCTCTCAATAGCATAGAGCAACAATCAACCACAAAAAACCAAAAGACCAAAAGTCAGAGAGGATCAGTGAATGGATGGGTGTAATTCAGTATATATGAATGAATCAGTGTGTTCGTGTATGTTGAATGCAGGTGGGTGTTTATCAGTTACTGGAGGCAGCAAAATCTCTCCCAGCCAAGATGTTATGTCTTAGTGTCTGAAACTCGGAAGCATGTCCTTGAGGCATGGCAGATGGAAATTTCCTGAGCCAGTCACATGTCAATGAGAGTTTAGATGCAGTCCCAGTATGTTTATGAAAGAGAAGCACAATCTTCTGTTTTGTCTTAATCCAGGAGGAAAATAGACAACAGGGCATCGAATTCAAGGTCTGATAGACACACAGATCACTCAGAGCATAGAATTTCTCATCTCTTGCAATCCTGTGTTCATAATTTCCATACATAGGCTTTAAATCCATTCCTTGGAGGCACCAAAAACGACTCCAGATGTTTCCCTTCTAGAACATGGGTAAACATGTCCGGTAGAGTCCATCCCTCTACAGTGCATGCCAGATGGTAATTTCCATGTTAATCATTGCCGATAGTTGGTGCACTCCCCCGTCTAGTCGAATTGTTGAGAAGCAGCTATGCCGGGACCGCTTTCAATTAGCTCTTCCAGTTAATTTTTTGATACACCAGGAAAACTCCAGAGCCAATCAGCAGAAAATCCTGTGATCCTAGCCAAACCAGGTAGATGTTTCCACATCCTCAGTCGAATCATGCAGACACATGCGTTCCAATCCATGGGTCTCTCCATAGGGGCTCCCCCTGGCCCAAATTTATATGAAATGTTGTTAATTTTATTAAAGCCGCTCACCAAATCCATTTTTTTCGTTTGGATAAAGATTCAGCCAGAAGAACAGCGACGCAGACAAGACAGCAAGCTGGGATTCTCAGTTAGGGAGGGAAGGAGGGTAAAAGAGGGAGCAAAGAAAAAGGCGTCTGTTCTCTCTGAAGGGCAGAAGCAAGAGGTACTGCTGCTATACCTCTTGCCACAGAAGAAACTTTCCAGCAGCCATGCTCCTAAGAGAGTTCAGTGGTAATCATAACAGCATAGTAAAATCACAAGTCAGTCCTAAACTGTTACAGCACAATTAGTGAACAACTGTTGGGTAGTTTGCATCAGTCCCTGTGCTGTCTGGGTTTTAATCTTCTCCCGAATCTGCTGTGGGTCCGCTTAGGCATCCTGCTGGGACCTTCCTGTAAGGAATCTGCAGCTTGGGGAGGAGAGTGATTATTTGTCCCCTGCTGGGGGGCTGAGTCTTTTCTCTTGGGGGGTCTACCCCGCCGAGGTGCTCTCGCCAACTGTGCAGGCTCGTCTCTCAACAAGAAGGCAGGATTGAGTCTGCCAATGCTGACTGTTTCTTTTCTATCCCCAAAATCAAGCACAAAGTGTTTATCACCAGGTTCCAGCACTCTGAATGGCCCATCGTATGCTGGGCGGAAAGTTGGTTTTAAAGCTTCATGCCTAACAAAAACGAATTCAGCGTTTTTTAGAGCTTGGGGGACAAAAACCCGTGGAAAAGAGTGATGTGCCGGTCCGGGGAGAGAGTCCGATCCATTGCTGCCTAAAAACCTCGAGGCTGGAAGATGCCCTGGCTCTGGGTTCTCTGTTAAAAATTCACCCGGGAGCCTGAGAGGTTGTGCAAAAACTAATTCTGCTGGAGAGGCGTCTAGATCCTCTTTAGGCGCAGCACGCAACCCCAATAAAACCCAGGGAAGTTTATTTACCCAATTTGTATCCGTTAGTGAGGCTCTGAGGGCGGCTTTTAAAGACCTGTGAAAACGCTCGCATAACCCATTAGCCTGAGGGTGATAAGTGGTGGTGCGGTGAATTGTTGCCCCTAAGCTGCTGGACATGGCTGACCAAAGCTCCGAGACAAATTGAGGTCCTCTATCGGACGTGATGTCCGATGGGACACCGAAACGTGCCACCCAGTTTGTCAAAAAAACGTGAGCGACTTCCTCCGCTGTAGTTGACGCCAGAGGGACTGCCTCTGGCCAGCGTGTGGTGCGGTCTATCATTGTTAACAGGTGTGTGAAACCTTGGGAGGAAGGTAGTGGCCCCACGAGGTCGACATGAACGTGGTCGAACCTTCTAGCAGGGATTGGAAAAGGCTCCAGAGGGGCTTTTGTGTGTTTGTGAATTTTGGCGTGCTGACAAGAAATGCAAGTTTTTGCCCATTCTTTTACGTTTTTTGCGCAGGCCCGGCCACACAAACTTTTCGGCGACCATTTTAACCGAGGCGCGCACACCTGGGTGCGCGAGGGAGTGAATTGAGTCGAAAATACGGCGGCGCCATGTGGCTGGGACTAACGGGCGAGGTCGGCCGGTTGAAATATCGCATATTAGGGGGGGCACGCTGTCGCGTAAACCCCTTTCCTCCAGCCTTAACCCTGTTGGTCCAGACAGGAGTGCGCGCACGTCCGTGTCACTGCTTTGTTCCTCTGCCATGGCTGCATAATCTATCCCTGCATGGATAGGTGCTGCGTATGTGTCCGCGTTAGTGAAGAGTTCTGCGGCTGAGGTAGTATAATCTGTCTCCTCATGCTCTGGCGATGTCACAGCGCGAGAGAGGCAGTCTGCTACCACGTTAAGTTTGCCTGCCACATGTCGAATGTCTGTGGTGAACTCTGAAATCGCAGCCAGCTGTCTTTGTTGCCTGCCTGACCATGGTTCTGAAAGTTTAGCCATCGCAAAGGTGAGCGGTTTGTGGTCTACAAAAGCCGTGAAACTCCGCCCTTCTAACCAGAACTGGAAGTGGCGGATGGATAAATGAAGCGCTAACTGCTCCCTGTCAAAAGTGCTGTACTTACGCTCAGTTTGGTTTAGCATTTTGCTGAAGAATGCCAAAGGTTACCAGATTCCGCTGACATGTTGTTCTACAACTGCCCCTATAGCTAGGTCCGAAGCGTCTGTGGTTAGTGCAATGCGGGCCGAGGGATCAGGGTGAACTAACAATGTGGCATTAGCTAGAGCGCTCTTTACTTCCGCGAAGGCGCGTTCGCGCTCCGGGGTCCATTCGACCGCGTTGGAAGCTTTCTGTTTTCTGAGCGCGTCATATAAGGGCTGCATGAGCTGAGCTGCGTGGGGGAGGAAACGGTTGTAAAAATTAACCATTCCTAAAAATTCTTGCAGCGATTTGACCGTTTGTGGCCGTGGGAAACTTTTTATCGCGTGAACTTTGTCTGGAAGTGGAACTGCCCCTTTCGGAGAAACTCTGTGTCCTAAAAAATCAATTTGCGACACGCTGAATTTGCATTTGGCTGGATTGATTATTAACCCGTGCTCTTCTAGTCTCTGAAAAACCATAGTGAGGTGCTGCTCGTGTTCTTCCTCAGACGAGCTGGCTACTAGCATGTCGTCGAGGTAGACGAAAACAAAAGGAAGGTCGCGTAATACTGCGTCCATCATCCGCTGAAAAGTTTGAGCAGCGCCTTTGAGGCCGAAAGGCATCCGCAAAAATTCAAAAAGGCCGAAAGGGGTTATTACCGCTGTTTTAGGAATGTCCTCTGCTCGAACTGGGACTTGATGATAACCGCGGACCAGGTCTATTTTTGAAAAAATGCGCGCACCCGCCAGATGCAGTGAAAAATCCTGAATGTGAGGAATTGGGTAGCGGTCATGCGCTGTCGCATTGTTTAATCTGCGGTAATCTCCGCACGATCTCCAAGAACCGTCGGATTTCGGAACCATGTGAAGTGGCGAGGCCCAGGGGCTCTTCGAGCGTCTAACAATGCCTAATTTTTCAAGGGTAGTAAACTCGTCCCGAGCTATGGTGAGTTTGGCCGCGTCTAAGCGGCGAGCTTTGGCAAATACGGGTGGGCCCGTTGTGGGAATAAAGTGTTCAACCCCGTGTTTAGCCACAGTGGCTGAGAATTTGGGAATTGTGAGTGCTGGAAATTGGGTGAGGAGTTGCTCAAACTTACCTCCTGCTGTGGTGACGCTGGCCTGCACAGGTGGTGGAGAAACTCGGGCTGAGCAGGGAATAGAAGCAAAGGACAGTGCATTAACCAAGCATCTATTCGCTAGATCAACTAATAACCCGTGTGCACACAAAAAGTCTGCGCCCAACAAGTTAAAACTCACCGCCGCTACAACAAATGTCCATCTGTAGTTGCGGCCGTGGATGTGGAGGTGCAGGCTCTTTTCGCCGAAAGTGTCAATGCTGGAGCCGTTGGCTGCCACCGCTCCGTTGCCCCGGGTGCCCATGGCTCGATCTGCTTGGGAGGGCATGACGAAACTCAGTTGAGCTCCTGTGTCAATAAGGAACTGCTTGCCGGTGTGTCCGTCCGTCACATATAACAGCTTACTCTTCTCGCCGAGAACCGCTGCCGTTAACGGCTCTCGGCTTTGGCGTTTAAATTTGCAGGGGGGAACACATTTGTGAGCCTTCTCGGCGAAGCGGTGGTGGTAATAACAAACATCGCTCCGTCTGTTACGTTTTGACCGTGTCGCTGTCACCGCGGACTGGATCTGCTCCGTGGGTTGAGGCTCGCCGTGGCTCTGGGCATCAGCGTTGAGGTCTGCGGATGCTGCTGTGGGTGTCTGTTCCCTGCAGGCGTTGACGAGTCGTTGAGCTTCGTTGGCCAGCACGCGGAAGTCTTGCTGGGTGTTGCATCGCATGTTGGCGAGCGTCCCTCTCATGTGTGGCGGCAGCGTGCTGAGGAATACGAATTGGAAGAGGAAGTTGTCATTGTCCTCCTCTTTAAGCTGCAGCAAGTCCTCCATGAGGGCTTTAGGTCTGCATCCTCTGTGGCCGTAGACCGCCAGGATCCTCTCGGCTCTCTCTTCGGCTGAGGGGACGTAATTTGCCACGATGGTTGCTTTCAGTATTTCATATTTGTCTTGGGCCGGCAGCCGCCGGATTATGCTCCGCACACACCTCGAAGTGGCGGCGTTGAGTTTGGCGACGATGTGATAGAACTTCGTATCGTTGGCCGTGATGCCCGCCAGTGTAAACTGGGCTTCAGCTTGTTGAAACCACGAGGCGGGGTCTTCCTGCCAGAAGTCCGGCAGCTTGACAGCGACGGCATTTGTGTAGACCATCACTGCTGTGTCCGCAGGGTGAGAATGCCTTGCCTCGGCTCTCTCAGCGGCGCTGGTGCTCGGTTGAGCCCTCTCTATCACTTCTGCCGGGGGGGAACGTCGTCCATCTGTTCCCCTGTCTGCGTGGGTGCCGGCGTCTGCCTGGGTCGCCACAGATGAGTCGATCGCGGGGGAACGCCTCAGGTCCATACTCGCGTCAGGGGTCACCAGTGTAGAAGAGCTTGGAAGAACGAGGCGGTGTGATATATAAACCAAAGTTTATTATCAGCTCCTCTAACAAGTCTCATCTACGTGCAGAAGCAGAAGCAAGAAAAGAGACCGAATACCTCCGGCTCTGTGAACTTATACTTGCACATAACAAAAGACATGCATATCAAAGGCTGACATCCCTCATTATCTTAATCCCCCCATTGTCTCCGTACTCCTCCTCATGGCCCTGGGGGGTGAGGGCAGCTCCTCCGGTCTCCACCGCAGTGTCTGGGAACGTCTTTGTTCTTCACTGGCGGTTGAGAGTCTTTGTCCTTTCTGAGGTGTGAAGTCGCCTTACATATGTAATCACCAAACATTCCCACATGCTTCAACATATGTAGGTTATGGAATATATGATTAATATAGCCCACAGAGGGTCCTAATTGTGCATGTGTTTTGGCCTTTTCTACGGGGGGGGGGGGGGGTGTTGTATAGTTCAATGATGTTCAAAGATGCTCTAATTTGTGAAGTGCGGTGTAGTGGTGCCTGTTGTGTATGAATATGTGTGTCTGGGATGCCGTGCCCACCCACAGGGTGACATCAGGCAGGCACGGCCCACTCTGTATATAAACCCGAAGTTCTGTGTAATAAAGTTAGATGGTTGCTGCATGAAGACTCACCTCATTCTCCATCATTTATCAGACATAACAGTGCCCACTTCTGCTTTTGCCACTACACCACTCTTATAAAGATCAGCGGGCAGGGAAGTCCGGCCTCTTTTCTAACGCCCCTGCCTGACGGTTGCATTATGGAGTTCGCAGCAGCAATAAAGCTAAGATCAGTCGTGCACCTGGCCTCATCATTGACAGTATTTGCAGACATAACACAGACCAAACAGTGGCTGTCTGAATGTGCCCTAAGACAAGTATGATTCACTGTATCAAAAGCCTTAGCCAAAGCAACAAAAATTGTAGCACAATGCAGCTTAGAGTCCAAGGCAGAGGTGATATCATTTAAGACTTTAAGGGTTGTGGTTATACATCCATAGCCCTTTCTGAAACCCGACTGAAAATTTGATAAAATGCTATGGGCTTCCAAATAATCAGTTAACTGATTATTCACAAGTATTTCCAAGAGAAATAGACTTATAACAGTTAGGATCAGCGTAATAATTATCGGCTTAATAATTACCTCTGCCAAGGAAGTCATGTTTTTGCCAGTGTTGGTTGGTTTGTTCGTCTGTTAGCAACATTACTCAAAAAGTTATGAACGGCCAGCTGGTCGCCGCCGCCTAAGACACAGTCCAAGAACAGATAATTTTTTCACACATAGGGAGTTGTTCAGAACTCCTTATAAGAACTCCTTATACAAAGATATAAGATAAGATAAGATAAGCCTAAGCGTTTTCATCATCTCCGGCCAGCTTTTAAGATAAGATAAGATAAGCCTTTATTAGTCCCACAACGGGGAAATTCCAGGATTGCAACAGCACAGGGATAGCAACACTCAGAGCAACAATCAGAAGGCAAGAAAAAAAAAAACAAGCAAGCAAGAGCAGCTAATATACATATGTACATATTACTATAAAATATATATACACACACACACACAGACACACAGTGCAGAACATTGTAGCTGGATGGAATAAATATATGAATATATGAACACGCAGTGCAGAGCATTGTAGCTAGATGGAATAAATATGTAAATATATAAACACCCACAGTACGGAGCATTGCAGCTAGGTGGAATAAATATGCAAGTATATAAACACACAGTGCGGAGCAATGTAGCTAGATGGAATAATATGTAGATATATAAAAACACAGTGCAGAGCATTGTAGCTAGATGGAATAAATATATAGATATATAAATATAAACACACCCAGTGCTGAGCATTGTAGCTAGATGGAATAAATATGTAAATATATAAACACACACAGTGCAGAGCATTGTTGCTAGGTGGGATGAAACAGCATAACCGTCTATTTAGTTATCCTACATGGTATGATTATGTGCCCATACATATTCTCACCCTCCATAGCGACCGGTATGTTCCTAGTTGTATGCCGGAGAGGACCATTGTGTAAGTCTATTGCATCTTTTGCATTCAAAAAAACTATTAGTTTGTTACGTCTTTTTGCTATCTCTGCGAGCAGCCCTGCTTAGGTTGTACAGTCTGACAGCCGTTGGTAGGAAGGACCTACGAAACCTCTCGGTTGTGCACCTGGGATGATGTAGTCTGCTGCTAAATGAGCTCCTCAGTGCATCCAGTATGTCCTGCATAGGGTGGAGCTCGGACTCCAGCAGAGATGACAGTTTAGCCACCGTCCTTCTCTCTCCTATCTCCTCCATCGGATCAAGGCGCTGCCCCAGGACAGAGCTAGCTTTCTTAATCAGTTTGTTCAGTCTCTTCCTATCGGCTGCAGTAATGCCACTGCCCCAGCAGACCACTCCAAAAGTGATGGCTGATGCCACCACCGTGCCATAGAATGACTTCAGCAGCGCCCCTTGTACACCAAAAGACCTGAGTCTCCTCAGCAGGAACAGCCTACGCTGTCCCTTCTTGTAGAGTGCGTCAGTATTGTGTGACCAGTCCTAGTTTATTGTTCAGATGAATACCCAGGTACTTATAGGATGTCACCATCTCGATGTCTGTTCCCTGTATATTTACTGGTGCTGTGAGGGGCTGCCCATGCCTGCGGCAGTCCACCACCAGCTCCTTAGTTTCCTCGCGTTGATCTGGAGGCAGTTCCGATGGCACCAGTCCACAAAGTCCTGGATAAGCCCTCTGTACTCAGCTTCATCTCCGTGGAGATGAGACCAACGATCGCAGAGTCATCAGAGAACTTCTGTAGATGGCAATGTGTTGTGTTGTGTGAGAAGTCCGCAGTATAAAGAGTGAACAGGAAGGGAGCCAGCACCGTTCCCTGGGGGGCCCCCGTGCTACTGATGATCGTGTCGGAAACACAGTCCCGGGTTCTCACAAACTGAGGCCGGTTCGTGAGGTAGTCCAGGATCCATGATGACAGGTGCTGGTCCACCCCTGCGCGCAGCAGCTTGTCCTTCAGGATCATCGGTTGGATGGTGTTGAAAGCACTGGAGAAGTCAAAGAACATGATCCTCACCATATTCCCGGGCTTCTCCAGGTGGGACAGAGAACGGTGAAGGAGGAAGATCACCGCATCCTCCACCCCAATGCCATGCTGGTAGGCGAACTGGAGTGGATCCATCGCTGGTTCCACCAGGGGGCGGAGATGAGCAAGGAGCAGTCTCTCCAGGGTCTTCATCAAGTGGGACGTCAAGGCCACCGGTCTGTAGCTGTTCAGGTCTTTGGGGTGGGAAGTTTTTGGTACAGGTACCACACAAGATGTTTTCCACAGCTGTGGTACCCTCCCCAGTTTCAGGCTCATGTTGAAGATATACGTCACAATCCCACACAGCTGGTCTGCACAGGACTTGAGGAGCTTTGCGCTGATGCCGTCCGGTCCCGACGCCTTCCTCGCCTTGATCTTCCTCAGCTCCGTCCTCACCTGGGTCTTGGTCAGGGTCAGGATGGGGGGCTGTGTGTTGGGAGTGGGGGGGGTGATATAGAGTGATGATAATCAAGTCAGTGGCGGTAATGCACCTGTGAGCTGGTTGCCAACCACCAATCAAATCTAAAAGAAGAAGAAGAAAAAAATTTTCAGGAAAGGTGTGTTATGGCATGGGGAACAGATGATTAGAGTTTGGTTATGATCTGAGAATGCATACCTCCACCAAAGCTCTTATCTTCTCACAGTGTGTTAGCAACAATACGCCAAAACTAATGGACAGACTTTGATGTAGTTTTCACCAGAAGTGGCTCTAGTGTTGTGTTGGAGTTTGGGGACTCTTATTTGGGGGGGTACGGGTGGTGCTCCACCTTTCCGGTTCCGCCACCACCAGTGGGTGTAAGAGGGCAGCGGGCAGAAGGGGCGGTCTCTTGGCCACCTGTCTGCCTGGCGGATGTGCATGTAATGAGAGAAGAGCTTGTTAATAAACGTGTGTTCAGCTTTACACTTCACCTCGTCCTTGGCTCAGAGCTCAGACATAACATTTGGCAACGAGGATAAAAGCAGGTATGGACGTATGTGTCACATCTATTCAGCCATTTTGGACTTTCCTGGTGAGCCACCCATTCCTTGGTCACAGTGGTTCGCCGCGTTCCAGACGTACATGGTGGTGCTGGACCTTGGACACATGGAGAAATTAAGGGCACGGGCGTTGTTGGTCCATAACCTAGGAATGGAGGGACAGCGAATTTTGAGCACGTTGGCCGATTGTGATAGCTTTGAGGGAGTGGTGGAGCTAATGGTGCACCATTTTCATGCCCCAGAAAATGTCATCGTCCACAGGATTCAGTTTCGACAGCACCAGCAGCAGATGGGCAAGTCGGTGCAGCGGTTTGTGGCAACTCTGCGACTGCTGGCCAGTGACTGCCAGTTTGGACCACTGGAGGAGAAGATGGTTCATGATCAGTTGGCAGAACATACTATTTGCTCTGCTATCAGGTCGAAACTGCTCATATTCTCGGGCAAATTGACACTTGCTAATGCCATCGATTTGGCTCAACAGCTGGAGGCGGTGGACGAGTTATCATGGGAGCTGAGCGAGAGTGTGCTTCATCGTCATGTTGACTCACAGCTGACAGCACAGGGAGTGAACCCAGACAGCAACAAGAGCGTGGGAGGTGATGAGGAACACACCAATGCTATAAAGATGAGGTCTGCCCCGGGAACACCCATGTGTATGAGTTGCGGGTCCACGAAGCACCGCTATAAGGCTAGGGAGTGTCCGGCGAGAGGAAAATGTTGGAGCACGTGCAGACTCTTGCATCATTTTGCCAGAGCATGCCACAAGTTCGAGCGGGGGAATCCGAGACCCAAGGAGGATTCTCCCACCCCCACGGTCGTCCACACAGTGTCTCCGAGTACCTATGGACATTCTTTCTGTATGGTGGAGTTGGACGGGGTGGTGGTGCCGTTGCTGACTGACAAGGGAGGGGTGAGCTCCATGTTGAATTGGGCGACTGTGAGGACCTATTTGCCGCATTACAGGATTGGAGGTAGTGCAGTGCCGCTTTGCAGTTATGGTGGAGGACGATTGGCCACGGTGGGATCGCTGAGACTGACAGCTCGGTACAAGTCGGTGGAGGTGTACAACCTGAAGTTCATCGTTTCGTTTTGTTTCATTTCGTTTCATTTATTCAGATCCCCATACACATACATTAATACATTGATACAATAGCGCTGTTTACAATTTACAGCAAAAAAAAAAAAATTAAAACATTACAGACTAATTAACCCCTTGCACTCTGGTCAATTTCCCTAAAAACGCCAAAAAATAACGTACCCAAAGTAAATCAAAAGCTGTTCTTCAACCCTTTGCAGCATCTTCATGGGGTTGGTCTCATTTAAAAGAAAACACTTTGAATTTTTTGGCAAAACAGTCATAATCTCTCTAGTGCTCCTGCCACTGAGTAACAGTCATCTAAACATACTGAACTTGAAGAAAATAAATTTCGCCTAGGTGTTTTTTGGATACAAATGCTTGCAAATAACATACAGTTTCAGATACTGGCTGGAAAATGCAACAGAAATGTAGAACCAAGTGTTATCCACTGAGGTCAAAATTTTGTAACAATACCACAAAAAATGAATATATTACACAGCTTTTTTCTTAGGATGTTCCCAGGCATTTTTGAACTGTGCCAAATTGTGCCAAATGGCACAGTTTGGAAAAACGTCTGTAACTTTTGAATGATTCAGAATAGAAGCTTCATCTTGGGCTCTAATGAAAGGTGAAGGGCTGTGTGTGTGTGTGTGTGGGGGGGGGTGTTATTTATTCATGAATGAATGAATGAACAAACAAGCCCAAACACACAAAGAAGCATGCCACATAAAAAATGTGTGGCTTTTTTTTTTACAAGAAAAAATAACCTACAGTGCACTAAAAATTATACTAAAATATTTGTAATGTAGAAGATAACAACTCCCACCACCCCACCCCACCCCCGCTACAGAGGACGGACATCGCCCGGTGCGCCGCGGTCACAGTGCGCCGCGGTCTACTACGCACAGTTGGACTAAAATATCTGCAATATATCTGCAATCCGCTACAGAAGAGTAGCGGGGGGGGGCAGGGGGGGGGGGCGTTCGCAACATGACGGACCCGGACCGGAGCAGTCCGGGTCCGTCATGTTGCGATAACGCACAGTTGTAATTTACCGATCGGGTCAAAAGTCATTTGGATTACAATTTTCAGGGATAAAGAATAATTTAGCTTATAACACTTACCTGTCCACAACAGCAGTCTCGCTGGCGAACTTCTCTTCCTCATTGTCAGACGAACATGAAGCTGGTCCGCTTGTTACGGACTCGTGGTTCTGGTCACGTGACCCGGTCAAACCATAATTCCATTAGTGCGGTTTTGGCGAACGATTTTTCAAAACAAATAACAGTAGTAAGAAAAAAAGACTGGCGAACGCCTGTGTGTCACCCAGCCTTACACAAAACAGCTTTCGAACTTCTGTGCTTCAATTGGCTGGCTGTATTGGCAGCCGTTGGTAGGTGGGTCCTTCTTGCTAGGTTTTCAGTCATTGGTTCTTCAAGGTTTCAGAAACCCAATTCAAGGTTTTACCATAAAATTAACAAGTCCAATAGACAGGACCCATAAACAATTAACATCATAATTCTTTCCTCATAAGCAACATTTTTAGTTTCTTTTTGAAACTTTTCCCATTTCTGTTCTGAATTAAACAGGATGGAAGTTTGTTCCAATGTGATACAGCCCTATACATCACAGTTTCTTTAAAGCATTTGTTTTTGGTAGTGGTAAAGTAAATCGTCGCATTACACATGTCTGGTATTATGATTATGTCTATCATTTGTATACATCAACTGGTGAATACAAATATAAAGGTCTTCTAAAGACAACAATATTTCTTAGGAACTGAACCAAACTATATGTCACCTTTCATCCACAGTCAACCATAGCAGCCTAGCATGCATTTCCTTAACACTGTCTCGTAACGGCCATCTGAGCGCTAGGCGAGCAGCTCTGTTTTGAGTGAGCTGTATTTTATTAAGATCTTGTCTTGCGGCATTAGACCAAATAACTGAACAATAGTCCTGATAGGAAAGGACCAAAGACTGTAATACTTGTTTTATTGTTTTCTGTAAACAGGGTAGCACATCGCCTAATTAAAGAAATCCCTCTACTCATTTTAGCAACAGTGTTATTAATATGGGTTGACCATGACAATGCTCCATCAACTGTAACTCCTAGCAATTTAATTTCTTTAACTTGTTTAATAGGTACACCTTTTTAAGGAAATACACAGTTCCTCATCTGCTCTAAGGGCATATCTGGAACCAAGCAAGAGGGTTTTAATTTTTTCCAAATTCAGTTTTAGTTTGTTCTCAACAACCCAATGAGAGATCAACATCAGCTCTTCCTGTAGCATTTTTTGCATTTCTTCAATATTGCTTGCAGGTATGTAAATAATAATATCATCTGCATACATAACAATGGATGAGCTTTTAACATACATGGTATATCATTTGTAATATAGAATATAATAAGGGCCCCAAACAGCTACCCTGTGGTATACCACACTGTAGAGTTTTAATATCTGACAAGGCACCATTAAACAGAACATTGTTTTCTATTAGTTAAGTAACTTCTCATCCATTCAATGGCTGATGTTTTAAAACCATAAGCAGCTATTTAATTAACAAATGCTTATGATCTATGAGATCAAAAGCAGCACTAAAGTCAAGCAATATAGTGCCAATAATTAATTTTTTATCAATTTGCTTTAACCAGTCATCAGTTAATTGTGCCAAAGCTGTACATGTTGAATGGCTGACTCTAAATGTATGTTGGAATTCAGAGTTGATGTTGTTCTCAGAAAAATAGCACTGAATCTGTGTAAAAACAACACTCTCCATAAGTTTGCTCAGAACAGGCAAAATACTAATGGGTCAACTATCTGGTCCTGTAAATGATGCTTTGGTATTTTTTGGTAATGGAGTTACTCTTGCTGTTTTCCATATTTGAGGAAAAACACCTTCATTTAAGCATAAATTAAAAATATGGCACAAAGATTTTACTACAATCTTGGCTGACATCTGTAATAATTTACTATCCATATTATCATAACCACAAGGTTTATCACATTTCAGAGAAAGAAGAAGCTGTTCTATTTCTTGAACATTTATATTATTATATTCAAATTCACACGTTTTTCCCTTCATAATATGTTGTTTAATTAATGTATCAGACAGCTTACCGTTCACTGATAGCATCTGATTTCTTAATAAATTCACTTTAATTCAATTCAATTCAATTCAACTTTATTTATATAGCGCCATTTCACAACAACAGTCCTCTCATAGCACTATCAACTGTAGGGAGGACCCCCACAGTTGCAGAAAGACCCCAGCAATCAGGCGATCCCCTGTGAGCAAGCACTTGGCGACGGTGGAGAGGAAAAACTCCCTTTTAACAGGAAGAAACCTCCAGCAGAACCAGGCTCAGGGAGGGGGCAGTCATCTGCTGCAACTGGCTGGGGGGTGAGGGGACAGAGAAGAAGAAAAGAACAGACATGTAGAGAGCAAACAGCACGATGGGGACTCAATCTATGGGAGAGAACAAACAAATGTTAATGACCAGCAAAAAAAAAATATTTCATAGAGAGTGAGGAAAGGAGTGAGGCCCAGTGCATTACTGGAGGTCCCCCGGCTGACTAAACCTATTAGCAGCATAACTAAGGGAGGGTTCAGAAACACATGATCCCTCCCTAATTGTAGGCTATATCAAAAAGGTAGGTTTTAGCCCTATTCCTTAAAAACAGAGATCGAGTCTGACTCCCGAATCCAGATTGGCAGCTGATTCCACAGGAGAGGAGCTTGATAACTGAAGGCTCTGCCTCCCATTGTACTTTTGGAGATTCTAGGTATTACAAGTAAACCTGCATTTTGGGAGCGTAGTGCTCTGTTAGGATGATACGGTAGTATCAGATCTTTTAAATAAAAAGGAGCCTGATTGTTTAGAGCTTTGTAGTAAGAAGAAGGATTTTAAACTTAATTCTAAACTCTATGGGAAGCCAATGAAGGGAGGCCAGAACCGGAGAGATATGATCTCTCTTTCTAGTACCTGTTAAAACTCTTGCTGCAGCATTTTGGATCAGCTGAAGACTTTATAAAGATGTTTTAGGACAGCCTGATAATAAAGAATTACAATAATCTAATCTCGAGCTAACAAAAGCGTGGATCAGCTTCTCAGCATCACTCTGAGAGCAAGATGCTCCTAATCTTGGCAATATTACGCAAATGATAGAAGGCAGTCTTAGAAACAAATTTAATATGTGAATTGAAGGACAAATCCTGATCAAAAAATAACTCCAAGGTTCCTCACAGAGCTATTAAGAGAAAGAGTAACTGCATCCAAACTGAAAGTTTGATTTGGAAAGGAATTTCTAAGGTTTTTTGGACCAACAAGAATGACTTCAGTCTTATCTGAATTTAATAGCAGGAAATTACAAGTCATCCAAACTTTGATTTCCTTAAGACAGGCTTCTAACTTGGCTAATTGATTACTATCATCTGGCTTCATTGACAGGTATAATTGTGTGTCATCTGCATAACAGTGAAAATGTATACAGTGCTTTCTAATAATGTTGCCTAACGGAAGCATATATAAACTAAAAAGAGTAGGGCCAAGCACAGATCCCTGTGGAACTCCATGACTAAGCTTTGAGCTGGAGAGAAAACTCATCATTTACATGAACAAACTGGAACCTATCAGATAAATAAGATCTAAACCACTGCAACGAAGTTCCATTAAGTCCAACATAGTGTTCTAATCTATCAAGTAGAATATTATGATCAATAGTATCAAAGCTGCACTAAGATCTAAAAGGACAAGTACAGAAACTAGTCCATTATCAGATGCAATGAGGAGGTCGTTAGTGACCTTCGCTAAGGCTGTTTCAGTGCTATGATGGATTCTAAACCCAGATTGAAACTCCTCAAATAAACCATTTCCCTGCAGGTGGTCAAATAATTGCATAGCAACAACTCTTTCTAAGATTTTTGAAATGAAAGGGAGATTAGAGAATTGGTCTATAGTTAGCTAAAGCTCCTGGATCTAGCGTTGGCTTTTTGAGTAAGGGTTTAATTACATGCCGTTTTAAAAGCCTGCGGTACATGGCCTAAAGTTAATGAAGAATTGATTATATGAAGAATAAAGCTACCAATAAGTGGGAAGACTTCTTTAAATAACCTGGTAGGAATAGGGTCTAAAGACAAGTTGAAGGTTTGGATGAGGAAACTATTTTGTCTAACTCACAAAGGTCGATTGGAGTAAACTCATCAAGACAGACATCAATAGAAGGAGTTGTAGTAGTTACAGTATTTAAGTTAACTGTGGGAAGAATCTGATTGATTTTATCTCTGATGGATGAAATTTTATTATTGAAAAGTTCATAAAGTCCTGACTAGTAAGCTCTAAGGGAATGCTAGGATTGACAGAGTCCTGACTCTTTGTCAACCTGGCTACAGTACTGAAAAGAAACCTGGGATATTCTTGTTCTCTTCTATTAATGCAGAGTAATAACTCGTTCTAGCTTTTCTAAGAGATTTTTTGTAAATTAAAAGATGATTTCTCCAAGCTAAATAGATTTCATCTAAATTAGTAGAGCGCCATTTTCTTTCTAATTGACGAGGTCTTCTGTTTTAAGCTACGAGTTTGGACTTTATCCAAAAAATAGTTATTAAAATAATTAGCAATATCTTGAGCTTTAGTAATGAATCCACAATCCAATTCAATAAAGGATGGAGTTTTATCTTTACCCATTAACTCATTCATTCATTCATCTTCTTCCGCTTAATCCTTTTCGGGTCACAGGGGGCTGGAACCTATCCAGCATCTCTGGGTGAGAGGCAGGGTCCACCCTGGACAGATCGCCAGTCCATCGCAGGGCCAACACAGAGAGACAGACAACCATTCACTCTCACAGTCATACCTAAGGACAGTTTAGAATCTCCAGTTTGATGCCAATTAACCTGACTTGCAACTCATTAATTACTTTCCATAATTTTTTACTATCACCCATGTTTATATTAAACATAGTTTGGTAGTATTGTTTTTTCTTCTGTCTATTCATTTTTGTAAATTTATTTCTCAGTGAACGGTAGGCTTGCCAATCAGCCAAATTTCCAGATGAGACGGCAGCTTTTTTAAGTTGATCTCTCTTCGTCACACTGCTGCGTAACTCCATATCAATCCAAGAAGCGTTTTTATGTCTAACTGTTAGCTTTCTAACTGGGGTGTGTTTATCACAAATAAGGAGGAACAATTTCATGAATAATTGTAAAGCATCTTCAGTGTTAGTTAATTTCTCCACATTATCTCATTTCACCTTATTTATGTCTTACATAAATTCTTTATTGCAAAAGTTTTTGTAAGTTCTTTTGTATATCACTTTTGGTCCAATTTTAGGAACTTTTATTTTCCTCACAAACGCAATGATATCATGGTCACTAAAGCCAGAATGTACAGAGATACTCCTTGAACATAAATCCACACAGTTGGTAAAAACAGGATCTATACAGGTTGAGGATGACGTTCCTGAGCTACACATATTAATCCTTGTTGGTGCATGCATTATCTGAAATAAATTACATACAACAGCCATATCACTCAACTTTTTTTTCATTACACAAGTATCAGAGAACCAATCAATATTAAAATCGTGACAGCCTGTGGCGAGAATATTATGGGATGTGATTTGTTTTATGGTTTGGGCTTCACCATCAAGACCGGTGCTGGAGAGGAGTGGTTGGGATATGGTTTGTGGGACCGGCCGGTCCCACGAACGGACGATGGAGCTGTGTGGGACAAGAACTTGCCTGGCACTCTGGAGAGTGAGCAGGGCCATCACTATCCAGGGCCATCGCAGGAGTGTTCTGGTGCCAGAGCCCAAGTAGTCCTGGATGAGGGTACTGGGCGGCACGGTGGAACACCTGTGACAGCGGGTGGCGCCGAGAAGCTGGCTTCATCTGTTCCCGGATTTTGGCTGGAAGGGGCTAGCAAACAGGAGGTCACAACGGCGAGGGCGGCAGCAGAGACAAAAGTGGTTGGGGCAGAACTGGGTGGCACGGTAAAACGACGTGCCAAACAGGAACACTGTAAGCTGAACAGGGCCCCTCTGGGAGACGCGGATGTGGTTTGGGCCCGGGAGGAGGCACGGTCGAGGAGGATTCGGGCCAAGCGTCAGCTGGAAGAACACCAGGGGTGGCTGCAGGTGGTGGCCACATGAGAGGATGCCTATCTCCAATTGTTGGATGGCTCGTGGAGGCACCCAAATGAGCTGTGGCGTGCCCTGGAGAAAGTTGATGGGCCTGGATCTGACCATGGGAGGTCCCTGTTGATGGCGAAGAAGAGACACACCGGGGCTGGGTCAGCCAGTGGCGATCCATGAGGCCATTTCTCTCCTGGGGTGCACTGATGGGTGGACAGTTCAAAGCGAGGGAGGGGGGCCATGAGTGTGTTATTATGGTTGGTGTGTGAGGGTTATGATGTTCTGATAATTGGATTTGTTGATTGTGTTTTGGGGGTTTGTTTTATTCATCCATCTTCTTCCGCTTAATCCTTTTCGGGTTGCGGGGGTGCTGGAGCTTATCCCAGCATCTCTGGGCGAGAGGCAGGGTCCACCCTGGACAGATCACCAGTCCATCGCAGGGCCAACACAGAGAGACAGACAACCATTCACTCTCACAGTCAGACCTAAGGACAATTTAGAATCCCCAGTCTGATGCCAATTAACATAACTAACTTGTATTTACTCAGGCTGTCTTTGTCTGATTTTAAGGATTGAAAGATTGAAAGGTTTGTTTTATGTTGTTTAATTTAGGACATGGTGGTATTTTATGTTATATTGTGTTGTGTAAGAGTATAAGCGGCAGAATAATCCTCTTCGCCGTGTGGGGTGAGGTGGCAGTCATCCTCCCCTAATTCAGTTATGTTGGAATGTCTGTGTTAGGCTTTTGGTGTTATGATATTATGTTAGTGTGTGTTTCGGGTTCCAAATTACGGTGGGTTCCGATTGTGTGTGCGACTTTGTTTTGTTTTGCTTTTTGAAGGGGAGGAAGAATGCTGTGTTGGGGTTTTGGGGCTCTTATTTGGGTGGTACAGCTGGTGGCTCCACCTTTCCGGTTCCGCCGCCACCCGTGGGTATAAGAGGGCAGCGGGCAGAAGGGGCGGTCTCTTGGCCACCTCTCTGCCTGGTGGATGCACATGTAATGAGAGAAGAGCTTATTAAGAAACGTGTTCAGCTTTCCACTTCGCCTCGTCCTTGGCTCAGAGTTCAGACATAACACGTAGGCGTACACACAAACCCATTACATTCTGGAGGTGATCCATGAGGGACAGAAGGAGCCTTGGTGGAGGTATGCGCTCTCTGAGTGCTTTCCTAGTTACCAAGTAAACTTAAGTGAACAATAATTAAGTAAATGATAACTAAGTGAGTGATAACCAAGTGAATGATAACTAAGTAAATGATAATTAAGTACCGTAAAACGGGGCTATAAGGGACGGTGGGGTAATAAGGGACACTTTTCTGGGAAATGTTTTAAATGTAATTCTGCTTTTTTATTTTGAGCAGGACGCTGAGTTGTGTTGTTATTGTCTTTCCTGTAGATAGATATTAGTTTTAAGAAATTTGTCGCCGTTATATTTAAGGAAATTCGAAAAAAAAGTGTCCCTTATTATGATCAAAGTTCTTAAGAAAGGCAAATCAGCTGGCCCTGACTGTCTCACCAGTGAATGCCTCATCAACGCCGATTTCAACTTGTGTATTTGTTGTCATTGTGTTTTTAACTGTATGTTTGTTCATGGTTACATGCCCAGACATGTTGATGGACTCGTTATTATTCCTTTGGTGAAAAACAAGTGTGCCCATCTTTCTGACATGAACAACTACAGACCTATAGCTATTGCTAATGTTATATCTAAACTGTTAGAGGGTTTATTTCTAACAGAATTGAGGATTATCTTGTGGACAAACGACAATCAGTTTGGTTTCAAATCAGCTCTTTCAACTGACAAGGCTGTTTACCTACTCCATGAATTTGTTGACTACTTCAGAAACCACTCCACTAGTGTTTATGCTACGTTCCTAGATGCTAGCAAAGCTTTTGACAGGATTAACCACTGGGGTTTTGTTCAGAAAATTGATCGATCGTGGTATCCCTATTTACATTGTTAGCATCCTGCTATACTGGTACAGAAGGCAGTCCTATGGTTGTTAGATGGGGCAATGTCACCTCATCCAAATTTCATGTGACCAACGGTGTTAAACAAGGTGGTATACTGTCACCCTTGTTGTTTAATGTCTATGTTGATGATCTCAGTATACTGTTGAACAATACTAATGTGGGCGGCTCTCCTTTAACGGTGCACTGTTAAATCAACATTTTCTACGCTGATGACCTCTGTTTGTTAAGTTTATCTACCGCAGCGATGCAACATCTCCTTTCTGTATGTGAAAAATTGGTAAAAAAATGACATCCTGTTCAACTGTACTAAATCTATGTGTATGGCTTTCAAACCCAAAGGGCGTCAATACGTCGAATCCTGTTATGTCCACTTTGTGGTAATAGCTTGAACTTTGTCGAAAAAGTCAAATACCTAGGTGTGTGGATTGAATCTGATAAGACCAATGCTGATTGTAACAGGCATCTCAGGAAACTGTACGCTCAAACCAATTTACTGTGCGTAATTTCCATAGATGTTCTCCTGAAGTCAAAGTATGTTGTTCAAGACCTTCTGTACCTCAATGCACTGCTCGCCGTTATGGTTTAATAGCAATGTTGCTGTTAGGAACAAAATCCGCATTGCATATAATAACTCCCTAAGAAGGTTGTTAGATGTACCACGAAGGTCGAGTGCAAGCAAGCTGTTGTGTCTGTAAACATTCCGTCTTTGGAGAATTGATACGTAAGAATGTTTACAGTTTTTTGAGAAGACTGCTGGAATGTAACAATCATCTTATATCAGCAATTGTCAACTCGTCACTCACACTTCATTCCAGCATTTGGAAGTGGTGGCGTTCCATTTTACACTGAGCCCATTATGTTGTTTGTTGTTACAAGAGCGCCGAGTGTCTGCTGATCTGTATATACTTTATTTATTTATCTATTTGTAATATGAACCCTGAGTTTGAAATAAACGTTTGAATTGAATTGAATTGAATTACCCCGCCGTCCCTTATAGCCCCGTTTTACGGTAATTGATAACTGCAAGGGGGGCTGAAGAGTTCATAATGGTCAATTTGACCACTATGGACTTTTTCAGGCCTCTCCCCCTCCCCCCGTAAGTGAACAATAATTAAGTGAACTGTAAGGGCTGCGCGCGCCTGTGTGGGTGGGCGCCTGTAATTGTATTGTCTGCACGAGGGCTTTGCCCATTGGTCCAGACTGGAGGATCGGGAGCAGGCGTGGACTGAGGTGAAAACACTTGACCAATCTCACGAGAAAATATGAGATTTTACTGATTATTGTTTACATTGCAAAAACATGAGAACCGAACCGAACCGATCCGGATTCAGCTGAAGCGCTCGCCGGCGGTTCCACCAACTTCCGAAACAAGACTGTTGCTTCTTTATCCCTGCTGCGAGGAAGACACCACAGCCGAACTTTGTTTTGATCGAGCTGACAAGCCAAGACCCGACATTCAGCTTCACCACTGGGGCGATAAAGACTGAGGGGGGTAACCGTCGCTAGCTTAGAGACATTTTCTTGTACCTGGTGGAGGAGGAAAAAACGCAGAATCGAGGGTCGCCATTGAACCAGACAAACCAGACCACCGACAACGCTTGGGACGGTAGTCGGAGATGTGGATATGATGGGGATCCCCGCCTAAAAGGGAGTACAGAAAGGTGGGTTCGGGAAACCCGGAGTCGTCTAGGCCTCCGAGGGAATCCTCCGACGTGTGCCCTGAGCTGCGCGGCGCGCTCCCTCGCCCCGGACGGTAACGATCAACACGCGAGGGACGAGGCTGTCGATGAGGCCTAGCCTGGGAGGGTCAGCCTAGCCCCGGTTGGAAACAACGAGGACGGTTTAAAAAGGGCTAACACCCCCTTAAAGGACAGTTAAAATACTGCATAGCAGTAAGTATCCTGCGTAGTTTGTTAAAAGAAAATGAGGATAAATGTTGTGGTTTCTCCAGGATGCTTCTTTTTGGTTAGCCGTGGGCAGCTAGCTAACGCTAGCTGCTGCGATCTGTGCCCATAAAACGGCCTGTTTTATTGTTTGGGAACAGTTGTATAAACAGTGAGGTGTAACGGAGAAAACGGAGAACTCCACATGCTTTCAGTAATAAAAACCTCAAAGCTGCTAGCAAACGTTAGCTTTTTAAATGGCAATGCTACGCTAGCATGGAAGCCTGATTGGCTCGTCTGACCAACATTCCGTGTCCTGGCCGTGTTTCACACAACACTAGCCTTCGCCCAGTTACAAGCTGTAGCTCGAATCGCACAAACACGTTTGACTCCATTTATTTTTGTGTGCCATCCTTAGGTAACATATAGACGTGGGACTTGGTATTTGGGCGTGTGACTGCTACGTTTACCTTTGCACAGTCCTCACAAAACTGCTTACTTATTGTCCTTTGTGACGTTTTCCATTGCCGTGAGTGCCCCCCCCCCCCATTAGTGACCGTTCATAACTCCAGCGCCATATAACTTGGGCCTATAATGCCAGGGCGTTATCACATGATGCTATAATTTCCCAGGCAGTGACCACACATCTGGCCTACGTTTTTTAATGCATATTCAGTGTTTGCCATGGGGGGATCCAGCCCAACCTGTGCAGTAAAAATGTTGCCAAGTCTTGTGTGTGAACATATGATGGTGTATGTCATTATTGTCAAGCTTATTGATGACTCAGAGCAGGAATTTTCCACATCCATATAACTAAAAACAGCCATGACTCATCACAACCAATGCCTTTTGAAACGGTGAACCCTCACTCCCACTTTAATATTCCGGACTCTTCCACAGCTTCTTTAACCTGTGTTCTTGTCTCTGCAGCCATGATGGAAGAACTGCACAGCCTGGACCCCCGACGGCAGGAGCTGTTGGAGGCTCGCTTCACCGGGGTCGGTGTGGCTAAGGTTTGTGTCAGAGGTGGGGCGCGAGAGCTCCTCACAAAGTTATTTCCTTTTCTTTTTTCCCCAATTAAAAAAACCCCTCTTTGTCTCAGCCTGCCTCAGTATCACTCTGCAGTTTGGCCCGGACAAGCCTGGCCCGCTCCTTCTCTTTGTCCGTCTCTGGAGAAGGTTGAGCTGTGTCTGTGTTTTTTGGCTGGTGTGGCATGGCATCTCTCCCTGGCTCATGATGTAGTGCCTGTATGTACAAGGGGCAATGCCTGCCAAAAAGGCCACAGACAGGACGGGTGGGGTGGGGGGCAGAAGAGATATGCAGAAATCTTTCTTGACCAGGTGTGAGCGGAGGTAGAATTTAGCTGTGTACCCCCCTTCCCCCCACCATGGATGGAGCCGTCTTTGCGGAAGGTGATCTTGGAACAGTTAGGGAGTGAGAGTCAGTGCCAGGAGTGGGCGTCCTGCCAGCCATAGGCATATCTGAGCCCCAGAGCATGGCACGGCTGCTGCCGCAGAGAAGATGGCGGCTCTCGCTGAGGCTTGATGCACAGCCACCCTGTATGTGTGTGGGAGAGAAGTGTGTCAGCAAATGGCTCAGAAGAAATCTAGGTTGGTGGTCTAAAAGCCCCTCAGTGTCACAGAGCAGAGGTTTCTTTCTTTCCTGACCTTGATGGCCTTGTGGCACTGCTGCTCGCTCTCATCTGAGTTGGCATAAACGGACGGAGGAGAACAGAGGAAGAAGACCTTCTGATAATGGATCCAAGTGGTCTGAAATTGTTCCTTTTGCGCAAACATCGGCACCATTCCCAGGCGTTACAGATAAAGTGATCGAGCAGAGCAGCTTCTCCTCTCCAGGAGAAAAGCGCCTGGTTAAGACCACGGCGAACAGGAAGGGAAGCAGGCGACATTATCTAAAGGTGACAGACGGAGGCAGGAAAACGTCCCCGGCAGCAGCATGCCTAATGCTCAGCCATTTAGGAGGGTTCAGTCAGGGAGCTCACTGTGCTCGGAATGACTAAGTATCTCCCCCCCGTGATTGGACGGCGCCTCCTGAATTCTGATGTGATTCATTTGATTGACAGGCATCACCTAGGAACGGGTGTTTAGAGCTGATGCAGTTGGTGTTTTGTGGGAAGTTATTGGTGGTGGTATTTAGCTGGGAACATCTCTGACAGATGTTTGCTGCGGTTTGTCTCACTTTTGTGTCTTTTAATCTTATTTTTCCCAGGGTTCTGGTCAGACTCAGAATGAGTCATCCAATCAGAGTCTGTGCAGCGTGGGCTCGCTCAGTGACAAAGAGCTGGAGGTCAGTGTCCGTCACACATTAACTGGATCGCTGTTGATCCTGTTGGATATTTTTTCTAATCAGTCTACTTTCCTGTCAGACTCCAGAGAAAAAGGCGAACGACCAGCGAGTGAGAAAACGTAAAGCAGACCATTTTGACAGCAGCCAAGGTAAGACCATTTTCATCACACCGCCGCCGCCCAGATATCCCCCCACCCCCACCGCTGGCTCCCTCTGAGTGCCCTGCCTTTCTGTTCCAGGCAAAGCAGCAGCAAGGGGACACAAAATTAGTGATTATTTTGAGGTAAGTGGCAGAAGTGGTTGTTGGTTTGTGTCCCTGCTGGGTGAACAGCTCTTCACACCTGCATTCTAACACCTTCCTTTAGTCACCCCTTCCTTTCTGTCTTTATTTTTTCTTCTTGGGTCACTGTCAGTTTGCGGGAGGTAGCGGTCCTGGTACCAGCCCTGCCAGGGGGATTCCACCAGTGGTCCGCTCTTCCCCACAACACTCTCTGTCCAACCCCCCCGTCACGGTGAGCACGCTCCCTCCTCTGTTTCTCTTGTGCTTCCCTGTTTGATGAAATGTTTCTTCCTGCCATCCTCTCATCCGCTCTCGTCATTGGATACCAGGAGGAAGGATTTTAGGGTTTTTACAGAATCTGGACCTGATGGAACCATTTGATGTTTACCTCGCCCAGGCATCTGCAGCATCTGGCTACGGAGCCACATGTGGCTCTTTTGCTCATATTCCTTGTGAAAGAATAATTTTTGTTTTTAGGTTCTTTTATTTCGTCTTTATTTTTCTTCTGTATGATCTTTGTATTTGTCATACAAGAATGTGATGTAATATGTTTAGGCCTTCAGGGGTGCCAAGAAGATGAACAGTAGGAATGTACTCTGTGATTAGAATGATTTAGACACGTGAAGGCTTCTTGTGTTCAAGTCATGCAATAGAGATAAATGCGTCACATGATACTTATCTCGTGCTGAAAAGACCTTGTGTGCAGCTTAAAAAGGAGTCAGATCTATGATTGTGACACACATATGCTTACCACTCAGGTGGTGAGTGATGACTGTGTCACACTCTGGGCAAAAAGATTAAATAACCATTTTGCTCGCGCTTGGCTCTCTTCTTTGTTTTTTGTTTTCAACTTGCCATCGCACTCAGCATTTTTCTTACAAATTGGTCCTTCAAGCTGGATTCAAACCAGCGACTGAGATACAGTGGTGTGAAAAAGTGTTTGCCCCCTTCCTGATTTCTCATGTATTTGTATGTTACAAATGTATGTCACACTTTAAATGTTTCAGATCGTCAAACAAATTTAAATATTCGACAAAGATAACACAAATAAACACAAAATGCAGTTTTTAAATGAAGGTGTTTATTATTAAGGGAAAAAATCCAAACCTACATGGCCCTGTGTGAAAGTGATTGCCCCCTAAACCTAATAACTGGTTGGGCCACCCTTAGCAGCAACAACTGCAATCAAGCGTTTGCAATAACTGGCAACGAGTCTTTTACAGTGCTGTGGGAGGAATTTGGCCCACTCATCTTTGCAGAATTGTTGTAATTCACCACATTGGAGGGTTTTCCAGCATGAACCGCCTTTTAAGGTTATGCCACAGCATCTCAATCGGATTCAGGTCAGGACTTTGACTAGGCCACTCCAAAGTCTTCATTTTGTTTTTTCTTAAGCCATTCAGAGGTGGACTTGCTGGTGTGTTTTGGATCATTGTCCTGCTGCAGAACCCAAGTGCGCTTCAGCTTGAGGTCAGGAACTGATGGCTGGACATTCTCCTTCAGGATTTTTTGGTAGACAGCAGAATTCATGGTTCCATTTACCACAGCAAGTCTTATAGGTCCTGAAGCAGCAAAACAGCCCCAGACCATCACACTACCACCACCATATTTTACTGTTGGTATGATGTTCCTTTTCTGAAATGCTGTGCTACTTTTACGCCAGATGTAATGGGACACACATCTTCCACAACGGTCATCTTTTGTCTTGTCAGTCCACAGAGTATTTTCCAAACATCTTGGGGATCATCAAGATTTTTTCTGGCAAAACTGAGATGAGCCTTTATGTTCTTTTTGCTCAGCAGTGGTTTTTGTCTTGGAACTCTGCCATGTAGGCCATTTTTGCCCAGTCTCTTTCTTATGGTGGAGTCATGAACACTGACCTTAACTGAGGCAAGTGAGGCCTGCAGTTCTTTGGATGTTGTTGTGGGGTCTTTTGTGACCTCTTTGATGTCGTTGCTGCGCTCTTAGGGTAATTTTGGTCAGCTGGCCACTCCTGGGAAGGTTCACCACTGTTCCATGTTTTCGCCATATGTGGATAATGGCTCTCACTGTGGTTCACTGGAGTCCCAAAGCTTTAGAAATGGCTTTATAACCTTTTCCAGACTGATAGATCTCAATTACTTTGTTTCTCATTTGCTCCTGAATTTCTTGGCATGATGTCTAGCTTTTGAGGATCTTTTGGTCTCCTTCACTTTGTCAGGCAGGTCCTGTTTAAGTGATTTCTTGATTGAGAACAGGTCTGGCAGTAATCAGGCCTGGGTGTGGCTGGAGAAATTGAACTCACCTTTTCAAAAGATGTGATAAACCACAGTTAATTTATGTTTTAATGGGGGGCAATCACTTTTTCACACGGAGCCATGTAGGTTTGGATTTTTTTTTCCTTAATCATAAGCACCTTCATTTAGAAACTGCATTTTGTGTTTACTTGTGTTATCTTTGTCTAATATTTAATTTTGTTTGATCTGAAACATTTAAGTGTGACAAACATACAAAAAAATGAGAAATCAGGAAGGGGGCAAACACTTTTTCACACCACTGTATCACATGACACGTTTGTCTGTACTGCATGACTTGAACACACGAGGGCTTCACATGTCTAAAACATTTTAATCGGAGTACATTCTTACTGGCTGAGTAAGAATGTACTCAGCCAGTACAGAATGGTCCTCAGCCGGAAAAAGGTGGATTGTCCTCTCCGGGTTGGGGACAGGCTCCTGCCCCAAGTGGAGGAGTTTAAGTATCTTGGGGTCTTGTTCACGAGTGAGGGGAGAATGGAGCGAGAGATCGACAGACGGATTGGAGCAGCATCTGCAGTGATGCGGACGTTGTACCGGTCTGTTGTGGTGAAGAGGGAGCTTAGTTCTAAGGCAAAGCTGTCGATTTATCAGTCAATCTACGTTCCTACTCTCACCTATGGTCACGAGCTTTGGGTAATGACCGAAAGAACGAGATCGCGGATACAAGCGGCTGAAATGAGCTTTCTCCGTAGGATTGCTGGACTCACCCTCAGAGATAGGGTGAGGAGCTCAGTCATCCGGGAGAGGCTCAGAATAGAACCGCTGCTCCTCCACATTGAAAGGAGTCAGTTGAGGTGGTATGGGCATCTGATTAGGATGCCTCCTGGACGCCTCCCACTTGAGGTGTTTCAGGCACGTCCCACTGGGAGGAGACCCCGGGGCAGACCCAGGACTCGGTGGAGAGACTATGTCTCCCAGCTGGTCTTGGAACGCCTTGGTATCCCCTCTGAAGAGCTGGAGCAGGTGGCTGGGGAGAGGGAAGTCTGGGCTTCTCTGCTTGAACTGCTGCCTCCGCGACCCGGACCTCCGGAAAAGCGGTAGAAGATGGATGGATGGATGGATGGACATTCTTACTGTTGGTGCCCTGAAGGCCGCAGCATATTACATCCCATTCTTGTATGACAAATACAAAAATCATACAGAAGAAGAATAAAGATGAAATAAAAGAACCTAAAAACACAATTATTCTTTAGCTTTGGCTCCCAGGGGCTTTGAAAAACTCACAAATTTACTGGAAAGAGGTTACACACTTATGACAAAGGTGACAAATTTACCAAAAAAGCTAAATATTTCTGATGGAAAGAAGTTAGAAATTTTAGAAAAAATCATGCTGCAAAATTATAAGACAACACTGAAAATTAAAAACAAAAATGTCTCAAATACATGAGAAAAGTGACGTATTTATTAAAAAAAAAAATGCAAATTTACAAGGAAAATGTTCAAATGAAGCAGAATGAATGCTTCAGATTCATGAAAATTGAGAGAAAAAAACTGCTTCAATTTCACATGAAAATGTTTGCAAATTTATGTGGGGGAAAGTCACCAGTTTTCAATAAGCTGCAAATTCATGAAATTAGTGTCATATTTCAGAGAAAAAAAACCCATCACATATTTACAAGAAAAAGGCTCATAATTATAACAGAAAAATTATGCAAATTTATATTTAACGTATCAAATTTATTTAAAAAAATGCTACAGATTTACAAACCGAAAAGATGAACATTTGTGACCTGTGCTGGCAGTATGAGTCGGAATGCGCACGGTGTCATTACGAGCTGCAGGCAGAGAAGTCATAAATCACGACTCTCTGTTTGCTAGCAGCAAGTCCCACATGCCAAAAACATGCAGGTTAGGCTAACTGGCATCAAACTGGGGATTCTAAACTGTCCTTAGGTCTGACTGTGAGAGTGAATGGTTGCCTGTCTCTCTGTGTTGGCCCTGTGATGGACTGGCGATCTGTCCAGGGTGGACCCTGCCTCTCGCCCAAACATGCTGGGATAGGCTCCAGCCCCCCCCGCGACCCGAAAAGGATTAAGCGGAAGATGGATGGATGGATGGATGGATGGATGGAAGTCCCAGGAAATCCCCTGTGAGTGCCTGGTATCATTGGAAAGCTTGGAAGTCATACTTTCTAAAAATACATATGTTCTGGCGGAAGACGTAACTCCCGACTGATTGGACACAAGTTTTAAACCTAGCCAAAATATAAACAAATTGGCTTTTTCTGGGTTTGTTTTTGTGCACTTCCTACAAATTAAAGATCATTTTGAAGGTCTTTCAATATAGAATATGGAAAAAGCATTTCCTCAGTTTTGATAATTTCCTCACAGTGACTCATTTTGTAGCACGAGTCACATTTATGAAGAAAATTGTTACAACTTTCAGGAAGAGCAGTGGTGCAAAATAAAGAGGAAATTATTTTGCAGAAATTTTTAGCAAAAAATGTTGCAAACTTAGATGATCAAAGTTAAACATTTAAAAGAAGAAAACCTCGTACTTATGAAAAAGTAAATTGGTGGTCACCATGAACATTCATGTGAATACACCGACAAACGGCAGCGTTTTTTATTTGTCATTTGTCATGAGCAGGAGATTCTTTAGGCTCAAAACCAGAAAAGAGACAGTGCTACTAACATGTAACAATGAATTTGACCAGTTACAGAAGGGTAAAGTCAGCAGATGAAGACACGGATCACCAGTCTGTCTGAGTTGGTAATTATGCCTCGGTGAAAACGAGATGCATACGGTAATCACTCAATGCGTCTGTGTGTGGCTGTATCTGTCTGTCTGTCCGCCTCTCTGTTTGAGCTCACCCGGTCAAAATTAAGTGGAACTAAAGGCTTGTATTGTGGAGGAACAAATAAGTTCAGGCGAGATGCGACGAGCTGGAAGGTGGCAGGATTTTATTTTCCTCCAACATCATGAGACACACTGTAGCGCTGTGCGCCGTGTTGTGCTGTGTGTGCTGTGAGGCATGTATAGCAAGCTCTTTTATACATGTTATACAAAGAGAGAGAATGCATGGTACATTTGCATATTGCTATACATATCAGTCAATACATATCAATCGCGTGACCAACTGGTGCCCGGACGTCCTCTCCTTAATCCAGGGATGTATAAACAATAGTCCATTGTTCTGGTTGTCCCCCCAGGGGTTCTCTGTCCGTATGCAATCCCTGCTGAGCGTGAATAGTATCAGTCTGCATTGTGCTGGGTCACCACAGTATCATTGTATCGCCATAGTTTCTCAACTTTTAATTTGCCAGAATTTTGAGATAAGGCTTTGCTTTCAAAATAAACACAAATTTAACTTGCCATTGCCATGTAATGGAGCCGTGGAAAAAGGTATTGTAATAACTATGCTGGGCCACTAGAGGTGGCAGTGCGCCTTTTTTTTTTTTTTTTTTTTTTTTTTTTTTTTTTTTGTACAGCCCTTGGACGACTTCCTAAACATGGCGGACCACAACGGATAGCTGAGGAAAGCAAAAAATCCTTTGAAAGTAAGTTTTCTTCTTAAATTATGCAGCAATTTCAGTATTAAAATACTAATAACTCCCACAACTGCAACATTTGACTTTTTAAACCTTTTGTTGCATCACGTTATTTTTCTCATTGGTAAAAACTACAAGTCCCACACTGCTTCCCTGTAAAACATGCCGGTGTAACAGGCCAAATTAACCCCGCCCAGATTAAACCCAGAGTATACTCTGGCCCAGGCCAGAGTCCCCCGGGGGTGTAAAGGAGCCGAGGCCAGGCTACAGAGATCGGAGGGTCAGGCGTTCGATTCCCGCTCTGTCTGCATGTCCAAATGTCCTTGAGCAAGACATTGAAGCCCCAGTTGTTCCTGATGGGTCAGGCCAGCACCTGTGCATGGCAGCTCCGTCAACATCAGTGTGTGAATGTGTGGATAGCAGGATCTGAAAAGCGCTTTGGTCATCTAGAGATGAGAAAATGCACTAGATAAGTGAAGGCCATATAACAGTATATTTACAACTAGGGATGGGCCATACTAGCATTTTTCCTTTCGATACAATACCATTAATTTATGGGACTTTTTCTTCGATACCAATACTTTTTGCCCAAAATCACATGATTGCAGTTTCATTAACAACTTTATTGCAAGGGCAATATGAATAAAACTCATGAACATACAGTGGGGAAAAAAAAAGTATTTAGTCAGCCACCTTTGGTGCAAGTTCTCCCACTTAAAAGATTAGAGAGGTCTCAATTTTCATCATAGGTATACCTCAATTATGAGAGACAAAATGAGGGAAAAAAAATCCAGAAAATCACATTGAAGGATTTTTAATGAATTAATTGGTAAATTCCTCGATAAAATAAGTATTTGGTCAGTAACAAAAGTTTATCTCAGTACTTCGTTATATGCCCTTTGTTGGCAGTGACAGAGGTCAAATGTTTTCTGTAAGTCTTCACAAAGTTTTCGCACACTGTTGCTGGTATTTTGGCCCATTCCTCCATGCAGATCTCCTCCAGAGCAGTGATGTTTTGGGGCTGTCGCTGGGCAACACGGACTTTCAACTCCCTCCAAAGATTTTTCTATGGGGTTGAGATCTGGAGACTGGCTAGGCCACTCCAGGACCTGTGAAATGCTTCTTACGAAGCCACTCCTTCGTTACCCGGGCGGTGTGTTTGGATCATTGTCATGCTGAAAGACCCAGCCACGTTTCATCTTCAATGCCCATGCTGGTGGAAAGGAGGTTTTCACTCAAAATCCTCACGATACATGGCCCCATTTCATTCTTTCCTTTACACGGATCATTCGTCCTGGTCCTTTGTAGAAAAACAGCCCCAAAGTATGATGTTTCCACCCCCATGCTTCACAGTAGGTATGGTGTTCTTTCTCCTCCAAACACGACAAGTTGAGTTTTTACCAAAAAGTTCTATTTTGGTTTCATATGACATTCTCCCAATCCTCTTCTGGATCATCCAAATGCTCTCTAGCAAACTTCAGACGGGCCTGGATATGTACTGGCTTAAGCAGGGGGACACTTCTGGCACTGCAGGATTTGAGTCCCTGGCGGCGTAGTGTGTTACTGATGTAGCCTTTGTTACTTTGGTCCCAGCTCTCTGCAGGTCATTCACTAGGGCCCCCCGTGTGGTTCTGGGACTTTTGCTCACCGTTCTCGTGATCATTTTGACCCCACGGGGTGAGATGTTGTGTGGCTCTCCAGATCGAGGGAGATTATCAGTGGTCTTGTATGTCTTCCATTTTCTAATAATTGCTCCCACAGTTGGATTTCTTCCACCAAGCTGCTTACCTATTGCAGATTCAGTCTTCCCAGCCTGGTGCAGGTCTACAATTTTGTTTCTGGTGTCCTTTGACAGCTCTTTGGTCTTGGCCATAGTGGAGTTTGGAGTCTGACTGTTTGAGGTTGAGGGACAGGTGTCTTTTATACTGATAACGAGTTCAAACAGGTGCCCATTAATACAGGTAAAGAGTGAGGGACAGAGGAGCCTCTTAAAGAAGAAGTTACAGGTTTGTGAGAGCCAGAAATCTTGCTTGTTTGTAGGTGACCAAATACTTATTTTACTGAGGAATTTACCAATTAATTCATTAAAAAATCCTTCAATGTGATTTTCTGGGGTTTTTTTTTTCTTATTTTGTCTCTCATAGTTGAGGTATACCTATGATGAAAATTGGAGACTTGTCTCATCTTTTAAGATAAGATAAGATAAGCCTTTATTAGTCCCACAACGGGGAAATTCCAGGATTGCAACAGCACAGGGATAGCAACACTCAGAGCAACAATCAGAAGGCATGAAAAAAAAAAACAAAAAAAAAAAAACAAGCAGCAAGAGCAGCTAATATACATATGTACATATTACTATAAAATATATATATACACACAACACAGACACCAGTGCAGAGCATTGTAGCTGGATGGAATAAATATATGAATATGTAAACACAGTGCGGAGCAATTAGCTAGATGGAATAATATGTAGATAATATAAACACACAGTGCGGAGCATTGTAGCGTAGATGGGATAAATATATAGATATATAAACATAAACACACCTAGTGCGGAGCATTGTAGCTAGATGGGAATAAATATGTAAATATATAAAACACACAGTGCAGAGGCATTGTTGCTAGATGGGATGAAACAGGCACAAACCGGTCTACTTAGTTATCCTCCATGGTATGATTATGTGCCCATACATATTCTCACTCTCCATAGCGACCGGTATTTTCCTAGTTGTATGCTGGAGGGGGACCATTGTGTAAGTCTATTGCATCTTTTGCATTAAAAAAAAACCTATTACAGTGATCCCTCGCTACTTCGCGCTTCACCTTTCGCGCCCTCAGTGCATCGTGGATTTTTCAAAAATATTCATCAAAAATTCAAAATTGAGAAATAATGGCGGGGCGCTAGCAGAAGGCAGGGAGACTACATTAGACCATCACGTGGTCAACACGGAGAGCAGCACAACTCTCTGTTCGCTGTTGTCGTGTTGGCTGGGCTCGGAAATCTCGCAAGCTGATTGGCCGAGACGTTTCACCCCGCAAGCTGATTGGCCGAGACGTCTCACCCACCTCCTCTTCCTGCCGAGCACCCATGAAGGGAAGAAAGACCGCATTCATTGCTTTTTATCGCTCGTGTTACTTAGTCTCGCCGCGTGGAACTTTTTGCTGTTCTCTTGTGCCATTTTGTGCGAAATAGTCTTCCCGTCGAGGCACTACGCCGCCTCCTGCAGCTTCAGCTCTATCGGAAGCTGCCCTCGATGATCCTGCGCCTCCAGCACCTCAAGATGAGGCGTCACCTGAGGAGCAGTAAAGCTCTCATTAACCTGTGCAGTAAATCATTTTCATCTTGAGTTACGTATCTTGTTATAAGAATAAAAGAGTTCTAAAAACATATTTATGTACACTTTGTTTACATCTACGTATGTATGTACACGTACACACACACACACGTATCATATGAGAGTGAGAGAATGAACGTACGTATTGTTTATGGATGGCGTCATTGGGGTGACGCTACTTCGCGGTTTTTCACTTTTCGCGGTCGGTTCTGGAACCCATTAACCGCGATAAGTGAGGGATCACTGTAGTTTGTTACGTCTTTTTGCTATCTCTGCGAGCAGCCCTGCTTAGGTTGTACAGTCTGACAGCCGTTGGTAGGAAGGACCTGCAAAACCTCTCGGTTGTGCACCTGGGATGATGTAGTCTGCTGCTAAATGAGCTCCTCAGTGCATTCAGTATGTCCTGCATAGGGTGGAACTCGGACTCCAGCAGAGATGACAGTTTAGCCACCATCCTTCTCTCTCCTATCTCCTCCACCGGATCAAGGCGCTGCCCCAGGACAGAGCTAGCTTTCTTGATCAGTTTGTTCAGTCTCTTCCTATCGGCTGCAGTAATGCCACTGCCCCAGCAGACCAAAAGTGATGGCTGATGCCACCACCGTGTCATAGAATGTCTTCAGCAGCACGCCTTGTACACCAAAAGACCTGAGTCTCCTCAGCAGGAACAGCCTGCGCTGTCCCTTCTTGTAGAGTGCATCAGTATTGTGTGACCAGTCTAGTTTATTGTTCAGATGAACACCCAGGTACTTATAGGCTGTCACCATCTCGATGTCTGTTCCCTGTATATTTACTGGTGCTGTGAGGGGTTGTCCTTGCCTGCGGCAGTCCACCAACAGCTCCTTAGTTTTTCTCGCGTTGATCTGGAGGCAGTTCCTTTTGCCCCACTGTAAACACTTGAAAGAAATGATGATAAAATAGAACAATGAGCAAAGTAAATAAAAATAAAATGAATTTATTTTCAATTATAATAAAAATAACTTTAAATAAATGCAAAATTAATTCAATTTCTTAATTTGGTGAATATTCTCAATTGGATTCAAGTATTTTTACTTGTGAAATATTTCACCATTCATCCAAATTTTGTGGTAATACCAAGCAGCATATATGTGTCATTTGTTTTCACAATGCAAGTTTGTTTTTTATTTTAAAAAACCCTTCTCTGTGGAGGTTGCATGTTCTTCCTGTGTCTGTGTGGCTACTCCGGTTTCCTCCCACAGTCCAAAGACATACAGGTTAGGTTAATTGGCATCAACTGGGGATTCTAAACTGTCCTCAGGTCTGACCGAGACTGAATGGTTGTCTGTCTCTCTATGTTGGCCCTGTGATGGACTGGTCATCTGTCCAGGGTGGACCCTGCCTCTCGCCCAAAGATGCTGGGATGGGCTCCAGGCCCCCCGCAACCTGAAAAGGATTAAGCAAGATGGATGGGTTTACTTATTTATTTTATTTTTACGCTAGTCCAGCAAAAGCTAGCGGTACTCAAATACTTTGCAAGCAGTTTCATAAAATGGTCAGTCAGAAAGCAACTCATACCGGCTTGGACGTTGCCCGGGTTAACAAGGTCAGGAGTTCCTGGCAGCGGAAGGTGAAGGACAGAGCTGCATGGAGGAATCTGATCTGACCTAAATGAAACAGTCATTGTCGCCCCCGACAGACTGCTATGATGGTGATGATGATGATTTTACAAACTTAAGTAGCGCTTATTTTGTTTATTTTTCAGATTTTATGCTGCCTGGTATCACCATAGAATTTGGATGAATGGTGAAACATTTCAGAAGTCAAACTTCTTCTGCCACCCTGATGCTGCTGAGCTCACTCTGCATGGGAGTGAGTGCTTGGCTGCGCAGTGAGTCTTCGGCTCTGACATCTGATAGGCTGCCACGATCATGTGACACGGCAGACAGTCTCTTAAACATGCTTGGGCTGGTTTTTCACCAGTTTTCACACATAAATTTAATGCTTAAAACTCTCAGAAGTGAAAACAAATTGCACATTTTGTATTGACAGTGGTATCGCGATAGTTTAAAAAGTGTCGACCAGCTGGTATCAGGTATCGATACTTGAGTATTGATACGGCCATCCCCATTTACAACACGTCACCACGTCATGACGTAACCATGTTACGTTATTATCAGCTGATCTGACCACTTTTTTCCATTTTGTAAAATATATCAAAATAAATGACACACCTGCCCCTCCCACTTTTACGCTTGGGTAAATATTTTTCTACTGTAATATTTAAACCATATCTCAGTGTTTACAACTTTACGTCTTTTAACGTTAAACAAACAGAACATTTAGAATCCGCACATTCAGCTTCATTTTCTGTTTTTAAAGGTTTTTTTGCTGCTCCAAACGTACACCAAACGTGACAAAAATCTTCAGAAAAACATGATGGAAATAGTTTATCATGACTCTGGTTTTACTTGTCCTATCAACACAATTTAAAAACTGGGAGAGAGTTTCCAATCTGCACTTAGAACACAAGTTGAAATGGCCATGCTGCGTCTTGCTTCTACCTCTTCCTAAAGCAGTCACGGGATTTGGACGTGCTGGCAGAACTTTTCACAGATATAGATCACAAAGTGCTTTACAGCAAATTAAAATTTACAATTACACAGAAATTAAAATCAATAGAAATAAGATAAAATACTCATATTAATAGGAATAATAAGAGTAAATGTTGAGGGAATAAAAGCCATTTAACGAGAGCTAAAAGCCTGTCTAAACAAATGAGTTTTTAGCTTTTTAACAGAATCAACAGACTCGAGGCAGCACAAGGACAGGGGAAGTGCGTTCCAAAGCCGTGGTGCAGCGGCCTGGAAAGATCCATCTCCACGGGTTCTGAATTTGGTCTGAGGGACCACCAAGGAATCTCTGGTCTGAGGATCTTTGTGATTGTGTCATTGTATATGGAATCAAGAGGGCTGAGATGTATGAAGGGGCTTGGCCATTAAGAGCTCTAAAAGTCAAAACTAAAATCTTAAAATGAAATCTGAAAGCAACTGGCAGCCAGTGAAGGGACGATAAAACCTGGGAAATGTGTTCCCTTTTCTTTGTCCGGGTTAAAAGCCGAGCTACTGCGTTTTGCACAGTCTGAAGGCGGGCAGCAGCAGTTTTATTAAAACACATAAAAAGGGCATTACAATAATCCAAACGAGACGAGATAAAAGCATGAATGATCATTTCCAGTTCAGGTGTTGAGACCATAGGTCTAAGTTTTGCTATATTCCTCAGATGAAAAAAGCCATTTCTGACTAGTTGCCGACCATGGCAGTCCAGTAGCATTGTCAAAATCAACACCCAGGTTACTCAGGCTTTTAAATTTAAGTTAATTTATTTCATTAAATACAATTTTATTAATATTTTTTTCTTTGAAATCCGAGTTAAATTATTGTTCTGTTCTGGCTCTGCAAAATAATGGTCAAACATTGTTACAAGGAAAAAGTTAAAAAAAAAAAATTACCACAGTCTCGTTCAAATTCATGAAAAAAACAGTAATTTTATTTTAAAAAATAGACAAAAGTTAGCCATAAAATAATCCACAAATTTATAATAAAGTCTCAAATGTACAAGAAAAGTCAGTTTTACAAGAGGAAATTACAAATGTGAGGAAAATGGTTTCAAATTTAGATAAATTTACAGAGCAAAGTAAAAAAGTAAAGAACTATGAGAAAATTTTGATAAATTTTGGAGAAAAACCTCAAACCTTCAAGACTGAAGTCATTACCGAAGTTTTTAAGTGGCTGCTCTTTGGAGCCTTAACTCAACTGAAATTTTTGGTTTGTCCTGCTTTTAATTATGAATTTCATAGTAGTGCTTTTACATGAGTAGAATTTCTGGTTACCATACCCACCTCTGATTATATAATTAATTATGAATGAGTAAATTACTATTATGAATGTTTTTGTCCCTTCTCGACTCTCAATGGAAAAAAAAGAAATGCTAGTATAAAAATACAAAAAATACACATATTTTGTAATTATGTAAACCATGACAAAAAAATCCTGCAGAGACAAAACAAGACACTTGATATTTCTAACCTGTTTGTATACCAGCATAGACAGAGAGAGAAGCTGAATTAGACAGAGTTCAGAGGGAAAGATTGAGACAGATAGAGAGGAGCCAAGGAGAGGGAAGTGTTCAGGCAGAGGGTCCAGGAGAGGTGAGAAGCAGAGGAGGAGAGAAGGATGACACCAGTAAAAAGTCAAAACACAGGACCGTCTGGGTGGGACCCCCCACTGGCCCAATATTCCAACTCTCAAGCCTCGGTTGTACAGTACTTCAAATGGTAAGTTCCATTTGCAAAGTTACTGTGCAAAATTTAAAAAAGGAAAGAAATAGTATAAAATTAACATATTCCAGTTACAATAGTGTCATGTGTTTTCTGCCCCCTCCCCCCCCCCCCCCCCGCCCCCGAAAAATACGTTTCCACTGCGCAAAGTTCTTAAAGCCAGAGGAAACACTGCTTTGTTATCAAAATAAACACTACCTCACCTTTACTGTCACTGCAGCTGGGAAAAAAGATATTGTAATAACTATGCCAGGCCAGTAAGGGTGGCAGTGTGCTTTTTTTTTTTTTTTTACAGGACCCCCATGCCTCCCTGCCACAGGCACTAAGCAACAGCACCTTGGTGCTTTTCAATTAAGCTGCGGTCACAAATCAGTCCCTCCAGGATTTCGCAGGATGTTTTCATGATTGTTGCGGCCCAAAAAGCCTGAATACGTTGGAGCTTCTTTAAAAAGTTGTGATAAAATTTGCGAGTTTTGAGAGGGTTTTTTTGCCACTAAAAGTTGTGGAAGAATTAATTTTAAAGCAGATGTTTTTTTTTCCAGGTTACTACAGTGATATTCTGTATAACACCACAAGAAAAGCACAGGATTGTCAACATTTTCCTATTAACAACAGTGATTTGGGAATTAAGCAGAAACTTCTGCTATACAGAAAACTCTTTGTGCAACAGCAAATACAGACTTTAACACAATATCCATTACAACAGCTAAACTGCACTGAATGCATGTTAAAGAGTAGAGATTTGGAAATTATTGGCAGCACCTTCATTTGAAAACCACAGCGGTACCGGAGCAGAGAGGACAAAAGAAATAATTGTATTCTGTTGCTCTGTACCATACCAAACCAAATTTATTTATAAAGCACATTTAAAAACAACAGTGTTGACCAAAGTGCTGCACCGTAATAAATAACCTAAAGTATAAATAGACAAAAGGTAAGTAAAAGACAATAAAAACTTAACATGCAGCAGAAAAAGACGCAACTCACACAAGTGTAAAAATAAAATGCCTTACACAGTAGACAGTAATAAAATTACTTATTAATTAATTAAATTAATTGCGAGGTTAAAAGCCAAGGAAACGGATGTGCTTTTAAATGAGATTTAAAAACACAAAGTGAGGAGGCCTGCCTAAAATGTAATGGCAACTCGTTCCATAGCCGAGGAGCTGCAGCAGCAAAGGCCCGATCCCCATGAGCTTCAGCCAGTTTTAGGGACTGCCAAGAGCAGCTGATCAGCCAATCTTAGGGATGGTGGTGGAACATAAGGCGAAGTAAGTCAGAGAGGTAGGGTGGAGCAAGAATGTTAAGACCTTTAAAAACGTAAAGGCGAATTTTTAAAAACTGATTCTGTAAACGCACAGGGAGCCAGTAAGGAGAAGCCAGAATAGGTAAAATGTGCTTACACCTGTGGGCTTTGTAAAAGGCGGTTGGCAGCATTTTGTACAAGTTGAAAACGAGTGATAGAAGCTTGGCTGATCCCAACAAAAAGTGCATTACAGTAATCCAAACGAGTTGTGGATAAAAGCATGCAATAGTTATTCAAGATCTTTCCTTGACACAATGGAGTTGGACTTTGGCTGTTTGTCTTAACTGATAAAAAACTTTTCTGAAGGACACAGCTGATGTGTTTGTCAATTTAAAACCTCCAGACTGGAGATTTCACAGCTTTAAAGCTCCTTGAACCAGATGTAGTAATGATTTTACCTCTAAGATGGACAAAATGATCAAACCCGGGCTGTAGTGTTAGATTTGCTCATTTGTTTGTGGTATTACGGCATCTCTCCTCATGGGTGCTCCCGTGACGGGGTGGTTTTCAGGCAGTGTGGACGTTTTTTCGACACAAAACCCAGCACTTCGTACACACGGTCAGGATGAAGATGTGGCGAGACGTCCACCGGAAGGCTGGGGGAGACAGAGGAAGGGGTGGTGTGACAAACCTTGTGGGTGAGTGGTTTGTTGTTTTTTTTTTTTAAAATTACACACTCTGTTTCTGCTAATGTGTTCCGTTAATACTCACTGTAAACACGGAAGTGACTGTGGTTCAGCAACACATTTGGTTGGTTAGACTAAGCGTTTAAGCGCCACTCAGGGACGAATTTGATGGTGAAATTGGCATGAGTTGACAAGGATTGGCCAAGATTGCCAGGAAAGTTGTGGTGATTGGACAGAGTTGTAAAGTCATGCAAAAGAACGCGGCCTGGCACTGATTTCGCGTGAATTGACACGATCGAAACATCACAAAATCCTGGAGGACTGACAGATACCCTTACAAACGGCTGAGAACACCATATGGAATGATTTTTGCTCCATTTTGACGGCCTTCTTAAGGGCAGCTGTAGGAGAATCCCGTGTTCGTAGACTGTTCGTAAGTTTGTGGCTAGGTTGATGGTCTTGTTCAAGATTTCTACGAGCACCCCACAAAATTCCCCTCATTATAGGATGGCCGTACGAATGCCTTACAAACAACATAAGAACTACGCAAGATATTGGCCATAAGTATGCCTCAAGAACACCTTAAGTTGTTCTTGAGGGCCCCTTACAGCGGTTGTAGGAAACACTGTATGACACTGTATGGCAGCAACCCAACGCTGGCTCGTTGGGTTGCTGCCATCAGAGCGGTGCGTCTTCAGGGGTTGTGGTGCGCTCACCTGCCTCATCACCCTCATCCTGCTGCAGCTTCACTCTCCACCTGGACAGACACAGCCCAGTCATCTCCCCCCTTCATCCTTGCCAGCTTCACCCTGCTGGATTGTCTCTTCATGCTTGGTTCTGCGCCAGGTTCTCCTCTTGGCCCACGCTGTGTTCTTCTCTGGCGAGTGATGATTTCCGTAGCTGTGCTCCCCTTTGAAATTTAACAAAAGAATCTTGTGATTGGGGCTTGGCGGAGGAGCTAACCGAGGCCACAGCTGGACAGGAGCCGGATTGGAGCTCAGCTACAGCGGCGGTAGGCGGCGGGGCTCAGCGGAGGTGCTACCGAGGCCCCAGCTGGATAGGAGCCGGATCGGAGCTCAACTACAGCACCGGTGGGCGGCAGGAGTCGGTGGAGGAACTGCCGAGACCCCAGCTGGACAGGAGCTGGATCGGAGCTCAGCTACAGCGGTGGTAAGCAGCGGGGCTAGCTGAGGCCCCAGCTGGATTTGAGGTCGGCTGGACCGGATACCGGCGACACCAGCAGAGATTGTCCGACTATCATCAGGTCAGTAAAAAATGCCACAAAAGAAGGAGGAAATGGAAGAGATTAAAAAATCTCTTCATGTCAGAAGAACTGACCAAAGTGGCCAGTCAACAGTCTAAACTATTAGGGCTAATGGAGGAAGTCTGAAAATTGAAATTAACAATTAAGGAAAGAGACAAAAAAATTTCAGACTTCGAGCGACGCATCGAGGATCTTGAACAATATTCTCGTATTGATGATTTAATCATTAGTGGCCTAGACATTAAATATCAATCATATGCTCATGCTACAGCAGGATTGAGAGGTGAGGAGGCTCCCCCAAGTGAATCGGTCTCCCTGGAAAACCAGGTGCTTCGGTTCCTTGAAAGCAGAAACATAAAGGTTGAAGTAAATGCAATTTCAGCCTGTAAAACTTTACCCAGAAAGGATAATAAAACAAAGAAATCAATTGTGATGTGCTTTGTGAACAGAAGGGTAAAGAATGACATACTGAGGCAGGCCAGAAAGCTACGGGGAACAGAAGTTTACCTAAATGAACATTTAACAAAGACTAATGCTGAAATAGCACGGCAAGCACGGATGCTGAAAAGACAAAATAAGATACAGGCAACATGGACAAGAAATTGTAGAGTTTGGATCAAACTAAATGGAACACCTGAGGAAGCAAAGGCCATAATAATAAGAGATCTCACTGATTTAAATAAATAGAGATGAACACTGATTAAGAAAATTAAGAGACTATGATAATCCATATCCACACAAACAGCAAGAACAGTCCTTTTGTGACATACCATGATAATGTACTTTAAAAAACAAAACAAAAAACTTAGGACTGACTTGAGTAGACATCAGTTATCCCCAGCTGGAGGGAGTCATTTGACACAGAATGAGGAAATTCAGACTCTGAAATATGCCATTGTGCTGAACATAAACTACAAGAGATGGAGAATGATATTGATCCTGATAACCACTTCTTCAATAATATTCATAATCACTGTGAATATTACACTGAAAAGCAATTCAAAAGTCAAGTGCAACTAGATGGTAAACTATCAATAATACACTTCAACAGCAGAAGTCTTAACAAAAACTTTCCACAGATTCAGGACTATTTAAAACAGCTAGATAGAAAATTTACAGCTATTGCAGTCTCTGAAACTTGGCTCAAGGAAGAGCAGACTTCTTTGATGGCAATAGAGGGATATCAGATGTTTCATATTAACAGATCTCAAAAAAAGGGTGGTGGTGTTGCACTGTATATTGATGAACTGTATAGGTGTAAACTTGTAAATGGAATGTCCTTTGCATTACCACGGATTTTAGAATGTGGTACTGTTGAGATTGACCAAGATAAAACAAAAAATCTAATTATAAGTTGTATATATAGAATGCCGGGAACTTGCATTGAGACATTCAGAGATAAATTTGTCGAGTTGTACAATAATATTACTAATAAGAAAATGGTTGTAATTTGTGGAGACTTCAGTATTGATTTACTAAATCCATTTCAACAAAATGTAATTAGAGAGTTCATGAATTCTATGTACAGTATGAGTCTATATCCCACAATAACACATTCCAGTAGAATCACAGTTCACACTGCTACACTTATTGACAACCTGTTTGTTAATATTATTGATAAGAATGGGCAGCGCGGTGGCGGAGTGGTTAGCACTGCTGCAGCACAGCAACTCACCCTTGGCCGGGGGATCCTGGGTTCGATCCCAGCCCCCGACCAACAGTGATCTCTGTGGAGTTTGCATGTTCTCCCCGTGTCTGCGTGGGTTTACTCTGGGATTTCTCCGGTTTCCTCCCACATGCCAAAGACATGCAAGTTAGGTTAATTGGCATCAAAACTGGGGATTCTAAATTGTCCTTAGGTATGAACGTGAGAGTGAATGGTTGTTTGCCTCTCTGTGTTGGCCCTGTGATGGACTGGCGATCTGTCCAGGGTGTACCCTGCCTCTCGCCCAAAGATGCTGGGATAGGCTCCAGCCCCCCTGTGACCTGAAAAGGATTAAGCGGAAGGAGATGGATGGATGGAAAATAGAAAGTGGATTGTTGGTAAATGACATAAGTGAAATATCTGCCAGTCTTTGCACTTATCCATGGCCACACGGGGGCCAAGACAGAAAAAACTTTTAAAATCTTTCTGATACAAATCACAAAATGCAGTCAGTTTTTTTTAAAGAAAACCTGCTGAAGCAAGACTGGACAAAAGTCTTTGCATCAGATGTAAATGAAGCCTATGACACATTCATGAACATTTTAACCACTCCTTGCATAAAAAATTGTCCATTAGTAAAGAAAAAGCTTAAACAGAAATTTGTCAACAAGCCATGGTTAACCAAAGGATTACAAAAAGCGCATAAAAAGAAAAATTCATTATATAAAGCTTTTCTAAAGAAAAGGACAAAAGAAGCAGAGCAGCGGTATAAAACATACAAAAATAAGTTGATATATATAATGAGATGTAGTAAAAGAGACTATTACAGTAAAGAACTGGAGAAAAAACAGAGATAACATTAAAAATACATGGACAATACTTAATATTCTTGGAAATAAAAACAGAAATACAAGCTACCCAACCAATTTTTCAAAAAATGACTCAGAGTGTGAATGCAGTCTCACCTGCAGATGAATTTAATAACTTTTTTGTTAACATTGGTCCTAATTTGGCTCGAGAAATACCCATTACGGCACCTACAGGTGATACAATAAGCAAAAACACTGCTATAAAAGACTCCATTTTCATAAAGAACACAGACGAGAGAGAGGTCATTGAAATTGTTAAATCGTTTAAAAGTAAAACATCTGCGGATTTTGATGGTATTGACATGCTCTTAGTCAAAACTATCATTGAATGCTTAGTGAAACCACTGACGTATATCTGTAACCTGTCTCTCCAAACAGGTATATTTCCCAATGCAATGAAAATAGCCAAAGTAATTCTGATATACAAGACGGGTGACAGAGGGGAATTTTCAAACTATAGGCCTATGAGAGAATTGACAACTTTATAATGAAGAATTATGGTGTGAGCAGCAATATGGGTTCAGACGCAAGAAGACAACTGCATTTGCTCTAATGGAATTTATAGAAAAAATATCAACAGCTGTAGAAAATAGAGTATTCAGTTGGGGTATTGCTGGATCTTAAAGCATTTGATACAGTGGATCATAAATTATTGTTAAAGATACAAAATTATGGTATTAGTGGGGTAGCACTGTCCTGGTTATGTAGTTACTTAAAGAACTATGAGTATGTAATATCAGTATGTATGAGTTGGTAGCAAAAACTCGCAGTTACTGAAGGTTGCTTGTGGAGTCCCACAGGGTTCAGTTTTGGGGCCATTGTTATTCAATATGTATATAGATGATATAAAGTTTTGAAAAAAAAATGGATTTAAAATTGTTTGCAGATGACACTAATTTATTATGCAGTGGAAGCAATTTGGAACAACTTTTGGATACACTCAGAAAGGAATTAGGAAAGCTTAAACTGTGGTTTGATTCAAACAAATTAACGCTCAATTTAAGTAAGACAAAATTTATAGTTTTTAACAACCATCACAACAACTCAGTATCTAAACTCAGTGTAAATGGTGTAGAGATTGAAAGGGTATTTGAAACTAAATTTCTTGGTGTAATAATTGATAATAAACTGTGTTGGAAGTCACATATTAATTATATTAAAGGTAAAATATCTAAATCAATTGCAGTACTACACAGAGCGAAATATTTGCTGAATCAACCCACATTATATACTTCATATCATTCATTAATACTCCCATACATGACATATTGTACTGAAGTATGGGGAAATACATATAAAACAAACATATCCAGTCTTTATGCTTCAGAAGAGAGCTATTAGAATAATAAACAAAGCTGCTTACAGGGAACCAACAAACCCACTTTTTCTTAAATTAAAAGCTGTCAAGTTGAAAGATCTGGTTAACTGCAGTAATAATGTTTAAAGTGAAGAATCTATCACTGCCCGCAAATATCCAAAAGTTGTTCCAAATAAGGGAGAAACAATATCATTTCAGAGGAACATGTACAGTATATTTCAAAAACCTTCAGTGAGAACTACCACCAAGCAACACTGTGTCTCAGTGCAAGGAGTCAGATTATGGAACGATTTTGGACCTGAATTAAAATCATGTACAACGCTTGGACAATTTAAACAAAAACTAAAGGAAGAAATACTCCAAACATATATACAAGATGACATGTAAAATCACATAAGGATTGTCATATCCAGCCTGTGTTGTGCTGTTGCTTAGTTTTTTGTCACGCTTTGTCTTAGCTTTGTTCTGAATTGTAATCGCTCTTGTTTTGTTTTCCTTTTGAATTCTTGGATGGAATATGGGTGGGCAATATAAGCTGCGGCTTCAGCCATCACCCATTTCGGATAACTTATGTTGAACTGTATAATCAGAGGAGTTATTGTTAATTTGACCTTGTTAGATTTTTTCCCCTTTGTTATATTATTCTTTTCCTTTCTTTTAATCTTTACATCTAATCTGTATCTGAAATAAAGATTCATTCATTCATTCAATCCCTGTTTGTACGGAGATTCGGACAGCATCCATAAGGTGGTAGTGAGACGCTCATAAGGTGGAAGTATGTCATTTGTGTGACATTTGTGCCAACAAAATGAGTCACTTTGAGGAAATTATCAAAACTGAAGTAACGTTTTTTCCATATTCAGTATTTAAAGACCTTCAAAATGATATTTAATTTGTAGGAAGTGTGCAAAAACGGACACCGGAAAAAGACGTTTTGTTTATATTTTGGCTAGGTTTAAAACTCAAGTTCGATCAGTTGGGAGTTACGTAGTCTGCAAAAACATTTATTTTTAGAAAGTACATTTTCTAAGCTTTCCAATGATACCAGGCACTCATGGGGGTTTTCCCGGGACTTGCTGCTAGCAAACAAAGAAAGGGTCATGATTCGTGACTTCTCCTGCCTGCAGCTCATAATGACACGGTGCGCATTCCGACTCATTTTGCCAGCACGGGGTCCAAAGATGCTGGGATAGGCTCCAGCCCCCCGTGACCCGAGAAGGATTAAGCGGTAGAAGATGGATGGATGGGTCACAAATGTGCCGAAAGCTGTAAGATCTTCCTACCAACAACTTGAGAGTGCCAGGAGCTGCACAGAAATTTTCGTAAGATGGCAGTAAGTATGCCGTAAGAAAATCCCAAGGCACCCTTAAGAAGAACATAAGAACTCTCAGGCCATCGTATGACAGAAAAGCACCTCATTTCTCAAGAATGCCTCAAGTTTCTCTTGCAAATTGAATGGCAGCTGTAAGAAACTATGCCCTCTCCACCAGTGTCTGTGAAGTCCAGAATTAGTAGGAACTGGGAGATTCTTACTAACCCATCGTTGGTAAGAATCTTTGTGATCCTTAGGGCTGTGAATCTCTAGGAGTCACACGATTCAGTTCACTTCCGATTTTTGGGTCATGTTTCGATTCACAATGGATTTTTGATTCAAAATGATTTTCGATTCACATTTGGCTCTCATTTGGATTTTTGATTCAAAATGATTTTCGATTCACATTTGGCTCTCATTTCAGTACAAAAACCCACTAATCTCAGAAAAAAGTCCACTGCGCTGTAAAAAATGCTGAGGTCAGCTTGAAAGCAGACAACAGTGTATTGATGTTTTGAGGGTTATAGTTTTAAAAAATTACATCAACTGATTTGCAGTAAAATATCGTTGAATGGAAAAAAAGTATGCTTAGGGGTGTAAATGCTTTTATATTTCTTGAAAACTTGTGAGTTTCAGCAATGAAATTGTTCTCAAGTGAAATAAATGTTGAAAATGTTCCTTTTCAGCGTGACAGCTGCTAACAGCTTTTCCACAGTGTGGAGGTTTGGTCGCCCTCCAGCATTCTAGAAATATAGGCTATTCATTAAAAACAAAAGTAAATTCTATCACAAATACCGTGAACATCCATTTAAACAGCAGTGCTACCTGACTGTATGCAGTCAGTGTATAGTTGCCTATACAGTAACTTAATGCAATGAACACATTCAGTAAGAACTGAACTGATGCATAAGTAGCATGAATTTTAAACCTGCACAGATATAAACTTAAGTATCTAAATTCTTCAGAGACTTAAAAAAAAACAAAGTTATAAACAAAAGAGCTGTTACAAGGTTTTGTGATTTTTATTTTTTTTTTTTTTTTAATTTTTTTTGCCGGTTCAGAATTTTCTGGAGTTTGCTGCAGTGCTGCTGTTCAGCAACAGGACTGCCAACTTCCTCCACGTCTTTAACTCTGGCTGGTTATCTGGTCGTGGTCCTTTGCCTGGTGAAGCTTCTCCAGTCAAAGCTAAAGGAAACGCAGTCAGTCACAGCTAACAAAAATAAACTTCCATCCAGTCTTCATTTCCTCTAAAACTATATTTTCTTATCCATTAAAGCTAGAAATTAAACTAAAATGACCATTTATACATTTTACTTTTGGCACCTAATTTGAGTCCAGATTTATTGTGATTTTATTTTTATGGTTTTATTTGAGTCTCTTCATCATCAAGAGTTTTTGTCTACTTTCAGTCAATAACAAGATTAGGTTTTTGTTCAGTGAAAAGAACACTGCTTCCATCGCTATCAAAAAATGTTAGGAAAAAAACCCTCACCTGCAGCTGTCAGGGTTGCTAGGCAACGGGGTAGGGCGTGGTCACGCAAACAAATGTCATCCAAAGACTAGACCATGAACTTTTTTACCGTCTGTGGACTAAACTCTCATTTTTAGATTCTTTTCCGTTGGTCCTTGTAGAGGTGCGGCCACCGTGGCCCGTCTACAAGGCTACAGCACCTGATTGTGTGGAGGATCAGCCCAGTGCTGCTCAGCCATATCTGCACCGTCAGCTACGGCCAGCCATTTTGTGGAGTGACATAATGTGGGGCGTAACTTGCTGAGGGAGCGTAACTAGTTGAAGGGGTGTTGACGGAGTCTGTGAGCTGCAGGCGGACCTGTCTCCAGTTTCTTGCTGCTCCATTTTTTCTTTATTCTGACCGCTTCAGCCGGCTGCTAGCGTAGCTTAGCTCTGCGTGGTTCTCCTGCGTCGGCAGTGTCGGTGTGTAATTGTGGAAATCTCATGATTCATGATGACTCAGAGGGCTGTGATGATAAAACCATTATGGGTGCATCATCTTTTCTCTTCAGGACTTCTTTTTCCTCCCATGACTGTTTCAGACTGAAGTATTTGTAGTGTGCCGTTGTCACTTTGCTCCAGGATGTTTTACTCCTAAAGCATCCTTCCATCTTCTGTCCCAGCACAGGGACCACAGGAGCTCATGACTGCTTCAGCTCTGATGCAGCCACATGTGGCTCCTTTAAAATCCCTTCTTTAGCATTTGTGCGTCGACTCAGAATCTTCATCATTTGCCGCTGCGGCGCCTCTAAAAACAGTTTTCTGCCAGTCCAGTTCCTTTATTACACGACTGTGAAGTTTTATTTTAATTCACATATTCACTTTTTACCCCAAGATGCTAAAGTTTAAAAGCTCCAACCAAATCTTCAGAAACGTCCAGGTAGGGGCTTATTTATAAGAAACGTAAATTTGGAATAAGAGGAGCTTTAATTTTACAAGAAAATTGCAAATTTCTGAGGAAAAATCGTGTGATTAATGAAAAACATTGATGTTGTGCAGAAGTTTTGAATGTTTTCTCTGGACTTGAACCAAATATCTGATGTCCCAGAAGTGGTAGACCGTCGTAGACAGAAATGCTGCTTCTCATCCCTTCTGACTTTTCCTTTAATGCAGAAGATTAGCTGATGTGTAAACTTTATAGAATAAAAATATTAGGCTCATTTGTAAATTTAATATGGTTATTAGGCTCTGATATCTGAAATGACAAAAATACTGAAGGACTGTTAAGTCTGCTCTGAATCACTGCAGTTAAATTAGTCAGGTTCATTAGATGTTGTAGGAGCTAATTAAGGCGTTCTACTGAGGTAAATGAAGTATAAAAGTGTCATAAATTGTCTTCACATATCGTGGCCCAGTCAGACAGATGAGCCAGTGTTGTTTTTTTGCTGTGAACTGAATTTGTTTATTTATAAAAGGGACAGTGAAAATTAATGAACATAAAACATGCAAATATGCAGCATACAAGATTAGAGATGAAGCTAATTTCCATCTTGTGTCCCCTGGCCAGCCAATGCCAGCCACATAAAACAGAAGAAGAAGCAGCATGGGTAAAGACTAGAACTTATAATGTGAACAACACCAAGTACGTGGCGGTAATGCACCTGTAAGCTGGTTGCCAGCCGCTAATCAAATCTAAAAGAAGAAGAGGTAGCAGTAGGATTGCACACTGATTGGAAGAAACGACTAAAGTTAAGCTGAATATTGTTGATCTCAGACCAGTAAAAAGTTCCACAGTGACCATAGTGTTACTCTGGATGTTTAAGTGTAAAGGGCTGAGGTGCATCATGTGGTTTAGTAAAGTGTGTTTGCAGAATTACAGTACTCTGAAAACGTATTTGCCCCCTTCCTGGTTTCTTATATTTTTGCATAGTTGTCACACTTCAGCGTTTCAGATCATCAAACAAATTTTAATATCAAAGATAGCCTGAATAAATACAAAATGCAGTTTTCAAATGATGATTTCATTTATTAAAGGAAAAAAAATCAAACCTACCTGGCCCTATGTGGAAAAAGTAATTGCCCCTCTTGTTACATCATGGATTAACTGTGATTAACCACATTTTTTGGAAAGTTGAGTTCAGTTTCAGTAGCTACACCCAAGCCTGATTACGACCAGTGTTGTTGAATCAAGAAATCACTTGAATAGAGCCTGTCTGACAACCTGAAGTAGGCTAAAAGATCTCAAAAAGCAACACATCCCACTGTGATGTAAGGAAATTCAAGAACAGATGAGAAACAAAAACCCAGAGCAACATTTAAAGAACTGCAGGCCTCACTTGCCTCAGTTTGGACACTGGTCCACGATGGAACAATAAGAAAGAGACTGGGCAAAAATGGCATCCATGGGAGAGTTCCAAGACAAAAACAGCTGCTGGACAAAAAGAACATAAAGGCTTGTCTCATATTTGCCAGAAAACATCCAGATGATCCTCAAGACTTTTAGGAAAATATTCTAGGGACTGACGAGACAAAAGTTGAACTTTTTGGAAGACGTGTGTCCTGTTTTATCTGGCATAAAACTAACGCAGAATTTCATAAAAGAACATCGTATCAACAGTCAAACATGGTGGTGGTAGTGTCATGGTCTGGGGCAGCTTTGCTGCTTCAGGACCTGGGCAACTTGTCCTAATTGACAGAACCATGAATTCTGCTCTCTACCAGAAAATCCTGAAGGAGAATGTCCGGCCATCAGTTCATGAAGCCATCCAATGGGACTGAATTTAAACAATTCTGCGCAGAAGAGTGGTTCAAAATTCCTCAACAGCAATGTAAAAGATTCATTGCTAGTTGTCGAAACCAGTGGTGGCACAGCCAGTTATTAGGCTTAGGGGACAGTTAGAGAGCAGTTACTTTTTCACATAGGGTCAGGTAGGTTTGGATAGCTTTTTTCCTTAATAAACAAAATCATCATCTAAAAACTGCATTTTGTATTTACTCAGGCTATCTTTGTCTGATTTTAAGGATTCAAAGATTCAAAGGCTTTATTATCATGTGCACAGTTAAGAAATGCAACATTTCCTGAGCAATGAAATTCTTACTCTGCTGTCCGCAACGAATGCCAAGGTAATAAATACACATCAATACTAATAAAGGTAATAAACACACCTTAATACTAATAAATACACTTAAAAGCAGTTAGGACAGTTAAAGCAGTTAAGACTAGAGAAAACAAGAAGAATGAAAATTCACTGGGTGACTATAACATGTCCCTGAGTAAAATAAAGATTCACTGAGTGAGTATGACTCACCTCTGATAATACCCAGTAGACTGTACAGTGGTAATTTTAATATCAGAGATGATATGAACCTGAGATGGCATGAGACTGTGTACAGTGTGCAAATGAGCAGTGTACAAATTAGCATCCAGTGTGAGAATTCCTCTGTGTAAAGCCGTGTGCCCTGATAATTACCCAGTAGACTGTACAATTAATTTAGCAGCAGAGATGATACGGACGTGAGACGGGATGAGACTATGTACAGTGTGCAAATGAACAGTGTGCAAATTTAGCAACCAGTGTGTGAATTCCTGTTTGCAAAGCTGTGTCTGGAATTGTATTATTTGTTCAGGAGTCTGATGGCAGTAGGAAAGAAGGAGTTTAGTGTACCTCCGGCCTGAGGGTAGAAGTGTGAACATTCTGTGCTGGGAGTGGTTGGGGTCCTGGAGGATGGAGGCAGCTCTCCTTTGGACTCTGCAGTGATAGATGCTCTGCAGAGAGGGAAGCGGAGTCCTGATGATCTTCTCTACTGTCTTCACCACTCTCTGCAGGCATTTGCAGTCCAAAGCAGTGGTGCTGCCGTACCACGCGGTGATGCAGTTGGTCAGGATGCTGTCGATGATGCAGCTGTAGAAGTTGTTGAGGATCTTGGAGGACATGCCAAACTTCTTCAGCCTCCTCAGAAAGTACAGCCGCTGTTGAGCTCTCTTAACCAGCTCTGTGGTGTTGAGTGCCCACGTAAAGTCCTCGCTGATGTGGATGCCCAGGTATTTAAAGCTGCTCACCCGCAGAGCCTCAAGCTCCCAGATGAACAGCGGCTGATGAGGTCTCCTCCCCTTCACCATGTCCACTATCATTCCCTTCATCTTGTCTATGTTGAGGGTGAGGTTGTTGTTCTCACACCATGACACCAGGCTGGCCACCCCCCTCCTGTAGGATACTTGGTCATCACCAGTGATGTGTCCTATCACTGCTGCATCGTTTGCGAACTTCAAGATGACATTGTCCTTGTGGGAGGCAACACAGTCATGGGTGAAGAGGCTGTAGAGGATGGGGCTGAGAACACAACCCTGTGGGACACCTGTGTTCGTGATGATGCTGGCTGAAGTCCTGTTACCCGTCCTGACAGACTGGGGCCTGCCAGTCAGAAAGTCCAGTAGCCAGTCACAGAGGGTGGGGTGCAGGCCAAGTGAAGACTGTTTGTTGGTGAGTTTGTGGGGGATGACTGTGTTGATGGCGGAGGTGTAGTCGACAAAGAGCATCCTGATATAGGAGTCTTTATCTTCCAGGTGTGAGAGAGAATAATGGAGTGCTGCAGCAATGGCATCTGAGGTGGACCTGTTGGGTTGGTAGACGTACTGCAGGGGGTCCAGGGTATCTGATATGCTGTCCTGAATGAGGGGCAGCACCAGTCTCTTGAAGCACTTCATGATGACTGGAGTAAGTGCTACCGGTCTATAATCGTTCAGATAGGTCGGCGGGATCTTTTTGGGGAGGGGGATGGTGGTTGTGGTTTTGAAGCAGGAGGGGACTATGTTCTGGTTGAGGGAGAGGTTAAAGATGGATGTGAGAACATCAGTCCGCTCGGCAGCACATGCTGTGAAGGCCCACCCAGGGATGTTGTCTGGTCCTGCTGCCTTGCAAGGGTTGATATTCCTCAGTGCTCTGTTTACCTGGCCTAGTGAGACTTTTAGTGGAGGGGGAGGGTGCGTGTGTCTCCTCTCTGCACTGAAGCTGGAGGTCTCAAAGTGGGTGTAAAAGATGTTGAGATCATCCGGCAGGCTGTCTGTGGAGCTGGTGGTGTTGCTGTTGGTCCTCTTGTAGTCTGTGATGTGTTGCACGCCTTGCCACATGTGCCATGGGTCAAGAGTGGAGTAGAGGCTGTCCAGCTTTTCCCTGTACTGCCTGTTGACTGTTGTTATAGCCTTCCTCAGTCCATACTTTGCAGCTTTGTACTCAGCCTCATTGCCTGATTTAAATGCAAGAGAGCGAGCATGCAGCATCTGACATAGCTGATTTTAAAATTTGTTTGCTCTGAAACATTTACGTAGGTGTCACAAATATACAAAAATATAAGAAATCAGGAAGGGGGCAAATATTTTTTTCACAGCACTGTATATGATGCATGAATTTAAAGTGCTTAGTGAGTTACGCACGGCTCTATTGCACATGTTTCAGCACAGACGTATGAGCTAATGATGTTGCATCAGGTTTGCATACATGGTTAAACCTCATGTCCACAGGGTTACTGAAGTTATGTAAATTAGCATACAAGCATACAGACACACAAACATGCCTAAGTCATATGACAGTCACAAATCTGGTCTGTTTTTAACAGATTGATAAGATATAATTAGTACACGAGTCACTGGTGTAGGACATGTCCACAGGTTTGAGATGATATGAGCCACTCCTTCACTTCACTCTTAAAGGTGGCAGAGTTGGAGCTTTCCCTGACAGGAAGTGGTATGGTGTTCCAGAAAGTACTACTATGAAATGAAAAACATTTTGACCAGAAGAGGTTTTCTGGAGGGCTACCACACAGTCCCCTCTAGAGGAAGTCCTGGTGGGCCGACCATGAGTGCTGCTCACTCTGGATTCCTCATGGCTTTTAAACTGATTTCGAGGCTTTCAAGGAATTAACTTTGGTTTGAGAGTTTCTTTTTTTTTTTTTAATTTAAGTTTTTGTAAAGGGTATACAGGTCATAACAGCATTGCATTGTTTACATTTTCATCACATGTTCCCTTATTTTTTGCTATTTGACAACATTGGAAGAATAATTATTACAACACCCCTTTTTTTTTAAAGTGAAAGAAAAGGTGAAATTAAAGAGAATTAAAAAAAACAAACAAAACAAAAGAGCAAAAAACAAACAAACAAACAGAAAAATAAAAATAAATAATTAAAAATAAAAGAGCGTCTGAGTAGCGTTGGAACGAAGAGCGGAGCCATTATTGAAATGGTATTTGTCAAAGATTAGATCTAATAGATCTAATCTAAATTAACTGAACATTAAGTGACTTTTGACTCTCGTGCACTATGTACAGCAGCTCAACCAGACTCACGTCATTCATCACTGTTTTTCTGTTGCATTATCGACTGCACTATGTGGTACTTCACATTATCTGCTACATGCTAATTTTTTAAAACTGCCTTGACTAGTACTACTCATTATTACTAGTATTATTATTATTATTATTACTTATTATTACTTATTTTTCTACACTTATTGCACGTTTCTAGTCCTTTAGTTTTTTAGTTTATCCCTTTTTCTCATTATGTTTTTAATGTTGCAGCATGGCACCGAGACAAATTCCTAGTTTGTGTATTACATGAACAATGGCAATAAATCTGATTCTGATTCTGATTCTGGAAGACACATATGCGATCCAGGGTTGCCAAAAGTTCATGAACCCATCCATGTCCTGTCTCAGTGCGAATGTCAACTTTTCCATCGAGTAAATGTCTTGGATCACGTTAATCCAATCTTCAGGTGTAGAACAGTCCTTCAACATCCATTTTTTAGTTAGGGCTTTTTTACTTGCCAATATTAAAACAGTGAATAAGTATTTTTCTCCTCGTCTTTCCAGTGAGTCCGGTAGTAAACCCAAATACAAAGTTACAAAAGAAAAGGGAACTGTTATTTTGAATATTTTCCCCAATATTGTCTGTACATTGGTCCAATATTGGTGGATAACTGGGCATGACCAAAACACATGAAAATGATTTGCAGTCTTTTCACCACACAAGCGCCAACAGTTCAACCCCTTATGGGTAACTTTGTTTTGTGCAGGTGTTCTGAAAAATCTTACCAAATTTTTCCATCCAAATTCTCTCCACTGCAGGGATGAGGTACTTTTCCATTGCTGTTTATTTAGCTTTTCCCATATTTCCAGTTGTAAATTGAAGTTCCCCTCTTTTTCCCATCTCTCTTTTATATATGATGTGTTGTCTCCTTTTAAGTCTTGAAGACCTTGGTATATTTTAGAGATGTATCTGATCCCTGGGATCCCTTTATATGCCATTAAGAAGACCTTCAGAACACGTGACTGGGCCCTTTCCAAATCCTCCTTTTTAAGTATATTGTTTATGTGGTGTCTAAGCTGAAAGAACCTGTTAAGGTCTTGATTTATTAGACCTTGTTTTTTCAAATCTTCAAAACTTCTTAAAATTTGCCCCTTAAAGAAATCGTATTATTTTATCAGCCCGTTCTTTCCACTTTTTAAATCTAGTGTCTGTTTTATTAGGAGTAAAGTCTTGATCATAGGCAATCCATTGCAGAAGTCGATAGGGCTCTTTAGTTTGATTCTCTCTGACTATCGTAAACCAAATTTTTAGTGGGGTCTCTATCCACGGGTTAGTGTTATTCAAAAGTTTAGGTAAGGCATTGCTCCCTATTATCGCCTGTAGGGGGATGTCACTTGTTATTTGGCATTCGATCTCCTTCCATTGTGCAGTGTAGACTGGGTTACATATCTCTATTAAAGTTTTAATTTGTGCGGCTTTAAAATAGTCCCTGATATTTGGCAGCGCAAGCCCACCTTTGTCTTTGTTTAGCTGTAAGGTTCTATATCTGATTCTAGGTCTCTTGCCCTGCCATATGAATCTTGAGATCCTTCTGTCCAGCTCCTGCCATGCTTTTTTGGGAGGTTCTACCGGTATTGTTTGGAAAAGGTATAGAAGACGTGGAAGTATATTCATTTTGACTGCTTCAATTCTTTGTGCAGTACCCAAGAATGGTATCATATTCCATCTTGCTAGGTCAGATTTTATTTTTGTCACCAGTGGATCATAGTTTAGTGTTATAATTTTGTTGAGTTGTTTTGGGATATTGACCCCCAGATATTTCATAGATTCCATCTCCCAGTTAGTTTTGAGTTTGCTTAGTGAATAATTATTTGGGTCATAGTTGAATGTTAAAACTTGGGTTTTATGCATGTTTAATTTGTACCCTGATAAATCTCCATACTCTGAAAAAACTGAGATTAGTTCTGGTAAAGAGGTGTCCGGCTGCCCCAGGTATATTAAAATGTCATCAGCAAAGAGTGCTATTTTATGTTCCTTCTGACCAAGTGTAATACAGTGATCCCTCGCTACTTCGCGCTTCACCTTTCGCGCCCTCAGTGCATCGCGAATTTTTCAAAAATATTCATCAAAAATTCAAAATTGAGAAATAATGGGCGGGCGCTAGCAGAAGGCAGGGAGACTACATTAGACCATCAGGTGTCAACACGGACAGCCGCACAACTCTCTGTTCGCTGTTGTCGTGTTGGCTCGGCTCGGAAATCTCGCAAGCTGATTGGCCAAGACGTTTCACCCCGCAAGCTGATTGGCCGAGACGTTTCACCCACCTCCTCTCCCTGCCGAGCACCCATGAAGGGAAGGAAGACCGCATTCATTGCTTTTTATCGCTCGTGTTACTTAGTCTCGCCGCGTGGAACTTTTTGCTGTTCTCTTGTGCCATTTTGTGCGAAATAGTCTTCCCGTCGAGGCACTACGCCGCCTCCTGCAGCTTCAGCTCTATCGGAAGCTGCCCTCGATGATCCTGCACCTCCAGCATCTCACGATGAGGCGTCACCTGAGGAGCAGTAAAGCTCTCATTAACCTGTGCAGTAAATCATTTTCATCTTGAGTTACGTATCTTGTTATAAGAATAAAAGAGTTCTAAAAACATATTTATGTACACTTTGTTTACATCTACGTATGTATGTACACGTACACACACACACACACGTATCATATGAGAGAGAGAGTGAGAGAATGAACGTACGTATTATTTATGGATGACATCATTAGGGGTGACGCTACTTCGCGGTTTTTCACTTTTCGCGGTCGGTTCTGGAACCCATTAACCGCGATAAGTGAGGGATCACTGTACCCTGAATTTTTTGATTCTGTCTTATCCATTGGCTCAGAGGTTCTATGAAGATTGCAAAGAGCAGTGGAGACAAGGGGCAGCCCTGACGACATCCTCTTTCCAGCTCAAAAGATGATGATAATTTACCGTTAATCCTTATTTTAGCTGTTGGTTTTTTATATAATGCCTGGATAGTTCCTTTTTTGTAACTTAAGATTTTTATTCATTTGTCATTATGTATATTGCATTCAGATCACAGTCTACATTTAAAAAAAACAAAAAAACAAAGGGGCTAGAGTAAAAAAGAAAAAGGGGGGAAAAAAAAAAAAAAGGGGGGGGGGACAAATGTTGGAGCATCAAGTTTTTAGTTTCCATCTCTTAATTCTTCTGGTTTTTCCAGCGTCTTTGGTTATTCTTTCAATATCTGTCTCGTTGTTGCACTTTGTAGTGTGTCCATTTCCGCCATTTTTTTTCCCATAGTCCTTCTTGCATTCTTTGTCGATATGTTAGTTTTTCCATCATACGTATGTCCTCAATAATGTCAGTCCATTGCTCTTGGTCAGGAAGAACTTCTGATCGCCATTTTTTTGTGATTGTTTTTTTACATGCAATCAACAAGATTTTAACTAGATATCTGTCCTCAGCCTGTATAACATTGTCTCTTTTAAGATCACATAGGTACATCAAGTTACAGTTCATTGGTATATTATATCCTAATATCCTCTGTATTGTCACATGTATAGATTTCCAGAATGATGAGATTTTGCAGCATTTCCAAAACATATGCGAGTGGTCTGCATTTTGAGCCCCACATCCCCTCCAGCATATAGATTGGGTATTTGTATACTTTCCTTGAATCTGTGGTGTAATGAAAAAGCGAATCAGGTTTTTCCATCCAAATTCCCTCCATGTTCTTGAATTTGTTGACGTGTGTTGTGTTTTCCATATTTCCTGCCAGCTTTCTTCTGTTATGTTTAAATTGAGCTCTTTCTCCCATTTCTCCTTTATATAGTTACTTGAATGATTGTTTGCCATAAGTTTCTGATATAGCTTTGAAATAATTCTTGTTTTATTTCCTGTATATGAGCTTAAAATGAATTGTATAATCTCGCTCACATCTGTTTGGAGGTTATGCCTAATCTTCTTCATATAATAGTCTCTCATCTGCAGATATCTGAAGAATTCCGATCTTTCTAGTTTAAATTTTCTCCTGATGTTTACAAAGCTCCCGAGATCTTTTTTTCCGATATTGCCCCATGCTGTGATTCCCTTGTTCACCAGATTTTTGTATCCCCTATCTTGTTTTGCCGGTTCAAACTGACTGTCAAATGCTACCCATTTCAATAGTTTTATGTCTTCCTTTATATTATACTTTTGTACTATTTTATACCACAGTTCTAAAGTAAATTTAGTGATTGGGTCTATTTGTTTGATTTGCTTATATGCATCTTTATCTCCTATTATGCTTTGTACTGGGAGTCCCTCAATTTCCTTTTCCATTTCTTTCCATTTTGCCTCATATCCCTCGTCGCACCAACATATGATATATCTTATTTGTGCTGAGTAGTAATATTCCTTTAGACTCGGTAGGCCCATGCCTCCTTTCTCTTTTGGTAACTGGAGAGTTTTATATTTCACTCTTGGTTTTTTACCTCCCCAAACAAATCTCGATATCATCCTGTCCCACTTTGAGAATTGGGCATCTGGAATCTCTGTTGGTATAGCCTGGAAGAGGTAAAGTAATCTAGGTTGTATGCTGATTTTGACTGTCTCAATTTTTGAATTCAGATCCATATTTAAGATTGACCATCTATCAATATCTTTTTTTATTTCTTGTTCCAACCTATCATAGTTTGCTTTATAGATTTTGCTTAGATCTTTAGGTATGTTCACTCCAAGGTATTTTATTTCTTTTTGTTTCCAGTTTAGTTTGATCTTATCAGTTATCTGGTTTAGAGGGTTATAGTGGAATGTCAGTATTTGTGTTTTTGTTATGTTTATCTTGTATCCTGATAATTTTCCAAAATTTTCTATCAAGTTCATCATTTCCATTATTGATTCATCTGGTTGTTCAAGGTAAACTATAATATCGTCTGCAAATAGCCCAATCTTGTGTTCCGCCCCCTTTATTGTTACACCTTTTAATTTCTTATTTTGTCGTATCGCTTGAGCCAGTGGCTCTATGAACAGAGCAAACAAGGTGGGCGATAAGCAGCATCCCTGCCTAGTTGATCTTTGTATATTTACTTTGTCTGTTAAGCTACCGTTTATCTTGATTCTTGCCACAGGTTCTTGATACAGCGTCCTTATGCATTGTACTGATTTTTCGTTAAATCCAAAGCGTTCCAGCACACTATATAGGAATTTCCAGTTAACCCTGTCAAATGCTTTTTCTGCGTCTAAACTCATTATTACTGCGCTTTTCTTTTCTTTATGTATTTGATTAATTATATGTATTGTTCTCCTGATATTGTCATGTGTTTGGCGTCCCTCTATGAAACCAGTTTGATCATCTTCTATCAATTCCGTCAAGAATGTCTTTATTCGTTTACATATAATTGTTGTATATATTTTATAATCCACATTTAATAAAGAGATTGGCCTATAGTTTCCACATTGTTCTCTATCTTTCCCTGGCTTTAAAATGACTGAAATAATGGCTTCGTTCCATGATGGAGGTATTTTGTTGTTGTTCAACGTCCAATTAAATGACTTTAGAAGCTGTGGCGTGAGTTCTTCTATAAACAGTTATAAAACTCAGAAGGGTATCCATCACTACCTGGTGATTTCCCGTTTTTAAGTGACTTAATCACATCTCTAATCTCTTGTGTTGTTATTTCTGCTGTTAGCTTTTCATTTTGTTGATTTCCTGTTGATGGCAAGTCCAATGTGCATAGAAATTTTTTTAATATCTTAGTATTTGTTTCTTCAGGTTGCGAGTATAGTTCTTGGTAGAAATTATGGAATATTTCTTCGATGTTTTCTGGGTTAACTGTGGTTTTATTTGTGGTGGGGTCTTTAATCTTATATACATTATTCATTGATTGTTGTTTTCTTAACCGTTTTGCCAGCAGTTTTGTGGCTTTTGGTCCCGTTTCATAATATTTTTGCTTTAGATATCTATTTTTCCTTTCAATTTCATCCATTTGTGTTTCTTTTATCTTTATTTTTTCTTCTTTAATTTCTTGATATATTTTTGGGTCATTTGTGCTTTGATGTTTATGTTCTAATTCCCTCAGTCTCTCACATCTTTGTTCATATGCTTCCAGTTTAGTCTTATTTGCTTTTCCTGTTTCAACAATTAATTTACCTCTTAACACGGCTTTTAGTGCATCCCATAGTATTGTTGGGTCCACTTCTTCATTGTCATTCTCTTGGATATATTCATTTATGTTTACTTTTATTCTTTCTTTCATTTTATCATCATTTAACAGTCCTACATTAAGTTTCCATGTTGTTTGTCGTTTTCTATTGTTTAAATTTATTTCCATGTATATAGGATTATGATCTGATATTTCTGCCCCTCCAATCCAACAATTTCTCACCCTGTGTCTGTCATCTTCATTCATAAGGAAGTAATCTATTCTAGAGTGTACTTTATGGACTGCTGAATAATGTGTATAGTCTTTTTCGAGTGGGTGCAGGTCCCTCCAAATGTCTACCATACCCATTTCTGCCAGTGAGGTTCTTATGAATTTTGTTACATGTTTTTTTGTCTTCTTAACACTTGTTGTATCAATTTCATGATCCATGACAGCATTTAAGTCTCCTCCACAAATTAGGACTCCTTCACTGTGTGTTGCTATGAGATCAAACAGATGTTGAAAAAAAACCCTTGTCACTTTCTGGTGGGGCATAGATGTTCACTAATGTGATCTGCATTCCATCTATGCTACCCTTTATTATTACATACCTGCCTTCTTTATCCTGGATTTCCTGTTCACATTCAAATTGTATTTTATTTGAGATTAGTATCATAACCCCCCTTTTAGTTCCTCCCTTAAATGAACTGTAGTAGGAGTTCTTATTAGCCAAATCTCTTTAGTTTCACATGTTCTGTCTTGCTCAAATGTGTCTCTTGCATAAATATAATTTCGGCTTTTTCTTTCTTGAATTTTCTTATTATTCTTTCCCTTTTAACAGGTGAGTTCAGACCATTCACGTTTAGTGTTATTATCTTAAGATTTTTACCCATAATCATGTTTTTCCATTTTTTTAACTTGTGCTCCTAGCCCCTTTAACAACAAAAATAACACATATTTATATAAAAACACATTAAAAAATCTCGACCTCCGTACTTTGGGCCTTTCTTCTGCCCACTGGTCCCTGTTGGTGGGTGGAGGGATTGTCCTCACCGAGTGTAGGGCCCTCCCTAGACCTGTATTTACTATCCAAGAAATAGTCATTAGTCTAGAAATGTCCAACAAATATCACTTAACCTCTCCTAGCCGTCTGTTTCTCTTTTACCTTGTCTTCTTGGCCTTCATTTCTTCTGTGTCTTTCTTAATCTTTGTTATAATCTAGGCTTTCAGTTGAAAGCCTTGTAGTCTTTCCTGGGCCCGCTGCGCCACGTCTCCCCCCGTCTTTTGCCGTTCACTCGCCTCCACTCCGGCTGTTGTGATGCGTTCCAGGGCCTCCGCTGCTCCTACCGTTTCCTCCGGCACGTACACCTCAAGGCCCCGCTCCATCATGTCCTGCGCTGCCTCTCTGGCGTGTTGTAGGTTCTTACGCCGTTCTCCCAATGAATCCTCATCTTCGTTAGCGGCGTTTTGGAATCTAATTTTTTTTTCTTTCAGCGTTTTTTTAATGTTGGCATATTTCTTCCGCTGCTGCACAATTTCTGCCGGGTAGTCATGATCAAAGAATATCTGCTTGTCGCCGATTCGTATCTTTTTTTTCCACGCTCGTATCAGGATTCTTTCCTTTACATCATATTTCAGAAAGTTTACCACAACTGACCTGGGTGTAGAGCGTGGGTTCGGGTTCTGTGCCGAAGCTCTGTGCACTCGTTGAATCTGCAGATCCGCTTCGCTGGGCAGTTCCAGCTCTTTTTTTAAGAACTGATCCATGAATTTCGTCATCGAGTTGCCTCAATGCCCTCCGGGATCCCGAAGATGCGTATATTGCCCCGTCTGGACCTGCTCTCCAAGTCGGTTACTTTCTCCTGCATCCTCTGCATTTGTGCCGTCAGGGTCTGCAGCTGTTCGCTTGCCTCACTATTCCAATCTTCCAGCTCTGATATTCGGGCCTGCGCTTCTGTCATACACGCCCGCTGGGAGCGCAGCTCCTCCATGTTTTCTGCTAGCATGCGCTCCATTTCTCTTCGGAGGCCCATAATTTCTTCCTTAATCTTCTTTTTTCAGCTCCTCCTTAAGAGCCGCTAAATCCTGTTGTAGCTGCCGTTTGAAGTCTCTCAACTCTTTACCCAAACCTGGCGATGCCAGTGTTCATGGTATCGAGTTTTGTGTCCTCCATTTTCTCTGCTGCGGGTCACCTCGTTTTTTGGGCCCCGTGTTCAGCGGTTTCTCCTGCGTTGTTGAAGAGGAATTCTTTAATTTTACTCTGCTTTTGTCCTTGTGCCCGGCTCCTTCGTGTTTTCATCCCTTAGTTTATTGATCCGCTTATGTCGAGTTGGCCATTTACCGATGATTTTTAATCCGGCTAGGGAGCTCTCTGTTTAAGCGTATGTCTCTCCGCCATCTTCCCGAAGTCAATGCCTGGATAGTTCTAATGAAGTTGTTATGAAAATTGAAACTGGATAAGATTCTATATAGGAAAGACCAGTCAAACCGAATCAAATGCTTTTTCAGCATCTAGTCCCAATATGACTGCATTTAAGTTATTTTTTTTTTTTATATGATGAATTATGTGTAAAGTGCGTCTAATGTTGTCTTGTGTCTGTCTTTGTCTTATAAAACCTGTTTGGTCTAAGTGAATTAAGTCTGTCAGTATATTTTCTAACCTTTTGGCAAGGATAGTGGTAAAAAGCTTATAGTCCTGATTTAATACACTGATTGGTCTGTAGTTGGAGCATTCTAGTTTATCCTTTTCAGGTTTAGTATAACTGAAATGACCCCTTCTCTCCAGGAGGGGGGATTTCCCCTGTGTGGAGGACATAGTTAAATGTTTTCAGGAGGAGAGGAGATAGTTGCTGTTTAAAGGTTTTGTACCACTCTGCTGTATACATCTGCTCCTGGGGATTTGTTAGCTTTAAGTTTCATAATTGCTTCTTCTAATTCTTTAGGTTGTATTTCTGACAATAGTGTTTTATTTTGAGACTCCGTAAGTTGGGGAAGGTTTAATGTGTTTAGGAATGCTTCGGATGTGTTTTTATGTTTTTTGAGGGAGTATAAGTTCTTAAAGTAGTTCTCGAAGCTTTTAAGAATATCCTGAATTCTGAATTTTATTTCCTTTGATACCGGGTCTCTGATTTTGTAGATTGCTCTTTCTGTTTGTTGTTTCCTCAATTTATAGGCTAGTAATTTTGGCGATTTACTGCCTGCTTCATAGTATTTTTGTTTCAGAAATGTAAGTTTTTTCTGCATTTTTATTGTGTAGATCTCATTTATTTGATTTTTAATTTCCTTAATCTTGAGCGAGTCATTAGAATGAGTGTTGCCTTTGTGTTCTTTTTCTAGGTTCTTAAGTTCTGACTCTAATGTGATTAGTTTTTCTTGTCTCAGTTTCTTTTGGGTTGCCAGTTTTGCAATAATCTTTCCCCTTATTACAGCTTTGCATGCATCCCACAGTATTAAAGGGGATACTTCTCCATTATCGTTTTCTTCCAAATATCTGAGAATATCTGATTCCAATTCATCTTTCAGTGGTCCTTTCAGGACATTTGAATTCAACCTCCAAGAAAATGTATTATTTGTGTATTTTTGGATACTTAAGCCTAGATCGGACTGTGGTCAGAGAGATCCGTCAGTCCTATTTTACATGTTTTTACTCTTCCAATGTCTCTATTAAACATAAAAAATAGTCAATCCTTGAGTAAGATGAATGTGGCGTTGAGTAAAATGTATAATCTTTTACACTGGGGTTGAATTCCCTCCACACATCACAGATTCCCATTTCTTTTTTGTAGCATCCGAGTTTTCCTACTTTGAGTAATATTTTGATGTGGAGAATTACCTGATGCATCCCAGTTTGGATTTAGTCTTAGATTGAAGTCTCCACCACATATCACTAAACCTTGGGCTTTAGTTATCATTAGGTCAAATACATTTTTATAAAATTTCCAGTTAGCCCCTGGAGGTGCATATACATTCAGCAGGGTGATATCTTCTCCCTCTAGCCGCCCAATTACCAAACTGTATCTCCCCTTCTTTATCTTTGTGTTCTGATTTTTTTTTCATATGTAATTTGGTTGATATCAATGTTGCTACTCCCCTCCTCCTCCCTGACTTATATGAAGATGAAGAGATCATTTTAAACCCTTGTCTATTGAGTTTAGTGTGCTCCACGTCTGTTAGGTGGGTTTCTTGTAAAAATATTATTCCTGCTTTATCTTTTTTCATTTTGCCTACAATCTTGGATCTTTTAACTGGATTCAGGATCCCTTTTACATTATATGAGATTATTTTGGTTACACCCTGTTTCTCCATTGTATTGTCTTATTTAGTATAACAGTGTGGTGGCCCTCTTTTATGCTACTCAGAAACTGAAAGAACATTAAGAACATAAAAAACATTAAGAACATAGTGTATAAAACTTTAAAACAAAAAACTGTCAAAAGAACTTCCTGAGCTGAGGTCTTTTTAAAGACCCTGGAAGAGCCTTGATGGCGTGTAGGCTCTGAGGGACATTCCTCAAACTCTGTTACGTGTTGAGGGCCCTCTCTTACCCCTGTAAGTTGTCCCATGTTTTTAACGTGAATTTCAGATCCCAATCCCAATCCGAACTTGTAATGATTTTTTGTTTTTTTTATGCCTATACCCTATGAAATTGTGTGCACCCTCCCACTCCCATCACAGCAAACATTCACGCTAATACAGTATTTGTTAGTGTGGGGAAAACATGTGGATCATTGTCACATTTCTATTTTAACAAGTTTTTTTTTTTTTATTATTAAAACGATTTATTTGTTTCTAATATTATGACTGCTCCATGAACTGTTTGGATGTGCAGATTGACTAAAAAAAAAGGTTGCTATTCCCTCCTGTAAACGGCTAGTTTATCCTTGTAGCTCTGGCGCTGGGTTTCCCGCTGCTGGCCTGTGGATTTTGAAGGTCTCTGTGTAGACCACGTTTGAGCCTTGATCCTATCGCTCGGGTCTGCTGCGGGTTTAAACACCGTTACCGGGAGCCCTCTTTTCGCCATGTCAGCTGTTGCTTCTTCCGCCGAATTATAGAGACATGACTCTTCACCGTAGAAGACCCTTAACTTCGCAGGAAATGGTGTCTGAAAGCGCAGTTTTTTCTCTCGTAGCACCTTTTTAGCGTCGTTGTATTCCCGGCACTTTTTAAGGACCTCCGGGGCGTAATCGTGTTCCACGAAGACTTTTCTCTCTTGGTGCATAAATCCTTTTTTCTGCCAAGCCAGTCTTACAACCTCTTGTTTTATTTGGAAATTGGAGAATCTCACCACCACCGAACGTGGGGGCGCTTCCGCCGCTGGCCTAGCGGCTAACGTACGATGGGCCCTTTCTATCTTCAAGTCGGTGGTTTGGGGGATATCCAACTTCTCTCTCAGTAAAGATTCCACGCAATCCGCCATTGTGTTGAAACCATCTCCGGCTCCTTCTTTCAGACCATGAATTCTTATGTTGTCTCTTCTCAGTCTTCCTTCTTGGTCGGTTAGCTTAGCTTCTAGTCTTGATTGTCTTTTGTGTAGATCCAGCACGGAATCTTCAAGCACTTTTTTTTTTTTCCACAATATCTTTATTGAACCTTTTTTTTTTTTTAACAAACATGATACAAACAATCAAACACTGACACTAAAGTACTACAAAAAAAAATGCACTAAAAACACCAACAACCACCAACAAAATCAAGTCTTCAACAATGCTCCTCTGTTTAGTCTAGACAATCCAATACATAAGTATACATATTATGTTCACCAGTTTGGAATTTACAAGGTCCACACACATCATTCACCTTCTTCTTCAAGAGTTATGTTTAAATTTTTTACATAATCAATAAAAGGTCTCCATATATTCTCAAACACAATTTCCTTTGATTTTAGTATATATGTTATTCTTTCTAATGGAAGGTTTGTTAACATCTGTCTTAACCACTGAGTCACATCTGGTCTATGAGTCTTTTTCCATAATAGTGCAATACATTTTTTGGCATTAAGCAAACTGAGGTCTATGAATGTTCTTTCACTTTTATTAAAATTATGCTTTTCTGGGTACAGACCCAACAAAAACAGTTTAGGATTCAATATGATTTATTTTGAGATTATTTTTTCAATTGTTACCCTCACCTCTTCCCAAAACATTCTTATTAATCTACATTCCCATAACAATGAAATAGGGTTCCTTTACTTTCCATGCATTTAGTGCATGTATCTGGTATATTTTTGTTATATCTATTTAACTCCTCCGGTGTAACATACATCCGCATTAACCATTTGAAATGTATCAATTTAAGGCGTGCATTTATTGATTTGGTTGAGCTTCTGTACAAGCCAATTCCCATTGTTCCTCTGAAATTTCAATTTGCAGATCTTCTTTCCAGTAGTTTAATCTTTTCAGTGAATTTTCACTTGAAGATAGTGTCAATGAGTTATAAAACTCTGAAATAATACCCTTTCTTTTACTATCTTTCATCATCATTTTTTCCAAGGATGAATAAATAGGTCGAGTGAGAGCTTTATTTTGATTTGATCGAATAAAGTTTCTAAGTTGAAGATATTTAAAAAAATGTGTTCTATTGAGATTAAATTTGATCCTCAGCTCTTCAAAAGACATTATGTTGTCTGCACATGGCAAATATAAATCCTGAATCTTTTGTATCCCTTTTAAATTCCATACTTTAAATACAGCGTCCGCTCTCCCTGGTTTTAAAATATTGATTACCCCATATTGGACTAAATTGTGACAATAACTGTGGTTCTTTTAAATAGTTTTTAGCTTCACACCATATTTTGATCATATGCTTTACAAATGGATTTTTAACTTGTTTTTGTAATTTTTTTGCCGAATCTGAGTATATGAATATGGGAAGAGGTAAAGGTAAATTGTATGATTCCATTTCAGTGTAGTGAGGGAGATCATTTGATGAAAAATAATATGTCATAGACCTCAGTTGTGCCGACCAATAATACAACATAAAATTTGGACATTTCAGACCTCCACGATCAAATGGTAAATATAATAAAGACAAACGTAATCTAGCCCTCCTGTTGTTCCATATAAATTCCACTAACTTTTTTTTATTCTTGAGAATAGATCTAAAGGTGGTGATAAGGGAATGTATTGAAATAAATAAAGTATTTTAGGTAAAATATTACTTTTAAGTATATTGATTCTCCCGATCATCGACATTGGTAGTGACATCCATCTCTGAGTTAACTCACTGATATCTGACATTAAGGCTTCATAGTTGACACTGGCGACTGATTCTAGCTTAGGCATAATTTGGATTCCTAAATATTTAAACTGATTTACAACATTGAATTGATTTACCTCAGGGGCTGGGGTAATTTCTCTGGGTCTCATTTAGCATTAATATTGAAGATTTAGTTTTATTTATTTTATATCCTGATATTTCCCCAAAATTCTTTATTAAATTCAACAAGGTTGGAATTGATTTTTTTAGATTTGACATAAACAAAATTATATCATCGGCGTACAGGGAGATTTTATGTTCTGTTGGTCCAACTTTAATTCCATATATTTGTGAATGTAAAGGTATCGCTATCGCTAAAGGTTCAATTGCCATAGTAAACAGTAAAGGTGAAAGTGGACAGCCTTGTCGACATCCTCTATTGATTTTTATTGGTTTTGAAATATTGTTATTTGTTAGGATTTCTGCTGTAGCATTATTGTATATTATTTGAACCCATTTTATGAAATTATTTCCAAGTCCAACCTTTGTAGGACTTCAAAAGAAAGGGCCATTCAACTCTATCAAAGGCCTTTTCGGCGTCCAATGATAGGAGAGCTGTATCCGGTGCTTCTTTATTAAAATAAATAATATTAAATAGTCTTCTTACATTATGGAAGCCTTGTCTACCCTTTATAAAGCCATTCTGATCTCGATTAACAATATTTGGTAAAATTTCTTGTATTCGTCTTGCTAAAATTTTACAGATTATCTTAAGGTCGGCGTTTAATAGGCTTATTGGTCTCATATTTTCACATTTATTAGAGGGCTTACCTGGTTTTGGCAGCAGTATAATTAAGGCATTATTTATGTATGATGGTAAATTATTATTTTGAAATGCTTCTAAAACCCATTTCCAAAAAAGGTTTTATTAATTTATTCTTAAATTTTTTATAAAGGTCAACTGGAAGACCATCTGGTCCTGCACTTTTTCCTGATTTCATATTATCAATGGCTAGCCCAACTTCTTCTTGACTAATTTTAGACTCCAATATCTCCCTGTTTTCATTTGGAATACAACTGTATAGATAGTTCGTTCAAAAACCCATTTAGTTTTGTTAAATCAGGTTCATTTTTGGTATCATATAATTTTTCATAGTAACTCTAAAGGCTCTATTAATTTCTAAAGGATCTATAACTACCTGTCCGTTACTTATAATACTGGTAATTGGTGTTTTAATTTCCAATTGTTTAATCTGCCATGCTAATAATTTTCCTGATTTTCACCTTGTTCATAAAAAGATTGTTTCAATCTTAGAAGACTCGAGGCAGCTCTATTCGCTGATTTTTTGTCGTATTCAGCTCTCAAAATCAGTAATTCATTCTCCAACCTTGGGTCACTTCCTGCATACACTTTTTCCTGAAGATTTTTTATTTTATGTTCCAATTTAGCTCTCTCCTCTCGAGTCTTCTTAGATTTTGATCCTGTATAACTAATAATATGTCCCCTAATAAAAGCTTTGAAAGCCTCCCACTTTACACATGCTGATGTTTGTGTAGTATTGATGTCAAAGAACTCATCTATCTGTTTTTCTATATACTTGACAAATTCCTCATCCTGAAGCCATTTATGCTGAAATTGCCATCTACCTGATTCCTTTGTCAATTTTTATCTACATATATTAGACAACCAGGGTGCATGATCAGAGATCACGATTTATCATAAAAGCAGTTTTGAATCTTGGACCTTAATTCTGTGGAAAATCAAAAATAATCAATACGTGAGAATGTCTTGTAGGTACTGGAATAACAAGAATAGGCTTTAACCTTGTGGTTTCATTTCTCTCCATATATCTAACAATCTCAATTCTTTCATAAAATGATTAATAGTCATCCTACATCCAATGTGCGTACAATCCAGTCCTGTTGATCTATCCACACCTGGATTCAATGTACAATTAAAATCCCCTGCTATTATATGTTGCCCTGTAAGTGATGATAAGATGAGAAATAAATTAGCAAAGAACTTCTGATCATCTATATTGGGACCATATAAGTTCACAAGATTTATATTTTCTAATAGCAAAGAACCTTGAATGATTACATATCTTCCAAATTTGTCTCAATTACATTTTTCACTTGAAAAGGAACTGATTTATGTATGAGAGTCATAACTCCCTGGCTCGGGATGAAAATGAAGAGGTGAATACACTTCCCTGCCATCTACTCCTAATTCTTTTAACATCCTCCTCTATCAGATGAGTTTCTTGTAAAAACACAATTCTTGAACCCATGTCCTTTATTTTATTCATAACTTGTTTAAGTTTTTTTAAATTTTGTAGACCTCTGCAATTCCATGAAGTTAAATTAAGATTAACACTTTGGTCCATGATCAATAGAGAGTTTGGGATTACCTATCCAGTGTAAACATGCTCATACAGAGAAGCAAAACAAATGAGTGGTTGAACATTCATCCTACAAACTACACACAAACAAATTTCCCCTTCCCACACTTGTGGCAAACCCCCCCAAAATCAAAAGAAAATTCTGTCTCCCGATATAGCCATCGACCGTTCCACACCCACGGGGAACAGCCTAAGCCATCCCTTCTTCATCCTCCCAATTCACCCTAACTCTACTGCTTTTTATTGACGTACATAACTCTCCTCTGTAGTGTTTCCAACTTAGCTCCAAATTTTTAACAACTTTGTACATCATAGTTTTTTTTTGTGTTTGTTTGTTTTGTTTTTGTTTGTTTTTTTTAATATAATACAATCTATATTTTGTAAACTTACTATTTACTTCAGTCAGTCAGATGCCTGTGCAAATGCTAATTATTCTACTTATATTTTGTTCATGCTTAGCTCCCACCAGTCTCTTCTTCTTCTTTGATCTTCTTGATGAAACTCCTGCGCCTCCTCTGGGGTCTTGAAGATGTGGGTTCCTGCCCTCATACGTGGTCAGCAGTCTCGCAGGATAGATTACACCATGACGATCCCAAGGTTGCGCAGCTCCTTACGTACGGGATCTAACTGCTTACCTCAATTGCTTGGATTCCTGTGGCAAATATGGGTAGAAACCGCACTGTCTGGTCCTGGTGATAATCTCTCCTTTAGCACGTGCAGCGTTGAAGATCTCATCCTTGTCACTTGTTGCTAAGAAACTTCATAATTAAGGTACTCGGCGGTCCCTTATCTCTCCGTGGGCCAATACGATGTGCTTTTTCCAGAACCACTCGCTGATTGCAACTCCTCGCTGCCCAGCACCTCCGGAATCCACTTTCCAGAAAGGGACATACGTCCCTACCTTTGCCATTTTCCCTTGGAAAGAACCACCAGCCTCAAATTATTCTGTCTCGACGCGAGATTCCAAATCCAAAATATTATCTTCCAGAGATTTATTTTTTTTTTCCAAAGTGCGCACCTTTAATTGAAGACGGGTGACGTCATCTTCAGCACTAGCGAGACGGAGCTCCATCTGCGCCGTTCGTTCTACACAGTCACCCAATTCCTTTCTTATTCCTTCCAACGCTGTCATAATCCCATCAAATCTAGAGGAAAAGTCCGCTCTCATTGAACTCATGGCAGCCATCAGCGCATCTGCGCCATTCCCCGCAGAAATCGCACCGTTGCCAGCCTCCTCCGCCATATATGGAGTTTTGTTTGCTGCGTCACAGACCTGAAAGTCCGTTAATTTGGACTGTTTCGGCGGCTCGCTTTTTCCTTTTCCTGGTTTTCCAGCCTTAGGCTTCGCCGACATATCCTCGCCCAAATGCTAGGATACGTTCTGTCCCAAATGAGAGAGTTATTTGCCGATTTTTTTCTCCAGGAGCAGAGCAGAGCGAGACACGTCCGTCCTACGTGGCAGCCATAACCGGAAGTGATCTTCAAGCACTTTTTATTCTTTCTCTTCTGCTTCCAAGATTCGGTATCTCGGCCTGGTCCTCTTCTGCTGTTTGTCCTTTTTAATTCGTCTCTGAATTCACGAAATTCGGCCCAAACCTCTCGGCGAAATCGTCGTAGTTCTTCAATAACGTTTTCAAGCTAACCTTCTTGTTAGCAACATTCAGCTCCTCGTCTTCTGAACGGAAATCCCTCCGGTTTCAGATTCTTCGGCCGATGCGTGGTCCTGGCTGGAAAAATGTCGATTTCTTCTGTTTTCCTTTAGGCATGATGATTTTGGCTTTTGATTTTCACTCTTCTAAAAATCCGTTTAAATCTGATTTTCAAGATATTTTCCTGGATTAGGTCTGGGAGCTTCAGCGTTAAGCTGCTATCACCATGGCGTCCAGACCGGAAGTCTGGTTTGAGAGTTTCTAAGTGCTTTTTGATAAAGAACTTAACATTGGTGTTTTGCATCCTTCCACTCCATTTACTGGCTGTTGCTTTCTTAAGTCATTTTTCCAGATTGCTCTCATGATTTGGGTGTTTCATAGATCTCTTTTCTGATGAATGTGATGTCGCCTTCTTTAAAGAGTTTGTATTTTTCTGGTCAGTTTACAGTATTTTGATGGGAATTAATGACTGATTCCATCCAGCTTCTTTTCTACTTGAACATTTCAAAATGTCTGCCGTAGAACACGCCTTCATTTATGTATTTACTGAGTTTTGCTCCCCAGGTGCAGCAGGGGAGCCCCTCGTCCATCAGCTCGGCCAACACTGAGCACTCGTCCTGCTCCGTAAAGCCGCCTCTCTGCTCATGCTTCACAAAGCCACACAGGTACCTCCACACAGGAGGTCTGGTTTAACTCCAGTCTGATTCAGATGTTGTCATGATGTGTGCATGTGTTGCACCATTAACATGAATGGTTCTGTGCCACTGTACCCCTGTAGTCTGAAACTTACCATAGAGAAACTAACAGCCTTGGAGAACAACAAGAACTCGGACCTGGAGAAGAAGGAGGGCCGGATAGACGATTTGCTGAGGGTACTAATCTCATCCCTGCTGCTCTGCTGCCGTTTTTCATTGATTTGTTCAAAAAATATGTGATTAGTCTTTGCACTGAAGGCATGTATGAGTGGGTGCACACTTTAACACGCACCAGTCTGCCCTGCATATAGTGACCCGTGGATGTGTTCCTCTCAGGCAAACTGTGACCTGAGGAGACAGATCGACGAACAACAGAGGATGCTGGAGCGGTACAAGGAACGCCTCAACAAGTGTGTCACCATGTCTAAGAAGCTCCTGATTGAGAAGGTAAGTTGCAGTGTCCCCATCATGAGATGCTGTGAAGATGTGGCTGAAGCCTGCGTGGAGTCGGCGGTTCAGGTGTGGCTAACCCCGTCTCTGCACCTCCCCTCAGTCCAAACAGGAGAAGCTGGCATGCCGAGACCAAAAGCATGCAGGACAGGCTCCGACTGGGGGCCCAGTTCACCACGGTCAGACACGGTGCCTCCTTCACCCGAGCAGTGGACGGATGGATAATGCCTTCCAGAACCTGATCAAGTGAGGATGCTGTTGGTTTTGGTAAAGTTGTCCAAGTTTTTACATCCACACAAGTGTAGCTTCTAAGACCAAAGATTCCTAACGCAGCCATCTTTAAAGTTCAGTCTGCACCAATCAGTTCTGAGTCTGTTCATTAATATTGATGAGCTCCTCATGTGAGTGGTCCAATCACAAGTGAGGAGGCAGGAAGGGTTTAGTTTGCTAATCAGGACTTGACATTAACGTAAGATGGCGTAAGATGGCGTCAGCGCGCTCGGACGCAGCGGCCCCTCTTGGCATCAACGAGTGTGAGAGTTTTGAGTGTTTTGATCATCCAGACGTACATTCTGTAAAATTTACAACCGTGAGACCTTATTAAACATCAAGGTACTGCACGCTGCAAGAATCGCGGCGATCGGTTGTGATTTGGACATTCTACACCAGCATGAAATTCTGGCGGAGTCCCCGCTGGAAGCTACCCGAGAGAGGAGGAAGCGGAAGCGGAGCGAACACAAGCAAAAGCGCGGAAAAAGGGCAGGATCATGCTAGGCTAAAGGCTAACCCCTCCGACCAGCGGGAACCGTCGCTTCTTCTCTCTAACGTCCGCTCCCTCGAAAACAAGGTGGACGAGCTGCGTCTGCTGAGAGAAACCCGGAGAGAGTGGACGAGACTGCTGTGTGTTTGTTTTCACCGAGACAGGGCTCCACGGCAACATTCCTGACGAGGCCATTCAACCTGGAAGATATGGCGATGTTCCGTGCCGACAGGGAAACGGCGAGCTCCGGGTAAGAGCCGGGGGTGGTGGGCTATGCCATCTATGTTAACAAGAACTGGTGCGTTAACGCCACGTTAGTATCTAAACACTGCTCTCGTTGGCGGAGTTCCTAATTGTAAATTGTCGGCCATTTTATCTTGCCGAGGGAATTCAGCAACGTGTATGTAGCTGGTGTTTACATAGCGCGAGCCCTAATGCTAAAGCTAATGCTAAGAAGGCACTCAGAGTACTGCACAATGCTATTAGCGAAATCCAAACTTCACACCCGGACAGTTTTGTGGTGGTTGCGGGGGATTTTAACCACACCAGCCTAAAGGACTGTGCTCCCCAAGTTTAAAACAATGTGTAGACTTTAAGACCAGAGGAGAGAATATGTTGGACTTAGTGTACACAAACACAGATGCATATAAAGCGTACCCCGCCCCCCCATCTCGGCCGTTCTGATCACATTGTCCGTGATGCTGCTGCCTGCCTACAAACCTTTAGATTGAACGCAGCAGGCCAGCAGTGAAACAAATCAAGGATTTGGCCAGAGAGTGCAACTTCTGCACTGAAAGACTGTTTTCTGCACACAGACTGGGAGATCTTCAAAATAGCAGCCTCCCAGGAAGACAAGACAGATGTGGAGGAGTATGCTGATACAGTCACCAGCTACATCGCGAAGTGCACAGAGGATGTCACTACAGTGAAGACCCATCACTATGCGGGGTAATCATAAGCCCTGGATGACTGCAGAGGTGCGCTCGCTTGCTTACAGCCAGAGATGCAGCCTTCAGAGCGAAGGGACAAGGATCGCCCTCCGCTCAGCAGGTCTGCACTCTCAAAGGGAATTAAGGCGGCAACAAAGCACGCCTATGCGGAGAAAATCCAGGGACACCTCTGTGACACTAGGAACACAAGCAGATTCGGCAGGGAGTTCGGACACTGACGGGCTATAAGTCTAGGCAGGGGGTTGATGATGACGACGCTTCGCTTCCAGACAGGCTTAACGACTTCTTTGCACATTTTGAAGCATCAAACTCGACAATCAGAGGGAGGGCTGGCCCACCCCCCACCATCGGTCGGACCAGCCTTTTACCATCAACACAGCGGACACACGGAGGACCCTAACCAGAGTCAACCCACGCAAAGCTGCAGGTCCGGACAACATTCCGGGACGTGTGCTCTGAGACTGCTGCGAGCGAGTTGGCGGATGTCCTGACTGACATTTACAACATCTCCCTGAGTCAGGCCATCGTTCCCAGATGCTTCAAGACCTCTATCATTGTACCGGTGGCAAAGAAACCATGACTATCGCCCTGTTGCACTGACTCCAATTGTGATTGAAGTGTTTTGAACGGCTTGTCAAACCACACATTACAGCCTGCCTCCCTGCATCACACGACCCGCTCCAGTTTGCATATCGTTCAAAACCGCTCCACGGAGGATGCTGTAGTCACCACCCTACACTCTGTCATCACCCACCTGGACCAGAAAGACACCTACGCCAGACTCCTGTACATTGACTTCAGTTCAGCATTCAACACCATTATTCCCCAGAGACTGATGGAGAAATTAACTCCTTCTCGGTTCTGAACACCACCACATGTCTCTGGATCCTGGATTTCCTGACTGAGAGACCTCAGTCTGTCCAGGTTGGAAACAACATCTCCAAGTCTGTCACGCTGAGCACCGGATCCCCTCAAGGCTGCGTACTCAGTCCACTGTTGTTTACACTTCTAACACATGACTGTGTATCCAAACACGAGGGGAACCGGATTATTAAGTTTGCAGACGACACCACGGTGGTGGGACTTATCAGAGAGTTGAGGAATCAATGTACAGGGAAGAATGAGAGAACCTGGAGGGCTGGTGCAGGAAGAACAATCTGGTGCTCAACGTGGACAAAACGAAGGAGATGATTATCGACTTTTCCGGCGTCACAGCCTGAGCACGTCCACCTCAGCATCGGCGGCCGTTTAGTGGAGAGAGTAGAGAACATCAGGTTCCTCGGAGTGCAGATCTCGCAGGACCTGACCTGGAGCAAGAATTCCTTGGGGATCAGGAAGCGGGGCTCAGCAGAGACTGCACTTCTTGAGGAAACTCAACAGGCCTCTCTCCCCATCTGCATCCTCAGGACCTTCTACAGAGGTGTGTTGGAGAGTGTTCTGACGTACTGCATTGCTACCATGGTAACTCCAGCTGCAGTATGTCAGACAAAAAAAGCCCTGCAGAGGATAAGTCAAGGAGGGCGGAGAGGGTAATTGGAGTCTCCCTCCCCTCTGTTCAAGAACTTTTTCAGAACCGTTGTAGGAGCAGGCACTGCACATTGTCAAGGACCGTTCTCACCCTCTGCATAAACACTTTGAAACTTCTTCCATCTGGTAAACGATTCCGAAGCATCAGAGGCAGAACCACCCAGACTGATCAACAGCTTCCTTCCACAAGCTGTCAGGATGCTGAACAGTTGACTGGAATCTCTCATACACACTACTGCACCTACGGACATTTTGTATATTATTTGTATATTATAGTTAGTTGTTTTTTTGTTTTTTTTTCCCCCAGTATGTCTCAGGGATGTGTGAATGGATGGGGGGGGGTGGGGGTGGGGGTGGGGGGTGGAGCGTGGAGCTATGTGGGAGTGTGTCTTAAATCATGCTGCTTCTATTTATATGGATGCCAAGAGAAACGCTAGTTTCATCTTGCCGTGCACTACAGTTGTATGTACAGCAGTATGACAATAAAGTTTGATTTGAACTTGTGAATTTCCAAGTTACTAGCCACACAGCCTTTCCACTAGCCACAATTTTGTGGTTGGAAAATCGTATTTAATATCATCAGATTGGATATGGCATGCTAAAATTTACCTGAACTCAGTTTACAACCTTTGTAAATGTAATAAATCAAGAACTCACCTTTAACCACAGAGGTAGGAGCTGATGTTGGGGGAGCACAGGGATCAGCTACTCACCACTGGGACAGCGGGGATCGGGGCAGTGTCCCCGGTGATCTGATCACTGAGAGCGGGGACGGGTGTGTTCTGGCTCCAAAATAAACTCACCGTGGGCCGAGTCTGGTTCCACTCCGTACTCAGTACAGGAGAAGCCACGCCTACCAATGGAATTGTTCCCACTGGGCTGAACAAGGTCAGGACAGATGGACCGACCCACAGAGTAGACCGTCCATGGCTTTTCCAGACTCCGTCCACGGTGACAGTGGACCAGTGAGCACACACTGTGTGCAGATGGTGCTTATGAGAGTTGTAGTTTCATAGTCTCGCACTGTGATAGGTTTATTATTTTAGATGCCATTTGAGAAAACTACAATCTGTCAAAGTGGCTAGTGGAGTGGCTTTACCGGCCGCTGCTGAAATCTGTCGGCCGGTGTTGACGTCAAACCCTATTGCTAATGTAAAAAACAAGCAAAAAGCAGAAAGTGCAGTGTGCTTGTTTATTACAGCTTTAATGAAATACAGGTCGTGACGTTGTGTTTTAATATTTCAGGGTATACTGGTGACTCGGACTCGTTTTATAAGGTTAAACCCCACAAAAACACTTTTGAACCAAATTGACTCTTTATTTAAAAGTCTTGAAATGTAAATTTACATATAAAAGGGATTAAAGTGTTAAATAAATAATTTGGGTCTTTTAGGCAGATGTTCCTGTTTTGTTCTGTTTTACAGGTGACAGGTATCGTAGGTTCCTCCTGGTCAGTAGGTGTCACTATAACCACTGTAGGAACTTTTTGCATTTCCTGTAACCTTTTCAGGAACTTGGCCATTTTTTTTTCAAGCGTTTGGACACCATAGGAACTAGGGACCATGGATGGCTTAGTTCCTAGAAACATTTTAGCCGTTTCTCTGAGGCATGGTCTTTTGAGGGTTCTACAGGAACTCGTATGATGTAGGTGATTGGTAGAATTCATAAGCTGTGTCATTTTTAAAATCAACTGTGGTGTTTTTGCTGTTATCACTTTTGTACAAAGAAGTTTTAACTGTGAACGTGGACAGAAACACTGATAATCAAGATTCCTGCAAATGCAGAACATGAACCCTGTAGCCTCCTCGCTGTCTAAGCTAGCTTCATTTTAGTGTCATTGTTGAGTCACTGTTGCAGATGCTTTTGTCCTACTGGTCTCTACTGTGGTCCTTTACTGTCCCTGGGGGAGGGTCCGTTCCCTAGAACTAAAGTGAGGTGGACATTTCTTAGAACTTCTCTGTTGTCCACTGTAGGACTGTAGTGGTTCCAGGCTGGGACACAGGGAGGTCTGCAGCTGAACATCATTGTTAATACACAGTGAGCCCGTCCGTTATTTTTCTGATGAACTAATTAATTGGTCTATAAAATATTGTAAAAACAGTCACTTGTCCATAAACAATACCCCAGAGCTGAAGGTGACCTCATCAGATGTCAGTTATCAGTAAACTAAAAGTGATTACATCACAAGGTAAAGTAGAAGTGGGAAAGCGCCCGTGTTTCTAATTTCAGTTGTGGTCAGACCCATAAACGAGGTAATCCATCTGATTGAAAAGCAAGTCTCCTATTGGCTGCTGAGGAGTGAATGTTTCTCTAGAATAATGGTCCAGTGGGATGTTTTAACTATGGATGAGCCGATCCAATCCACCTTATCGGTTTGATCCAGGCAAAATGGCTGGATTGGTATTAGTAAGGAATAATTTACTGATCTGATACATTCATAATATTAAAATGAAGGTTGCGATCGTGTTCTCCAGCCACGCTGCACGTGGCGTCTGTGAGCAGAAGCAACGAGTGTCACTGGAACGTGTCTGTGGGCCTCACCTTGGTTACAATTTTAACACCACCAACTTGATAAAACACTTGCAAAAGAATCACGGTAAAGGAGCATGCTGAATTCTGTCAAGAACCGAGCAGAAGGACATGTGTTGCGCAGTAGCAGCTGCTTCTTTTTCCAGCTCGGAGGCTGGGAGATGCTAAAGGTAGCCAAACGGTTACATGGGCAAAATTTCTTCAATCTGATTACAATTCCGATTCGAACTTTACTGTTTACATGGATCTTGAAAAAGTTGATCTGATTAGGACGTGCGTTTCCATGTCACACGTTTGAACTGACTAAATCTTTTTGATATGCGCACAATTATCCGACATTCTGGAAACAGTAGAAGAAGAAGCAACTTCCGATGTAAACAAACCCCGCTTTGTGTCTTTCTCTTTTTTGAATGGACTGTATTGTGTTATTCAGGACTGTACTTTTGCTTCTGCTGGTCTCCGTAATTGAAGCTACAAGTACAAACTTCTGCATATGACGAACAGAGGGAGACAGCAGGACGATACAGACCAGTTTTGTTTTAACTCCCCCCATGTCTTCCGCTAGCTGCTGTAAAGGCGGAAATACATCACGTCAATGTGTGGCTGATGTACAGACATGCGCAAGTAAGCATTTTCTACCCAAGCTTCGAAATAAGTGTTTATATATGCACACCAATCAGATTAACAATCAGCATAACCCATCCGTCTCAGCTGGAAGGAAATTTTGATCTGAATGAGTGTGATCAGGTCAGAATATTCAGATGGTGTGTTTACATGAAGCATTTTTTATTCTCATCAGGCTTTCAATCCAGTTACTTGTGTCCATGTAAACATGGCTAGTGAAACTAAAAGAACGAAATTGAAAGTAAACCAGACGGGAGCTGGAAAACAACAGGAATGAAGACATAACATGCATTTACCCTTTGGGGGAGAGTTACAGCTGATGAGAGGGAGGTGACAGAAAACATAAATAGCAATCATTATAACAGTGAACTGAAGCAGGACTAGAACAACAATGGCTACAGGAAATGAACAGGAATGACTTCAAAATAAGAGCAAACCTAAAATCTAAGAATGGAGAAAGAATAATCTCAAAAGCAGCAAATAAACCGGAGGACTAGGAGAATACTGATGATGATGATGTTGATAATAATGGATGTCAAAAATACAACTTGTACAAAGTTGTTCTGTACTTTTATTGTTTTAAATAAGAGAGACTGTATCGGGTTTGAGTATTGACCGATACCGATTCAAAGTCACAGCCTCGGTATCGGAGTTGAAAAAGTGGCATCAGCTCACCCCGAGTTTTTAACCCCTTAGCATTCCAGCCATTTCCCTAAATTTAGCATATGCAAAGAAAATGTAATTTTTTTCTTCAGCTGATTGGTAGTAGAAAATCTAAAACGTCCAGCTGGTCGAACCACCGGAATTTTTAAGAGATTAAATCTGCAACTTCTTTCTTGTAAATCTTAGGGGTGGGAATCTTTTAGGCACCTCACGATTCGAGCCGATTAAGATTGTGGGGCTTCGATTACAATGAAGCTTTTTTTCCTTAACATGTAAATATTAGAAAAAGGACCTTCTGCACGCCATCCCAAAGAAAACTGTAGCTGTAGCAGGTGGTTGGTCAGCTTAAGGATGTCACAGTCACAGGAAAACAGAGTTTAATGTTTATTTGAAAGAGACCTTACGTACTAATGAACATTAATACAAATCTAAATATGCCAGATTTAGCAATACTGCTAATTTGCATCTGTAGTCCCCTGGCAGGTGACAAAAACACACAAACAATCATACATGAGCAAAACAACTGCAATGAAACTGTTAGAAAGTGGATATGCTAAAGTGCAGAGTTAAGGTGTTACAAAACAAAACATTGAAATGTCATACGAGTGAAGTGCTGTGTATGTATACACACACACATGCACCCAAGCACCTCACCAGCAACAACAAACAACAGCAACAAACAAGAGGCAGGGCATATTGTGTGACGCACGAGCACAGATATATAGTAGTGGAATTATGGGTTTTTATAGGTAATTTAATGTTGGTACACGTATTAATGTAAACATGAATGTAAGTAGTAATGAAGATTTACAGCCGTGGACAAAATTGTTGGGATACCCCTCCGTTAATGAAGAAAAACCCACAGTGGTCACAGAAATAACTTGAATCTGACAAAAGTGGTAATAAATAAAAATTCTATGAAAATTAACCAATGAAAATCAGACAATGCTTTTGAATTGTGGTTCAGAAGAATTACTTTAAAAAACAAACTCATGAAACAGGCCTGGACAAAAATGATGGTACCCCTAGAAAAGATTGAAAATAATGTGACCATAGGGACATGTTCAACCAAGATGTGTCCTCTAATTAACATCACAGGTGTCTACAAACTTGTAATCAGTCAGTCGCCTATTTAAAGGTGACAAATAGTCACTGTGCTGTTTGGTGACATGGTGTGTAGCATACTAAACATGGACCAGAGGATGCAAAGGAGAGAGTTGTCTCAGGAGATTAGAAAGAAAATTATAGACAAGCATGTTAAAGGTAAAAGCTATAAGACCATCTCCAAGCAGCTTGATGTTCCTGTGACTACAGTTGCACATATTATTCAGAAATTTAAGATCCACGGGGACTGTAGCCAACCTCCTGGACTGTGCCACAGGAGGAACGGAGTAATACGGAATGGTAATAAAAGAGCCCAGAACAACCTCTAAACACATTCATGGTGAACTCCAAGGTCAAGGTACATCAGTGTCAGATCGTACCATCCGTCATTGTTTGAGCCAAAGTGGACTTCATGGGAGACGATCAAGGAGGACACCACTGTTGAAAAGAAATCATAAAAAAGCCAGACTGGAATTTGCCAAACTGCATGTTGACAAGCCACAAAGCTTCTGGGAGAATGTCCTATGGACAGACGAGACAAAGCTGAAACTTTTTGGCAAGGCACATCAGCTGTATGTTCACAGACGCAAAAATGAAGCATACCAAGAAAAGAACACTGTCCCTACTGTGAGACATGGAGGAGGTTCTGTTATGTTCTGGGGCTGCTTTGCCGCATCTGGCACAGGGTGTCTTGAATCTGTGCAGGATACAATGAAATCTCAAGACTATCAAGGTATTCTAGAGCAGTGATTCTCAACTGGTGGGTCGCGGACCTGTTTTCAGTGGTTCGCGGGCCTTTGCCTGGGCAAATAAAATATGAAGAAATAAATCAACATAGTGTCATTGATTCACACTTCTTAACAGTAGATGGCAGTAGGTGGCGGGCGACACCATATTTCGCACCATAGAAGAAGACTCGCAACATTTGTTTGTATATGCTAATTGAGCATGGCGAAACGCAGATACGACACGGACTATATGAGATATGGATTTTTTTATATTGAGGACAAAAGAGTACAGAAACCTCAGTGTGTTTTGTGCAGCGAGGTGTTGGCATGTGCCAAGCAACGTTGCCAAGCAACGAAGAGAGTCAGCTGGTGGAGCTATCATGTGACCGCACGCTGAAAAAGAGGTTCACGGAGGTAAGCCTCTCGCAGTTCTGGTGCAACACTGTAATGAGCGAGTATCCTTCTCTTGCCATTCGAGCAGTAAAAACCCTCCTACCTTTCAGCACTACCTATCTCTGTGAGTGTGGCTTCTCAGCTCTGGTTCAGTTGAAGACAAAACAGAGAAACAAACTGGACATTGAGCATGACCTCAGAGTCGCTTTGTCTAATGTAACTCCAGACATTGAGACTCTTGTCAAGAGCAAAAAAACATCCCCAGTTCTCCCATTAATACCTCCAGACTGAGATCTATGATGTCACTGTTACAGGTTTTAGTGAGTGATCCTTCATTTTCTTCAAAGCACATAACCTTATCAGTAGGTAAATACTGAAAAAACAATCAGAAGAAAAGTCAATTTTGAGACTTGAATTCTTCTGAATTGCACTTTTTGTTTAATTTTTCAATTTAAAATGCAGCTAATTCAGCATTAAAGGGAATTGTTCCCTCTGTTGTATTGCCACTTACTGGTCATTTTGGTTAATCATTAAATTTGTTTTGTGTTTGTATACTGTGATATTCTGTTCTTCTACCTCAGGTTCAAAATGCACAATCTTTACATTCAATAAATTTGAGAATTTGAAAATCTTTGATTTGGGTCGCGGCTTGTCATTGAGGGGTGATGGTGGATCCCAAAGCCAGACCAGTTGAGAACCACTGTTCTAGAGAGAAATGTGCTGCCCAGTGTCAGACAGCTTGGTCTGAGTCGCAGGACATGGGTCTTGCAACAGGATAATGACCCAAAACACACAGCTAAAAACACCCAAGAATGGCTAAGAGCGAAACATTGGACTATTCTAAAGTGACCTTCTATAAGCCCTGATCTAAATCCTATTGAACATCTGTGGAAGGAGCTGAAACATGCCGTCTGAAGAAGGCACCCTTCAAACCTGAGACAACTGGAGCAGTTTGCTCATGAGGAGTGGGCCAAAATACCTGCTGAGAGGTGCAGAAGTCCCATTGACAGTTACAGAAATGGTTTGATTGCAGTGATTGCCTCAAAAGGTTGTGCAACAAAATATTAAGTTAAAGGGACCATCATTTTTGTCCAGGCCTGTTTCATGAGTTTGTTTTTTAAAATAATTCTGTTGAACCACAATTCAAAAGCATTGTCTGATTTTCATTGGTTAATTTTCATAGAATTTTTATTTATTACTACTTTTGTCAGATTCAAGTTATTTCTGTGACCATTGTGGGGGTTTTTTTCATTCACAGAGGGGTACCAACAATTCTGTCCACGTGTGTACTTTCATTACACTGAAATCCTCATTAGGGGCACCAGTCCATATAATGGACAATTTTATTAACAATTCTTTATTGTACCAATTATGAATCAGTTTCAAATAAACCCTTGTGAGTTCTTGGCTCTGGATAATCAAGAAGATGGACATGAAATGAGACAACAACTCCCATATGTCTTTCGCAGGTTTAATAAGAAATGTCAGAATAGGTTAACATATTTGGATAACTTCAAACAGAGAATACAGCGTGTATTATGGGCATCATAGATTGAGTTACTTATGAATCAAGCATTTGTGGAACCAAATGAGGCATAGTTTAATTTGTCAGTATATTGGAAGTTGGAAAACCATAAAATAGCATTGGTTCGGAAAAGTGGATGCAATTTTATGAAGAAAATGCTAATTAACTTTATAGAAATTTAGAAAATTTGTTTTATTCTGGAAAAAGAACGTAAAATTAATGAAAGATGACATGCATTTTGAGATTCTGATGGGGGTTTGCATAAATTAGGTTAAGAGAACTTATACCACGAATATTCTGAAGAATTAAGGTAAATTAACAACAGACCATCAGCCAAGCAGAATCATTGCGTCCCAGTGGGTAGCAGGCGGCTCCACTGGATTCTGTTTCACTGGACCATCGTGGGTCTGTGGGGAGGCTGGCAGACAGGCTCCTTACCACTTATGGCCCAACTCCCAGGATCACAACGGCTGGTCTCCAGCAAGCTGGGCGAGGTCTTCTCTGATGCACTGAAGAAGGAATTAGTTTATCGTGCAAAGCCCGATCCAAAACCCAGAATGGAGGCAAAACATGTTAGAAATTTGTTTTTTCGATGTTGATGGTTTAACCTCTTGCACTCCGGGATACCGCGGGCTGTCACGTCTCTGCGTCCTAGTGCGCACTGAAAAAAAAAAAAAATCTGCATTTCCGTTCTTCCACTACAGACACAGCCGTGAACAGAAAGCCAAAGGAGTGCTTTGATTGGTTTAGATTTGATTGACCTCTCATTCGACTAATAAGAGCCTTGAATTGGGTTTCTGAAACCTTGAAGAACCAATGACTGAAAACCTAGCAAGAAGGACCCGCCTACCAACGGCTGCGAATACAGCGAGCCAATTGAAGCAGAGAAGTTCGACGATTGAAAGCGTGCGTCCCGTGCGTAAAATCTGTTTTGTGTAAGCCGCTGTGTGTGACGGTGGCGTTCGCCAGTGTTTTTTTCTTACTACTGTTCTTATTTGTTTTGAAAAATCGTCCGCCAAAACCGCAATCATGGAAGCGCAAAACACGCAATAATGGAATCATGGTTTGACCGGGTCGCGTGACCAGAACCACGAGTCGTAACAAGTGGACCAGCGTCATGTTCGTCTGACAATGAGGAAGAGAAGTTTGCCAGCGACACTGCTGTTGTGGACAGGTAAGTGTTATAAGCTAAATTATTCTTTATCCCTGAAAATTGTAATCAAAATGACTTTTGACCGATCGGTAAATTACAACTGTGCGTCATCGCTACATGACGGACCGTGGCGCACGGACCGGACCGTGCGCTGAGAACGTCCCCCCCCCCCCCCCACTACTCCTCTGTAGCGGATTGCAGATATATTGCAGATATTTTAGTACAACTGTGCGTAGTAGCCGCGGTCCGTCATGTGGCGATGGACAATGTCCGTCCTCTGTAGCGGGGGGGGGGGGGCAGTTGTTATCCTCTACATTACAGATATTTTGGTATAATTTTTAGTGCACTGTAGGTTATTTTTTCTTGTAAAAAAAAAAAAAGCCACAAATTTTTTACGTGGCATGCTTCTTTGTGTGTGGGGGCTTGTTTGTTCATTCATGAATGAATAAACACCCCCCCCCCCACACACACACACACAGCCCTGAGTGTCACCTTTCGTTAGAGCCCAAGATGAAGCTTCTATATTGAATCATTCAAAAGTTACAGACGTTTTTCCAAACTGTGCCATTTGGCACAATTTGGCACAGTTCAAAAATGCCTGGGAACAACCTGAGTAGAAAGCTGTGTAATATATTCATTTTTCGTGGTATTGTTACAAAATTTTGACCTCAGCTGGATAACACTTGGTTCTACATTTCTGTTGCATTTTCCAGCCCGGATCTGACAGCTGTGTGTTATTTGCAAGCATTTGTATCCAAAAAAACACTCAGGCGAACTTTATTTTCTTCAAGTTCAGTATGTTTAGATGACTGTTACTCAGTGGCAGGCACTTAGAGAGATTATGACTGTTTTGCCAAAAAATTCAAAGTGTTTTCTTTTAAATGAGACCAACCCCATGAAGATGCTGCAAAGGGTTGAAGAACAGCTTTTGATTTACTTTGGGTACGTTATTTTTAGGCGTTTTTAGGGAAATTGACCAGAGTGCAAGGGGTTAAATGAGTTGGTTTAAGCTTAGAAAAAAACCCCCAAAATTTTCTTGCACGGTGATTTAAGGAAAAAGAAGATTTAAATAAGAAAAATGAATTTTAAAGAAAAGAAAAAGGATCTTCACAGAGCCTGGAAGAGACTCTTGGCTTACTTAAAAGATAGGAAAAATATGGGAGAGCCGAAGCGGGCTCCTCACAGCTTTGGCCAACGCCCCAGAACTGACTGAACAAAGAGCAATAAAAATCAAGTTTTCTCTGGTGTTGCAGGGTGGTCCAGACTTCATGAAACCTGAGCTGAACCAATTACATTTGAGCTTTGTTCAACAAAGGTAATATACTCGACCTAAAAGAGGAGATGAAGATAGGTGTCAGGAGCCCATTGATCACTTAAAGTTCTGGAGGTGGGGGTCTTCCCCAGAGCAGAGAGAGACATTTGATATGAAGAGTGAGACCCTCCTTAAAGTATGTGTGCTGAATAAAGCATAACTTCTTTAAATTTTAGTGACTAAGATATTCTACTTGATAAGGGAGCATAAAATGCATCTACATTGTAATTGTAATTAATTTGTGATAGTAAGCATGCAAACATTAATTTCTCCTTGAAAATAAACAGGACATATCAAAATCATATCAAATCATCTCAATAAAAGAATTTGAAACCCATATTGTCGTCCTAGAGTTCAGTCATGTCTTCAGGAGCAGGTACTGTCTTAAGAGAAAGAATATGAATTAGTTCATTTGTCCAAAATGGCATAAATTCCACTGCAAAGGAAAAAGTTAAATATTCCTGATTCGTCCACCAGATGGCACTGTGAAACTGGTTGTTTATTGGAGAGTCTTGGCTTCCCCATCTGGTTTATGTCGCTCATAAATTTGTCAATTAGAACGTTCCTTTGCCAGAGAGAAGAACAGGGAGGATGACTAGTCCTGGAGAAGGGACTAACTTTCCACTTTATGGCCGATGGATGATGTTACAGCTCTGTTCCTTGGATGAGAGCAGCAGTTCAGCCAGATCTAGCAGTTGAAACAATTTTTCTTCAGCATAAAAGGATTTTAATAAATTGGAACTTGAGGTCACATTACAGTATATATACATATATGCGTATGCCGCAGAGCAGCCACTAGTTATGGGTACACTTTTGGTTGTTTAAAAGCCAATTTTTACAATGAGTCTTAAAAGTGTTTAGTGTGGTACGTTCTCTGATTGCAGGTGCTGTGTTATTCCATCTTGAACACAGTGTCAGATTCACAGCCTTTATTGGTGCTCAGACTAATATACATACATCCTCAGGCAGCTTGGTGGTGCAGTGGTTAGCACAGTGTCAGCACAATAAGAAGGTTGCGGGATCGATTCCACCCCCGACCATCAGTGACCCTTCTGTGTGGAGTTTGCGTGTTCTCTCCATGTCTGCATGGGTTTACCTCGGGTACTCTAGAGTCTCCAGTTAACCTAACATGCATGTTTTTGGCCTGTGGGAGGAAACCAGAGTGGCCCTAGGTGTGAATGTGAATGTCTCTTCAGACACTCATCTTTCATTTAATCAAATCAAATCAAATCAAACTTTATTGTCATATTGCTGTACATACAACTGTAGTGCAGGCAAGATGAAATTGCGTTTCTCTCGGCATCCATATAAGAAGCAGCATGATTAAGACACACTCCCACATACACTACCGTTCAAAAGTTTGGGGTCACTTAGAAATTTCCTTATTTTTGAAAGAAAAGCACTTTTTTTCAATGAAGATAACTTTAAACTAATCAGAAATACACTCTATACATTGCTAATGTGGTAAATGACTATTCTAGCTGCAAATGTCTGGTTTTTGGTGCAGTATCTACATAGGTGTATAGAGGCCCATTTCCAGCAACTATCACTCCAGTGTTCTAATGGTACAATGTGTTTGCTCATTGCGTCAGAAGGCTAATGGATGATTAGAAAACCCTTGTGCAATCACGTTAGGTCTGCAATGCTGTAATTGCTGCAAATGGAGGATTCTTTGACGAAAGCAAAGTCTGAAGGAAAAAATTATTATTTCAAATACAAATCATTATTTCTAACCTTGTCAATGTCTTGACTATATTTTCTATTCATTTTACAACTCATGGTGGTAAATAAGTGTGACTTTTCATGGAAAACACAAAATAATTGTCTGGGTGACCCCAAACTTTTGAACGGTAGTGTAGCTCCACCCCCCACCCCACCCCCACCCCCCACCCCCATCCATTCACACATCCCTGAGACATACTTGGGGAAAAAGAATAACTAACTATAATATACAAAATGTCCATAGGTGCAGTAGTGTGTATGTGAGATTCCGGGTCAGCTGTTCAGCATCCTGACAGCTTGTGGGAGGAAGCTGCTGATCAGTCTGGTGGTTCTGCCCCTGATGCTCCGGAATCGTTTACCAGATGGAAGGAGTTCAAAGTGTTTATGCAGAGGGTGAGAACGGTCCTTGACAATGTTCAGTGCCCTGCTCCTACAACGGTTCTGAAAAAGTTCTTGGACAGAGGGGAGGGAGACTCCAATTACCCTCTCCGCCCCCTTGACTATCCTCTGCAGGGCTTTTTTGTCTGACATACTGCAGCTGGAGTACCATGTAGCAATGCAGTACGTCAGAACACTCTCCACCACACCTCTGTAGAAGGTCCTGAGGATGCAGATGGGGAGAGAGGCCTGTTTGAGTTTCCTCAAGAAGTGTAGTCTCTGCTGAGCCCGCTTCCTGATCTCCAAGGAATTCTTGCTCCAGGTCAGGTCCTGCGAGATCTGCACTCCGAGGAACTTGATGTTCTCTACTCTCTCCACTAAACGGCCGCCGATGCTGAGAGAGGTGGGGGTGGGGGTGGGGGGGGCGCATCTTTGCCCCTGTCCAGACCAGAGATTCACAGCTTTAAAGCTCATTGACCAGGTGGAATGATTTTACCTCTAAAGATGGGTGAAATGTTACAACACTGGCTGTTGTGTTAGATTTGCTGGTTTGTTTGTGGTTTTACGGCGTCTCTCCTCACACACGCTCCCGTGACAGGGTGGTTTTCAGGCAGACGGACGTTTTTCAACACAAACCCAGTGCTTCATACACACAGTCAGGATGGAGATGTGGCGAGACGTCCACTGGAAGGCTGGGGGAGATGGAGGAAGGGATGGTGTTGGAAAGCTCGTGGGTGTTTTTTTTTTTTTTAAATCACACACTCTGTTTTTGCTGATGGGTTCTGTTAATACTCACTGTGAACACGGAAGTGAATGTGGTGCGGTGACACATTTGATTGGTTAGACTGAGCATTTAAGTGCCACTCGGGGACAAATTTGATGGTGAAATTGGCGGAAGCTGATGAGGATTGGCCAAAATTGTGGGAAAGCTGCGGCAGTTGGACAAAGTTGCAAGGTCATGCAAAAGACGAGGCCAGTCACTGATTTGGCTTGAATTGATGTGATGGCACCATGGTGAAATGCTGGAGGGACTGATATATGCCAGATCTTGTTTACTGTATCCTTTTTTCACTGTTCTAATTCACATGTGGCAGTGAGTGGAAGATGCCAATAACATTTATCAAGTACATAATAATGTTCATCGTGTTTCAAGCAATCTGTCTTCTTCAGAGTCAGACAGAAGTGTCTGTGTCGACACCAATAAAGGTTGTTTCACAGTGTGCTCTGTGAAACGACTGTTCTCTACACTTGTACTGAAGAACAGAAGTGTTACTACCTGCTGCTCTCAGTTTCTCCATGTTTTGGTCTCGCCGCGGCGCTGCAGGTTGGGTGAAAGGACATTGTATTGCTCCCCAAAGACGTACTACCTATGGACAGTGTGTTTTAGCTGTTAAAGGAGGCGCACTTCTAACACCTACGGCGAGAATGTGTTGTAGCCGTGTTTCCTTTAAAGCTCATTTAAAGAAGTGGCTTTTATCTAAGCAGACATGCACGCATCAGTGAGGCAAGATGAATCGAAGAACTGGGCCACACTCACCTGGGCAGTTCCATATTTGTTAACGCACAACAATGTGTCCTTTTAGATTCAGTTTTGTTTGTATTTTTACAGGTTTTTATTTTTTAAAGGTGTTAATAGTTTAATATACTGGTTTGTCTTTGTGTGATTCTTGTTTTATTGTGCTTATGTTTTATCCTGTTCTTCCTTTTTATGCAGGGACGTCTTGTACAGGACTACAGATGGAAATTAGGCTTTGGCTATAATCTGCTATGTTTACATTGATGTTCTTAATGTTCATTAAAGGGCCTTTTCCACTAGCACGCTTTAGCGCGACACGGGACGGCTCAGCACGCTTTGTATGCTTTTCCACAAGCCCCAACACGGTTTAACAGCCGCGATTCTCAGCCCCGCTCCAGGGCAGGGTACAGCAGTGCTGAGCTGTGCCGTGTTGTGACGTTAACAGACTGGTCGCCGCTGATTGGTCAGGTTGTAACCGCCCCTCTCCTCCTCCTCATCTACCAAATCTTTACGACCTTCTCAATAAAGTTTTTGAAAAAAAAAAAAAAAGAATCTTCACGACCGCCTTTACTCAGCACGCAACCACTGTTGGCGGTTTCTTTTCAGTGTATTGCTGTGCTATTTTCATTTATTCTCTATCAAAAATGGCTTCGCATAATAAGGGTGTTCCATGGACCAATAAGGAGGTGCAGTGTCTGCTCACTGCATTGTCAGACGAACGTATCCAGCGCGAGTTAGACAGAGCCGCCCGAAATGAAAAAATATACCGGGAGGTCTCGACATCGGAGTCCTTTAACGGTGAGTTTTAATTTTTTTTTATCGTGCGTTTTTTCGCAAATATATTCGGTAAGACGCTCAGTTTATTTATGCAATAAAAAAGCTGTTCATTTGTGGATGGATCGCTGCTTTATTGCAGCACACTGCGGACTAAAGCTTTTATTTTAATTATTCATGTGAACAATACGCTGAAATAAGCTTATGTATTCTTGTTAAAAACTATTGTCTTTTCTGTATATATTGCACTTTTGTGCTGTATTTTATTGTGTGCATTTTCCTTGTAGAATCATCCCACACGTCCGCCGCGACAGCCCGCACGGATTAATTCAACCGAGCCTTCCTGACCCAGAGCTGGCAGAGACGGCTTCATTCAACCGAGTCTTTGTGACCCAGTTTGGGAGGCTGGTGTAGACACTCAGTGGTCGGCGTGTATAAAATGTCGATTAACTTTCATGTTGTGTTGCAAAGTTTTTTTTTTTCTTTTAATATTTTGTATATAATAAAATGAAATTGTTTTGGAAAGTGTGGTTTGTCTGTTATAACACTGAATTATAAAACAGTATAATTACATAGAAATTCCATTGCCTAGTCTGATCAAAATGATGCTGATCATCCTGTCAGGGGTCAACCATTGTAAAGGTAATGTAATTTTTAACTAGACCAAAAAAGAAATCTTTTTGTAAGCTTTCTGTTCTTTTTATTGAAATATCATAAAAAATTAGCACCAAGTCAAAGTAGGTACAAGTATATGTAAATTGAATGTTCTATCGGCATTCCAAATTCAGAGATTTACAATACTTTAGAAGGAGTGTAGCATCATCTAAACGGAAAATAATAATACTGTTGTTCCAAACGTTGACCTGAAGGTGAAAAACATGAATTTTTTTAATTCAGTACATCCAAAATGCTCTGGGATGTAAAAAATAATACAATTTGGTGTTGGCCAGTGTGCCACCGTCTCATTATTTAATACGAATAAAAACAAGTTTCAGCTCATTATTTCTAGGTCATTTGGCAGTTAATTCAAAACAAAAGTGGCTTGTGTTGTTGCAGCATAATTATGAGATAAAATTAATTGTGAGATAAAACCACAGAGCGAGCAAGGCAATAATCCTTGGATCCTTTTTTGTCTGTGTAAATAAGGACTCAGTCGGGTGCGTAACGTCACGGGAGTGTGGCCCCGCCTCGCTGAGAATCTGCCGCCGCCCCGCTTCTAAAACCTCCTAACACAAACCATCACAGCACAAGCACAACACCGTGCTAATGGAGACAGAAGCATTCCGAGCCGTACTGAAGTGAATCGAGCCGTACCGAGGTGTGCTGGGCTAGTGGAAAACAGGCTTAACTTGCATTGTCCTTAATAAATAAATGACCCGCTCGCCACAGACGTTTCACACGCTTGCATTGACTGTAATCTCTGAGCCCACAATTAAATAAAATGAGAAGTTTTGTACCGTGTTGAGCGCCACAACCACAGAAATGAACGTATTTACGTGACACGACAAACACTGTCTGGGCGCCAACTTCCACGTTCAAGGTTCCATTTTTTTTTTTTTTGTTCCAGCCACATAAAATTAACTGAGAAATATATATATTTAAGAATTGAAATTTTGCCATTTGTGCATTGATTCAGAATCGTTCACATCTGCATTGAGATGCATCAAAAAATAATTTCTCACACCCCAAGTAAATCTGCAGCTTTTTTTCTCAAAAAATCTGCAACTTTTTTCTCCTCAATTTGCAACTTTTTTCTCACAAATCTGCAACTTTTTTCTCAAATCTGCAACTTTTTTCTTGTAGATTTGAAACTTTTCTTTTAACCCCTCATCATTCCAGCCAGTTTGCCTAAATTTAACCTACACAAAGAAAAAGAAATTCTTTTTTCACTGAGTGGCAGCAGAAAATCTGAAAGGTCCTGCCATTGGAACACTGGAATTTGAAGAAGTTCATGGAGCAGAAGGAGGCAGAAACCTCCTGTGTTTTTCTTCCCGTAACACTGCTCTACATTTCTACAGATAAATGGCAGATGAAATATGAGCATAAGCCTCATAACCAAACAGCTATGAGGAGCAGTCTGAAACAATGAGGATGAAGAGAATTATTTAGTTCTTTGGCAGTTTTGTCTTCTAACAGCTCAGAGTCACGTCAGACTAAAAGCTGATGTCTTGGAGATGAAGGATTTGTCTTCTTGTCTTATCTCCAGACAGCAGGAGAGGATCAACTCCCAGAGGGAGGACATTGAGAGGCAACGGAAGCTGCTGGCCAAGCGGAAGCCACCCTCCATGGCCCAGACTCCGCTGCCAAGCCTCGAGCAAAACAAACGCAAGAGCAAAGCCAACGGGGCGGAGAGCGAGGCGTACGTTCTTCTTTTGTCCTTGTGTCGCTACTCCGGCCATTTTCTCCATTCCTGTGCGTCTGACGCTGCTATCCGTTCCATGTCCTCACAGGTTGTCACAGGCAGAGTACCATGAGCAGGAGGAGATCTTCAAGCTGAGGCTAGGACACCTCAAGAAGGTAAAACCTGCTCCATTGTTCTAAGTTGTTCTGTTCTGACGCGGACCTTTAACATGGCGCCGCTTTTGTCTACAGGAAGAGGCGGAGATCCAGGCAGAGCTGGAGAGGTTGGAGCGAGTGAGGAACCTGCACATACGTGAGCTGAAGAGGATCCACAACGAGGACAATTCCCAGTAGGATTTACTTCTTCTTTTACAGTTAGGCCCAAAAATATTTGGACAGTGACACAAGTTTTGTTATTTTAGCTGTTTACGAAAACATATTCAGGATACAATTATATAATCAATATGGGCTTAAAGTGCAGACTCTAAGCTGTAATTTGGGAGTATTCACATCCAAATTGGAGCAAGGGTTTAGGAATTACAGCTCTTTCATACGTAGCCGCCTCTTTTTCAAGGGACCAAAAGTAATTGGACAATTGACTCAGAAGGCTGCAAAAAAAAAATAACAAGGCTGCATGGGCTCTTCCCTCGTTAACCTGTCATCAATTAAGCAGTTAAAAGATCTGGAATTGATTCCAGGTGTGGCGTTTGCATTTGGAAGCTGTTGCTGTGAACACACAACATGCGTTCAAAGGAGCTCTCAATGGAGGTGAAACAGACCATCCTGAGGCTGGAAAAAAAAGAAGAAATCCATCAGAGAGATAGCAGAAATGTTAGGAGTGGCCAAATCAACAGTTTGGTACATTGTGAGAAAAAAAGAGTGCACTGGTGAGCTTGGGAACTCAAAAAGGCCTGGACGTCCATGGAAGACAACAGTGGGGGATGATCGCAGAATCCTTTCCATGGTGAAGAACAACCCCTTCACAACATCCACTCAAATGAAGAAAACACTCCAGGAAGTAGGTGTATCAGTATCTAAGTCTACCATAAAGAGAAGACTTCATGAGAGTAAATACAAAGGATTCACCACAAGGTGCAAACCATGAATCAGCCTCAAAAATAGTAAGGCCAGAATTGACTTTGCCAAAAAACACCTGAAGAAGCTAGCCCAGTTCTGGAACAGCATTCTTTGGACAGATGAGACTAAGATCAACCTGTACCAGAATGATGGGAAGAAGAAAGTTTGGAGAAGAATTGGAACAGCTCATGATCCAAAGCACTACATCTTCTGTAAAACATGGTGGAGGCAGTGTGATGGCATGGGCATGCATGGCTTCCAATGGCACTGGGTCACTTGTGTTTATTGATGATGTGACAAAAGACAGAAGCAGCCGCATGAATTCTGAAGTGTATAGAGATATACTTTCTGCTCAGATTCAGCCAAATGCAGCAAAGTTGATTGGACGGCACTTCACCAGTGATCCAAAACATACTGCAAAAGCAACCCAGGAGTTTTTTTAAAGCAACGAAGTGGAATATTCTGCAATGGCCGAGTCAGTCACCAGATCTCAACCCAATCGAGCATGCATTTCACTTGCTCAAGACAAAACTTAAGGCAGAAAGACCCACAAACAAGCAACAACTGAAGACAGCTGCAGTAAAGGCCTGGCAAATCATCACAAAGGAGGAAACCCAGCGTTTGGTGATGTCCATGGGTTCCAGACTTCAGGCAGTCATTGCCTGCAAAGGATTCTCAACAAAATATTGAAAAGTAACATTTTACTTAGGGTTATGTTTATTTGTCCAAATACTTTTGAGCCCCTGAAATGAGGAGCGTTTGTGTAAAAATAGCTACAATTCCTACATGTTTAATCATATATTTTTGTTCAACCCCTTGAATTAAACCTTAAAGTCTGCACTTCAATTCCGTTGTAGTTGTTTCATTTCAAATCCAATGTGGTGGCATGCAGAGCCCAAATCATGAAGATTGTGTCACTGTCCAAATATTTCTGGGCCTAACTGTGTATCGTCAGCTTCATTCACTTCACTGATGATCTGGTTGGTGGTAGGCTGTCACTCTCAGCGTGTGTTGTGATTGGTTGGTCCTCTCTTCTGTCTGAATTCTCCTCCTAGTTGAGGTTGGATCAATTAAAAACACTTCAGGCTGCGTGTCCACCAAACACGGATTTTGTCACCAGGCCTCCCTGAGCATCTTTTTTTTGAGCACTTGTGCGCTGTACTCTGGAAAAAAGTCTGAGCCCTGTATCCTAGCAACAGCTTGTCACTCACAGCTCAGAACTTTGGCTTTTTTCATCGAGACTTTCTAGTTATTTTTTAATAGCGGTCTCTGAATAACGATGGACAGGAAATGCGTTCTGGCATTGGCAGCAGCTCTGGATGCAAAATAGGACCTGGAAAAGAAAACGAGAGTCTGGGTCCACACATGAACTGCTCGATAATTTCTCAGATGCAGAAAGCCCAGCTGCCCTTCTGACGCGAGTAGAGTAGTCTTTGGTCAAAATTGTGTTTATTTTTACGTGGGTGTTCGTAAATCAGCTGAGACGAGCTCAACACACGGTTTCCTAAACTCATAAATGACTGTCAGTGAATGATCACATGTGAGCCATTTCATCAACTGTACAAATTCAGAGTATCCATATGATCTACCGTAACAGACTTGTCAGAAATATGGCCATGACGAAGGCACCAACACTCACCTGACCACCGACAGAGGTGGACACATTCCTCCAGGCGTTTGCTTTCAAATTTTGATCATGGTATCCTTCATTGTCAGATCAAAGAGTACCGGGTTGTTTGGTGCAGCAGAGATCAGGCTTTGCCCTGCCATGCTACCCTTCTTTTTCCTGTACCTGCATCCTCTGTCCCGCGCTTCTTAATTCTCATTGGATGGTTAGAGAGGTTTGACATTGATGAGTGCAGCTGTAAAGTTGAACTTTTTTCAGCCCTCAGCGCCCAGAGTGCCGCAACAAAAACCAGTCACCGCTGAGAGTGTTGTAATGCTGTGAACGCGGGACTATATAGAGCAGGAAGAGTGTTCTGACCCGGCCCTAGGCCATAACAAATAAAGAGGATGCACCAGAGTTAACTAGAAGTGAACAGTGTTGATTTACAAAAAATGAGAAAAACGAAAAGGACAAGAGTCCAAAAAGGTCTGGTGGTGCCCAGGAGAGGAGCACAGCCTCAAACGCCCACAGATAACAGCCTGCCAGCTGGCTTGACAGCTCCTCTTTTATGGAGCTGGCCCATTAACACCGCTGCCAGTCAGCACTCCACCAGATCAGCTGATCGTCTGAGAGAAGAATGAGACACAGGTGCACAGCCCAACCCAGAGGGGAGATGGCAAACCGTCACGCCCCCCTCCAATCAAGCCAGAGGCCCCTAAGGGAACTCTGGCACCACCATATAGCAAATATTACAAAAAAAAATAAAAAATCACAAAGTTACTTGCAAGCATACAAACAGACTAAATTTCATCTGCTATTAACTCCATACAAACCCTTCCAGCTCACTTTTCAATCCTCAGCAAGTGGATCCTTGGAGCATTTTAAGAGTCCAATGAGTGGCCTGAGAATACATGAAGTTGAGCAGAAAAAAAAAAACAACAAATAGAAAAACTTATTGGCAGGGGGCTCTAGATGATGCATCTGCCACTGCATTGTCTTAACTTCTAATATGACAAATATCCAAACTGCAGGATTGGAGAAACAAATCCTATAAAAGCAAATGTGGGTTTGGGCACTGCAGAGAACTGAGGAAAGAAGAGGGGGTTGTGGTCTGTACCACCGGAGCAGAACTCACATGACCAGTGCCACAGGTATGCTGCTGGCTCCACCAGATTCTGATATCCTGCTGGCAACACACAAGTAGCACCTGATCCAAACGGAAGCAGAGGAGTGACACTATCACTGATGTGTTCAAAGGGCTGTCTTACTGCAGATACAGGACCCAGAGGAGAAGGCTTTGAGATGGGATTTGGCTTACTGGCTACCTGACCTGTGGTGGCAGGCCTGTGTGGCATGATCTAATGGAAGCAGAAATATCTCTCTTTAACTTGGGCCAAAAGAAATATTTTCAGACCCGGTCATACGTTTTCCTGACACCTAGATGCCCAGACTTATTGTGAGAGACCTGCAACACCCACATCACCAAACTTAGAAGGCACCACTACCTGGTAGACGGGCTCACCTAAACCCAATTTACATCAGGAACCCATTTCCTCCATCAAAACTTCATCCTGAATGAAGTAACATTGGGGCAGCCTTTTCACTTCATTACCAGACAGAACCTTCTCAAATGGGCTCCTTCAGTGTAGGAATCAGAGTGCTGTTCTCCACCAGCTCGCTGTGGGAAACGGACCAAGGAATGTCAGATAACACCGGTCAGCTTTGCCATCCTGCTAAAACCTTCTTTAAGCTCCAGTCTCCCCCACGGCACACACCTTGACACATCAGGAAATCCATTTCATTTTTATCGGGATTACTACTCACCACAGGCTCACAAACTATGGAAGGACCACACTTTATCTCCAGCAACACCATTACCCAAAGCAGTTAACACCCTCCACGGGTTAAGGCCGGGTGCACACCAACACAGCACTCACCCTGTAACAGAATCTGAATACAGCATTTTATGCAGAGGTACATTCATCACATTCATTACTGAATAAAAGGAACGAGTATATGAGTCCTCCGAGAAAGGCAAAGTTGAGGCCAAAATAAATGAATCGAAGGCGCCTGTATCCCACAAACTGCTGACTGGTTCCTTTCATCACTGCCAATTAAAGAAACAAAACCCTCAGTGATAAAAGGTTAAATAGAATGTCAGTTCAGATTACAAAATATTGTGTTTTCACAGTAAAGGATTCTCAGCAGGTGCGACAGACGTGGCGGTTTAACACACCCTATCAGGAACTGCATACAAACACACAAACTCTGTGTGTGTATCTATTGTCTGCCTGTTAATTGTGCATGAGGGTTTTTTTCTGTGTAGTCAAAATTTGGCTCATTGATACGAGCGTTATTTCTGATACTATGTTTTTCTCTCTCCTATTGTGTTTTCCCCCCCTCCCTTCCCCTCTTTACCTCCACTGTTGACAGGCGCCTTGTATGGCGACGCGTCATTGGATGCCCTAACGTGCGCGTCCGAATGTCAATCAAATTCCTCGTGTGTTTACTTGTAAATATACTTGGCAATAAAGCTGATTCTGATTCTGCATGTGATTCTTTTGCTTTACGAATATAACAATCGTTCTTCCAGTGACCATGTCTGTGACAGTAATTACAGACTTTATCAGACTCACTACCAGAGCGCTTACCCCTTTAATCAGACTGCTCAAAAGCAGGCCTGGAAGATTTGTTTTCCAGCAGAACACTGGTGGCAAACTCCAGTTATCCCCGCTGCGTCTCAACACAGAATCATCTGCCAAAGTAGCCGCCTCTGTAACAGTTTTAACTTTTTGTTTATTAACATATAGTGCAACACGCTCTGGTAAAAAATTTTAAAAACTGTTCTTAAAATGATCAAGTTCCACAGCTCTTCAAAATCATGAACTCGAGACGCAGTACACCAGCAATCAAACTGTGTAAATGGATCAGAATCAAATCAGAATAATTTATTGCCATTGTTCATGTAGTACACAAACTAGGAATTTGTCTCGGTGCAAATGCTGCAACGTTAAACATGGAGTAGCACTAAAGATAAAAATAAAAAACTATGCATGCAATAAAAGGTAGAATATGATATAGTAATACTAATCTATGCAATTTTTAAATATATTAACAAGCAACAGATATTGTGGAGTTCCACATAGTGCAGTCGGTAGTGCAAAAAGAAAACAGTGATAATGTCCATGAGTCCGGTTGAGCTGCTGTACGTAATGCACGAGAGTCTAATAAGTCACTTAGTGTTTCAGCAGTCTGATGGCAGAGGGGAAGAAGCTGTTCATGTAGCGGAGGTTTTAGTCTGAATGGACCGAAGTCTTCTGCCTGAGGGGAGGGGGGCAAACAGTGCGTGTCCAGGGTGTGAAGGGGTCGGCTATGATCTCGCGACCAGCACCCTCCGGGTCCTGGAGATTGGACAGGTCCTGGAGGGATGGGAGCTTGCAGCCGAGTCTGTCCCTGGCGGTGGCTCCTACGTACCACACGGGTGATGGAGTGTGTGAGGATGGACTCGATGATGGCCGTGTAGAACTGCACCAACATCTTGGTGGGTAGCTTGAGCTTCCTCAGCTGCCGCAGGAAGAACTTCCTCTGCTGGGCCTTTTGATGAGGGAGCTGAGGGTCGGCTCCCACTTGAGGTCCCAGGTGATGGTTGGTGCCCATGAAGTTGGAAGGAATCCGCAGTGGTGATGGGAGAGTCTGTAAGGGTAAGGGTGGGGCAGAAGGGGCTGTGACCTTTTCTGAAGTCCACGATCATCTCACTGTCTTCAGAGCGTTCGAGGCTGCAGGTTGTTGTGGCTGCACCAGGGACTCCACTGGCCACCTCTCTCCTGTAGATGGACTGCGTCGCCGTTGGAGATGAGCCCGATGAAAGGGTGGGGTCGTCCGCAAACTTGATCAGCTTGACAGACTGGTGGCTGGAGGTGCAGAGTTGGTGTACAGGGAGAAGAGTAGGGGGGAAAGTACACAGCCCTGGGGTGATCCAGTCTGATGCTAACAGAGTCTGAGACAGTCTTTCCCAGCCGCACATGCTGCCTCCGGGTCCGTCAGGAAGTCGGTGATCCACCTGCAGAGGGAGTCAGGCACGTTGATCAGGGACAGCTTGTCCTGGAGCAGAGCGGGGCGGATGGTATTGAATGCAGAGCTGAAGTCCACAAACAGGGATCCCTGACGTGGGTTCCCTGGGAGTTCAGGTGCTGCAGGATGGAGTGGAGGGCCAGTTGACTGCGTCGTCCACAGACCTGGTGGCTCTGTAGGCAAACTGCAGCGGGTCAGGAGGGGAGTGGTGATGGTCTTGAGGTGGGGGCAGGACCAGGCGCTCAAAGGACTTCATGACTACAGAGGTGAGCGCTACAGGCTGTAGTCGTTAAGTCCAGTGATCTGTGGCTTCTTGGGGACAGGGACGATGGTATGACGTTTGAGGCAGGCCGGCACGTGGCATGACTTCAGGGAGGTGTTAAAAATGTCTGTGAAGACAGGAGTCAGCTCCTCCGCACAGGTCTCAGGGTGAGGGGAGACACGCCGTCCGGACCGGGGCCTTGCGCGGGTTCAGTCTGGAGAACTGTCTGTGCACGTCCTGCTCACTGATGGCAAGGGCAGGGGGGAGGAGGGGGGGGCGCCTTTGATGAAGTGGGGACCATGAGGCAGTGGCGCTGGGGGGAGGGGGGGAGTTGGACACAGCTGACGAGGTGTCAAAACGGACATAGTGTTGGGACAGTCTTTGACAAAGGGCTTTGTCATCCTGTCCTTTAGAAGCCTGAGGCTGATAGTTGGTGATTTGCCTCACTCCTCTCCACACAGAAGCAGAGTCGTTGGCAGTGAACTGTTGCTGGAGTCTCTCAGAATACACAGATTTAGCTCTCCTCAGCTCTCTCCTAAACCGGTATTTGGCCTCCTTGTAGCAGTCCCTGTCTCCACTTTTCAGCACTGCTTCCTTCTCCTTCCTGATCTGTCTGAGCTTAGCTGTGAACCAGGGCTTGTCGTTGGAGTAACTCACCCTGGTGCGCGATGGAAGAATGCTCTCCTCACAAAAGTGGATATATGAGTCACAGTGTCCGTGTATTCATCCAGATCATGCGGTGGCTTCCTTTAAACATGCCCCAGTCAGTATGTTCAAGCACGTGCTCAGCTCCTCCCCAGCTTCACTGGTCCATTTCCTCGTAGTGCTCACAACAGGTTTTGTGACTTCAGTCTCTGTCTGTATGTGGGAATCAGGTGGACCATCACGTGATCAGATAGTCCGAGCGCAGCGCGGGGGACAGCGCGATACGCGTCCTTAACTGTAGTGTAACAGTGATCCAGCGTGTTCTCTCCTCTGTGGGGCATTTAATAAACTGTTTGTATCGGGGGAGTTCGTGGCTCAGATTGCTCTGGTTAAAGTCGCCAACCACAATAACCAGAGAGTCCGGGAAAGTCCGCTCCGCTTGCTGAATGTGATCCACGAGCGCGCGCTGAGCATCGCGCAACGTCCGCGTCGGGCGGGACGTAAAACAGTGGCCAGGATGAATGAAGCAAACTCACGCGGGGAAATAAAATGGCTTGCAGTTTCTGATAAATATTCAGAACATGGTTGGAAGATCACAGATACATCGGAGCACCAGCTGCTGTTGATGTAGAAGCAGACTCCTCCGCCTGTGGTCTTGCCGGAGAGCCCCGTGTCCTCGGTCAGCACGAAACAGCTGAAATCCCTCGAGGAGGAGCGTGCTGTCCGTGTCTTTTCCTTGAGCCAGGTCTCAGTGAAGCAGAGGGCACACAAGGTGGAGAGGTCCTTAAATCGCATCAGCAGTCTCAGTTCATCTACCTTGTTATAAAGAGAGTTGACGTTGGACAGAAATATTCCAGGCAAAGCCGTGCGCGTGCCTTTCCTGCGAAGCCGCACGAGGGCACCCGCTCGTCTTCCTCTCTTTCGCCGTCTCACTTTTTGGGCTAAAAAGTGAACCAGATCGGCGGCAGGAGCCAAAAAAACTGGGAGTAGGTCCGTGGGAATGAAATTCCTGATATTTAGTAGCTCTTCACGGGTGTAAGAGCAGGCAGACACACAATTGACGAACAAAAACAAACAAAAAAAGCGCAGCGAAGCACCATGGCGACCACTTTGGGCACCATCTTGGATCTTATTTGGATCACACACAAATTCCAAATGAGTTTTGTCGCTGCGCCTCCAACCCCAAAACCTCTGGCAATGTGCTTCTGTCACAAGCTCGTAAGCTTTCAAAACAGCAGCCTTAACGACTGAGTAATTCCTACAGCCATCATCACTTAAGGAAGAATAAGCCTCCTGTGCTTTACCAGTGAATACTGACTGTAACCTTAAAGGCCAAATGTCACGTAATTTTTTTTCTAAATGACAACGAATTTAGATAAAATTCACATAGCTTAAACCAAATATTCATACCGGAGACCATATCACCCACCTGTATTACATAATTGCACAAAATACACCAGGTGAAGGGCCCCACCTTGCTTGCTGGCTTGTGACAGCCGTCCAGACCACGCCCATGTTTTTGACATCACCAGTTGTACCCTGGCTGCCCTGCCTATCCACATTCACACTTATCAACATTGGACAATCATGACGGAAAGTGACAGCGATTGTGAACAAATTAGTTTAGTTTTGTCTTTTTTTTTTGTCTTTTTTTTGTCAGTGGTTCAGACAGTGACAGAGGCATAGAACCTTACCGGTTCGAGCCGTCCGAGACGGAATCAGATGCTTTGTCTGATGACAACAGTTCCACCGATGACCAGAGAGCAGAACCAGTGGAAAATGTCATTGAACTGGACATTAATCGCCTCCAGAATTGTGAAGCCGAAGGGGGTCTGTCGAGGGCGCCCCATAAATATTGATTTTTCGGAAGCCATTATTATTACAGTGGAGGAGAGCCGCTGCTGTCAAGAAATTGACCAGATCAATATGAAAATGGAGGCGCATACCTGTCAAGTGAGACGTTTTCGCCGTATTTTGGTCCCAAGCGCGGCTGTGGGGGACGGCGGAGTGGTGGAGGACACTTTTCTGGGAAATATTTTAAATGTAGTTCGTGTTGTTATTGTCAAATATTTTAAGGAAAATACGGGGAAAATGCAATTTAGCAAAAACGGGCGTATTGCCATTTCTGTACGCCCAAAAGAAAAATATACAGGAAAAAAAAATTGAGTGTGTTGAGGAACACGTCCTGTGTGTGATCCCCCACAGCTGGTGCTGGCAGATCGCTCAGCGTGAGCTATTCTCACTACAATGAGAAGTGTGGAGTCACTCATTAGTCTAATTGTCGGGGCAGGCTGATCGCTCAGCGTGAGCTATTCTCACTACGATGAGAAGTCATTAGGACAATGGTTTAACACGTTCAGCTGTGCAGCGGTTGCGGAACAGACAGAGATCGCCTTACAAATACAGAATTCTGCTTTTTTTTTTTTTATTTTGCGCCGGACGCTGAGTTGTGTTGTTATTGTCAAATATCCATGAATCCTTAAAATATTTGACAATAACAACACGAGTTGCATTTGGGGCATTTCACAGAGAGGTGTCCCTTGTTGCTCTGCCGTCCCTTATAGCCGCTTTTTACGGTGTTGAAGTACGGCGAAAACGTCTCACTTGACAGGTATGAAAACATTTCCCAGAGAAGTGTCCCTTATTACCCAGCTGTCCCTGATAGTCCCGTTTTAAGGTATGGGTGAAATATCCAATTTTTTCTTTCTTGTTGCTCACTTCAACCTTCCAGTCTCCATATAAACAATCAATTGAAATACCCCAAGCATCAAACTAGGGTACAATCGATTTCGTCACTTCCGCCTTCTTCCCCAGGCGATTCCAGGGGCCGTGTCAGGCCAAGCGCGGCAGTTTTAAATTAACGAATATTCCGTTGTTACTGAAGCATATGCACCAAGACCCGAACGGATCGGTTCCCTTTTATATCTAGTTTCAAGATATTTAAAGTACCCTGTTACGTGACATTTGGCCTTTAATGAATGCGCGCTGTCAGACCAACCCCTCTCACATGCTGCACGTTCAAACAATCAGTGTCATTTTCATTAAATTTGGGCACCAACCTCATCTCCCTAACAACATCACACCTAAAGGAGGACGATTCAGAAAACTGCAGCACACCTTCAGACGTTTTACCAGATTTAATCAATTCCAATCTTTCCTTTTCTACCTCAAACTTCATTCGTTCTGTTTCTCGTTTTACTTTTTCTAGCGTTGGAGCCGTCTCCAACTCCAATCCCTGCTGCATTTGTATTAAAGCCATTTCTTTTTCTTTTTCCATTTGCATTTTTAACATTAACAGTTCTGTTATTCAAAAGTTACAGTACATTACTGGGCCTGTAGGAGACCGTGGGCAGACACGAATCCCCAGAACCAACAACATGGGCAGAAACGGGCAAAATATTCATTTTAAACAAGCTAACTTTCAAATTTGCCTTCACCATATCCTTAACACTTTTATCCCCAACATCAATGTCATAATGCTCAGCGATTTTAATCAACTAATCCTTATTACATTGATCCCAAAATTCCTGTGTTGGTGTTTGTAAAAATGCACTGATTATCTCAGCCATAATTCGCCATGTGCCCACCTTATAAAGGCACAACTAAAGACACACAAGACTGTAAGGTGTTCCTCAAACGCTCTCAAGACAAAACATGTCCCCAGAAGTAGAGATTTCCCACTGGCAACTTGTCAGGAAAACTAGCTAAAGCTCACCCCGGTCTTCATGAGGCATAGCAGTGGGTTGTGATGCATCAAATACCGCTGGCCCAGCAAAGGTGACCAGAAACTGGCAACCCCCTCCCTGTACACCACAGCGTCCTCCTGAGCCAATGAAAGGGAAAAGGGGAAGAGGCTGCTCTACTTGCCGTGCCCCAACACTACACAAAACACAGGACGAAACCCGAAGTGGGCAACGCCGCTTTGCCTGACAGGGGAACTCCACAATTAATGAGTGCATAGTGAACGCTTACCGTCTGTGCATTTGCACACCACCAACAGTAGGAAAAAAAGGAGTCTAGATATGGAAAAGCAAAAAGAGAAAAAACTCTCCACCTGCAACACCGGCCAAAAATGTTTAAACAAAATTACACTAACGCTCGTCCACCAAACCTTAATTAAGTTGAAACAAGCCACTGACTAAACAAGGGAAATCCCCAAACCGGTGATACCAATTATGCACCGGTAATCAGGAACCCACAGAGCACACTTAATAATTACCAGAGGAAGGAAAACGGAAAAACAAGCAACCTAAGCAAAAATATTTGCACCAAACATTGCAAAAACAGATTAATTGACACAGTTAACTAATTACACAACATGGAGCAAACTGCCGAAAAAAGTGTGCGAATATGTTTGGAATTAGGGCAGCTGTGGTGCAGGTGTAGTGTGGCCGACTACTGATCGGAGGGTCAGGGGTTCGATTCCCGCTCTGTCTGCAGTCTGCATGTCAAAGTGTCCTTGAGCAGGACACTGAATCCCCAGTTGCTCCTGGTGGATCAGGCCAGCGCCGGTGCATGGCGGCTCTGCTGCCATCAGTGTGTGAATGGGTGGATAGCAGGGTCTGTAAAGCGCTTTGGTCATCTAGAGATGAGAAAAAGCGCTATATAAGTGAACACCATTTACGATTTAGACGAGCCCCAAGTTTGCTCTGACCCGGCTCTAGGCCATAACAAATAAAGAGGATGCATAAGAGTTACCTTAAAAGTAAAAAGTGTTTATTTACAAAAAGTGCAAAAATGTGCAGTAAAGTAAAACAGCAAGAGTCCAAAAAGGTCCGGTGTGCCCAGGAGAGGAGAGCAGCCTCATCTGCCCGCAGATGACAGCCCTGCCAGCTGGTTGGACAGATCCTCTTTAATGGAGCTGCCCATTAACACCTGCTGCCAATCAGCTGATCACCTGAGAGAAGAATGAGATACAGGTGCACAGCCTAACTCCAGAGGGGACATGGCAACCGTCACAATAGAAAATGATCACCCACAGCAGAAAGTAAGTAAGTAAAATTTATTTACAGTATATAGCACTTCTCACAGAAAGAATCACAAAGTGCTTCATTATAAAATAAAACACACCATCACAAATACAACAATAAAGGCATTAAAAAAAAGGTATATAAAGACATTAAAAACATAAAATCATAATCCATAATCAAACTAAAAAGCCTGTTAAAACAGAAGTATCTTCAGTATCTTGCTATCCCTGTGCTGTTGCAATCCTGGAATTTCCCCATTGTGGGACTAATAAAGGCTTATCTTATCTTATCTTAGCTGCGTTTTAAAAGCATCAGCATAGTCTACTGAGTGCAAAGACAGTGGTAGAGCATTCCACAATTTTGGTGCCACTGCCTGAAAGGCTGTATCATCTCGAGTTTTAAAATGGGTTCGAGGGACAGCCAGTAAAAGTTGAATAGCTCTAAAAACAAGAACTAAAATTTTAAGTTGAATCCTAAAACCAATTGGGAGCCAGTGAAGTGCTGCTAAAACCGGTGTAATGTGAGCCCTTTCTTAGTGTGAGTTAAAAGTCTAGCAGCCGAATTTTGAACAACCTGGAGGCGTTGAAGATGCTTTTGGCTCAGACAGGTAAAAAGGACTATTACAGTAGTCTAAGCAAGAAGAAATAAAAGCATGTATAATCATCTCAGGTTCCTCCTTTGACACCAGGGTTCTCAACTTAGAAATATTCTTCAGATGGAAGAAACAATTTCTAATTAATTGATTACCGTGGTGCTCAAGAGACATAGCCGAGTCAAAACTAACGCCAAGATTCCGAAGACTCGCCTGGACAGAGGAACCTAGGGTACCCATGTGGTGCGTAATAAGTGGAATCTTGTTTTCAGGAGCAATAATTAATATCTCTGTCTTGTCTGAGTTAAGCTGTAAAAAGTTTGCACTTAACCATTGTTTGATGTTAGATAAGCAATTAGTTAAAGATGATAGCATGTAAAACTCAGACTCTTTAAAAGAGCAATACAACTGAATATCATCACCGTAAACATGATAAGAAATATCTTTAAACTGGCTAATTAGCCGTCCCAATGGCAAAATGTATATTAGAAATAAAATGGGTCCTAAAACTGAGCCTTGTGGTACCCCACATGAATACAGTGCTATTTCAGAAAAGATCTGATTCACGGACACGTTAAAGGTTCTTCCGGTGAGGTACGATGAGAACCATTTTAAAACAGAACCAGACAACCGTAGCTCTTTGAGTCTGTTGATCATTATACAGTGATCAACAGTATCAAGGCAGAAGAAAGATCCATTAAAACAGGAACTGTGTATTTACCAGTGTCAGCCACCATCATAATGTCACTGGAGACTCTGACTAAAGCTGTTTCGGTAGAATGATTTTTCCGAAAGCCCAACTGAAATTTATCCATGATATTACAATTTGCCAAAAATGACATAAGCTGCTCAGCCACTACCTTTTACAGAATTTTTGATGTGAAAGGGAGTTTAGAGATTGGCCTGTAATTATGTGGCTGTGATGGATCCAAACTCAGCTTCTTAAGAGTTGGTTCAATCACTGCATGTTTGAAGGAGCTGGGAACCACACCAGCTGAAAGTGAAATGTTTATCAGTTCAACAACTGAAGGACCAGTTGACTCAAAAACAGCTTAGTAGGGAGAACATCAGCAGGGGAAGAGGAGGGTTTCATCTTCTACAGCAGAGCGGCTCGATTCCGAGTTTTTTTTCCCCTTCCTCTCTCTTTTGATCACTTTTTTTTTCACCCCACTTATATCACGGACACACAGATCGTCCCAATGTCTCCTGAGCCGGTGGACGGAGCCACTGTTTATAGCAGGATACGATACAACAGGGAAGAGCTGCTAGCATTTAACCGCCACCCGGTCCCACTGGAAAAACTCGACATACCGAGAGAATTGAGGCGAAAGCGTCGCGGCTGCCGGGCTGGAGTAAGGCGGAGGACAAAAAATATAAGGTACAGACCCTCCCTTCCATCTGTTGTCATGGGAAATGTACGGTCGATACTGGGAAAGTTAGATGAGCTAGCGGCTATCTCCCGTTACGATAGCACTTACCGGGAGTGCTCTCTTCTTTTGTTTACTGAGACGTGGCTAACTGAACTAGCAGCAGATGCTAACATTGAGCTGGAGGGTTTTCACATGATACGAGCTGACCAAACACCAGAGAGTGGCAAAACTAGGGGCGGTGGAATGATAATGTATGTTAACAACAACTGGTGCAGACCGGGACATATCACTGTTAAACAACGACACTGCAGCAAAGACATTGAGTTGCTAGCTGTTAGCATGAGGCCTACATATCTCCCGAGAGAACACTCACACGTGATCTGCATTGTTGTTTATGCAAATCCAACGGCGAACGCTGGGACAGCGCGTGACGTCATCCATTCAGTAACCAGCAGGCTGCAGACAGAACACCCAGATGCTCTTCTCCTCATCTCAGGCGATTTCAACCACGTTTCACTGTCTCCCATTCTGCCCACTTTCACCCAGTATGTCACATGCCACACTAGAGACAATAAAACACTGGATTTGTTCTACGCAAACACTAAGGAGGCGTACACCTCATCACAACTCCCCCCACTTGGGAGATCGGATCACAACTTGGTTCATCTCCGACCGGTGTACAAACCCCTAGTGCACAGACAACCTCCGGCCTTGCACACTGTGGAGTTATGGTCTGAGGAGACAATGGACACTCTAAAGGACTGTTTTGAAGCCACTGCCTGGAAGCAGCTCTGCGATCCACATGGTGAGGACATCGATGGCCTCATTCACACCTTCACGGGCTACCTCAGCTTCTGTGTGGACAAATCCGTTCCCACCAAGACCATACGGCGTCACTCAAACAACAAACCCTGGATCAACCCTGAGATAAAAACACTTCTGAGAGAGAAGAAGAGGATCTTCAGGTCGGGGAACAGGGAGATGCTGAAGTCCGTACAGAGGGAGCTGAGGAGAAAGATCAGAGAAGGCAAGGACAGCTTCAGGAAGAAGATGGAGGACAAGCTGCAACAGAGCGACATCAGCGGGGTCTGGAGAAACCTCAAAACCATCTCGGGGCTCCAGAATACCTCCACCCCAGGCCACGGGGGGGCTGGGAGTGGGCGAACAACCTGAATCTGTTTTTCAATAGATTTGACCAACCGCCCTCCCCCCTGTCTGCACAACAACCACTGCTGCCCTCTAAGAAATCAAGTCCTGCTGCCCACTCCCCACTCCACCGACCCCCCCCCCCCCCACTCCCAACACACAGCCCCCCATCCTGACCCTGACCAAGACCCAGGTGAGGACGGAGCTGAGGAAGATCAAGGCGAGGAAGGCGTCGGGACCGGACGGCATCAGCGCAAAGCTCCTCAAGTCCTGTGCAGACCAGCTGTGTGGGATTGTGACGTATATCTTCAACCTGAGCCTGAAACTGGGGAGGGTACCACAGCTGTGGAAAACATCTTGTGTGGTACCTGTACCAAAAACTTCCCACCCCAAAGACCTGAACAGCTACAGACCGGTGGCCTTGACGTCCCACTTGATGAAGACCCTGGAGAGACTGCTCCTTGCTCATCTCCGCCCCCCGGTGGAACCAGCGATGGATCCACTCCAGTTCGCCTACCAGCATGGCATTGGGGTGGAGGATGCGGTGATCTTCCTCCTTCACCGTTCTCTGTCCCACCTGGAGAAGCCCGGGAATATGGTGAGGATCATGTTCTTTGACTTCTCCAGTGCTTTTCAACACCATCCAACCGATGATCCTGAAGGACAAGCTGCTGCGCGCAGGGGTGGACCAGCACCTGTCATCATGGATCCTGGACTACCTCACGAACCGGCCTCAGTTTGTGAGAACCCGGGACTGTGTTTCCGACACGATCATCAGTAGCACGGGGGCCCCCAGGGAACGGTGCTGGCTCCCTTCCTGTTCACTCTTTATACTGCGGACTTCTCACACAACACAACACATTGCCATCTACAGAAGTTCTCTGATGACTCTGCGATCGTTGGTCTCATCTCCAACGGAGATGAAGCTGAGTACAGAGGGCTTATCCAGGACTTTGTGGACTGGTGCCATCGGAACTGCCTCCAGATCAACGCGAGGAAAACTAAGGAGCTGGTGGTGGACTGCCGCAGGCATGGGCAGCCCCTCACAGCACCAGTAAATATACAGGGAACAGACATCGAGATGGTGACATCCTATAAGTACCTGGGTATTCATCTGAACAATAAACTAGACTGGTCACACAATACTGACACACTCTACAAGAAGGGACAGCGCAGGCTGTTCCTGCTGAGGAGACTCAGGTCTTTTGGTGTACAAGGGGCGCTGCTGAAGTCATTCTATGACACGGTGGTGGCATCAGCCATCACTTTTGGAGTGGTCTGCTGGGGCAGTGGCATTACTGCAGCCGATAGGAAGAGACTGAACAAACTGATTAAGAAAGCTAGCTCTGTCCTGGGGCAACGCCTTGATCCGATGGAGGAGATAGGAGAGAGAAGGACGGTGGCTAAACTGTCATCTCTGCTGGAGTCCGAGTTCCACCCTATGCAGGACATACTGGATGCACTGAGGAGCTCATTTAGCAGCAGACTACATCATCCCAGGTGCACAACCGAGAGGTTTCGTAGGTCCTTCCTACCAACGGCTGTCAGACTGTACAACCTAAGCAGGGCTGCTCGCAGAGATAGCAAAAAGACGTAACAAACTAATAGTTTTTTTGAATGCAAAAGATGCAATAGACTTAAACAATGGTCCTCTCCGGCATACAACTAGGAACATACCGGTCGCTGTGGAGGGTGAGAATATGTATGGGCACATAATCATACCATGTAGGATAACTAAATAGACGGTTATGCTGTTTCATCCCACCTAGCAACAATGCTCTGCACTGTGTGTGTTTATATATTTACATATTTATTCCATCTAGCTACAATGCTCTGCACTGGGTGTGTTTATATTTATATATCTATATATTTATTCCATCTAGCTACAATGCTCCGCACTGTGTTTTTATATATCTACATATTATTCCATCTAGCTACATTGCTCCGCACTGTGTGTGTTTATATACTTGCATATTTATTCCACCTAGCTGCAATGCTCCGTACTGTGGGTGTTTATATATTTACATATTTATTCCATCTAGCTACAATGCTCTGCACTGTGTGTTCATATATTCATATATTTATTCCATCCAGCTACAATGCTCTGCACTGTGTGTCTGTGTGTGTGTGTGTATATATATATTTTATAGTAATATGTACATATGTATATTAGCTGCTCTTGCTTGCTTGTTTTTTTTTTCTTGCCTTCTGATTGTTGCTCTGAGTGTTGCTATCCCTGTGCTGTTGCAATCCTGGAATTTCCCCGTTGTGGGACTAATAAAGGCTTATCTTATCTTATCTTATCTTAAGTACAAGGTGAGGGCATAACACTGGCACAGTTAAGAGAAGATGATGGCAAAATGTTTTCCCTGATATCTCTAATTTTATCTACAAATAAATTAAGAAACTTGTTACTGTCTGCTTTACAGAACACAGTAATTAGAGGGGCGGCAGGTGAGACAAGCGTGTTAATTGTGTCAAGATTCTGGGATTTTTCTTATTTGTGAAAATTATTTTTGAAAAATACCGATTCCTGGCATCCCTCAACTGGATTGAATGGAGTCATTTATCCAGGGATGAGACTTTTTAGGAGAAGCAAGGACAGATTTCACTGGTGCCACTTTGTCTAAAATAGCCATACAGTGGCTGTCTAATGTCTGAGTGAAGGCATCAGGGTCTTTAATTCCCATCAGTAAGTGGGGCTCAAACAAATCAGAGAAGTCGTTTGCTGCCTCTTGGTTAATGATCCACCTTTTTGCTGCCATTTCCAGAGGGGGAGGATTCACAGGGGAGTTAACATTATAAAGCACACAGCTGTGATCACTGATCTGGAAGTCATCCACACACATTTTCAATATTCAAGCCCAGAGAAAAACAAGGTCCAAGGTATGACCCTTAGCGTGTGTAGGGCCTGAAACATGCTGGATGACATTATAAAAATGAGTGATGGATAAAAAGTCAACAGCTGTGTTACATGTAACATCATCAATATGAATATTAAATCACCAATGATTAAAACCCTCCCAATTTAATAAGAGAAGATAAAAGGTCTGTAAAATCTGTAAGAAAGACACTTGCAGGACCAGGAGGACGGTAGATTAAAACATAGTAAAAGACATTAAAGGTCCCGACTTTTATTATCCGAGACTCAAAGGAGGAGAAGGGCTCAGAGTTTACCAGTCTGCACAGGTGGCTGTCCCGGTGTACCACAGCAAGTCCTCCACCACGACGCGCAATCCAGGGAGTCCCGATAACAGAGCAGCTAGGGGGACAGAGCTCCTTCAGAACTCAGAACTCAGAAAAGATTTATTGCCAAGTACATTAATAGATTCTGATAACATACGAGGGATTTGACTTGACACAGAAATTGAACCTGCATTTCCGGTGACGCGGCGGCATCTGAAACGCGCCTGTCAACAGAAGGGTACAGGTGGCATAAGAATAATACAATAGGAAGGAGCAAAAAAATCATTGATTTCAGAATAGTGGTCACATATGATCAATATTATGATTACAAAGAAAAAAAAAAAAGCCCTCAATGCACAATCAGCAGACCAAAAGTTCACAAGACACAGAGAGAGCAGTGTGTGAGTCATCTTTATTGTCAGTTGTGTGGATCAGTATGAGTGTAATGTTGAAGTGTGAGTGTTGTATCAGTTAAGAACAACAAGGACTCTTTGGCAGGAGATGTTGTGTCTAACTGCTGGCAGTTTTTGTCCTTGGCCATGCAGCTGCCTGTCCGAAGGCCATGAGCTCAGTGTTTTGAAAAACACAGACTGCAGATGATCAGGAGGATTTTTGTGAGGGAGCCGGATTAAAGCCGAATGGTACTGAACACAGAGAAAAACTTTATATTCTCTTACAAATTCAGTACTTAATCCTTCATTGCTGGGAGTTGAGTCCATCGTGGATAGACCTAAGCGTAATCATGATGTAATCCACCTTCCGAGACAGTTCTCCATTTGTCGCTATCAGGGTCTTCTCCATTTTTTCAATTTGATGGATGCACCTCGCCTGGCCAGCATTTTGATAGGTTGTATCCATCTTCAACAATTTGTGGTACACCAGGACAATCCCAGATCCAATCAGAACGATCCCAATCACCATTACTACGAAGACGTACAAATCTTCTACATCTTCGATAAAGAGATTAGTCAGGCACAAGAGTTTCCAATTACTTGTCTCCCGTAAATAGCCCGCAGCAGCCGTTCCTGCGGGGCAGACAACCTCCCCCGGGGCACTTTTCCTCGTTGAAAAGATAGTGTCAATTGCGTTCAAAGCCCAGCTTATTAGTTCCATAATTTCTTTCTTTCGATAATCAGCAGTAAGACGCAGACAGACAACAGCAAGCTGGGATCCAGTTAGTTGGGGAGGAGGAAATGAGTCGGGAGCAGAGAGAAGAGAAAAAGGCGTCTGCTCTCTTTGGAGGCGGAAGTGAAAGATGGAAAAACTCATTTTCTCTCTGCCACGTTTCCACCAGGAACATAAAATCCATATCCTCTCTCAAGAAGAGTTCATTAAGAGTGAAGGATGTGTTGGAAATGGAGCGAGGATTGAGCAACGCCATCCGGATGGGTGACAGCTCATCTGCACTCACAGCTGATCGGAGTGAAACTGACAGCATGCACCTGACGCAGTCACGTGACTTCCGGCTGCGCCAGGCGGTCAGCCTCCGGTCAGGCAGGACAGCTCGAGACCCTGATGGCAAGACCATGATCCTGTCCACAAGCGTCCTGGACATAAGTGTTTGTGAGATGGGAGAGCAATCAGCAGCTGCAGAGGAGCATCTGTAGTCACGTCCTGGATGGGAACCCGCAGCAGACACCGGGTATGTTCACGGTGACCAGACCAGAAACTCTGTCCGGAGGGCTCGTCTCCTCTTAGCTTGGCAGCCAGCTCTGCAACCCTGTCTCCTGGGCTTCTTCCCAGGCGTACCAGGATGCCAGCTTGCGAAGAGAAGCCGGTACTCGGGTGAGGAGGGAGAACACACAAACAGGGGCGGAAAAGTTTGTCTGTAGCCCTCCCAAGAGTCAAATGGTCTTTCCATAGACAGTTTAATCCGGTACAACAACTGTCAATCATATCTCAGTGTAGCGAAGACACATTCATTTAGTGATGGGATTGATAAAACAACAAAAATGACAAACAGAGATAGACGGCACAGATGAAGAGAGGCAGTAGCCAGGCCAAACACAGGCGCCATCTTGTCATATCTGTGCATGGAAGCTCGTTCTGTCTGCATGTGCCAAAACGCGTTTGGTGGACACGCAGTCTTAAAACAGTAAAAATTCTCTGACATACATGAGTTAATGAAAGAGCTGCTGCTGACAGATTGACTGAGGAAAAATGAGGGGACTGTGTAACACGTGAGGTTTTTAAAGTCTGAAATCAGAGAGAACTGTATCTCCGACAGGATCTTCTCATGGAACAGCACAAGTGTTCTCTGTGTACCATTAAGGCCTTTACATACTCCACAAGAACAGAGAATCTTTTTCTTGACATGGCAAGAAGAAAAAGAAAGTTCTTTCTGGCCAGGACATTTCATACTTCACAAAAAACTCAAGTGCAGAACTCCTGGGAAATTCACATTTCTGACCAGTCACACAACAGTTCTCGGACACCCCACAAGAAAAGAGTTCTGCCACGATGATGTGTCATGAACAAGCTGCAAGAATTCCCAAACCAGGGCTGCTAGAACAAATTGACGTCATTTTGTTCTAGCAGCCCTGGGAGAGGGAACAAGTTTCTCTGTTCTTGCGGAGTTTGTAAAGACCTTTAACCTAGCAACGCCTCAACGTGTACTGTAGAAGAATTTGTTTTAAGCAATCTAAACAAGAAGGAGCGGTGTGATGAGGGTGAAGCTGTGTCGGCATCCTCAACAGTGATTCCTCTGCTGCTGAAGGATGGGTGAGGCCGTTGTTGGTAGAAATCACTGACGTGTGAGACATGACGAGGAAACGTTTCTGTTGCCTTTGTGTTTATTCAGAGACAGATGGTGAATTACTGTCCAAGGAACATGGGCAGTGTTTCCTCTGGCTTAAAGACCTTGGCACAGTGGCAACATATTTTTCCAGGGTGGGGGGAGCAGAAAACACATGACACTGTTGTAACCAGAATATGTTAATTTTGTACTATTTATTTGGGTTTTTTTTTTTGTAATTTTCCACAGTAACTTTACATATGCAACTTACCATTTGAAGTATTGTACAACCCAGGCTTGAATGTTGGAATATTGGGCCAGTTGGGGTCCCACCCAGAGGTCCTGTGTTTGGACTTTTTATTAGTGTCATCCTTCTCTCCTTCCTCTGCCCTCACCTCTCCTGGACCCTCTGCTTGAACACTTTACTGTCCTTGGCTCCTCTCTTCTGTCTCATCTTTCCCTCTCTGAACTCTATGTCTAATTCAGGTTCTCTCGCTGTCTATGGTGGAATACAAACAGGTTAGAAAATATCAAGTGTCAGGTTTTGTCCTGCAGGATTTTTTTTTTTTTGTCATGGTTTACATAAATGACAAAAATTTGTGTAGTTTTTGTATTTTTATTCTAGCGTTTCTTTTTTCCATTGAGAGAGTAGGGAAGGAAAAAACATTCATAATAGTAATGTACTCATGCATACTTAAATTATATGATCAGAGGTGGGTATAGTAGCCAGAAATTCTACTCATGGAAAAGCAGTGCAATGAAATTAATAACTGAAAGTAGAAAACCAAAAATTTCTAGTTGAGTTAAGGGTACAAAGAGCAGCCACTTAACGACTTGAGTAATGACTTCAGTCTTGAAGGTTTGAGGTTTTTCTCCAAAATTTGTAACAATTTTCTTACAGTTTTCTACATTTTTCTGTAAATTTATCTAAATTTGAAACCCTTTTCCTCAAATTTGTAATTTCCTCTTGTAAAATTGACTTTTCTTGTACATTTGAGACTTTATTATAAATTTGTGGATTTTATGGCTATTTTTTGTCTATTTTTTAAAATAAAATTAGTTTTTTTTTTTTTTTTAAATAAATTTGAAACAGATTATGGTAATTTATTTATTTATTTTTTTTACTTTTTCCTTATAACAATTTACATTTTTGACCATAATTTTGAAGAGCCAGAACAGAACAATAATTTAACTCTGATATTTCAAAGAAAAAAAATAATAAAATTGTATTTAATGAAATAAATTAACTTAAATGATCAAAGATAGTTATTTCTGTTATAATATTTTTACCAAAGATGCAGTTATTTCTGTTACAATATTTCTTTATATTTATAGTTTTTTAGAAATCTCACCACCCAGACAGCAGGAAAAACCTCCCTTATTTTGAAATCCAGATGTTGGTACATTTAGTGTGTCTGAAGGCTGCTGACGGATTAAAGTCACTGACTTGGTGAATTTCGGTCATCTTAACTTGCCAGGTACATAATTATTACCTCCGCCAAGGAGGTTATGTTTTCATCGGCGTTGGTTTGTCTGTCTGTCTGTCTGTTTGTTTGATTGTTAGCAAGATAGCTCAAAAAGTTATGGACGGATTTTCATGAAATTTTCACAGATTGTCACAAATGGGGTATCCTACAGATGATTACATTTTAGTGGTGATCCGGATCACCGTCCAGAAGAAAACCGCCATTACGGAAAATGCGATTTTCGTGAATAACTAGTGAACCACTAATCCTATCATTGTGAATCCAATTGCTAGTCATATGTTTTCATGGTCAAGGAATCTGAAAACGTACACACGAACACTGTATGGTGGGAACTGTGGCGCTTGGTGGAGGTCTGCGATCTCCGAGTGCTTTTCTAGTAATGACCATAAATTAGTTAATTAATATTAACTAAGGTAAAGGTTGAAAACGGCTCCTTTACATTCTTGTCTAAAATAAGAAAAACAAAACTAATAATTAAAAATAAGACAAAATGAACCAACTCCAGCTCCTAACCACACCTGTTAGCTAAGCGACTCTTCATTATTGCTCCCTTTACCAGTGGGTTAAAACCATGATAAATGCCTCCACTGCTTACATACCTCTTCTGCTTTTTTTTGTATTTAAAGTACTTAAATAAGCTCATGTTTCTCTCACAGTCATGCTAATGACGAGACACTGCTTGGCGACTAGAACACGCAGGCGAGATGCTTCTGAACTCCACGCGGATGATGGTCACGCGCATTGTTCATGCGCGTGCTTGCGAATTGTCATTCCTTCAGAAATTTTTCTTAAATTTATATTTCCTCATAGAGTGGCAGAAATTTTTCAGGCGTGGCGGGCCGCCACTGGGAAATGTTACCAAAGGAAACCCTGTGGATGGGCTCTATGATTGAAGCTGTCTGTACTCACGTTTCTTTTTTTTCCTTCAGATTCAAAGACCACCCCACGCTAAACGACCGTTACCTGCTTCTCCATCTACTGGGACGGGGAGGCTTCAGTGAAGTTTACAAGGTGAGGCTGCAGGGCGGCCGGCTCTGTGTCAATGCAGGAGTCAGCATCAGTCATGCCCGTTTCATGGAGTTGTTTGCTTCTAAATGACACCTCAAAAAAAAGCATCTGTGGTAGTTTTGATGAGGGATGGACTTTTGTTACAACTGTCTTAAATAATCAAATATTAACGTTAGGACAAGGAGGTCACAGGTTCAAACCCACAGCAACCTCTCTGTATGGGTGTTCACCGGGCACTCCTGTTTCCTCCCACAGTCCAAAGACATGCTCTTTAGGGTAATTGGCATCAGGATTCTAGACTGTCCTTAGGTGTGAATGCGAGACTGAGTGGTTGTCTGTCTCTGTGATGGACTGGAGATCTGGCCCCATCCCCCGACCAGGTGGTTAGTATCAGTGTTAAACTATTTAGTTTTGTAAATTTTCAACCTTTTTCTAATAAATTTGACTTTTTTTTTCTTCTAAATTTGACTTTTTTCCTTATAAATTTGAGGGGTTTTTTTCTGCAAATTTGCAGTGTCCATATAGATCAAGTGGTTAAGATGAATGATTGAATATCGGTGTACCTAAAATTAAGGTCTTGAGTTTCCTTAATTAAATGGTTAAATCCATGGTTCAGCTGTGTTGAATGGAAGCATAGAAACAAGCCATTTTACTATAACTCGTGCATGCCCGTAGAAAGCAAGTATTGGTGTGTGAAACAGGGAGGCCAATTAGGCTTTCCAGGCCCAAATGTAGGCTGTGTTTGAAAGTGGGCCAGAGAGGCTGGCAAGGTCACACCCACCAGCATGTGATATTTTACAGCTCCACTTGTCTACTGTAAGGAACTGCAGGACTTAACAGAGTGTTGTGTATCGTATGAGAGATATGAGATAAACTATAATGCCAGCTACAGAGGACAAAGATGAATTGCCGAGTTTTAGGAGCTTTGGCAAATATCTAATCAGCCAATCAATTTGTCTCCCTGTATCTCTGTCAATAAAGTGGTGCATGACAGTGTGACCAGGTCGACACTGCAAGTAGTGGAGTTTAATTATTTAAAGACTTATGAAATATTAAGAAACTGTAAATTCAAGTCATTTCAAGGTTTTGGAAAGACTTTGTAATCCAGACAATTTCATGGAATTTGCAGAATAAGTCAGGCAGCCCCAACATAAACATCAACGTAAATGTAAAATATAATGTAGAAATTTACAGATATAAGGTTCATTTAACAACTTTATTGCAATGGCAATATAAATTAATAAAAGTCATGAACATAAATACTTGAAAAAAGTGCTTGTAAAATGATAATAAAATAGAATGAGCAAATAAAAATTAAAAAAATGATTTTTTTTTCAATTATAATAAAAATAATGAATGCAAAATTAACTTTAACTTTTTCACACAGGGCCATGTAGGTTTGAATTCTTTTTCCCCTTAATAATAAACACCTTCAATTAAAAACTGCATTTTGTGTTTACTTGTGTTATCTTTGTCTAATATTTAAATTTGTTTGATGATTGGAAATTATCTGAATGTTTTAGCAAAACCATCAGAATCCCTCTAAGTGCTTCAGTCACTGAGTAACAGTGATCTAAACACAGTAAATTTGAAGAAAATAAAGTTCGCCTGGGTGGTTTTTTTTGTTTTTCTCTCTCTCTCTCTCTCTCTCTCTCTCTCTCTCTCTCTCTCTCTCTCTCTCTCTCTCTCTCTCTCTCTCTCTCTCTCTCTCTCTCTCTCTCTATATCTATCTATCTATATATATATATATATATATATATATATATATATATGCCTGAAAATCTAGTCTGGCTGAGGGCCCTGACCGGGAGGTCTTCAACTCCCACCTCCGGAAGAACTTCAACCACATTCTGAGGGAGTCTGGAGACATGGAGTCTGAATGGGCCATGTTCTCCACCTCTATTGTTGAAGCGGCGGCCCAGAGCTGCGGCCGGAAGATGGTCGATGCATCTCGTGGTGGCAACCCCCGAACCAAGTGGTGGACACCAGTGGTGAGGGGGGCCATTAAGCTGAAGAAGGAGTCCTATCAAGCTTGGTTGGCTTGTGGGACTCCCCAAGCAGCTGAGGTGTACCGGCAGGCCAAGCAGAGTGCAGCTCGGGTGATTGCTGAAGCAAAAACTCAGGTATGGGAGGAGTTCAGTGAGGCCATGGAACAAGACTTTCGGTCAGCCTCAGAGAGATTCTGGCAAACTGTCTGGAGGCTCAGGAGGGGGAAGCAGCTCCCTCTCCACACTGTGTATGGTGCGGATGGGGCGCTGCTGACTTCGATTGGGGATATCGTCGGGTGGTGGAGGGAATACTTCGAGGATCTCCTCAACCCCACTGATACGCCTTCCACAGAGGAAGCAGGGCTTGTGGACGAGGGGGACGACTCGCCTATCACAGGGGCTGAGGTCATCAAGGTGGTTAAAAATCTCTTTGGTGGCCGGGCCCCGGGACGAGATTCGCCCTGAGTACCTCAAGGCCCTGGATGTTGTAGGGCTGTCATGGTTGACACGCCTCTGCAACATTGTGTGGGGGTCGGGGGCAGTGCCTTTGGCATGGCAAACCGGGGTGGTGGTTCCTCTCTTCAAAAAAGGGAACCGGTGGGTGTGCTCCAACTTCAGAGGGATCACACTCCTCAGCCTCCCTGGGAAGGTCAAGGTACTGGAGAGGAGAGTCCAGCTGTTGGTCGAACCTCGGATTCAGGAGGAGCAATGTGGTTTTCGTGCTGGCCGTGGCACATCGGACCAGCTCTTTACCCTCTCGAGAATCCTCGAGGGTTCGTGGGAGTTTGCCCCAACCAGTTTACATGTGTTTTGTGGACTTGGAGAAGGCATTCGACCGCGTCCCTCGTGTTTTTTTTGTGAGGGGTGCTTCGGAAGTGTGGGGTATCGGGCTTGTTGTTACGAGCTATTCGTTCTCTGTATGACCATTGTGAGAGTTTGGTTCGTATTGCCAACACTCGATCGGACTCATTGCCAGTGAGAGTTGGACTCCGCCAGGGCTGCCCTTGGTCACCAGTCCTGTTCATAATTTTTATGGACGGGATTTCCAGGCGCAGCCAGGGAACGGAGGGTGTCATGCTTGGTGACCACAAGATCTCATCTCTGTTGTTTGCAGATGATGTCCTGCTGGCTTCATCCAGCAATGACCTACAGTTCTTGCTGGGACGGTTTGCCGCTGAGTGTGAAGCGGCTGGGATGAGAATCGGCACCTCCCAAGTCCGAGTCCATGGTCCTCAGCCGGAAAAAGGTGGATTGTCCTCTCCAGGTTGGGAACAGGCTCCTGCCCCAAGTGGGGGAGTTTAAGTGTCTCAGGGTCTTATTCACGAGTGAGGGGGGAATGGAGCGAGAGATGACAGACAGATCGGAGCAGCTTCTGCAGTGATGCGGACATTGTACCGGTCTGTTGTGGTGAAGAGGGAGCTGAGTTCTAAGGCAAAGCTGTCGATTTACCAGTCAATCTACGCTCCTACTCTTTCCTGTGGTCATGAGCTTTGGGTGATGACTGAAGGAAAGAAATCGCGGATACAAGCGGCTGAAATTAGCTTTTTCCGTAGGATTGCTGGACTCACCCTCAGAGATAGGGTGAGGAGCTCAGTCATTCGGGAGAGGCTCAGAGTAGAACCGCTGCTCCTCCACATTGAAAGGAGCCAGTTGAGGTGGTTTGGGCATCTGATCAGGATGCCTCCTGGACACCTCCCACTTGAGGTGTTTCGGGCACGTCCCGCTGGGAGGAGACCCCGGGGCAGACCCAGGACTCGCTGGAGAGACCATGTCTCCCAGCTGGTCTGGGAACGCCTTGGTATCCTCTCTGAAGAGCTGGAGCAGGTGGCTGGGGAGAGGGAAGTCTGGGCTTCTCTGCTTGAACTGCTGCCTCCGCGACCCGGACCGCCGGAAAAGCGGTAGAAGATGGATGGATGAAATGCCTGAAAATAATACACAGCTGTTAGATACTGACTGGAAAACACAATATCAATGTAGAACCCAGTGTTATGAGGTCCAGGTAATAATTTGGTAACAATCTGACAAGAAATGAATATATTACACACCTTTTTTCTCAGGCTACAACCAGGTGTCTTCAAACTGTGTCAAATGGAATCATGGTCGTCCTCCTGTCATTCTTCAGCTAATGACCGGGTCAAGTAATTAATACTTTTGTTGATGTTCAGTGTTAATTTTAGCCATTTTTCAAAAAGGTAAGTGATGTTACAATGCTACTGCCTTGGATTCACAGACTGTTTTACGCTAGCGTTACGCACATGCTTTACACATGGGCTTTAGAGGGAGAAGTGGGCTGAATGCCCCCTTGTAAGGTATCCCTGAATTCAGAAATTTATTGACTTAGCCACACGTCCATCATTTGCTTACTCTGATACAATTGGCTCATTGTGTTTCCATTAGCCATGAGGCTAGATCTTCATGGACCTTAATCACTCATTGGGTTTCTACAGCTTTCAGTCACAAAATGGAGGCTCTGTTGTATCAAATGAGCTATCAATCAGTTGTAAAGATCCACCCCCACCTTAGGTTTGTGTTTCTGGTTCAACCACCCGGAAGTGTCCCCCCACAAACGATCAACTGGAGTTTACCGCTGAGTTTCAAACAAATGCTCCTACTTTATGGGCAGTTTTCACCATCACCATCAAGATGGACAATAAATCTTACTCAAATGGATCTATTGGACCTTTTGCGAAACAAATGGACCGTATTTGTTGAATGATCATTCATTCAAGGATGGCAAGGAAGCTCCTTTCTTTCCATGAAAGGCATGAGTCACTCGTTTGTTTTCAAGCTAACACTAGCCTGATAGAAGTTCTTTTTAAATCCAATGTTATGATTTTTTGTGAAATCTGTTTTAATAACCAAATAGACAAAATTTTAAGCTTTCAAATGATGTAAGGTATGACTGCCTACTGTAAGCATGTTTAACACAATTCACTGTGTTGCAGCTGAGACATTTAAACGGCATTTAAATACGCCTGCCTGCAGTACCCCGGAACGTTAAGAGGTTTTAAGGATGGTCCGTTATTTTCTGACATCTACTCCTCCACCACTGGGTCAGAGAAGATAAAAACTTTGACATAACATGCAAACAGCAGAATTAAAATTAACGGGCTACTGATGTATTAGTAGCACACAAAAATCCAGCTGGAGAGTGGCTACATCATACTTCCTTGTTGTTATCACATGATCACAGTCGGTCCTCCTCAATCTTGCTCAGGTCTTTTTCAGGCTCTCGCGTTATTTTATATAATACTCATTAGGGCTGTGCGAAAGGACGATGTATATCGGTGACAAGGTAAAGTCTACCTTTTCATATAAAACTGTCATTTATATCGGGATTTAAAAGACTCATACCCCGTTTCTACTTGTCACCGCCCATCTCTACCCCGCAGTGCGCCAGGTGTGTAGGTTCTGGTGTCTGGTGGTTAGCACAGTAGCTAACTGCAAGCTAATGTTTTGGTCATATAGCTAATACTTCTGTTAACCAGGGATGTGGGAGTTTTTCCCACCGTGCTGCATCAGAGAGGATAGTCCTCTAACCTCATTTTAATTAGAGGTAAGTAATGTGAACACCATCTCTCTCTAATTATAAAACTTAACACTAGGTGGCACGTGAACACGCAGCGGCTTCCCTTCTTGTTTTGTGCCGTTTAGTGTTGTTTAAATTACGCCTAAGTGTATATTCATGTGTTTAATTCCACATATGATGCTGTGCAGAAGGTACAGTCGCCACAGCCTTCTGGAGATAAGGACCAAACATTACATCCTGCATCAGAGCGTTGCAGAGGAACTCTGGCCTAGGTCTTCTCCACCAGACCTCCATACCCCCTGCCTCGACTGCTGTGTCTCATCCCAAATGGGGACGCCGCAGATGGTGTGAGCGAAGATGGAAGAGAGGTAAACGTGGAGATATCCAAACAAAGCTAGCCGCTAGCCCACACAGACTCCCCATTCCTTCCCTCATTCTGGCCAACGTAAGCTCACTAGACGACAAAATAGATCACATACAGCTCCTGAGAACTACACAACATGACGCGCAGAACTGCTGTGTTTTTATCTTTACAGAAACGTAGTTAAATGACAATATCCTGGACTCTGCTATTCACTTAGCGGGGCTAACATGCTATCGTGCCAATCGGGTGTTCATGGAAGGAGGGAAGAGCCGCGGGGGTGGCATGTGTGTTTACATCAGTGACGCTTGGTGCCAAGATGAAACTGTTATGCATAAACACTGTTATCCATTGGTGGAGTTTATGATCATCAAGTGCCGACCCTTCTACTTACCGAGAGAAATTACATCTGTCCTGCTAGTTGCTGTGAATGTCCCACCCATCGGCGAGAGGAATAAAGCACTAAAGGAACTCTATCAGGCTATAAGTGAGACACAAACGGCACATCCAGATGGATTCCTCATCACAGCAGGAGACTTCAACCATGCAGATTTAAAGGCCCTCCTACCAAATCTACACCACATGTAGACTTTCCAACAAGAGGAGACAATTTGCTGGACCTGGTGTACACAACTCACAAGAAAGCATACAAAGCCTCCCCCCTTCCCCACCTGGGTCTCTCTGATCACATCACCATCTTATTAAGGCTGGCATACAAACCCAGAGGGAAAACAATCAGACCAACAAAAAAGCAGGTACGTGTGTGGCCAGAGGGGGCCTCTGATGCTCTGAAAGACTGCTTCATCACTACAGACTGGAACACTTTCAAACATGCAGCCACTCACAATGGACACAGAAACCTAGAGGAGTACACTGAGGTTGTTGTTGCATAGCTAAATGCATTAATGATGCCACTCACTGCAAAACAATCACTGTTTGTGCCAACCAAAAGCCGTGGATGACAGCAGAGGCCCACAGGCTCCTGAGGGCTTGGGATGCAGCCTTCAGGGCCGGCAACACTGCAGGACTAACAACAGCTAGGGCCAACCTGTCCTGTGGCATCAAGGAGGCAAAACGACAGCACAGCGTGAAGAGTACCCTCTGCAGGATCAACCCACGCAAGAGAGCTGGTCCAGACAACATACCAGGTCGCGTTCTGAATGACTGTGCAGAGGAGCTGAAGAATGTCCTGGCTGACATCTTCAACATCTCCCTGAGTCAAGCTGTTGTCCCCACGTGTTTCAAAACTGCAACCATAATACGAGTCCCAAAGAAGCCCATCCCACCCAGCTACAATGATTACTGGCCCGTAGCACTGAAAATGTTGCCAATTAGATTTTTAGTCTTAATTTCACCAACCATCAAATATTAGGCCATCAGGACCCTGAACTCTGTCTACTCTCGCCCCCCACCCTGGACCATAACGCACTCACCCGCACAATAACTACCTCAGCTGTTGGCACAGAAAGACTGGCATACCAACAGTAATACATCTGCTGCTGTATGTTTCTGCACTTTACTGCAACCATTTGCACAAATGCCATATCTGCTGCTGTCTGTTTTGCAATACTGATCATGTGCAGTCCTATCTGTCACTGTCTGCACCTACACAAGGCAGGAAGGCAGCTGGACCAGACAACATACCGGGTCACGTTCTGAAGGACTGTGCGGAGGAGCTGAAGAATGTCCTGTCCGACATCTTCAACATCTCCCTGACTCAAGCTGTTGTCCCCACATTTCAAACTGCCACCATAATACCAGTCCCAAAGAAGCCCATCCCATCCAACTACAATGATTACCGGCCCGTAGTACTGACCTCCATCATAATGAAGTGCTTCGAGCAGCTGGTCATGCAGAACATCAAGTCCATCCTCCCTCCCTCCCACGACCCATCTCAGTTTGCATACAGGTCAAACAGATCCACAGAAGATGCCATCACTGCTGCTCTCCATCCAGCCATCACCCACCTGGACTCATAGAACTCCTACATGCGAATGCTGGTCTTGGATTTCAGTTCAGCATTCAACACAATCATCCCCCAGCACCTGATACAAAAACTCAGACACTTGGGACTCAAAACCTCTCTCTGTAACTGGGTGCTGGACTTTCTCACAGGGAGGCCACGGAACGTGTGGGTTGACAGCAACACCTCCAAGACCATCACACTGAGCACAGGGGCCCCACAAGGGTGCGTGCTCAGCCTGCTGCTCTTCACTCTGCTGACCCATGACTGTTGTGCCAGCCTACAACAACAACCACATCATCAAGTTTTGCAGACCGAAACAACGGCGATGGGCGCTCATCACTAACAATGAGGAAGCCCAGCTACAGAAAGGGAGGTGGACCCACTGGTCCAGTGATTGGAAAGACAATAATCTCTTCCTGAATGTGGGAAAAAAATCAAAGAGATTGTGGTCGACTTCATGGTGGGGACACACACAGCATCCCCCTCTGATCATCGATGGCACAGCTGTGGAGAAGGTGAGCGAGCACCAAGTTCCTGGGGGTGCACATCTCTGAGGACCTCTCCTGTGTCAACAACATCCACATCACTGGCCAATAAAAGCTCAAACCCACCCGCCATTCCTCCACAAACTGAGGAGAGCACGAGTCCCACCCCCCATCATGTGGCTCATTCTACCGGGGCACGATTGAGAGCGATCCTCACCAGCTGCATCACGGTGTGGTGTGAAAGCTGCACCGCCTTCTGCAAGAGAACACTACAACACACTAGTGGAAGCAGCCACGCAAGAGCATCGGTGCCTCTCTGCCCTCCTCTCAGGACATCTGTCTCACCTGCAGAGCCATCAACATTGCAGGCGACACCTCCCACCCCTCACACTCCCTCTTCAGCCCCCTGCTCTTGGGGAAAAGGTACCGGAGCCTCTGGGTCCACTGCACAAGACTGCTTAACAGCTTTTTTCATCAGCCCATCAGGACCCTGAACTCTATCCACTTCCTCCCTCCCCCGGACCATAGCGCACTCACCCACACAATTTACTACGTCAGCTGTTGGCACAGAAAGACTGGCACACCAACAGTAATCATCTGCTGCCTGTATGTCTCTGCACTTTACTGCAACCATTTGCACAAATGCCATATCTGCTGCTGTCTGTCTTGCAGTACTGATCATGTGCAGTCCTATCTGTCACCGTCTGCACCTACACTACGCATTGAACTTGCAACTACGTGTATTACTTTTTCTGTGTACAGGATTGCTGGGTTTCATCGTTTATCTTTATTTGCACTACGGTAGCTTTACTGTACATAGACTGCTGTTGTTTTTCATTCTTATTCCTTTTTCTATATATTGCACACACCATTAGGAGAGAGAGAAATGACATTTCAGTTCTCCTGTATGTCCTGTACATATAGAAGTATTGATAAGTAAAATCTTTGAAAACAGCAAATGCTAAATGACGATGCTAACTTGTTGCTAATTGGAAACATTGTAGTGCATCAGACCATTGTTTCTTTGGTTTAAATTACTGCCGAGTTTCTTAATTTTGTCTGAAAAAATATTACTAAAGCTGCAAAAGTGGTTGACAGCGGGCGCATACACACTAAATAATAAAAAAGGTGTTGGAGGAACAATCTGGTTCTTAATGTAACTTGATTTCTAATAATTTTTAATTAGTGAAGTCGTGATAAAGAATAAAATTGAAGTCATCTCAAATGCACATTAAAAAAAATTATAACATTGCAAAATTAAGAGGGGAAAAAGGTGCATAAGATTAATGACATGAATTTGTACCATTGATTTTTTTTTCACTATACAGTGGTACCTCTACTTACAAATTTAATTCGTTCCGGAAGAATTCTCGTAACGTGAAAAATTCGTAAGTAGAGGCGCGTTTTACATGTAAATGCCGTAATCCGTTCCAAGCCCCCAAAATTCGGGCATAAATTTTTTTATAAATCGTAAAAACGCATCAAAACATGTAACAAATACATGTTACAATTAGATTACTGCACAATAAACATAAAATGAGAGTTTAAAATGAGAGAATAATAAAAGAGAATAATAAAAGAGAAAGAATAATAAAAAATTATGTTCATTTACCCTTTAACTGCTATCGTCGTCGACGTCGTCACCTTTTGCCTTCTTTGGTTCATGTTCTGATCCAAGGACGTTTGCTTTGTCGGCTTGTAAGTGCTTCGTTTTGTTTTAATACCGTGCTGATCGTTGATGTATTACGGCCATATTCTTTGGCGAGATCAACCAAACGCATCCCCTTTTCATACCTTTCGATTATCTCCTTTCTTTGTTTGTATGGACAAAAAAAACTCTCTTCTTTTCTCCTTTTCCACTTATCTCCGTCACTTTCTTGGGGCCCATAGCGAATAAATGTTAATTCTGTACTGTACACACACGTAAAACTTTCACCTTGTTCTTAATAAAGTTTTGGAAAAAAAAAAAAAACTTCGTGGCCAATGGGATACCAGGAAGATGCTAGGCGATAGCCAATGGCAGAGCAGCTACAGGTATGTTTACGTTCGGTAAACTACGGAAGCTGCGAGGAGCGCATACTTTTTTGCCTTTCGTATCCTGAAAGTTCGTTCGTAACTAGAGGCAATATTTTCCCATTGAGGCGTCTCGTAACCTGAAAATTCCGTATGTAGAGACGTTCGTAAGTAGAGGTACCACTGTATAATTAAAATGTAGAAAAACGGATGGTCCTTTTTATTGGTTATAAACTATAGAAATTACAGAAAATGTATATCGTGATATACAGTACATCGTTATCGTCAGATATATTACTTATATGGTGATATACGATTTATTACTGACATTTGTTTTGCAGTTCATGGGACACCGTTTTGAAACATACAAAAAAACCCAAATCACATAAATTGGACAAATATACTGGTTACACAAAACATCCCAGTTGGACACACTATACAAATAAAAGTAACGGTGAGTACAGCACATTGTTAATGAATTTTGAGTTATTGTGTTTAAATGTAGGGGTTCTGAATCATCTGTTTGAGGGAAGAAGTTGGTATTTTCTGTCAGAACATGGGGGGTCAGAAGAGATGGAGTTGGCTAACCTCATCAGGCTTTTCCTGTGTGCTTCATGAGAATTACTGCTGAGTGGTTGACCAATGATTTTGTGCAGATTTTGTTTTGGTTGTTTGAGTTTAGTTTCAAGTTTGACAATCAGGCTGCTGAACCAGACTGGGCTACAGTACAAATGAAACATGCAATACATATGAAATTTTGGTCATATGGCACAGCCCTAATTCTCATGTGATCTTGTATTTCAAAACCTGTTCTTATCCATGCTGCTTCAAAACACAAACAGAGCTGGTAGGGACGGACGCAAGGCTCCATAACAGCACTGCATCCACAACGGACCACATCTGGAGTCGGTGGAAATCCTGCTTGAGACTGTTAATGCCAGGAAAGAAAAACCGTTGACTCTTGAGAGAGGAGATAAAGTCCCAACCTGACCCCAGACTCAGCAGTCCGCCTGCTCACCTGTTTATTAGTCTGTGTGAATGAAAACATGAACTGATGTCTTCGCTATAATATATATACATGTGAAACTTGAATCTGAATCAGAAACTGGAGCTGTGTTAAAGGATCTTCAGTCTTAAACATTCCATAATGGTACCAGGCAGAACCATGTAGATTAGATTAGATTAGATTCAACTTTATTGTCATTACACATGTATGAATACAAGTAACAAAACACAGTTTAGCATCCAATCAGAAGTGCAAAGGACAGCAGTGCAATATATACGGTAATTAACAGTATGTGCAATTTAAGCAAATATATGCAAGTATATGCAGCAGTGCAGAAAGTTAAGAGTACTGTTATGTGCAAATAATGTGCAATAAGTTAGATGTAGTTATGTAGTTATGCAGTTATGTACAGGTGAGGATGTAAAAGAAGATGAAGTAAGAGAGTCAGCGGGGAACTAAGTTCAATAACGTGACCAGCTGTTGAAAGAAACTGTTCCTAAACCTGCTGGTTCTAGTCCGAAGGCTTCTGAAACGTCTTCTGGAGGGGAGAAGCTGGAACAGTCCATGAGCAGGAATGGTTGGAGTCCCTAAGAATGCTGCGTGCCCGGCACAGACATCTTTTCCTTAGACGTCCTCTATAGCTGGAAGTGGAGTTCCCTGTGATTGCGTTTGGGGCGGTTTTCACCACCCGCTGCAGCGCCTTGCGGTCAGCTACAGAGCAGCTCCCATACCAGGCTGTGATACAGTTGGTCAGGGTGCTCTCTATCACGCAGCGGTAGAAGTTGCCCAGGATGTCAGTTGACAGATGGTTCTTCTTCAGTGTCCTCAAGAAGAAGAGGCGCTGATGGGCCTTCTTGATCAGGCTGGTGGTGTTAACTGACCAGGGACAGGTCCTCGGAGATGTGGGTCCCCAGGAATTTGAAAGCTGGGGACACGTTCAACAGCTATCCCATTGATATGGATGGGGGTCCATGTGTCTCTTCCCTCTCCTTCCTGTAGTCCACTATGAGCTCCTTGGTTTGCTGGTGTTAAGGAGCAGGTTATTGTCAGCGCTCCAAGTAGCCAAGTGCTCAACCTCTGCCCTGTAATCTGACCGTCGTTGTCCCTGATGAGTCCAATCACCGTGGTGTCATCTGCGAACTTTATGATGGAATTGGATCCATACATAGGCCTGCAGTCATGGGTGTAGAGGGAGTAGAGGAATGGGCTGAGCACACAGCCCTGTGGTACACCAGTGTTGAGGTGTGATGACGGAAGAACGGTTGGGGCCTGACCTAACATGCTGGGGTCTGTTGGTCAGAAAATCCCATGATCCAGTTGCAGGTGGAGGTACTGATTCCCAGGTCCCCAAGTTTAGTGAGCAACTTGGAGGGGATAACTGTGTTGAATGCTGAGCTGAAGTCAGTAAACAGCATTCTTGCGTAGGTGTTCTTGTCATCCAGGTGTGAGAGTATATAGTGCAACGCTGTAGAAACCGCATCCTCTGTACTCCTGTTGCTCCGGTAGGCGAACTGATGAGGGTCCAGTGTAGGGGGCAGGCCTTTTTTGAGCTGTGCCAAGACCAGTCGCTCAAAGCACTTCATGACTAAGGGCGTCAGTGCCACAGGGCGATAGTCATTTAGGGCACGATGGTGTTGAATGTTTCGGCACTGGGTACTATTGAAGTGGTCTTGAAGCACGCTGGTACCACGGCCTGGGCCAGGGACAGATTGAAGATGTCTGTGAAGACCCCTGCCAGCTGCTCAGCGCATGCCCTCAGCACACGCCCAGGAATGCCATCAGGGCCAGCAGCCTTACGTACGTTGACATGACTCAGTGCATTACGGACGTCGGTGTGGGTGGAGTGTGAGGTGGTGGAGGTCATCAGAGGGTGGGAAATTGATGTTCTTTTCGTTGTTGTCCTTGTCAAAACGAGCATAGAAGTTATTTAGCTCATTGAGAAAGGGCACAGTCATGGCTATAGGTATGGAGTTGCTGGGCTTATAATCAGAGATAGCTTGAATGCCCTGCCATATACGTCGGGGGTCAGAGTCCCCAAAATGTTCCTCCAACTGTAGGCCTGTGCATCACCAGATCTAAAGGCATTGTTACGTGCTTTTAGCAGAAGCCGCACTTCTCTGTTCATCCACGGCTTCTGATTTGGGTACGTGGTGATCTGTCTTTCCGTGGTGACACTGTCAATAGTGGTGTTGATATGGTCCAGAACTGAGTGGGTGTAAGAGTTGATGTTTATGTGGGAGCCACAGGTAGCCTGAGAGGTGAACATACTCCAGTCTGTGTTCCTAAACTTCTCCTGGAGTACAGAGTCAACCCCCTCTGGCCACACTTTGATGGTCCTCACTGATGGCTTCACCCGGTTGATGAGCGGTACATACTTGGGGGTAAGGAACAAGGATAAATGATCAGACTGACCTAGGTGGGGGAGGGGAGTTGCTGTGTAGGCTCCCACATAATGGTGTAAACATGGTCCCAATGTTTTGTCCCCTCTTGTGTGACAGGAGACATGCTGGTAGAATTTAGGAAGCACTGTCTTGAGGTTAGAGTGGTTAAAATCAACCGCCACAATAAATGCTGCCTCTGGGTGTGCAGTTTGTTGTTTGCTAATAGCTGCATGCAGTTCTTTCATAGCAAGCTTAGCATTAGCATCCGGAGAAATGTAAGCGGCTGTTATGATGGTACAAGTGAACTCGCGTGCCAGATAGAAAGGTCTACATTTAACCATGAGAAACTCCAGGTTAGCTGAGCAGTGTCTCTCAACAGTGACAGAGTTCGTGCACCAAGCCTTGTTAATATAAATGCACACTCCCCCCCCCCCCTTGTCTTACCGGAGTCAAGTGTAGTGAGGTGTTCAGCGTGACTCGTTACTGTCAGCGTGTCCTAAATAATTCAGCGTAAATGCATTAATGCTGACATCCGTGCATCTAACCTTTGGGATGTTTTTGTTTCTCAGGCCTTTGACTTAACGGAGCAGAGGTATGTCGCCGTCAAGATCCACCAGCTAAACAAGAACTGGAGGGATGAGAAGAAGGAGAACTACCACAAGTGAGTGCTTTTCAGTTCTGAAGGCAGTCCTGCTGCAGATGTTTGCCCTGCTGTTATTAACCCTTCATGTTGATGTTTGCAGACATGCGTGCAGAGAATACAGAATCCATAAAGAGCTGGACCACCCCCGGATAGTTAAACTCTATGACTACTTTTCACTCGACACCGACTCGTAAGTCATTACAGCAGTGTAGGAACATTTAATTATAACGTACAAAGATTATTTAATTTATACCTAGAGGTGTATGTGGAAACGGAGGTTTACTTCAGGTCCACGCACACACCAGAAAAACTTGTTTGGGGCACCATTCCTAAGCTTGGACAGTTTATTAATAACTATCTTTATACCTCATCATTCAGTCTCAAATATTCATGAATTCTACTGGGGATTTTATAAACAGACATAGGAAAATCAACAGAAACTTCCATATACCGTTTACAGTTTTAATGATTAGACTCAGATTAAATGACATTACATTCAAAGGATTTGTTGGTAAAGTGAAATGATCACGTATCAAGGATCACATTCAACTTGTAACTGATTATTGAGCAACAGAGTGTAATCACATTTGTGGAACCAAGGAAACCTTAGTATGAATTTGTAACTGTGATGAAAATGGAGACTGAAATAGCTAACAAAAATATGAAGAAAATTGGACGCAAATTTTATGAAGAAATTGATAAAAGCTAATTATATGGAAAAGAAATTCTGAATTACTCTTAAAAGTAAAAACAGAATTTAATGAAAAGAGGAATATTATTTCTCTTTTCAGGGCAGCGCGGTGGAAGAGTGGTTAGCACTGTGGCAGCACAGCAACTCATCCTTGGCCAGGGGATTCTGGGTTCGATCCCAGCCCCCGACCAACAGTGATTTGTGTGGAGTTTGCATGTTCCCCCCGTGTCTGCGTGGGTTTACTCCGGGATTTCTCCGGTTTCCTCCCACATGCCAAAAAAAAAAACAAAAACAAAAAAAAAAACATGCAAGTTAGGTTAATTTGAAACTTTAAAGTGGCCCCAGGTGTGAATGTGTGTGTGAATGATGAAAAGGGTCGGGCCCTGCACCAGTGGCTGCCTCATCCACTCTTGTGGATGCCCTGTAAATTCCCCATTGTGGGACAAATAAAGGATTCAAAATTCAAATTTAATTCTATAGCTCCAATCAGAGTTATGAACTAGTTTTAAACCTGAGGCAAATTATGGCATACTTTTTAAGGCGATGGACATCGCATTATTCAGAAGATGAAACAAAGGAATCTTGCGCACATGACCTTTTGGTTTTCGTTGACTTCTAGCTGGATCCAGGAGCTGAAGCTTTATTTGAAGATTATACCAGAAAATATCTGCCAGCAGATATTTCTTCCCAAGGCCAGTAGTCAGGAGCTGAGGTCCGGTGACGTTGATGAGGCTGTTGGCCACGGAGCATGCCATGCAGAACAACACGAGAATCTTTCAGCGGCATTCTCGGGTCCAAATAAATTTGATATAATTCAAAGTTTGATCAAAGTCACAGAATTGGAGAGACAAGATTAAAAAAAAAAAAAAAAAATCAAGCCACGAAATCCAAGTTCTGCAGGTGTTATGGTGATTGGCGAAAACAGCTTCCAATGTGAGGAAAAACGATCAGTCCACTTTAAAACACGGTGAGTTAAAGTTAAAGAATAAAATAGAAAAACGTCTGTGAACACGTGAAGTTTCACTCCATATAAAAGAGAAGTTTGAGCTCAAAAAGAAGAAAAAGTAATTTTCCCAGACGTTTAAAGGAAAAAGAATTTAAGACAGGACACAGACAAACTTTCGCACAGAACATCTCTCTCTCTCTCTCGCACTCTCTGAACTAGGTGTTCCTCCCTTGAACTGAGTAAGTTTCCCGGGGAAAAAGTTGACTGACATGAAGGGGTGGCAGTGGCTCAGGAGGTAGAGCAGATCGTCCAATAACTGCATGGTTGGCGGTTCGAATCCCGCTCTCCCCGAATATCCTGCCGTTGTGTCCCTGGGCAAGACACTTCACCCCTAATTGCTCCTGGTGGGTCTGGAAGCGCCATGTTGGGTAGCATGCCACCATCAGTGTGTGAATGTGTGTGTGAATGGGTGGATAGCAGGATCTGTAAAGCGCTTTGGTCATCAAGAGATGAGAACAAAAGCACTATATAAGTGAATGCCATTTACCATGAAAGGGAACAATTTGTCTCCCATCACAGGAGAATCGAATGAACTCTGGTCCAATAAGGAAACAGTTGTCTGTAACCGAGCAATAAAATGAACGGGGACGTTGTCCAACAGAGACTGGCTGGTGAATGACTGAGCCAGTCAGATGACTTGAGTAAGCTTTTACAACAGGATGAAACATCTTGATTAATATAAAGCTTCACTTTATGCTTATACAGTATATAAAATCTAAGCTAACTTCAGTGATTCATGACTAACTTTCAGTGAGCCATGCACTTTTATAAACTTGTCCTCTAATTAACATGCATTAGAATAAGGTTCATTTAAGCATTTTCAAACATGCAACACATTTAAAATCAATGATTGATGAAACATTTCAAACCAGAATGGTATGTCAGAATCCCACTTGATTTTCCAGGGTGTCCCGAAAAAAGAGTTTTTGTTTAAAGGAAGTCATTTCATTCATTAACCTCAGTGCAGCTTGTAGAGGCAAAAGCGAACATATTCCAGAGTTGTCCACCAGGGGGTATGTTGAGCTGTGGATAATTCCTAGAGACCGTGGAATGCACTCAAGGAATCTGGGATATGTCAAACTGTACTTGAGGCATAAAACTGCCTTGTTGGGAGGACGTTTCAGGGATTTATGATGGCAAACTAAATCTGTTCCTGGCACGAAATGGGAGCCTTATCATCCTTTTTACCATGGAATGTGCTTTCAAACGGTGGTCCTTAGGTGAAAGAAGCATTTCTTGATCAGACTTTTAGGTGAAACAATTTCTTTAAGGTGAAGAGTGATTTTATAGATTGGAGCCAAAGGGATTGGTGCTACAGCAGAGTTTATAGTTGCTCTTTTACTGGTTACACCTGGTGGCTGAAATGTTGTTTGTGGAGCAGGTTCTGCACGGTTCTGGAGTACTGTGAGGGCAATGACCTGGACTTCTACCTGAAGCAGCACAAGCTCATGTCTGAGAAGGAGGGCCGCTCCATCATCATGCAGATCGTTAACGCCCTCAAGTACCTCAACGAGATCAGACCGCCCATCATCCACTACGACCTGAAACCCGGTAAGGCTTCGTTTTCTCTCCACGCCTCCGTAATACTCCGTTGTAGTGCTGCAGGGATCGGTCAGTTAACCAGTCCATCAGCAGAACACTAATCTGACAATGGTCTGATCACCCATGCGCACTTGGCTTAGTAGGGGAAAAATTATCACAGATTTCTTAGAAAAAGTTGGAGATTTACAAGAAAAAAAGTTTAAAATTTCTAACAGAAAAAAAATCAAATGAAGTTGCAAATTTTAGAGAAAAAGATAGCATATAAACTTGCATGAAAAAAACCCAAACTACTTCTTCTTTTGGCTACTCCCTTCAGGGGTCTCCACAGTGGATCATCTGCCTCCATCTCCATTTGTGTTGCTTCTACTGACTTTAATTCCTCTTCTCTCCAGAGCATACCTCCACCTCTCCAGGTTCTCTCCCACCTGCTCCCTACTCTCACTCCAGATCACAATGTCGTCTGCAAACATCATGGTCCACAGAGACTCCTGCCTGACCTCATCTGTCAGCCTGTCCATCACCATAGAAACAAGAAGGGGCTCAGAGCCGATCCCTGATGTAATCCGACCCCCACCTTGAATCCATCTGTCTTCATACATGTCCTGCACAACCCTCACATACTTCTCTGCCACTCCTGACTTCCTCATACAGCACCACAATTCCTCTCTTAGCACCCTATCATCTACTTTCCCTAGATCCACAAAGACACAGTGCAACTCCTTCTGACCTTCTCTATACTTCTCCATCAACACTCTTAGAGCAAACATTGCATCTGTAGTACTCTTTCTTGGCATGAAACCGTACTGCTGCTCACTGATTGTCAAAGTTCTCCTTCCACCTTCTCAACACACTCTCCTCATTTGTTAGTGCATTACCATTTCTGTCCTTAATCAACCTAACCTGCTGTACATCCTTTCCAGCTCCATCTCTGTGTCTAGCCAATCGATACAAGTCCTTTTCTCCTTCCTTAGTGTCCAGCCTCTCATACAACTCACTGTATGCCTTTTCCTTTGCCTTTGCCACCTCTCTCTTTGCCATGCGCCTAGATTCCAAATACTCCTGTCTACTTTCTTCATCTCCCTGACTATCCCACTTTTTCTTTGCTAACCTCTTCCTTTGAATATTTTCCTGTACCTCCTCATTCCACCACCAAGTCTCCTTGTCTTCCTTCCTCTGTCCACTGGATACACCAAAACACAGATTTCTGAAGAAAAAAACCCCAAATGTCTTGAGAAAACAGTCAGATTTTATGAGATAAAAAAATGTTTAAATTTACAAGAATAAGTTGCAAACTTAACCTTCCTCTTGTGTTAGGGTTGGCACTGACCCTAACATTTATTGCATCGAGAAACAAATTTATGAAATAAAAATCATCAATTCTGGAGAGAAAAGTCATAGATTTACAACAGGAAAAAAACATGCAACCCCACCCACAAATTAAAATGGAGAAAAACATTACAATCGTTTTTACTGGAAAAACCCCCCGCAAATATATCTGGAGAATTTAAAAAAAAAAAAAAAAAAATCAGATTTTGAAGGGATAAAAGTTCCAATTAATTAGCTGACCAATGGAAGAAAAAAATTGACAGATGATTATGTAAAGTTACAGTCACAAAGATTCTTACCAACGATGGGTTTGCAAGAATCTCCCAGTTCCTATGAACTCTGCAGTTGGCAGACATTCATGGAGGGGGCATAGTTTCTTACGGGTGCCATTCAATTCACAAGAGCAACTTGAGGCATTCTTGAGAAATGAGGTGCTTTTCTGTCGTATGATGGCCCTAAAGTTCAAGACTCAGGACTTCACTCCCCTCTCTGCAGAGCATCTATAGCATCTATCACCGCAGAGTCCAAAGGAGAGCTGCTTCCATCCTCCACGACCCCACCCACCCCCAGCACGGAATGTTCACACTTCTGCCCTCAGGCCGGAGGTACAGAAGTGTGAAATGCAGGACAACCAGACTGAAAAACTCCTTCTTTTCTACTGCCATCAAACTCCTGAACAAATAATACAATTCCGGACACAGCTTTGCAAATAGGAATTCACACACTGGATGCTAAATTTGCACATTGCTCATTTGCACACTGTACATAGTCTCACCCCGTCTCACGTCCATATCATCTCTGCTGCTAAATTATCATTGTCCAGTCTATTGGGTATTATCAGAGACAAGTCATACTCTGAATTTTTATTTTACTCAGGGACATGTTATAGTCACCCAGTGAATTTTCATTCTTCTTGTTTCCTCTAGCCTTAACTGCTTTACTGTTCTAATTGCTTTTAAGTATATTTATTAGTATTGATGTGTATCTGTTACCTTGGCATTCGTTGTGGACAGCAGAGTAAGAATTTCATTGGTCAGGAAATGTTGCATTTCTTAACTGTGCACATGATAATAAAGCCCTTGAATCTTGAAGTTCTTCCGTTCTCTGTAAGGGTGTCTGGGGATCTTTCTATGCCATACTTACTGCCATCTTAAGAAAATGTTTTGTTGGAAGGTGGCCTTACAGCAGTCTCTAGTCGTTGGTAGCACGATCTTAAGGCTTTCAGCACATTCTGTTGGGGTATGGAAGTAGCAGCCGTCCACTCTCTAACATTCTGTGTCTGAGTGAGCATCACATCTGCTAGAAAGTTTGTGGGAAATTTTGTTACTTTTAAGATGGCAGTAATGCCGAGAAGAACATCAGGACTTGGCTGTGGCTCTTCTCTCCCTCTGTCCTCCTCATCTTCCTCCTTTCTCCCCCCCTTCCTTGTTTTGGTGGCTTCTCCTTGCTGTTCTTTGCTTTGAGTCCTGTGTCAAACAGGCCTGGTAAAAACACAGTCCACGTCTTAAAACAGAAATATGACATTTTTCAGCTCTTTTCTCCTCGAAAACCTTGTGCTGAATGACGATTTGTACGGTGTGTGTGCGGCCTGCCCCAAAGAATGCCACAAATGTCACACGAATGACCTACTTCTGCCTTTTGAGCACCTCACTACCGCCTTATGCACACTGTACAAATCTCTGTATGAACAGGAATTCGTACGGCGTTTCCTATGACCGTTGTCAGGGGCCCTCAAGAACAACTTAAGGTGCTCTTGAGGCATGCTTACGGCCACCGTAGGAATTTAGCAAGGCAAGTTTATTTGTATAGCACATTTCGTGTACAAAGACACTTCAAAGTGCTTTACATAAAACATTAAAGCATTACAGGAAGTTGCAAAGGGAATACATAAGAATTTAAAAGCAAACTAAAAAGTAAATGCAAGAGAAACAAAAACAAGCTAAAATAGAATACGACAGAAATAAAAGTTACATTACATTGTAGGCTACTGAAAGCCCACAGAAAATAGGAAAGTTTTTAACCTGGATTTAAATCAGCTCAGCGTTTCAGCAGCCCTGATGATTTCTGGGAGTTTGTTCCATATGTGAGGAGCATAAAAACTAAACGCTGCCTCACCATGTTTGGCTCTAACTCTGGGCACAGGTAGTAGGCCTGACCCTGATGATCTGAGGGCTCTGGGTGGTTCATAATGGACCAGCAGATCTGAGATGTATTTTGTCCCTAAATCATTCAGAGCTTTATAAACCAACAACAGTATTTTGAAATCTATTCTTTGACAGACAGGAAGCCAGTGTAAAGATCTGAGGACTGGAGTTATATGATCTACTTTCTTGGTCTTAGTGAGGAATCGAGCTGCAGCGTTTTGAACCAACTGCAGCTGTCTGATGGACTTTTTAGGGAGACCTGTGAGGGCAACATTACAGTAGTCCAGTTTACTGAAGATAAATGCATGGACAAGTTTTTCTAGATCCTACTGAGACATCAGACCTTTAATACTTGCTATGTTATTACTGGAGTGGTAGCCTAGTTGATAGAGCAGCCGCCCCACAACCGGGAGGTTGGGGGTTCAAGTCCCAGCCAAAGACCATATAAAAATGGTACTTCCTGCCTTTTAGCTTGGTGCTCAGCAGAATAGAATGGAGGAAGGAGAAGTTGTTTGTCGCAGCGCCTTGCATGGCAGCAGCCCCTCTGATTTTGCATGTGATTAACTTTGTAAATAGGAGAAACGTAATTTTGTTCTACTGTACACAATTGGCTGTATGGACTGAATGGCAATAGAGATAGCTTCTTCTTCTTTTAGTTGTAATAGGCTGACTTCAATACTGTCTTAATGTGGCCGTTACAATTCAGGTCTGAGTCCAGAACCACACCCAGATTTCTGGCTTGGCTGTTTGTTTTTAGCATCATTGATTGAAGCTGAGTCCTAACTTTGAGTCTTTTTTCTTTGGCTCCAAAAACTATTATTTTGGTTTTGTCCTCATTTAACTGAAGAAGATTCTGGCACATCCACTCTTTAATTTGACCAATGCATTTGATCATGGTTTTAATTGGACCATAGTCTCCTGGTGAGGCAGTTATGTAGATTTGTGTATCATCTGCATAATTGTGATAATATATTTTGTTGGTTTTATGATTTGAGCTAGTGGGAGCATATAGATGTTGAAAAGTCCCAAAATGGAACCTTGGGGAACTCAAACCAGCTAAGTGCTGTATCAAAAAGTCCCACCCAGTTTTTCAGCTGGTCTAGTAAGATGTTATAAGATGAGATAAACTTTATTGTCCCTCAAGGGGAAATTTGTCTTGGGCTTGACACCCGTGCTGCAACCACACAATCCACACATACACAATGGATGTAGTACATAATAAACGAAATAAAACCCAATAAATAATACAAGTACATATGTAACGGATGCCAACTAGTGCTGTTCGGCGTAGAACGTTAGTAAACCTCCCTCCCAAAGCCTCATACAGTATCGGTAGCGCTGAGCTACCGGTCGGACCTTTAGCTCAGCGCGATCGTGCTGTGTCTCCCATGCTCGAACTGTGTGTTAGTTGACTGAGAGGTCGCGGGTTCGTGTCCCGTGTGGGGCGAACTGCGCAGGATGATCTCTGTCACACTGGTGCCGTGAACCCGGCATGGGAGTGAGGTTTTAAGGGGGAGAGGTGTAACGGATGCCAACTAGTGCTGTTCGGCGTAGAACGTTAGTAAACCGCCCTCCCAAAGCCTCATACAGTATCGTAGCGCTGAGCTACCGGTCGGACCTTTAGCTCAGCGCGATCGTGCTGTGTCTCCCATGCTCGAACTGTGTGTTAGTTGACTGAGAGGTCGCGGGTTCGTGTCCCGTGTGGGGCGAACTGCGCAGGATGATCTCTGTCACACATACATACATAACTATACACTCACCGGCCACTTTATTACGTACACCATGCTAGTAACGGCTTGGACCCCCTTTTGCCTTCAGAACTGCCTCAATTCTTCGTGGCATAGATTCAACAAGGTGCTGGAAAGCATTCCTCAGAGAGTTTGGTCCATATTGACATGATGGCATCACACAGTTGACGCAGATATTGTCGGCTGCACATCCATGATGCGAATCTCCCGTTCCACCACATCCAAAGATGCTCTATTGGATTGAGATCTGGTGACTGTGAGGCCATTTGAGTACAGTGAACTCATTGTCATGTTCAAGAAACCAGTCTGAGATGATTCCTAGCTTTATGACATGGCGCATTAATCCTGCTGAAAGTAGCCATCAGAAGTTGGGTACATTGTGGTCATAAAGGTATGGACATGGTCAGCAACAATACTCAGGTAGGCTGTAGCGTTGCTACGATGCTCAATTGGTACCAAGGGGGCCCAAAGAGTGCCAAGAAAATATTCCCCACACCATTACAACCACCACCACCAAGGCTCTGAACCATTGATACAAGGCAGGATGGATCCCTGCTTTCATGTTGTTGACGCCAAATTCTGACCCTACCATCCGAATGTCGCAGCAGAAATCGAGACTCATCAGACCAGGCAACGGTTTTTCCAATCTTCTATTGTCCAATTTTGATGAGCTTGTGCAAATTGTAGCCTCAGTTTCCTGTTCTTAGCTGAAAGGAGTGGCACCCGGCGTGGTCTTCTGCTGCTGTAGCCCATCTGCCTCAAAGTTCGACGTACTGTGCGTTCAGAGATGCTCTTCTGCCTACCTTGGTTGTAACGGGTGGTTATTTGAGTCACTGTTGCCTTTCTATCAGCTCGAACCAGTCTGGCCATTCTCCTCTGACCTCTGGCATCAACAAGGCATTTCCGCCCACAGAACTGCCGCTCACTGGATATTTTTTCTTTTTCGGACCATTCTCTGTAAACCCTAGAGATGGTTGTGCGTGAAAATCCCAGTAGATCAGCAGTTTCTGAAATACTCAGACCAGCCCTTCTGGCACCAACAACCATGCCACGTTCAAAGTCACTCAAATCACCTTTCTTCCCCATACTGATGCTCGGTTTGAACTGCAGGAGATTGTCTTGACCATGTCTACATGCCTAAATGCACTGAGTTGCCGCCATGTGATTGGCTGATTAGAAATTAAGTGTTAACGAGCAGTTGGACAGGTGTACCTAATAAAGTGGCCGGTGAGTATAACAGCAGTTATTAAGAACAGGAGTTATAAGTGTCCCTGACCTATTTATCTGAGTTTAAAAGTTTTACTGACGTTGGGATAAATGAGTTCTTGTATCTGTTGAAGCTGCACTTGGGGACTCTGTATCTCCTCCCTGAGGGCAGCCGCACATATTCATTGTTTAGTACATGGCTCATGTCACTGATTATTTTTTGAGCTTGTCTACAGGCTGCCTGTTCGTGTAAAATCTGCATGGGTAAATACTCTTTAACTCCAATAATTTTCCATGCTGTATGAATTAAACGCAACACTCTGTTCTTTAGTTTCACAGAGAGGTTGCCAAACCAAGCTGTGATGCTGTATCTAATACAGCTCTCCAACACAGCCTGGTAAAATATTAGCATAATCCTTTTATCAACGCCATGTATTCTTAATCTACGCAAGAAATGCAGCCGCTGTTGTAGTCTACTACAGAGGTAATCAATATGTGTGCTCCAGGTTAATGAACTGTCAATAAATACTCCCAAATATTTATAGGAACTAACCTGTGTTATAGTGTGGTTGTGGATGACCACAGGCCTTTGGTCACCAACTCCCCGAGGGTCAAACACCATCTCCTTTGTTTTATCAGTATTCAAAATGAGATTACTGTCATCACACCAATTGACAAACCTCTGAATTTCTATAAAATAGCTTGACAGATCATGAGGTCTTTTGAAGTAGTGATAAAATAGCAGTGTCATCAGAAATTCAATAATTTGATGCCTGGATAGACACTTCTGCCACTCATCAGTGTACAAGGTGAACAAAAATGGTGAACTAACACAGCCTTGGGGAGCTCCTGTGCTGAGGGGTTCTAAATTTAGATTAAAGTTCCATTTACACTAACTGCTGTTTACGATAAGTTAAAAATGAGTGGTACCATTTAATAATGACAGGATGGCACTTTATAAAATCATTTAACCTCTTAATTAAAAGGTGTGGCTGCAGTCTGTTAAAAAGCTGAACTAAAATCACCCAGTAAAAGACGTGCATATGAGGGTTGTCTCCTCCAAATGTTTAAACACAGAATGGGTTAAGGTTAAAATGGCATCCTCTGTACTTCTATTATTTTTATAAGCAAACTGCAGAGGATCCAAAAGTCCTCCAAAATCAGTTTTCAGAATGTCAATGACAGTGTGTTCTCGAGGCACTTCATTACCAGTGAGGTCAGTGCAACAGGACGATAGTCATTATTCTCTTTGCAGCTTGCTTTTTTTGGTACAGGAATTATAATAGAGCTGTTCCAAATTACTGGGACAGAACATGTATCTGAAGACTTCTGGTAGATGGGACTCCAGGCTTCTGCTAGCTCCTCACTACATGACTTCAGTAAGCGCCCAGAGGATCCCGTCTGGTCCAGATGCCTTCCTGGGGCACATACGTGAGAAAAAATCTTTCTACAACATGCTGGTCAACTATAATATTTGCAGAGCCTGAAAATGATATAGCATCCAGAGCAGCTTTTTGTTCATGAGAAAAATCTCTAGTCTCAAATCTGCAAAGAAATTACTTCATTATGGTCGTTATATTAGTTATGGGTCGACTGTGTTGAATGCAGGGCACTGTGGTCCAGTGAAACCAAGACTGAAATGTTGCCAGTTATCTGTATTGGAGTGGGATGTCATTAAGGACCTTAACTAGAGCTGTCTCAGTGCTGTGGTGTAGCGGAAAACCTGATGGACGACATCAAAACAGTTAGTTAATGTCAGGAAGTTGTTACAATTGTTGAAAAAACAGCTTTTTCTATTATTTTACTAAGAAAGGGGAGGTTTGATATGGGGCCTATATCTGTTCATGATGTGAGGTGTTCTAGGTTGCTCTTTTTTAGAAGTGGCTTGATAACTGCTGTTTTAAAGCATTGAGGGAAGACACCTGAATGCAGAGACATATTTATGATCTGTAGTAGATCTGAGACCATACAATATCAAACGTTTTTTTTTTTTTTTTTGTTTTTGTTTTTTTTTTAAACCCTGTTGGGAGGGTATCAAGGCAGCACGGTGGTGGATTTCAGGTGACGTATGTCATCCAAGATTTTATGATTGATTGGAAAAAAATTTCACCATGGTGTTTGTCGTCTCTATGTGGACACAGAGGCAGCACATGTCCAGCACCTGGCATGGCACCACGTGACTGTCTAATGTTCTGTATTTGTCAGTGAAGAAAAAGGCATTGCAGGCACGGTTTGAATAGAAGTTCAGGAACTACTGACACGGGGATTTGTTAGCCTGTCAACGGTAGTGAACAAGGTGTGTGTCATTACTGTTTTTAGCAATGATGTCAGAAAAAGATATGCTTGCCTTGCATTTCTCAGCTCCAAATTATAAAATGCTTCAACCTCTCATTATAGATTTCATAATGAACCTGTGTGTGGGACTGAGCAGATAGATGAGAGAGAGACAGAGATGATTCTCTAAAAATGAGGCTTAAGTTTATTTACAAAAAGATATTTTTCTAAAAATCCAAAACTTTTCTTGACAATAATTGGGCCCATAAAAGAAGTCAACTTAATAAAACCAAACTAAGCCATAATGTGCAAGATTTTGTCTCTCACATCAGACACCGTATCCCTGGGAAACCACATTATTTCTGTGTGTTTACCACATATATTTTTCACATCTTTGACAGCAGTCGCCAACAATCAGTTTCAGGCCCTGCTGTTAGCTTTCTCTGTAGCCTTTTACCTTCAGAGTTGTTCCAGTTTACCTTGCTGTGTGTGGGGGAGATTTTATCCAGGTCATCAGTTGGAGATCCAGCATTCTGCAGTAGCGGTACAGATCTGTTTTGAAGTGGCATGTTTGGCTGTTGTGGAGGAGGTTTGTTTTTATGCTTTCCTTTGACAGCTATCCAGGGCTGTGTGCTGCTGACAGCTGGGGTCGAGGAGGCTGTTGGTCTGGCTGGTAATGCAGGCCAGCTGTTCACATCACAGATCTCACCAAGTTGGACTGTTGTTTGTCCTCCCTTCACCCTGTATGATGATTTATTCTTGGGCTTTGCACCAAGGGCATTCCAGGAAGGACTGTCACTTGAGGATTCTATTTCTATGTACACAATCCTCCCTGTCAGCCATGTTAGCAGTGGAGTTGTGGAATGGTCTGCTGATCCTAAATAATCCACAAACATCTTGCATAGTTACTTGCGTTGTTCCTATGGCATTTATACGGCCGCTGTAGTGGGGGGTGTTTGCAGAAAATCACGGACAAGGACCATCACCTGGTCACGACTTAATGAAAGGTGCACAAATGCTGATTCTTCCTTCAGTCACCTTAAGAGGGCCATATGAAATGGTCCAAAAATCACGTAGTGTTCTCAGCAGTTTGTTAGGGTTTTTGTGACCGTAACATACTGTAACTAAATAAATTTAGCTGCAACCCTCCTGTACTGAATCAAGCAGAGAGTTGATTATGCAGCTGAAGACACTTTATGAAGCACTGCTGTGTAAGATTTTCCACCTTAAAAATAAAGTTTCGCCATGAGGTTCTTCTGATGGAACAGCCAACCTTTGACCAGGCCAGTGTCACTGCCTCCCAACAGCTCTGTTGCTGGTCGCATCACTGAAAAGACTACAAACTATGGAGACTGTGACCCAACAGTCCCAACAGCCAATCAAACTGTGTTTTAGTTGTTGGTCACCTTGAGAGCCTGGCCTCCAACTAGTGGTTGTATATGCTACCATTTTTGTTGTATATAAGATAAGTATAAGCCTTTATTAGTCCCACAATGGGGAAATTCCAGAAATTCAGATTCATAGGCTTATCATAATTTGGTCTGATCTGTGGATCTTCAAAGAAAACAGAGGCGGGGGATGCTGCACTTACTCAGTGCTCTTTGTTATTTCTATTTGTCCATTTAGACTAAGGGTCCTCAGTGATGACGATGAAGAGCACATGTGTGGAGCGAGAGAAACCGAGCTCCTGCTCAGCTGTGTGAAAACGTGACGAGTCGTCACAGATGAGACCAGCTTGCTTCTGTCCAAAACATCCAAACTGACTCAGAACCTGCAAATGATTAGTTCAGAAAAACAAACAAAAGAGCAGTTTAGGTATGTCCAACCCTCAGCTGACTACATCGTGTATAATATACAGGTCCTGATGTACTCAGGAGGTGATTTGTTATTTAAAGGGGGGTGAGGGTAGTCACCAATTAGCATGACGTACAAAATTTTACAAGGATAAACGGCAAAGAGATGATAAAGATTCCACTTTAAAAACGTCACAAATTACAGTTTAATGACATAGAATAAAAGCTTAACCAGCATCCAGGTGAGTGTTGCACATTTATAAGAAAAGCTGGAAATTTTTGAGAAAAAGGTTAAAATTTTACAAGAAAAAAGTTGTAAATTTGAAAAAATATCACAAAGTTTTGTGAAAAAAATTGCAAATTTACAGCAAAAAAGTTGAATTTTTATATCTTTTTGTTGCATTTGTGCTTAGAATCAGTGGTTCAAAGTCATTCAGTTCTGAAACATCATTTAAAAAGGGTTATGATGACTTCCGGTCTGGACACCATGGTGATAGCAGCTTAATGCTGAAGCTCCCAGACCCGATCCAGGAAAATACCTTGAAAATCAGATTTAATGGATTTTTGGAAGAGTGAAAATCAAAAGACAAAGTCATCATGCCTAAAGGAAAACAGAAGAAATCGACATTTACCAGGCCAGGACACGCATCGGCCGAAGAATCCGATCCGGAGGATTTCCATTCTGAAGACGAGGAGCTGAATGAAGCTAACAAAAAGGTTAGCTTAAAAATGGTACATAAAGAATTAAGACGATTTTGCCGAGAGTGTTGGGCCAAATTTCGTGAAATCAAAGAAGAAATAAAAAGGACAAACAGAAGAGTGGACCAGGCCGAGGACCGAATCTTGGAAGCAGAGGAAAGAATAAAAGGGCTGGAAGATACCGTGCTGGATCTACACAAAAGACAGTCAAGACTGGAGGCTAAGCTAACCGACCAAGAAGGAAGACTATGAAGAGACAACATAAGAATTCATGGTCTGAAAGAAGGAGTCGAGGATGGTTTCACCACAATGGCGGCATGCGTGGAATCCTTACTGAGAGAAAAGTTGGATATTCCCCAAACCACCGACTTGAAAATAGAAAGGGCGCACCGTACATTAGCCCCTAGGCCGGCGGAGGAAGCGCCTCCACGATCGGTGGTGGTGAAGTTTTCCAACTCCAAAATAAAAGAAGAGGTTGTAAGATTGGCCTGGCAGAAAAAAGGATTTATGCACCAAGAGAGAAAAGTTTTCGTGGAACACGATTACGCCCCGGAGGTCCTTAAAAAGCGTCAGGAATACAACGACGCTAAAAAGGTATTACGAGAGAAAAAACTGCGCTTCCAGACACCATTTCCGGCGAAGCTGAGGGTTTTTTACGGCGATGAGACGTGTCTCTATAACTCGGCGGAAGAAGCAACCACGGATATGGCGAGAAGAGGGCTCCCGGTAACGGTGTATAAACCCGCAGCAGACCCGATCGAAAGAATCAAGACTCAAACGTGGTCCACACAGAGACCCTCAAAATCCACGGGCCAGCAGCGGGAAACCCAGTGCCAGAGCTATAAGGAAAAACTGGCCGTTTACAGGAGGGAATAACGATATTTTTAGTCAATCTGCACATCCAACCCCCCTCCTACAAGGTAACAAACATCAAAGGAGATGCAGAATCTGCAAGTGGTAAAACATTTCATGGAACAGTCATAATATTAGAAAGAAATAAGTCTTAAAAAAAAAAAAACTTGTTAAAATAGAAATGTGACAATGAACCACATGATCTCTCCACACTAACAAATACTGTATTAACGTGAATGTTTGCTGTGATGGTGGTGGGAGGGTGCACACAATTTCATAGGGTATAGGCATAAAAAAAAAAAAAATCATTACAAGTTCGGATTGGGATCTGAAACTCACGTTAAAAACATGGGACAACTTACAGGGGTAAGAGCGGGCCCTCAGCACGTAACGGAATCTGAGGATTCTCCCTCAGAGCCAACACACCATCATGGCTCTTCTAAGGTCACTAAAAAGACCTCAGCTCAGGAAGATCTTTTGTCAGTTTTTTGTTTTAAAGTTTTATATACTATGTTCTTAATGTTTTTTATGTTCTTAATGTTCTTTCAGTTTCTGAGTAGCATAAAAGAGGGCCACCACACTGTTATACTAAATAAGACAACACAATGGAGAAACAGGGTGCAACCAAAATAATCTCATATAATGTAAAAGGGATCCTGAATCCAGTTAAAAGATCCAAGATTCTAGGCAAAATGAAAAAAGACAAAGCAGGAATAATATTTTTACAAGAAACCCACCTAACAGACGTGGAGCACACTAAACTCAATAGACAAAGGTTTAAAATGATCTCTTCATCTTCATATAAGTCAGGGAGGAGGAGGGGAGTAGCGACATTGATCTCAACCAAAATTATATTTGAAAAAAAATCAGAACACAAAGATAAAGAAGGGAGATACAGTATGGTACTTGGGCGGCTAGAGGGAGAAGATATCACCCTGCTGAATGTATATGCACCTCCAGGGGCTAACTGGAAATTTTATAAAAATGTATTTGACCTAATGATAACTAAAGCCCAAGGTTTAGTGATATGTGGTGGAGACTTCAATCTAAGACTAAATCCATACTGGGATGCATCAGGTAATTCTCCACATCAAAATAGCACTCAAAGTAGGAAAACTCAGATGCTACTAAAAGAAATGGGAATCTGTGACGTGTGGAGGGAATTCAACCCCAGTGTAAAAGATTATACATTTTACTCAGCACCACATTCATCATACTCAAGGATCAACTATTTTTTTATGTTTAATAGAGACATTGGAAGAGTAAAAACATGTAAAATAGGACTGATGGATCTCTCTGACCACAGTCCGATCTATATGGACTTAAGTATCCAAAAATACACAAATAATACATTTTCTTGGAGGTTAAATTCAAATGTCCTGAAAGGACCACTGAAGGATGAATTGGAATCAGATATTCTCAGATATTTGGAAGAAAATGATAATGGAGAAGTATCCCCTTTAATACTGTGGGACGCATGCAAAGCTGTAATAAGGGGAAAGATTATTGCAAAACTGGCAATCCAAAAGAAACTGAGACAAGAAAAACTAACCACATTAGAGTCAGAACTTAAAAACCTAGAAAAAGAGCACAAAGACAACACTCATTCTAATGACTCGCTCAAAATTAAGGAAATTAAAAAAAACAAATAAATGAGATCTACGCAATAGAAATCCAGAAGAAACTTACATTTCTGAAACAAAAATACTATGAAGCAGGCAGCAAAGCGGCAAAATTACTAGCCTATAAATTGAGGAAACAACAAACGGAGAGAGCAATCTACAAAATCAGAGACCCAGTATCAAAGGAAATAAAATTTAGAATTCAGGATATTCTTAAAAGCTTCGAGAACTACTACAAGAACTTGTACTCCCTCAAAAAACATAAAAACGCATCCGAAGCATTCCTAAACACATTAAACCTTCCCCAACTTACTGAATCACAAAATAAAACACTACTGTCAGAAATACAACCTAAAGAATTGGAAAAAGCAATTATGAAACTTAAAGCTAACAAATCCCCAGGAGCAGATGGCTATACAGCAGAATGGTACAAAACCTTTAAACAGCAACTATCTCCTCTCCTCCTGAAAACATTTAACTATGTCCTCCACACAGGGGAAATCCCCCCCTCCTGGAAAGAAGGGGTCATTGCAGTCATACCTAAACCTGAAAAGGATAAACTAGACTGCTTCAACTACAGACCAACTACAGACCAATCAGTGTGTTAAATCAGGACTATAAGCTTTTTACCACTATCCTTGCCAAAAGGTTAGAAAATATACTGACAGACTTAAAGTAGAACTGAACTGAACGGCATTGAACGGCACTGGGTGATAGTACATACAATTGTAAAGATAATTTATCATTGGCACCCCCTCCACAAATCCCGGAATCTTGGAGAAAATCGCGATTTTGAATTTCCCGCCCTGAAAAATCAGACAAATCCGCCGAAGTGCAGCCGGAGTTCCGCGTGACGTCACGAGTGGGACACAGTCCTCCATGTTTACCATTGCAAGCACGTCGACACTGGTTGTTTTTGGTGCATTTTGTCGTGATAGTCGACTACAAAACACTTCCAACACCTGGGAAGATCTGTTCAGTGGCCAAGGAAAGCTGTCATGGCGACGAAAGAAAAGAAAGGGGGAGGAAAAGCGACCGGGAAGCGATGCGTTTCTAGATATACAGTGATCCCTCATTTATCGCGTTTAATGGGGACCAGAACCGACCGCGAAAAGTGAAAAACCGCGAAGTAGCATCACCCCCCCCCCCCAAGGGCGTCACAAGCACTATTTTGCACAAAAAGGCACAAGAGAACAGCGAAAAGTGCCACTAAGCAACACGAGCGATAAAGAACAATGAATGCGGTTTTCCTTCGCTGGGTAAAACGTCTCGGCCAATCAGCTTGCGAGATTCCCGAGCGGTGAAGAGGTGGGCGGAGAGGAGTGGAGCGGTGGTCAGAGAGGTAGATTTTCAGTTGTGCGGGCTCTCCGTGTTGATACCTGATGTTCTAATGTAGTCTCCCTGCCTTCTCCCTGCCTTCTACATTAGAACATCAGGTATCAACACGGAGAGCCCGCACAACTGAAACTCTACCTCTCTGACCACCGCTTCACTCCTCTCCGCCCACCTCTTCACCGCTCGGGAATCTCGCAAGCTGATTGGCCGAGACGTTTTACCTCGCAAGCTGATTGGCCGAGATGTTTTACCCAGCTTCGCTCCCTGCCGAGCCGCCGATACCCAGCGAAGGAAGACCGCATTCATTGTTCTTTATCGCTCGTGTTGGTTAGTGGCACTTTTCGCTGTTCTCTTGTGCCTTTTTGTGCAAAATAGTGCTTGTGACGCCCTTGGGTGGGGGGGTGACACTACTTCCCGGTTTTTCACTTTTCGCGGTCGGTTCTGGTCCCCATTAAACGCGATAAGTGAGGGATCACTGTAATAAGTTGGAAAAATGCTGATGTTTTTTTTTTTCCCTTTCTTTTTTATTGTTAATTTTCCTCATCCTGACACCCCAAACATGCCAAAGTAAAGACTCACCATTCTGTATTCAATAAGCGACTCTCCTCCCCATCACTGCTGCGGTCTGAGTCGGTGCCGGAATCCCCCGAAAATTCTGGGTCTAATCTGTACGGTTCGATGCCTCCCTCGCTCTCTTCCTGTTCACTTGACACTCCTGCATCCTCCTCTGTCTTGTCACCGATCCTGAATGTCTCTTCACTCTGAAAACTCTGGTGTTCTTGACTGCTGGAACTGCTATCATCTGCCATTGTTGTTTTGATAAGGGTCACACTCGTGATGTCACGCAGCATCGTCTGCACTACTTCCGGTTTGTTTGGCACTGCCAGCCAGAGGCAAAAGTTTATCGGCTTATAGCTTGGCCATCGCACGGCCTAAAAATTTCTTTTATGTGTTGAAAAATACAATAGGTAATAAGGAATTAATCTGCTATTCTACTTTTTTGGCAAAAAGGTGAGTTCAGTTCTACTTTAATTCATTTAGACCAAACAGGTTTTATAAGACAAAGACAGACACAAGACAACATTAGACGCACTTTACACATAATTCATCATATAAAAAAATATAACTTAAATAAGATAAGATAAGCCTTTATTAGTCCCACAACGGGGAAATTCCAGGATTGCAACAGCACAGGGATAGCAACACTCAGAGCAACAATCAGAAGGCAAGAAAAAAAACAAGCAAGCAAGAGCAGCTAATATACATATGTACATATTACTATAAAATATATATATATACACACACACACACACACACACAGACACACAGTGCAGAGCATTGTAGCTGGATGGAATAAATATATGAATATATGAACACACAGTGCAGAGCATTGTAGCTAGATGGAATAAATATGTAAATATATAAACACCCACAGTACGGAGCATTGCAGCTAGGTGGAATAAATATGCAAGTATATAAACACACACAATGCGGAGCAATGTAGCTAGATGGAATAATATGTAGATATATAAAAACACAGTGCGGAGCATTGTAGCTAGATGGAAAAAATATATAGATATATAAATATAAACACACCCAGTGCTGAGCATTGTAGCTAGATGGAATAAATATATAGATATATAAATATAAACACACCCAGTGCAGAGCATTGTAGCTAGATGGAATAAATATGTAAATATACAGTATAAACACACACAGTGCAGAGCATTGTTGCTAGGTGGGATGAAACAGCATAACCGTCTATTTAGTTATCCTACATGGTATGATTATGTGCCCATACATATTCTCACCCTCCATAGCGACCGGTATGTTCCTAGTTGTATGCCGGAGAGGACCATTGTGTAAGTCTATTGCATCTTTTGCATTCAAAAAACTATTAGTTTGTTACGTCTTTTTGCTATCTCTGCGAGCAGCCCTGCTTAGGTTGTACAGTCTGACAGCCGTTGGTAGGAAGGACCTACGAAACCTCTCGGTTGTGCACCTGGGATGATGTAGTCTGCTGCTAAATGAGCTCCTCAGTGCATCCAGTATGTCCTGCATAGGGTGGAACTCTGACTCCAGCAGAGATGACAGTTTAGCCACCGTCCTTCTCTCTCCTATCTCCTCCATCGGATCAAGGCGTTGCCCCAGGACAGAGCTAGCTTTCTTAATCAGTTTGTTCAGTCTCTTCCTATCGGCTGCAGTAATGCCACTGCCCCAGCAGACCACTCCAAAAGTGATGGCTGATGCCACCACCGTGTCATAGAATGACTTCAGCAGCGCCCCTTGTACACCAAAAGACCTGAGTCTCCTCAGCAGGAACAGCCTGCGCTGTCCCTTCTTGTAGAGTGCGTCAGTATTGTGTGACCAGTCTAGTTTATTGTTCAGATGAATACCCAGGTACTTGTAGGATGTCACCATCTCGATGTCTGTTCCCTGTATATTTACTGGTGCTGTGAGGGGCTGCCCATGCCTGCGGCAGTCCACCACCAGCTCCTTAGTTTTCCTCGCGTTGATCTGGAGGCAGTTCCGATGGCACCAGTCCACAAAGTCCTGGATAAGCCCTCTGTACTCAGCTTCATCTCCGCTGGAGATGAGACCAACGATCGCAGAGTCATCAGAGAACTTCTGTAGATGGCAATGTGTTGTGTTGTGTGAGAAGTCCGCAGTATAAAGAGTGAACAGGAAGGGAGCCAGCATAAATGCAGCCATATTGGGATTAGATGCTGGAAAAGCGTTTGATTCGGTTGACTGGTCTTTCCTATATAGAATCTTATCCAGTTTCAATTTTCATAACAACTTCATTTGAACTATCCAGGCATTATATAAAAAACCAACAGCTAAAATAAGGATTAATGGTAAATTATCATCATCTTTTGAGCTGGAAAGAGGATGTCGTCAGGGCTGCCCCTTGTCTCCACTGCTCTTTGCAATCTTCGTAGAACCTCTGAGCCAATGGATAAGACAGAATCAAAAAATTCAAGGTATTACACTTGGTCAGAAGGAACATAAAATAGCACTCTTTGCTGATGACATTTTAATATACCTGGGGCAGCCGGACACTTCTTTTCCAGAACTAATCTCAGTTTTTTCAGAGTATGGAGATTTATCGGGGTACGAATTAAACATGCATAAAACCCAAGTTTTAACATTCAACTATGACCCAAATCAATATTGACTAAGCAAACTCAAAACTAACTGGGAGATGGAATCTATGAAATATCTGGGGGTCAATATCCCGAAACAACTCAACAAAATTATAACACTAAACTATGATCCACTGGTGGCAAAAATAAAATCTGATCTAGCAAGATGGAATATGATACCATTCTTGGGTACTGCACAAAGAATTGAAGCAGTCAAAATGAATATACTTCCACGTCTTCTATACCTTTTCCAAACAATACCGGTAGAACCTCCCAAAAAAACATGGCAAGAACTGGACAGAAGGATCTCAAGATTCATATGGCAGGGCAAGAGACCTAGAATCAGATATAGTACCCTACAGCTAAACAAAGACAAAGGTGGGCTCGCGCTGCCAAATATCAGGGACTATTTTAAAGCCGCACAAATTAAAACTTTAGTAGAGATATGTAACCCAGTCTACACTGCACAATGGAAGGAGATGGAATGCCAAATAACAAGTGACATCCCCCTACAGGCGATAATAGGGAACAATGCTTTACCTAAACTTTTGAATAACACTAACCCGTGGATAGAGACCCCGCTAAAAATTTGGTTTAAGATAGTCAGAGAGAATCAAACTAAAGAGCCCTATCGATTTCTGCAATGGATTGCCTATGATCAAGACTTTACTCCTAATAAAACAGACACTAGATTTAAAAAGTGGAAAGAGAACAGACTGATAAAATATTACGATTTTTTTAAAGTGCAAATTTTAAGAAGTTTTGAAGATTTGAAAAAACAAGGTCTAATAAATCAAGACCTTTACAGGTTCTTTCAGCTTAGACACCACATAAACAAAATACTTAAAAAGGAGGATTTGGAAAGGGCCCAGTCAGGTGTTCTGAAGGGTCTTCTTAATGGCATATACAGGGATCCCAGGGATCAGATACATTTCTAAAAATATACCAAGGCTCTTCAAGACTTAAAAGAGAGTACAACACTATCCTTATATAAAAGAGAGATGGGGAAAAAGAGGGGAATTTCACTATACAACTGGAAATATGAGAAAAGCTAAATAAACAGCAATGAAAAGTACCTCATCCCTGCAGTGGGAGAGAATTTGGATGGAAAAACTTTGGTAAGATTTTTCAGAACACCTGCACAAAACAAATTTACTCATAAGGGGTTAAATTGTTGCGCGCTTGTGTGGTGATAGAGACTGCAAATCATTTTCATGTGTTTTGGTCATGCCCAGTATCCACCAAAACTGGACCAATGTACAGACAATATTGGGAAATTATTCAAAATACAGTTCCCTTTTCTTTTGTGACTTTGTATTTGGGTTTACTACCGGATTCACTGGAAAAGGCAGAGGAGGGAAAAATACTTATTCATGTTTTAATATTGGCAAGTAAAAAAAGCCCTAACTAAAAATGGATGTTGAAAGGACTGTCCTACAACCTTAAGATTGATTAACGTGATCCTAAGACATTTACTCGATGGAAAACGTTGACATCGCACTGAGACAGGACATGATGGGTTCTAGAACTTTTGGCAACCCTGGATCGCATATTGTGTCTTCCATTAGATCTAACTCTTGACCTAAATACCATTTCAATAATGTTCCCCACTCTTTGTTCCAACTGCTACACTACACCCGTCACAATGGCTCTTTTATTTTTATTTATTTATTTTATTTTTTTGTATTCTTGCCTCTTTTTTTGTTTTGTTTTTTGTTTGTTTTTTTTTTTTTGTTTTATTATTCTTTTTGTCTTTCTTAATTTCTCTTTTTCTTTCACTTAAAAGAAAAAGGGGGTGTTGCTAATAATTATTCTTCCAATGTTGTCAAAAACAAAAAAAACGGGAACAAGTGATGAATATGTCAACAATGCAATGCTGTAATGACGTGTATACCCTTTACAAAAACTTAAATTAAAAAAAAAAAGGGTTATGATGGAATTGGGGGGGGGGGGTTAAGCTTGAAGCTGGCTTATGCTCCACCTCAGTTTGTGAGACTCGTGTGACAAAAATGACATCGTCTCCAGTCCGCTAGGCTCCGTGGACTCCCTCCGCAGCTGAGTGCATACAGCCCAAATTTTGTGATGTTGACTACGCACACACAAATCCAACCTCCCATTCATGAGGTGGCGCCACTGATGACGCATACAGAGTCAAGTAGACGAAGGAGGCGACGAGGAAAATGAAAGAGAAGGCAGAAGCTCACTGTTGTGCCGCCTTCTCGTTCTTTAGTAGACACAGGAGCTCCTCTCATCATCTGTGCACTTGCGTTGTTGCTGGTCGGACAGACCTGCTGGAGCTGACTGTACACCATCATTTTATCCATTTGTGTCTCATGATCTTTTCCTCACCATGTCCAGGTAACATCCTGCTGGTCCAACGGCACCGCCTGTGGTGAGATCAAGATCACAGACTTCGGCCTGTCGAAGATCATGGACGACGACAGCTACAACTCCGTGGACGGGATGGAGCTGACATCACAGGGAGCAGGGACCTACTGTGAGACTGACCGCAGACTAACATGACTGTAAAGAAACTTTAAGAGCTTGCAGAAAAGGCAGGCGCTGAGAAGGGGTCTGCACCCGACTGTTCAGGATGTTTCTGTAGGCAGCAGCTTTTAAATTAAAGAAGCTGCTCTTCATCTTCTCAGTTTACAGAAATAAAGTCACGTATTCACATGTATGAGTTTAAATACCTGGGTCAGCCATCCACAGTGATGGAGGACATGGAGAGGGTAAAGGAAACAGGGTCTTCACAGTGGATCATATGCCTCCGTCTCACCGTCCATGAAATCTTGACTGTGGTGGTGGCCTCTTAAAGCGTGAATGTTATCCAGCATATACAGGTTTCAGTCTCCACTGTGCAGCTGCGCTTCTGTAATTTAACTGATGTCTTCTGTCAGGTACCTGCCCCCCGAGTGTTTTGTTGTTGGGAAAGAGCCTCCAAAGATCTCCAACAAGGTGGACGTGTGGTCTGTGGGAGTCATCTTCTACCAGTGTTTGTACGGCCGCAAGGTGAGATGGGAGTACTGCACGTACGGAAAAAATGATGGGCAGAGTTTTTTGGACTATTTTAATTTCACTAAATAGCAGCTGCTCCACTTTGTAATTGTCCCCCCCAGCCCTTCGGCCATAACCAGTCTCAGCAGGACATCCTGCAGGAGAACACCATCCTGAAGGCTACAGATGTTCAGTTTCCCCCCAAACCAGTAGTCACACCTGAAGCTAAGGTACTGCACACTCACCCTCCCTGCAGCATGGGGCGTCATCAGTTTAGGACGAGGGTACAATGTATAGATATTAGTTAGGCACAAATGTTGCAAAAATGTTATCAAAGAAGAAGAACATTTAACTGGAATCCAGAATTTTTTTCCCAAATGAACATGGAAATTACAAGCAAAAAGTTGCAAATTTATCAGGAAAAATGTTGCAAAATTACAAGGAAAAAAGTTTACAAGAGAAAATCACAGAATTATGAGAAAAAAAGTTAGAAATTTGCAGAAAAAAGCAGTCACTTATGAAAAAAAGTTGCAAATTTGAGGAAAAAAGTTGGATTTTTTGGAGGAAAATGTCACTAAGAAAAAAAATCAAAAAATTTTGAGTAAAAACCGGCAGATCATGAGAAACACATTTGTAAATTTATTAAGAAGTTGCAAATTTGCAAGGTTTTTTTTTTTTTTTTAGTAGAAAAGACATTTTAGGAAAAGGTGCAGGTTTCTGATTTTAAAAAAGTTTAAAAAATTACCATTTACCAGGAAAAATAGCAAATTACAAAAGAAAAACTGTGACAATTTTTCAGTTTAAAGAAGTTGGAGTTTGACGAGTTTTTTGCATTTCTTCTTAGAATTGGGTGGATAAGTTCTGTACCCCCCCCCCCCCCCCCCCCCCGAAACACACACACATGCATGAGCTGCTGATAGTTCCAGTAATTGCAGATAACGATCAATAGGACTGTGTGTCCAATCAGAACTCTTGCTGTTGTTGGAGCTGTTTCCTGTTCACTGGGTCACTCACTCACTCTTCCCCCCCCCCCCCCCAGGCCCTTTATAAGGCGCTGTCTAGTCTACCGTAAGGAGGACCGCATCGATGTGCACCAGCTGGCCAGCGACCCCTTCCTCATGCCCCACATCCGGAAGTCGGTGGCGTCCTCGGGCACCTCGGGCATGGCCGCGGCCTCCACGTCCAACTCCTCCAACAGCAGCGCCTCCAACTGAGCCCGCGCCCCGCCGCCAAGCCAATCGTTGGAAGGGGGGACGGGGTGTCCACCCTGCCGCCGGGAGCCCGAGGGAAACCAGTCAGATGGCAGCGGTGGAGGGGGTGAGGATCCATCCATCCATCCACCCCAGCCCACCTGTCCTGCTTTCCTCAGAGGGACGGCACGGTTGTGGGGGTCAAAGCCCCGAATGAGACGCGTACACGTGAGTGGGGGGAGTTTAAATAAAGAATAAAACTGAGGTGTTTGAACTTTTCTCTTTCTGCTTTTATAAAGAAGAAGATAAAATGAAGTGTAAACACGCTTCAGCCTGGTGATGGAACGGACCGGGGGGGCTCCTACCCACACGCAGCCACACACATGCATGAGCCACTCTGCTCCAAGGTCACCCCCCCCCCCCCCCCCCAGTATTTTGTTTGTTTTCCCTGACCCTGAGGAGCGTCAGACTGCTGCCATCACACCGAACCCCGGCGTCCTTCAGCCGCCATCTGCGACGCTTCCTCGTTCAAAAACAATATTATTGAGAAAACTCGATTGGTGACAAGGAGGGACAGAGTCGCCGTCTTGTGCCCCCCCCCCCCCCCCCCCCATCACTTATCCTGGTTGAACTCCTGTGACCAAAGCTTCGGACTTCCAGCTGGTGGCGCTGTTCCACCTGCGTTTTTATATGGATGAGATGTTTCAGATGACCAGGAACGAGTCATTCTGCTCACTTTTTTTCTTAATTTTTGATTTAAACCAGTTTTATTTGGGGGGGGGGGGGTTGTTTTCCAGTTGCCTTTAATTAGATCTGTTAATGTTTGGATTGACCCACCTCCCACCATGAACACACATATTTATTTAGCTATGTTTGAATTTATTTTTGGCCAAGAAAATGCAAAGGGACTTGTTTACCTACTAGAAGTGTGTGTGTGTGTGGAGGGGGGGTAGCAGAACGTTGCATCAACCATTAAATACTATTGGTTAAGCTGATGCTTCTCTCTCTTTTTTGGGAGGTGGGGGGGTTCTGTATTTCTGAGTTCTTGGGTCACCAGCAGGAGGAGAAGAAGCAGCCAACTTTGTTGTCGTTCAGCCCATCCAGCCAATCATGCACAGTAGAACAAAATGACGTTCCGCCGATCTACAATGTTGGTCACATCTAGAATCAGAGGAGTCGCTGCCAAGCGAGGCGAGCGCTGCACACAAGAAAAATCACACTTAGAAAGAGCTTTCGTATTTACAGGTAAATATTTAAACTTAAAAAGTTGCAAATGTAAGAGAAAAAAGTTGCAAATTAGAAGACAAGTTTTAAATTAAGAAAAAAAGTTGCAAATTTGTAACTTTTTTTGCCTTTCTGCTTAGAAATGGTGCTTCAAATTAATTTTATTCATTATGCAACATGATTTTAAAAAAAAGGTTCTGATGGTCCAAGTCTGTCTGTTGTACTTATGGAAGTACACACAGTCAGTAATTTATTATTTTAACTTGGGGGGGGGGGGGGTGTCGGAATTTTAGAATTCAATTCAACTTTATTTATATAGTGCCATTTCACAACAACAGTCATCTCATAGCACTATCAACTGTAGGGGGAACCCCCACAGTTGCAGAAAGACCCCAGCAATCAGGCAATCCCCTGTGAGCAAGCAACTTGGCGACGGTTGGAGAGGAAAAACTCCTTGTAACAGGAAGAAACCTCCAGCAGAACCAGGCTCAGGGAGGGGCAGTCATCTGCTGCGACTGGCTGGGGGGGGTGAGGGGATAGAGAAGAAGAAAAGAACAGACATGTAGAGAGCAAACAGCACAATGGGGACTCAATCTATGGGACGAGACAAACAAATGTTAATGACCAGCAAAAAAAATATTTCATTGAGAGTGAGGAAAGGAGTGAGGCCCAGTGCATTACTGGAGGTCCCCCGGCTGACTAAACCTATTAGCAGCATAACTAAGGGAGGGTTCAGAAACGCATGATCCCTCCCTAATTGTAGGCTATATCAAAAAGGTAGGTTTTAGCCCTATTCTTAAAAAACAGAGATCGAGTCTGACTCCGAATCCAGATTGGCAGCTGGTTCCCACAGGAGAGGAGCTTGATAACTGAAGGCTCTGCCTCCCATTGTACTTTTGGAGATTCTAGGTATTACAAGTAATCCTGCATTTTGGGAGCGTAGTGGCTCTGTTAGGATAATACGGTAGTATCAGATCTTTTAAATAAAAATGAGCCTGATTGTTTAGAGCTTTGTAAGTAAGAAGAAGGATTTTAAACTTAATTCTAAACTCTATGGGAAGCCAATGAAGGGAGGCCAGAACTGGAGAGATATGATCTCTCTTTCTAGTACCTGTTAAAACTCTTGCTGCAGCATTTTGGATCAGCTGAAGACTTGTTAAAGATGTTTTAGGACAGCCTGATAAAGAATTACAATAATCTAATCTTGAGCTAACAAAAGCGTGGATCAGTTTCTCAGCATCACTCTGAGACAAGATGCTCCTAATCTTGGCAATATTACGCAAATGATAGAAGGCAGTCTTAGAAACAAATTTAATATGTGAATTGAAGGACAGATCCTGATCAAAAATAATTCCAAGGTTCCTCACAGAGCTATTAAGAGAGAGAGTAACCGCATCCAAACTGAAAGTTTGATTTGGAAAGGAATTTCTAAGGTTTTTTGGACCAACAAGAATGACTTCAGTCTGATCTGAATTTAACAGCAGGAAATTACAAGTCATCCAAGCTTTGATTTCCTTAAGACAGGCTTCTAACTTGGCTAATTGATTACTATCATCTGGCTTCATTGACAAGTATAATTGTGTGTCATCTGCATAACAGTGAAAATGTATACAGTGCTTTCTAATAATGTTGCCTAATGGAAGCATATATAAACTAAAAAGAGTAGGGCCTAGCACAGATCCCTGTGGAACTGCATGACTGAGCTTTGAGTTGAAAGAAAACTCATTATTTACATGAACAAACTGGAACCTATCAGATAAATAAGATCTAAACCACTGCAACGAAGTTCCATTAAGTCCAACATAGTGTTCTAATCTATCAAGTAGAATATTATGATCGATAGTATCAAAAGCTGCACTAAGGTCTAAAAGGACAAGTACAGAAACCAGTCCATTATCAGATGCGATGAGGAGGTCGTTAGTGACCTTCGCTAAGGCTGTTTCAGTACTATGATGGATTCTAAACCCAGATTGAAACTCTTCAAGTAAACCATTTCCCTGCAGGTGGTCAAATGAAGAATACGGTGTGAATATAATTCCAGCACAAAATTGCAAGAATAAAGGTGCAGCAATATGAAAAAAGATGCTAATTTACAATTTAAAAAGTTCCAAATATGAGAAAGTACACATCTTCCAAATGCCTCCCAACACACACACACACACACACACACTTCCAAGAAAAAAGTTGTAAATTTACAATAAAATTACATTTACAAGTAAAAAGTTGCCAGTTTTCTACGTTTTTATTTTTTTTCCTCCTGTTTTCTCTCATAAATGTCCAGTTTCCTCACCAGTCAGTCGTGTTTATAAAAGTAAAATAAGTCAATAATTTTTGACTTTTTTTCCACCTATAAATTTGCCATCTGCAACAGCACACTACTCACACAAAGCTGGGGATGTTCAATTTCTTTTTTTCAATTCAGAGAAGTTGATTTTGAACATGTAAATAAATGAATAAACAAAAGCATATATACGCAAAAATATATATACATATATAAATTATGTTTAAGGATGACACTCACAGTATAAAACACTTTAATTTACATACCCAAAAAGGAGTGGGCAGAAGTCTAAACTTATTAAATCCTGCCCCCTTTCAATTTACAGTGGTGTGAAAAAATGTTAGTCCCGTCCTGATTTCTCATTTTTTTGTATGTTTGTCACACTTCAGATCATCAAACAAATTTAAATATTGGACAAAGATGACACAAGTAAACACAAAATTAAGTTTTTAAACGAAGGTGTTTATTGAAAAAAAGTCCAAACTTACATGGCCCTGTGTGGAAAAGTGATTCCCCCCCCCCCCCCCGTTAAAACATAAATCAACTGTGGTTTATCACATCTTTGGAAAGCTGAGTTCAATTTCTCCAGCCACACCCAGGCCTGATTACTGCCGCACCTGTTGTCAATCAAGAAATCACTTAAATAGGACCTGCCTGACAAAGGGAAGTAGACCAAAAGATCCTCAAAAGCTAGAAATCATGCTGCGATCCAGAGAAATTCAGGAACAAATGAGAAACAAAGTAACAGATCTATCAATCTGGAAAAGGTTATAAAGCCATTTGTAAAGCTTTGGGACTCCAGTGAACCACAGTGAGAGCCATTATCCACAAATGGTGAAAACATGGAACAGTGGTGAACTTTCCAAGGAGTGGCCGGCCAGCCGACCAAAATTACCCCAAGAGCGCAGCGACAACTCATCCAACAGGTGACAGTTTTCCACCAAAACGGTTCCAGTGCTGAACTGGAGCCAGAGCCTGATTGGCACCAGTTTTTTGGTTTCCCACCGCGTGAAGCACCATTCCCAGGCTCTCAAAAGTGGGGCTATCGTGGCCCCAACTCCTAGCTGGGCCAGCGGCAGCACCAGTTTACGTTGGTTACGTCCACAGCCATGGGCATCGTTAACCGACCAGCTTCAAAACATTACTGACTGCCATGTTGCATTCCAAACAGCTGAGCAAGTGATGGATTCCAAAACCAAACAGGTTTGGAGTGAAGAGGAGACACTTTTCTTGGCTCTTTGGACATGAGCAGAAGTACAAGATAAGCTGGAGGGGGCAACTAATCTGTTGAACTGTTTTGGGGGACAGGCCAGCCAGCCGGACCATCATAACTCCATGGATTAGTCCGTACAACAAACTGCTCAAAACACACTGGTAAGTGTATTGTCTTTAAAATGCCAAAAGTTAATGAATATATGCATACATGTGTATCCATTTGTGTATATATGTATATGTAACAACCAAAGTGCGGATATATATAGTATACTAAAATACTATAGTATTTTCCGTTAGCTATGCTAACAGTACTTTTACTACAACCAAACGTTTCTCCTCGCCATGAAGTAATGAACAGGCCGTCTCTGCTGACAAATGTATATCGCTTGTATTGATATGTAATGACCAAAGTGCGGATATTTTTTACTCTTGTGCCTATAGTATTGTCGGTTAGCTATGCTAACAAGCTAACAGTGTTTTTACCACGCACGTTTCTCCTCGCCATAAAGAAATGCGCGTTTGAGAAACTAGAACAAAAATCTTTAGTGTCTTACAGAATCATCATCATCATAGCGGTCTGTCACGGGCGACAATGACTGTTTCATTTAGGTCTGATCAGATTCCTCTACGCAGCTCCGTCCTCCGCTGCCAGGAACTCCCGACCCTGCAAACCTGGGCAACGTCCGAGCCGGCATGAGCTGCCCTCTGACCGACCATTTCATGAAACTGCTTTCAAAATATTTTGAGTACCACTAGCTTTTGCTGGACTAGCGGCACATTCTTGGCAGACAGAGGTATTATCAGTAGCAAGGACAGGCCAAGATAAACTGACTCCATTATCTGTTGCAGTGACTGACCAGATGATAGGTTTGTTTATCTGCTCTTTGTGTAGTGCATGTCATGATGCACCGACTGGCAAAAGTCCACCACAGACCTTGCGACAGATGTGTTTATCTGCCAGGATGTCCAGTCTCACCCCGTGTAACTGGGAGTGGTCCACCACAGACCTGTGACAGATATTGTTTTTAGTTCTGCCAGGATGCCCTGTTTCACCCTCCACACCCTCGGAAGGGCGGGGATGCCGGTTGAGTCGCCGACGGCCCCGACCCATGAGACAGGTAGTACCGGTTTTCATGGTTATCCGGTAGCAAGCAAACCAATGCCTGACCTGACAGGATTACCTTACAGAATACTTTGTTAGATATCCAGTGCAAAATACACTGTTCATTATCAATACTGTTTATTGTTGTCTCAAATGACGTTCGTGGCGTTGCCATATATCTTGAAATGCTCATTTGAGAGAAAACGAGAACAAAAATCTTAGTGTCTTACAGAATACTATTTTTTATAAAGACATCCAGCACAAAATACGCTTTTTGTGGTATCAATACTGTGTATGAATGGGTGCCTTGTGTTGTGTTATGGGAGATTTTTCTACCAAAGACGCTAGTAACGTTGTCTTTTTTACTATTTTGGTAATATTTCCATAATCTTGGACCGTTTTTTTTAATTTCACTTGTGTTTAATTGTGTGTTGTGAAACCATGTTTTATCTAATCCTTCTCTTACTTTATTGCACAGTAGCCTGGTGGAGCACCTACAATGTCATTGTACTGTACACCTGTACAGTGACAATGAAGCCCGTTTTATTCCTATTCTTCTATTCCATAATGAGACATGTAAGCTTTGCTAATATTGATATTGAATAAAATTGCCAACTATGTCTGCACATTTAATGGAAGGCTTAAGTTGGACACTGCACAAACTAAAACACTTTTTTTTTGTATTTACAGATTTATCACAGCTGGATGATGAGGGAGAACCAGCCAGACCTGTGGTGTCACCTTCACCAGCACCAAGCTTGTCCTCCTTCTGCTCTTTCTCTTCTCATCAGACCAGATTAGGTCATATACCTATGTTTAGACTATCACCCATTCACACAAAGGAGGGAGGGAATTAAATCAATTATACACTTGAATGTTGTGATGCCACTAACAGTAAATGGATGTTGAATAGACACATTCAATCTTGGATTGATGATTCCTGCGTTTTTCAGTGTGTGGTTATTTTATATTGCTTATTTTTGTACTTTAAAACAGGGAAACAGAAGTGGGACACAAGCATGGACCTCCTTCTAGACTACCTGGAGAGGTCAGAGGAGAGACAGCAGGAGCAGAGCAGGAGGGAGGTGCAGCTGACCTCCGCTTTGCTGCAAAGCATCCAGAAGATGGAGGACAGGACCAACACCCTTGTTGGACTGATGGGACACGTGTCTGTGCTTGAGGGACTGCAAACAAAGCAACTATCACAGCATTGATATTTTTGGCTGTGTGTACATATTATGTAGCAGTCTGAAGGTTTTGAACATTTTGTAAATAAATGCTTTCTTTCCTTAAGTGTTTTTTTGCTTCTGCATTAATTGTTATCCTCACACCAAACATGCATGAAATGTAAAGCTTTTTAGAATAAACAATGCAAATCACTATAACATTGTAGTGGTGGGATGCGAAAGCACAAGTACTGAATTACTGCACTTAAGTTCATTTTTTCAGGTATTGGACAATATAAGATAAGATGAGATAAGATAAGCCTTTATTAGTCCCACAATGGGGAAATTCCAGGATTGCAACAGCACAGGGATAGCAACACTCAGAGCAACAATCAGAAGGCAAGAAAAAAAACAAGCAAGCAAGAGCAGCTAATATACATATGTACATATTACTATAAAATATATATATACACACAGACACACAGTGCAGAGCATTGTAGCTGGATGGAATAAATATATGAATATATGAACACAGTGCAGAGCATTGTAGCTAGATGGAATAAATATGTAAATATATAAACACCCACAGTATGGAGCATTGCAGCTAGGTGGAATAAATATGCAAGTATATAAACACACACAGTGCGGAGGAATGTAGCTAGATGGAATAATATGTAGATATATAAAAACAGTGCGGAGCATTATAGCTAGATGGAATAAATATATAGATATATAAATATAAACACACCCAGTGCTGAGCATTGTAGCTAGATGGAATAAATATGTAAATATATAAACACACACAGTGCAGAGCATTGTTGCTAGGTGGGATGAAACAGCATAACCGTCTATTTAGTTATCCTACATGGTATGATTATGTGCCCATACATATTCTCACCCTCCATAGCGACCAGTATGTTCCTAGTTGTATGCCGGAGAGGACCATTGTGTAAGTCTATTGCATCTTTTGCATTCAAAAAAACTATTAGTTTGTTACGTCTTTTTGCTATCTCTGCGAGCAGCCCTGCTTAGGTTGTACAGTCTGACAGCCGTTGGTAGGAAGGACCTACGAAACCTCTCGGTTGTGCACCTGGGATGATGTAGTCTGCTGCTAAATGAGCTCCTCAGTGCATCCAGTATGTCCTGCATAGGGTGGAACTCTGACTCCAGCAGAGATGACAGTTTAGCCACCGTCCTTCTCTCTCCTATCTCCTCCATCGGATCAAGGCGCTGCCCCAGGACAGAGCTAGCTTTCTTAATCAGTTTGTTCAGTCTCTTCCTATCGGCTGCAGTAATGCCACTGCCCCAGCAGACCACTCCAAAAGTGGTGGCTGATGCCACCACCGTGTCATAGAATGACTTCAGCAGCGCCCCTTGTACACCAAAAGACCTGAGTCTCCTCAGCAGGAACAGCCTGCGCTGTCCCTTCTTGTAGAGTGCGTCAGTATTGTGTGACCAGTCTAGTTTATTGTTCAGATGAATACCCAGGTACTTATAGGATGTCACCATCTCGATGTCTGTTCCCTGTATATTTACTGGTGCTGTGAGGGGCTGCCCATGCCTGCGGCAGTCCACCACCAGCTCCTTAGTTTTCCTCGCGTTGATCTGGAATATATCAGGTATTTGTGGACTTACTCATATTTCTGACAACTTTTTCATATTTTCTAAAGAACAAGCAGCAACAAACTTTAAATCTATGCACTTTTTCTGTGGAAAATGTTCCAGGTTGCCAGCTTCAAAAATGATACACATGTGGACAAAATTGTTGGTACCCCTCTGTTAATGAAAGAAAAACCCACAACAGTCACAGAAATAACTTGAATCTGACAAAAGTGGTAATAAATAAAAATTCTATGAAGATTAACCAATGAAAATCAGACAATGCTTTTGAATTGTGGTTCAACAGAATTATTTTAAAAAAGAAGCTCATGAAACAGGCCTGGATAAAAATGATGGTACCTGCGGCGGATGAGAAAATAAGGCAGCGATGCTGAGGTTTTAAGCAGGTTTTATTAATCATACCGCCGTCACGAGCTCCTCTCCCGGCGCCGTGCGTGCGCGCCGGGAGCGAGCCCACGGCTGTCAGAGAAGAGGGACACAATGTCTGTGTCCTGCAGCAGCAGTTGCAGAGTGAGAATGAGAGGTTGAACATGAAATTCAGACAGCTTATATACTCAGCTACAACAATACATCAAAGTATTCACATGGGTCGATATGAGCATTTGCATATGAGAGGCACAGACAGGATGCATGAACACAATGCATGGATGGCACATTAGCCTCACAGCAGTGAAATGCATAAATGGCAGATTAGATCACAGCATGCAGCGGAAAAAACCCAGGAGTAGCGAGCTGTCTGTCCCTGTGTGTTGTGGGGGTTGTACCAAACCGCCACAGCTCCCCCCCCCCCCCCCAGAGGGCTCGGCAGGTGGCCAAGACCTCGATAGTGCAGCTTGGGCAGCGAGCAGGGAAAAGCTCTGTGCAGGAGGGGGTGGAGGGGGGTTGGGGTAGTAGCTCTTCCTCTCGGCGCCACACCAGTAGGCTGCCTTTTGCAACAGCGGCTCGATTCCGAGTTTTTTTTCCCTTCCTCTCTCTTTTGATCACTTTTTTTTTTCACCCCACTTATATCACGGACACACAGATCGTCCCAAATGTCTCCTGAGCCGGTGGACGGAGCCACTGTTTATAGCAGGATACGATACAACAGGGAAGAGCTGCTAGCATTTAACCGCCACCCGGTCCCACTGGAAAAACTCGACATACCGAGAGAATTGAGGCGAAAGCGTCGCGGCTGCCGGGCTGGAGTAAGGCGGAGGACAAAAAATATAAGGTACAGACCCTCCCTTCCATCTGTTGTCATGGGAAATGTACGGTCGATACTGGGAAAGTTAGATGAGCTAGCGGCTATCTCCCGTTATGATAGCACATATCGGGAGTGCTCTCTCCTTTTGTTTACTGAGACGTGGCTAACTGAACTAGCAGCAGATGCTAACATTGAGCTGGAGGGTTTTCACATGATATGAGCTGACCGAACACCAGAGAGTGGCAAAGCAAGGGGCGGTGGAGTGATAATGTATGTTAACAACAACTGGTGCAGACCGGGACATATCACTGTTAAACAACGACACTGCAGCAAAGACATTGAGTTGCTAGCTGTTAGCATGAGGCCTACATATCTCCCGAGAGAACACTCACACGTGATCTGCATTGTTGTTTATGCAAATCCGACGGCGAACGCTGGGACAGCGCGTGACGTCATCCATTCAGTAACCAGCAGGCTGCAGACAGAACACCCAGATGCTGTTCTCCTCATCTCAGGCGATTTCAACCACGTTTCACTGTCTCCCATTCTGCCCACTTTCACCCAGTATGTCACATGCCACACTAGAGACAATAAAACACTGGATTTGTTCTACGCAAACACTAAGGAGGCGTACACCTCATCACAACTCCCCCCCACTTGGGAGATCGGATCACAACTTGGTTCATCTCCGACCGGTGTACAAACCCCTAGTGCACAGACAACCTCCGGCCATGCACACTGTGGAGTTATGGTCTGAGGAGACAATGGACACTCTAAAGGACTGTTTTGAAGCCACTGCCTGGAAGCAGCTCTGCGATCCACATGGTGAGGACATCGATGGCCTCATTCACACCTTCACGGGCTACCTCAGCTTCTGTGTGGACAAATCCGTTCCCACCAAGACCATATGGCGTCACTCAAACAACAAACCCTGGATCAACCCTGAGATAAAAACACTTCTGAGAGAGAAGAAGAGGATCTTCAGGTCGGGGAACAGGGAGATGCTGAAGTCCGTACAGAGGGAGCTGAGGAGAAAGATCAGAGAAGGCAAGGACAGCTTCAGGAAGAAGATGGAGGACAAGCTGCAACAGAGCGACATCAGCGGGGTCTGGAGAAACCTCAAAACCATCTCGGGGCTCCAGAATACCTCCCCCCCAGGCCACGGGGGGCAGGGAGTGGGCGAACAACCTGAATCTGTTTTTCAATAGATTTGACCAACCGCCCTCCCCCCTGTCTGCACAACAACCACTGCTGCCACTAAGAAATCAAGTCCTGCTGCCCACTCCCCACTCCACCGACACCCCCCCCCCCCACTCCCAACACACAGCCCCCCATCCTGACCCTGACCAAGACCCAGGTGAGGACGGAGCTGAGGAAGATCAAGGCGAGGAAGGCGTCGGGACCGGACGGCATCAGCGCAAAGCTCCTCAAGTCCTGTGCAGACCAGCTGTGTGGGATTGTGACGTATATCTTCAACATGAGCCTGAAACTGGGGAGGGTACCACAGCTGTGGAAAACATCTTGTGTGGTACCTGTACCAAAAACTTCCCACCCCAAAGACCTGAACAGCTTCAGACCGGTGGCCTTGACGTCCCACTTGATGAAGACCCTGGAGAGACTGCTCCTTGCTCATCTCCGCCCCCTGGTGGAACCAGCGATGGATCCACTCCAGTTCGCCTACCAGCATGGCATTGGGGTGGAGGATGCGGTGATCTTCCTCCTTCACCGTTCTCTGTCCCACCTGGAGAAGCCCGGGAATATGGTGAGGATCATGTTCTTTGACTTCTCCAGTGCTTTCAACACCATCCAACCGATGATCCTGAAGGACAAGCTGCTGCGCGCAGGGGTGGACCAGCACCTGTCATCATGGATCCTGGACTACCTCACGAACCGGCCTCAGTTTGTGAGAACCCGGGACTGTGTTTCCGACACGATCATCAGTAGCACGGGGGCCCCCCAGGGAACGGTGCTGGCTCCCTTCCTGTTCACTCTTTATACTGCGGACTTCTCACACAACACAACACATTGCCATCTACAGAAGTTCTCTGATGACTCTGCGATCGTTGGTCTCATCTCCAGCGGAGATGAAGCTGAGTACAGAGGGCTTGTCCAGGACTTTGTGGACTGGTGCCATCGGAACTGCCTCCAGATCAACGCGAGGAAAACTAAGGAGCTGGTGGTGGACTGCCGCAGGCATGGGCAGCCCCTCACAGCACCAGTAAATATACAGGGAACAGACATCGAGATGGTGACATCCTACAAGTACCTGGGTATTCATCTGAACAATAAACTAGACTGGTCACACAATACTGACGCACTCTACAAGAAGGGACAGCGCAGGCTGTTCCTGCTGAGGAGATTCAGGTCTTTTGGTGTACAAGGGGCGCTGCTGAAGTCATTCTATGACACGGTGGTGGCATCAGCCATCACTTTTGGAGTGGTCTGCTGGGGCAGTGGCATTACTGCAGCCGATAGGAAGAGACTGAACAAACTGATTAAGAAAGCTAGCTCTGTCCTGGGGCAACGCCTTGATCCGATGGAGGAGATAGGAGAGAGAAGGACGGTGGCTAAACTGTCATCTCTGCTGGAGTCCGAGTTCCACCCTATGCAGGACATACTGGATGCACTGAGGAGCTCATTTAGCAGCAGACTACATCATCCCAGGTGCACAACCGAGAGGTTTCGTAGGTCCTTCCTACCAACGGCTGTCAGACTGTACAACCTAAGCAGGGCTGCTCGCAGAGATAGCAAAAAGACGTAACAAACTAATAGTTTTTTTTGAATGCAAAAGATGCAATAGACTTACACAATGGTCCTCTCCGGCATACAACTAGGAACATACCGGTCGCTATGGAGGGTGAGAATATGTATGGGCACATAATCATACCATGTAGGATAACTAAATAGACGGTTATGCTGTTTCATCCCACCTAGCAACAATGCTCTGCACTGTGTGTGTTTATATATTTACATATTTATTCCATCTAGCTACAGTGCTCAGCACTGGGTGTGTTTATATTTATATATCTATATATTTATTCCATCTAGCTACAATGCTCCGCACTGTGTTTTTATATATCTACATATTATTCCATCTAGCTACATTGCTCCGCACTGTGTGTGTTTATATACTTGCATATTTATTCCACCTAGCTGCAATGCTCCGTACTGTGGGTGTTTATATATTTACATATTTATTCCATCTAGCTACAATGCTCTGCACTGTGTTCATATATTCATATATTTATTCCATCCAGCTACAATGTTCTGCACTGTGTGTCTGTGTGTGTGTGTGTGTATATATATTTTATAGTAATATGTACATATGTATATTAGCTGCTCTTGCTTGCTTGTTTTTTTTTTCTTGCCTTCTGATTGTTGCTCTGAGTGTTGCTATCCCTGTGCTGTTGCAATCCTGGAATTTCCCCGTTGTGGGACTAATAAAGGCTTATCTTATCTTATCTTAAAAGCTGGCCGGAGACGATGAAAACGTCCGGGCCGCGCAAAAATTGCTTGTGGGTCCGCGATGTCGAAGGGCTGTCCCGTTGAACGTGCAGAGGTCCACAAGAAGAAAAATTAGTCACTGGCTCCTCCCGCGATTAAGTCCTGCAAGGATTAATAGCGGCCATGAAGAAAAGACGAGGCTGCGTGGCGGCTGTAATGAGAGCAGAGGGACTGGCGTGTTGACTTTAGGTTCAGGCGTAACCCTAAAGCCTCGGGAACCGCAGACAGCTGAATTCCCCTTGTGTGCCGTGGCTAAGACCATAAAATCCAGTGAGCAAGCTGCGTGCCTCAGGTGAACGAGCAAGCCTGAAGGGCCAGTGTGCAGCAGAAGGAAGGGGGTCAGAAAAGCCGTATTTGTCCCGTGCGTGGTGCACCGTCCACGTAACTCCCCGGTGCGTGCGCCGGGGTTCCGTGATGGGTGGGCCAGCTGGAGAGGAGAACCAGGGTCAGGGAGCTTAATCATCCCTGTTCAGTGTGTTGGAGCGGTGAAGGGAAGTAGACGCTCTGTCACTCGCTCGGTCATGGTGCGTTCAGGTCCACGTGTGCTCCGTCGGCCATGGGGATCGCCGTCGTGGAGAGGGAACGAGGTGCATGCGCTCTCGTGTGGAGGAGCTGTGAGCGCGGCCGGTCCAGCGTGGATGTGCCGATCTAGGCGTGCAGATCTCACCATGAAATATTGCTCAGCTTTCCCGGTCGTGGGTGTTCTCCGGGGAGTTTCGCCTGGAAACTCCGCGTTGAGGTCTCCCTGAAGCAGAAGGGAGGGCAGATCAGTCAGGCTGCCGCGTTCGCTTGTCGTCGGAGAATCACCGCCGGGTGTTGCGTTCGCTGGCAGCGTGTTCGTTTCAGCGTCGGGTCACCAGTGCAGCGGATGATAAAATAAGGCAGCGATGCTGAGGTTTTAAGCAGGTTTTATTAATCATACCGCCATCACGAGCTCTTCTCCCGGCGCCGTGCGTGCGCGCCGGGAGCGAGCCCACGGCTCTCAGAGAAGAGGGACACAATGTCTGTGTCCTGCAGCAGCAGTTGCAGAGTGAGAATGAGAGGTTGAACATGAAATTCAGACAGCTTATATACTCAGCTACAACAATACATCAAAGCATTCACATGGGTCGATATGAGCATTTGCATATGAGAGGCACAGACAGGATGCATGAACACAATGCATGGATGGCACATTAACCTCACAGCAGTGAAATGCATAAATGGCAGATTAGATCACAGCATGCAGCGGAAAAAACCCAGGAGTAGCGAGCTGTCTGTCCCTGTGTGTTGTGGGGGTTGTACCAAACCGCCACAGTACCCCTAGAAAAGATTGAAAATAATGTGACCATAGGGACATGTTCAACCAAGATGTGTCCTCTAATTAACATCACAGGTGTCTACAAACTTGTAATCAGTCAGTCGGCCTATTTAAAGGGTAACAAGTAGTCACTGTGCTGTTTGGTGACATGGTGTGTACCACACTAAACATGGACCAGAGGAAGCAAAGGACAATGGGGGTTAAGATAACGGGGAGATGTTACCTTTTTCAATGAGTGGCTCTTACGTCAGCTTTTTCAATGAGTGGTCCTATGTGTGCTTGTATTTAACCAGCGAGCGAAGCAGAGATCTCTCTCTTGCCTTCTGCCAAGCTGTACACCTGATGAGATTTGATAGAGGAGCTATTCATTAAAAACCCTGTTTTTAATACAAAATCGCCTCGTCATTTCAGCTCTACTACAGCACATATTATTCAGAAATTTAAGATCCACAGGACTGTAGCCAACCTCCCTGGATGTGGCCACAGGAGGAGACGGGTAATACGAATGGTAACAAAAGAGCTCAGAACATCCTCTAAACACATTCATGGTGAACTCCAGGGTCAAGGTACATCAGTGTCAGATCGCACCATCCGTCGTTGTTTGAACCAAAGTGGAGTTCATGGGAGACGACCAAGGAGGACACCACTGTTGAAAACAAATCATAAAACCAGACTGGAATTTGCCAAACTGCATGCTGACAAGCCACAAAGCTTCTGGGAGAATGTCCTATGGACAGACGAGACAAAACTGGAACTTTTTGGCAAGGCACATCAGTTCTATGTTCACAGACGCAAAAATGAAGCATAGCAAGAAAAGAACACTGTCAAGGGGGGACATGTTAAGCCATTCCTCCAGCTCTCAAAGAGGAGAGGACACACAGTGTGTGTGTCTCGCTGCAGATGCAGGAGTGAGAATGAGAGAGGGAGAATCACAACTTGGCACAGCATTTATACCCAACTCAAACAATAGATCAAAGGACCTTCACAGCAGTCAATCTGGCATTTGCATATGAAAGGAACAGACAGGATGCATGAGCACAATGCATGGATAACACATGGATGATACATTAACTCAAAGCAGTGACATGCATAACCGGCAGACTGTAGCAGAAACAACCAGAATGTGAGGTGATTGTCTTTTAGCCTGTTGTGGGGGTTAAATCAAACCGCTACAGTACCATCATTTTTGTCCAGGCTTGTTTCGTGACTTTGTTTTTTAAAATAATTGTGTTGAACCACAATTCAAAAACATTGTCTGATTTTCATTGGTTAATTTTCATACAATTTTTATTTATTACCACTTTTGTCAGATTCAAGTTATTTCTGTGACCATTGTGGGTTTTTCTTTCATTAACAGAGGGGTACCAACAATTTTGTCCACGTGTGTAAATAATGAGTTTATGTTGTTTTGACAGCGTCCCACATGACATTCTGTCATCTCTGGACAAGATCATTTCTGGGGAAAGTACTTTTAACTTGTACACTTTACAGTCTGTCTGTTGTTACCCCTACATGAATAAAAACTTCAATTAGTACTTTAACCAGAATAGATGACATACAAGTACAGAAGGATATACCTTTAACAACTCTGTAAATGTGCCTATAAAATATATAAATACACCATAAATACTTTAAAACAGAGTGCACTGAGGACTGATTGTCAGCTGGATGTTTTATTCATTAATTATTTTGAACTACTTCATATGTTATATTTTGTAAATGACACGGCAGGCATTAAACAGGTTATTGCTCCCCACTGTTAAAATACTCCATTCATCGGCCTCCGTCGGTCTATGATGACCATGGAAGAGAATCCTAGATGTCTACTCTGCTGGAACAGCACCGCCTGTGGCTGAACAGGCCGATGCGCGAATGGCAGTCCCTGTCACACAGGTCGCACTTGTGGGTGGTCTCCGTGCTGCTGGGTCTGTGGCGGTTCTTCCTGCGAGTCCTTTTTTCATCTGCTGCAGCAGTCAGTTTCTCTTCACCCATCTTGAGCTGTCTGGTCAGGGTGCCTCTCCATTTGGAGCGGTCCGTTGCGAGGACTCCATTAATTCAATTCAATTCATCCATCCATCCATCCATCTTCTACCGCTTTTCCGGAGGTCCGGGTCGCGGAGGCAGCAGTTCAAGCAGAGAAGCCCAGACTTCCCTCTCCCCAGCCACCTGCTCCAGCTCTTCAGAGGGGATACCAAGGCGTTCCCAGACTAGCTGGGAGACATAGTCTCTCCACCGAGTCCTGGGTCTGCCCCGGGGTCTCCTCCCAGTGGGACGTGCCTGAAACACCTCAAGTGGGAGGCGTCCAGGAGGCATCCTAATCAGATGCCCATACCACCTCAACTGACTCCTTTCAATGTGGAGGAGCAGCGGTTCTACTCTGAGCCTCTCCCGGATGACTGAGCTCCTCACCCTATCTCTGAGGGTGAGTCCAGCAATCCTACGGAGAAAGCTCATTTCAGCCGCTTGTATCCGCGATCTCGTTCTTTCGGTCATTACCCAAAGCTCGTGACCATAGGTGAGAGTAGGAACGTAGATTGACTTTCTAAACTTTCTAAGCTTTCTAAACTGGCTTTTGGTCAATTCAATTCAATTCAACTTTATTTATATAGCGCCATTTCACAACAACAGTCATCTCATAGCACTATCAACTGTAGGGGGGAACCCCCACAGTTGCAGAAAGACCCCAGCAATCAGGTGATCCCCTGTGAGCAAGCACTTGGCGACGGTGGAGAGGAAAAACTCCCTTTTAACAGGAAGAAACCTCCAGCAGAACCAGGCTCAGGGAGGGGCAGTCATCTGCTGCGACTGGCTGGGGGGTGAGGGGACAGAGAAGATGAAAAGAACAGACATGTAGAGAGCAAACAGCACGATGGGGACTCAATCTATGGGAGAGAACAAACTTAAACATTAAAGCTGCCCTAATGTCATTCTACAGTGGCATGGTCAGGTAGTGGGTGAACTGGAGGCTGACTGTGATCAGGTGTGTCTGGGAGTCCAAACTTGTCACCGTGTTCCTCACAAATATTATCAAGTATGCAGCAGGTGAGCACCATTTTCTTGCTCAGCTCCAGTTGCAGTCATTCCTTGTCAGGAGGGACCTCCATCATCCTTTCAAGCCACCAAAAGCAATTTCCACAACTGAACGTGCACGGCTGATCCGGTAGTTGTAGTGATGTTGTTCAGGGGTAAGTCTGCCTGTGTCCAAAAAGGGTTTCATCAGCCACTTCTGCGTGGGGTTGGCTGGGTGGTGAAATCCGGTGTTGTACCAAAAAGTGATCACCGTCTACAGGAGCCAGGAACGCCCGCTTGTTAAAGGTGGACTGCCTGGTCTCAGTCCACCTACAATGTGTCTAAATGTTCTGAGGTTTTATCACATCTGAAAAATTATAGTGTTGGCCAAAGTGTTACAGTTTGGAAAATAACATATTGTGGTGGACACACATATGTGACCTGCTTTTGGACTCACATTTTAGATCAGAGCAAAGGCAGAGCTTCCTTGGTGATTACAGGAAGCTGCAAGAGTGTTAGCTTTGGTATGCAAGGCTTGAGACTGTGGGGGTATAATTAAAGGATTAAAGAGGGGATGCCTTGTAGACAGTGGGGGTGATATCATGGAGAGAGGATGCATTGTTACGGTCATTATAATGCAATGTGGTCTGTGAGACATGTGACTTGTGAACTGTAAGAGTCCTGGTATTTGAGGACGAGAGTTCCCTGTGTGGCTCTCGTTTTTTTCTGCTTCGTGATGTTGGAGATGTGAATAAAGCTGACTCGAGAGAGAACTGTCTCGTCATTCTCACATTCCCACACTGGTGACCCAAGACGTATCATGCAAGAGGAGAATTCCCCCAGGCCAGCCTCGTCAGAAACCCCCAGCCAAGCGAATGCCGCTACAGTCCAGCTACCGGACTTCTGGCAGAACAATCCACGCTCCTGGTTCAACGCGTTTGAGGCGCACTTCAACCTCCGGGGGATATCGGTAGACGCCACAAAATTCTACCACGTAGTCGCAAAGCTGGACAACAACACGGCCTAGCATGTGGAGAGCCTGATCGACCAGCCGCCGGACAGTGACAAATACGGCATGTTGAAGGCTGCACTCATCCAGCAATTCACCCCCTCGGCGGAGGAGCGAGCAGAGAGGCTCCTGGCGCTGACGGAGTCGGAAAGTGACATGCCCGCGAACCTGATGGAGAAGTTGTTGAGGTTGAAAGACTCTGACGACGATCACTTCATTTTCACCCACCTCTTCCTCAGGACTCTACCGTCAGCAGCGAGAGCGACCCTGGCCAGTTCGCCACTGTTGGCCCAATGGGACTACTGTGCGCTGGGCCGAGAGGCGCAGCGGATTGTCAGTGCCACCAAGTGGTGTGCAGCTGCGGCAGCAGAACTCAGCGCGACGACCGGAGACGACAGGAGGCCAGAGGCAGCGGTACCGGGCTCACTGACGACAGCGGCGTGGTGAGCTCGTGGAGCAACATGTAGCCGGGGTTTGGCAGCCCCTAGCCTTTTTCAGCAGGACCTTGTGCGATAGCGAACGTAAATACAGCGCGTTCGACAAGGAGCTGCTCGCTCTCCATTTGGCCATTCGCCACTTTCAGTTCTGGCTAGAAGGACGCTCTTTCACCACGTTCGTTGACCACAAACCGCTAACATTCGCGATGGCCAAGGTTTCCGAATGGTGGTCAGGCCGGCAGCAGAGATGGGCTGCACGGTGGCGCAGTGGTGGGCTGCACGGTGGCGCAGTGGTTAGCACTGCGGCAGCACAGTTTACCCTTGGCCGGGGGATCGTGGGATCGTGGGTTCGATCCCAGCCCCCGACCAACAGTGATCTGTGTGGAGTTTGCATGTTCTCCCCGTGTTGCGTGGGTTTACTCCGGGATTTCTCCGGTTTCCTCCCACATGCCAAAAACATGCATGTTAGGTTAATTGGCTGTTCTAAATTGTCCCTAGATATCTGTTTCCTATAGGCCTTTAGAATAGAGGGTTAGTATTAATGAAAGCGCTTTGAGTGGTCTTTGTGACTAGAAAAGCGCTATATAAGTGCAGGTTAGTTAGTTAGTTAGAGACAGCTGGCCGCGATATCAGAGTTTACCACTGATATCCAGCATGTGGCAGGCAAACTCAATGTAGTGGCAGATTGCCTCTCGCGTGCCGTGGTGGCCCCAGTCAGCGTAGGAGTAGATTACGCAGCCATGGCCGCGGAGCAGGTTGGTGACGCGGAGGTGCGCGCGCTTCAGTCTGGACCAACAGGGTTAAGGCTGGAGAGCAGGGTGCTGCAAGACGGTATGCCCCCCCAATCTGCGATGTCTCCACAGGACGGCCGCGTCCAGTAGTACCAGCTGCGTGGCGCCGCCGCGTTTTTGACTTGATTCATTCTTTGGCGCACCCGGGAGTGCGCGCGTCGGTCAAAATGGTAGGAGAGAAATTTGTGTGGCCGAGCCTCCGCAAACAAGTTAAAGAGTGGGCAGCAGCCTGCACAGCGTGTCAACGAGCCAAAGTACACAGGCACACGAGGGCTCCTTTGGAGCCGTTTCACATTCCGGCCAAGAGGTTCGATCACGTTCATGTGGACCTCGTGGGCCCCCTCCCGCCGTCACAAGGGTGCACACACCTTCTCACAATGGTGGACTGCACCACGCGCTGGCCTGAAGTGGTCCCGCTGGCATCAACCACGGCCGAGGAGGTGGCGCGCGCGTTTTTAACAGCTTCTGTGGCGCGCTTCGGCGTTCCGTTGGACATTACGTCCGACAGAGGCCCTCGATTTGTGTCCGAGCTTTGGTCGACAATGGCCCGCAGCCTGGGTGTCACAATTCACCGCACAACCGCGTACAATCCGCAGGCTAACGGGTTATGCGAACGGTTTCATAGGTCATTGAAAACAGCTCTCAGGGCGTCACTGACGGGTACAAATTGGGTAGACAAGTTACCGTGGGCGTTACTGGGGTTGTGTTCTGCGCCTAAAGAGGACTTAGAAGCCTCCCCAGCGGAGCTCGTGTTTGCGCAGCCACTCCGGCTCCCTGGGGAGTTTCTCCCAGATAACCCTGCGCCAGACGCCTCCCCGTCTCAGCTGTTGCGGAGTAACATAGAATCAAGCATGCTGCCCGGCCCCTCGCATCACAGTTTTCCGCGCGTTTTTGTGCCTAAAACTTTGAAGAACGCAGAGTTTGTTTTTGCCAGACACGATGCGCATCGAACCCTGCTGCGACCGCCTTATGACAGACCCTTCAGATTGTTAGAAACAGGGGACAAGCAGTTTTTGCTAGATTTGGGGGGTAGGAAAGAGAAAGTTGGCATAAACAGACTCAAACCCGCTTTTGTGGTGGCAGATGAGCAAGTGCTGTTGGCGAGGGCCCCACGGCGAGGTAGACCCCCGCGGGGGGCTTCACAAAGTAATGTTTCCCCAGAACACCCACAGGTGCTGACAAAAGGTTTCCACCCCCAGACGGCAAAATCCCCAGCGTGACGACGCCGCAGAGACGTTGAATCCCAGCTACAGCAGATACGGCAGGAGACGGAAGCCCAGACAGCATGTGGACTGATGTGTATTGATACTATCACGGCATGCATGTTGTTATTCCCTTGTTTGTTCTAAAATGTTGGGGGGGCTTTGTGTGGTGGACACACATACGTGACCTGCTTTTGGACTCACATTTTAGATCAGAACAAAGGCAGAGCTTCCTTGGTGACTATAGGAAGCTGCAAGAGTGTTAGCTTTGGTATGCAAGGCTTGAGACTGTGGGGGTATAAGTAAAGGATTAAAGAGGGGATGCCTTGTAGACAGTGGGGTTGATATCATGGAGAGAGGATGCATTGTTACTGTCATTATAATGCAATGTGGTCTGTGAGACATGTGACTTGTGAACTGTAAGAGTCCTGGTATTTGAGGACGAGAGTTCCCTGTGTGGCTCTCGTTTTTTTCTGCTTCGTGATGTTGGAGATGTGAATAAAGCTGACTCGAGAAAAAACTCTGTCTTGTCATTCTCACATTCCCACAATATATAATTTATCTGATTGCAATATTTATGTGCAAAAACGTTGTTTGGAGGTACATAGAATATATAGATACAGTATCTTCATGTATATATGCAGTGAATCTAAGCATTTTTCCATGTAACCTTGTGACTGCATTATTTTAATTGCTTTTAATCCTAGATAAGGTTTGTTTCGGGTTCAAAATGCATCATAAGTGTTAAATATATCTTGTTATACCTAAGTACTGTTTATCTGTTGAAATATACACTGTGGAGATATGTGGAAGGACGAGGCTGAGTTTATTTCTCAAGACCAGTTTTATTCACAATCACATTCTCCAACATCCAAAAAACAGAAAGAGGAAGGAATCCCCCCACATTTGTCCCTTTAATACCTCGGGACATCAAAGCACACAGTCACATGGTCTTTTAATCCCAAATCACAATGCATCCCCCTCCAGGTCTTCTCGTCTCCACCTAAAGTCCTGGTGTTCAGGAAATCCTTCAAGGCCATCTCTCTGCATACAAAAGGCCAGACTTCACATTCTCCTGTTACCCCTAGGAGGTTCAGACCTTTTGTTCCTCTGAGACGTGAAGCACACAATAAGCATACAGTAATACACATGTGAAGCATATGGAACCCACATATGTGCACCACATGACCCCCCCCAAACGTCTAAGATGGAACAACATAACCACAGATTGCATGTCATAATAAAATCACTACATATCAGTCCACGTGCCGCTTGGGTCTCAACCTTCTCCCGTATTTGCTGTAAGCAGGCTGTACCACTTCCGCGGCGTCTTCCTGCTGTGGAGTTGTTGCCTGGGGATGAGAACTGTTAGTCAACCTCTGTGGGTGTTCTGGGGAACGCTCTCTAGGGGGTCTGCCGCGTCGAGGAGCTTTAGCCAACTGCACAGCTTCGTCAGCTACCACAAAAGCGGGTTTGAGCCTGTTAATGCCAATCATTTCTTTTCTGCCCCCCAAATCTAGCAAAAAATGCTTATCCCCTGTTTCCAGCACTCTATATGGTCCGTCATAAGGTGGGCGTAAAGGCGAACGATGGGCATCATGTCTGATAAAAACAAACTCCGCATTTTTTAAAACCTTAGGCACAAAAACACGCGGAAAACTGTGGTGAACGGGGCCAGGTAGCGTGCTTGGGCCCGTGCTATTCTGTAACCGCTGAGCCGGGAAGCACTCTGGCGCTGGATTATCTGGGAGAAATTCCCCGGGCAGCCGAAGTGGCTGTGCGAAAACGAACTCAGCTGGGGAGGCTTCTAAATCCTCTTTAGGTGCAGAACGCAACCCCAATAAAACCCATGGTAGCTTGTCCACCCAATTTGCATCCGTAAGCGATGCTCTGAGAGCCGCCTTCAGTGACCTGTGAAAACGTTCACATAACCCGTTAGCCTGCAGGTTGTACGCGGTCGTGCGGTGGATCGTTGCCCCTAGGCTGCGGGCCATCACTGACCAAAGTTCGGAAACAAATTGTGGGCCTCTGTCGGACATAATGTCCGACGGGACTCCAAAACGCGCTACCCATGCCGTTAAAAACACGCGCGCCACCTCCTCGGCTGTGGTTGACGACAGCGGAACCACTTCCGGCCAGCGCGTAGTGCGGTCAACCATTGTCAGAAGATGTGTGCACCTTTGTGAGGGCGGGAGGGGGCCTACGAGGTCCACGTGGACATGATCAAACCTTTTAGCTGGGATGTGAAACGGCTCCAAGGGAGCTCTCGTGTGTCTATGAACCTTGGCCCGCTGACAAGCCATGCAGGCTGCCGCCCACTCTCTAACTTGTTTGCGCAGGCTCGGCCATACAAATTTTTCTCCTACCATTTTGACCGACGCGCACACTCCCGGGTGCGCCAGAGAATGGATCGAGTCAAAAACGCGGCGGCGCCACGCGGCTGGAACCACCGGACACGGCCGCCCAGTGGAGACATCGCAGATTAGGGGGGGCATACCGTCTTGCAGCACCCTGTTCTCCAGCCTTAACCCTGTTGGTCCAGACTGGAGCGCTCGCACATCCGCGTCGCTAACCTGCTCCGCAGCCATGGCTGCATAATCTATCCCCACGTGGACCGGGGCCGCGCGCACTTCTGCATCGCTAACCTGCTCCACGGCCATGGCTGCAGGATCTACCTCCGCGCGGGCTGGAGCCCCCACGGCACGCGAGAGGCAGTCCGCCACTACATTAAGTTTACCCGCCACATGCTGGATATCGGTAGTAAACTCCGATATCGCAGCCAGCTGTCTCTGCTGCCGGCCCGACCAAGGTTCTGAAATCTTGGCCATCGCGAAAGTTAGCGGCTTGTGGTCAACGAACGCGGTGAAACGGCGTCCTTCCAGCCAGAACTGGAAGTGGCGAATGGCCCAGTGGAGAGCTAACAATTCCCTCTCGAATGCGCTGTATTTTCGTTCGCTGTCGCACAGGGTCTTACTGAAAAAGGCGAGGGGTTGCCAGGCTCCGGCTACATACTGTTCCACGACCGCCCCTATGGCCACATCTGACGCATCAGTAGTGAGTGCCATGCGGGCCGCTGGGACTGGATGTGCTAACAACGCAGCGTTTGCCAGGGCTGTTTTGACTTCCGAAAATTCGCGCTCTTGCTCCGGAGACCATTCGACTTTATTTGTGGGTTTTTGTTTTTTTAGTGCAGCATACAATGGTTTCATGAGCTGCGCTGCGCGGGGGAGGAAACAGTTATAAAAATTTACCATTCCCAAAAACTCCTGTAACGCTTTGACCGTTTGTGGCTGGGGAAAATTTGTTACTGCGCGTACTTTGTCAGGCAGAGGGACCGCTCCCTCTGGGGAGATGCGATGCCCCAAAAAATCAATCTGCGTCACCCCGAACTGACACTTCGCTGGGTTAATTATTAACCCGTGCTCTGCCAACCTCCGGAAAACTGCCGTGAGGTGGTTTTCGTGTTCGTCTTCGGACGCGCTGGCTACCAATATGTCGTCCAGGTAGACGAACACGAAAGGGAGATCGCGCAAAACCGCGTCCATCATGCGTTGGAACGTCTGCGCCGCGCCTTTAAGCCCAAACGGCATGCGCAAAAACTCGAAAAGCCCGAAAGGAGTTATTACCGCTGTTGGGTATGTCCTCAGCGCGCACTGGGACCTGGTGGTAACCGCGTACCAAGTCTATTTTAGAAAAACGCGCGCCTCCGCCAAATGAACTGAAAAATCTTGTATGTGCGGGATCGGGTAGTGGTCGTGCGCTGTAGCGTTGTTCAGCCTGCGGAAATCACCGCAAGGCCGCCACGAGCCATCCACTTTCGGGACCATGTGAAGCGGTGAAGCCCATGGGCTCTTCAAACGCCTGATGATGCCCAACCTCTCCAGGTTGGCGAACTCCTCGCACGCTGTGGTCAGTTTAGCTGAATCCAAGCGCCGAGCTTTTGCGAAGACGGGCGGTCCGGTGGTAGTAATAAAATGTTCCACCCCGTGTTTAGCCACTGTTGCCAAAAATGTTGGGACCGTGAGTGCTGGGAACTGAGTGAGGAGTGTGTGGAACTTACCACCTGCAGCTGTGACGTTGGCTTGTGCTGTTGGCGGGGCCACCTGAGCTATACAGGGAATAGAAGAAAAAGAGAGTGCATTAACCAGGCGTCTGTTAGCAAGATCGACCAACAAACTATGTGAGCACAAAAAATCAGCCCCTAACATGTTGAAATTGACTGCCGCTATGACAGAAGTCCACTCGAATGTACAGCCGTGTAAAGACAGAAGCAGAGTCCTCTCACCGAAGGTCTTAATCGCCGAGCCGTTCGCTGCTGACACCCGGGGACCACTGGAAGGCGCCAGCCGGTCAGCGAAGGAAGGTGTGATGAAACTCAGCTGGAAGCCCGTGTCCATGAGGAAATGCCTCCCCGAGTGCGCGTCCCTCAAGTAGAGCAGCTTGTTCTCCTCTCCGAGGGCCGCAGCTGCTACCGACCTCTGGTCTTGGCGTTTCCCGAGCGCTTAAAGTGGCACGGTGGAATGCACTTGCGTGCCCTCTCTGCAAAGCGGCGATGGTAGAAGCAAAGGGTGACCAATTTTATTCACAATCACATTCTCCAACATCCAAAAAACAGAAAGAGGAAGGAATCCCCCCACATTTGTCCCTTTAATACCTCGGGACATCAAAGCACACAGTCACATGGTCTTTTAATCCCAAATCACAATGCATCTCCCTCCAGGTCTTCTCGTCTCCACCTACAGTCCTGGTGTTCAGGAAATCCTTCAAGGCCATCTCTCTGCATACAAAAGGCCAGACTTCACATCCTCCTGTTACCCCTAGGAGGTTCAGACCTTTTGTTCCTCTGAGACGTGAAGCACACAATAAGAATACAGTAATACACATGTGAAGCATATGGAACCCACATATGCGCACCACAACACTACCGTTCAAAAGTTTGGGGTCACTTAGAAATTTCCTTATTTTTGAAAGAAAAGCACTTTTTTGCAATGAAGATAACTTTAAACTAATCAGAAATACACTCTATACATTGCTAATGTGGTAAATGACTATTCTAGCTGCAAATTTCTGGTTTTTGGTGCAGTATCTACATAGGTGTATAGAGGCCCATTTCCAGCAACTATCACTCCAGTGTTCTAATGGTACAATGTGTTTGCTCATTGCGTCAGAAGGCTAATGGATGATTAGAAAACCCTTGTGCAATCATGTTAGGTCTGCAATGCTGTAATTGCTGCAAATGGAGGATTCTTTGACGAAAGCAAAGTTTGAACGAAAAAATTATTTCAAATACAAATCATTATTTCTAACCTTGTCAATGTCTTGACTATATTTTCTATTCATTTTACAACTCATGGTGGTAAATAAGTGTGACTTTTCATGGAAAACACAATATAATTGTCTGGGTGACCCCAAACTTTTGAACGGTAGTGTATATTTAATGGCTAATATAAACCCATAGCAATATGGCCCCTGACGATCATTTTTTGGGCAGCTGATCACTTTTTGGCAAGACATAACAGGCGACCTCCATCTCGTAATGCGCCTTAACACCATCTATTACAGAACTGACATAAATGTTATGTTGTGGAGGATACGAATAAAGGTCACCAGTGTGGAGGCAAGGATCAAATAAGTGCAGGCGGACACGGCGAACTGAAGTTTAAAAGGGTGCTTTATTCATTCACCATCACTAGGCTCACTCAGCGCTGTGGCCGCGCGCTGGAGTGAGCCCTGCGTCTCTAAGTCAACAACAAGCACTTCAGAGAGCTCTAGTGAGGCATATACAGTCAGCTTATATACTCAGCCACAGACAATGCATGCATGGCATATTAGCATCACAGTACAGCAGGAATGCATGGGACATTTACATGAGAGTCACACATATCAATAGCAAGATTACTGGCGTCGGAATTCCTCTCTGCTCTGGAGCTGTAGGACAAAAGAGGTTGCAAGGCACATCTACATATTGATATCAGTCCATACATCTCATTGTTCTATTAATTGCTCAAGCTGAGCGTGCTGCCTGTCCCGTAGGTTGTGGTGGGTCACCACACTGCTCCCCCGCCCCCAGACGGCTCAGCAGGGGGCCGAGGCATCGATCGGCTGGCTTTGGAAGCGAGCTGCGGGAAAAGCTCTGTGCAGGAGAAGGGGGGGAGGGGGGTAGCAAGTGCCGGCCCGGGACGGTGAAGTTGTCCGGGCCGCGCAAAAATTGCATGTGGATCCGCGATGTTGAGGGGCTTTCCCGTTAAACGTGGCGGAGATCCACAGCGGCTGTGAGAAGAAAAAAATTGTCTCTGACTCCTCTCGTGGTTCAGTCCTGCGAGGATGCGTAGCAGCTGTGAGAAAAAACAAAAGCTGAGGGACTTGGCGGGTTGGCTTTAGGTGCAGGCGCAGCCCTAAAGCCATCGGGGACAGCAGACGGCTGAATTCCCATTGTGCGCCGTGGCTGAGACCCATACAAAGTCCTGTGTGCAGGCTGCGTGTCTGCTTCAGGTGCGTGAGCAGCCCTGAAGGTTCCGAGGATGGCGGTCGGCCGTGTTTCTCGGGCATGTGTAGCGGCGGAGGACGATGGCAGTCTGTGGAGCCGGTATTGTCCCGTGCGCGCAGTGACCACATAGCTGAAAGTTGCGCTGTCCTCGTAACCCCACGGTGTGCGTGTGGGGGTTCGGTGCATGGGTGGTCCGCTGTCGAGAGGTGAGTCAGGGTCAGGGAGCTTGCTGGAAATCAGAGTCGTCAGCGCCGATGGTCTTTCCTGTTCGGGCTGTTGCTGTCGTTCGCTCGTGCCGGGTCATGGTGCATTCTGGTCCACGCGCTGCGTTCTCCGTCTGGCCCTGGAGGTCGCTGTCGTGGAGAGAGGACAAGGTGCGTGCATGCTCGTGTGGATGCAGAGGATGTGAGCGATCCTCTGTCTCTGTAATCCACAGCGCGGTGAGAGGGAGCAGACGTTCTTTGTCCCTCGGCAGGTCCCAGCGTGGAGGTCCCAGATCTCAGGTGAAGGTCGCACCCTGACGCTTTCTGCAGCTTTCCCAGTCGTGGATGATCTCCGGGGAGTTCGCCTGGTGTTGGTTCTGCATTGAGGTCTCCCGTGTGGCAGAAGGGAGGGCAGTCCATTCGCGTCAGGCAGCTGCGTTCGTTCGTCGTCGGAGTCACCATCGGGGGCTGCGTTCATTCGTCGTCAGGGTGTTCTTTTCTTTGGGATCACCAGTGTGGAGGATACGAATAAGGGTTACCAGTGTGGAGGCAAGGATCAAATAAGTGCAGGCGGACACGGCGAACTGAAGTTTAAAAGGGCGCTTTATTCATCCTCCATCACGAGGCTCACTCAGCGCTGTGGCAGCGCGCTGGAGTGAGCCCTGCGTCTCTAAGTCAGCAACAAGCACTTCAGAGAGCTCTAGTGAGGCATATACAGTCAGCTTATATACTCAGCCACAGACAATGCATGCATGGCATATTAGTATCACAGTACAGCAGGAACGCATGGGACATTTACATGAGAGTCACACATATCAATAGCAAGATTACTGGCACCGGAATTTCTCTCTGCTCTGGAGCTGTAGGACAAAAGAGGTTGCAAGGCACATCTACATATTGATATCAGTCCATACATCTCATTGTTCTGTTAATTGCTCAAGTTGAGCGCTCTGCCTGTCCCGTAGGTTGTGGTGGGTCACCACAGTGTTTAAAAGTGTCGTCAATGCTCACGCTACAGACTTGATCTAACAACGGCTGATAACTGAAATATTGATAATTACCGCTCTCCTTAAACGTAGCCGCCGTTCTCTGCCATTAAGAATAAAACTGTTTTTGGATGGTATTACAGGTTTGGAATAATAAAAGCAGCGCTCCCAAAGAGACAACAAACTCCTACATGTTGACAAGCTAGCGCTGCGACTTCTTCTGTGGTGTTCTGCGGGTTTGCATAAAGGCGCTTCACACTGCGTAATGACTTTGCCCTGACGTAATCCCTGACTAGCTCCGTATCGGTGGAAAACCAAGTGGTTCTTATGAGGCACTACAGTTGAACTGGTTATGTGACAGGTTAAAAATGGGGATTAATGGGTTAATTAAGAGCGCATCATACACGGGTTAAGAAGCAGATTACAGGTTAAAAAGTCAGTTAAAAAGCTGATTGTAGACAATATATACAGTTAGGGATGAGAGTTAAAAAGATTAATGTTTCATTATTGTTTTTGCACGATTGTTACATTTAAAAACATCAGTACAGTATTAGGGGGTTTGGATGCTGTGTGCGCTGTTTACGGTTTGTTGAGAGTTCGATGACTCACAAATTGATTGCTTTTGCCCGGAGAGGGAACTGTGTTGTGCACTAGCGCAGAAGTGTCCAGTTCTTTTTTTTGAATGAAGTAAAATGGAGTGAAGACGTAGACCTTGACTCTCTTCATTATTTCTTGCTCAAAAGCACCACGTTCCAAGGTTGTCATAGCCAGGAGTGGCACTGGGGTTAAGCTCCCAGTGCTCATAAAATGCTCCTTATGGCGTGCATCTCGAAAAGCCTCTGACAACTAAGTCCAACTTCTAGCCTGCCCGTGTGGTTTAGTCTCTAAGCCCGGCGGAACTGCTTTTACTAATAGGAGAAGGGGCGAAGGCGGATCTCTGGCGCCTTAAAACCAGATGCTTCGGGTAGATGGTGGCTCGTCAACCTGGGAAGGTAGCCCATCTAGGGGAAAGTAAACCCTGATTTCAAACCTCCGCTGCCTTGCGGCATACCCGGTCACGGGAAAGGCTTCGGGAGTCAACCCTGAGGAAAAATCCGGAGTCGGAGCCCCTAAGGCAGTTCTATGTTGTGCTCAACATCATTCTGGCAGCTCCTGCAACGGCGCTGGTGCCAAACTGTAGCAGCCCTGCTGTTCCTTTGGATTCATCAGTGACGTGGAGAGGGGGGACATGCTGCATGGGCAACATCTTGTCCTCCATATCTTCCTGCCCAGGCTTGAATCCTACCAACGCCCAACGCTGGAAGGTAGAACACTAGATCACTGGAGAGGACACTCCAGCTTCGCCTTTGGCGTAGACAAAACACGGAGAATGACAGTTACCGGTTATAAGCCACCGCTCAATTGGTGTAGAGCGCGGCGCCAGGGGTTATTTCTGACGGTGGGAGGGATCATCGGATCTCACTGGACAGCTACCGCCCGCCTCAAGCTGGGCAGCCCCCAGCCAATAAGGTGTTGTCCCGCCACAGCTTGCTTTCCTCATTGGGTGCATGGGGATGAGGAGAAGTCCGAACAGCAGGCTGAGAACCTTCGCACCAGGCAAGACAATAAAACAAAAGAGACCAGCTCTAAAACTGGGAACTTGGAACGTCCGCACTATGATGACAGGACTCGCTGCTAACCTCAAGGACATCAACGACACCAGGAAGACTGCCATCATCAATAATGAGCTGAAGAGACTGGGAGTGGATATCGCCACTCTCCAGGAAACACGGTTGGCTGACGCAGGCACACTGAGAGAGAAGGACTACACGTTCTACTGGCAGGGAAAGGGCAGTGACGAACACAGGGAACACGGAGTGGGCTTTGCAGTGAAGAACACCTTGCTGAAGATGGTGGAACCGAGCAGCACTGGCTCTGCACGACTCCTCACCCTCCGCCTGAACACCACTCAAGGCCCAGTCACCCTCATCAGTGTGTATGCCCCAACACTGACAGCCACACCAGAGGCAAAAGACGAGTTCTACGAGAATCTCGCAACAACTGTCAGGATCATCCCCAACTCTGAACAACTCATTCTCCTTGGAGACTTCAATGCCAGAGTGGGTGCTGACCACGACTCCTGGCCCTCCTGTCTTGGACCTTTTGGCGTGGGCAGAATGAATGACAACGGACAGCGGCTGTTCGAGTTCTGCACATATCACGATCTGTGCATCACAAACTCGTTCTTCAAGACCAAGCCCCAACACAAGGTTTCCTGGCAACATCCGCGCTCAAAGCACTGGCACCAGCTGGACTTGATCCTGACCAGGCGCACCTCACTGAAGAATGTGCTAATCACCTGTTCGTTCCAGAGTGCAGATTGTGACACAGACCATTCATTGGTGTGGTGCAAGGTCAAGCTGCAGCTGAAGAAATTCCATTGTGCTAGACAACCTGGAAAGGCACGGATTGACACCAGCAAGATGGCTCAAACAGAACTTGTTGAGCAGTTTGCCTCCACCTTTGAGAAGGAACTTGGTGTACCACAAGAAGGAGAATCTGCAAAGCAGAAGTGGGAAGAGCTGCGAAACACCATCCACCGCACAGCCTTGGCTACCTTTGGGAGGAAGACCTCGAAGTCACAGGACTGGTTTGATGCCAAGTTGACCGAGATGACCCCCGTCATTGAAGCCAAGCACTCAGCACTTGCTGAGTACAAGAAGTACCCAAACGAGAAGAATCTCCAGATTCTTAGGGCTGCGAGAAGCAAAGTTCAGCAGACTGCTCGGCGCTGTGCCAACGAGTACTGGACTCAGCTCAGCCAAGACATTCAAACCGCTGCCATAACAGGGAACATCCATGGTATGTACGATGGCATCAAGAAAGCACTTGGTCCGGCTCAGAGCAAGACGGCCCCCCTCAAATCCTCCACTGGGGAGATGATCACAGAAAAGAACAAGCAGATGGAGAGATGGGTGGAACACTACTCCGACCTCTACTCCAGACAGAACACCGTGACACCGTCAGCCCTTGATGCCATCGACTGCCTGCCATCCATGGACAAACTTGACGCCGAGCCAACCATCGACGAACTCAGCAAGGCCATTGATAGCTTGGCCACTGGCAAGGCACCCGGCAACGACGGCATACCCCCCGACCTGATCAAGCACTGCAAGACCGCCCTACTGCTGCCATTGCATGACGTCCTCTGCCAGTGTTGGAAGGAAGGTGCCGTACCACAGGACATGAGGGACGCCAAGATCATCACACTCTACAAAAACAAAGGTGAGAGAAGCGACTGCAACAACTACAGGGGCATCTCCCTCCTCAGCGTTGTTGGCAAAGTCTACGCAAGAGTTGTTCTCGTTCGTCTACAGAAGCTTGCCGAACGTGTCTACCCCGAGTCTCAGTCAGCAGAGAGGGCCTTTTCAAGATCCTGCCAAAGATAGGATGCCCACCAAAGTTGCAAAGCCTCATTGAATCGTTTCACACCAACATGCAGGGGATAGTGCAGCAAGATGGCAACGTCTCAGAGCCATTCAACATACGCAGCGGAGTGAAACAGGGCTGTGTACTTGCGCCAACCCTCTTTGGGATTTTCTTTGCTATGCTCCTGAGGCCTGCCTTCAGCACAGCAACAGAGGGAATCTACCTGCACACAAGATCTGATGGCAGGCTTTTCAACCTCGCCCACCTGAAAGCCAGAACCAAAGTACGCGAGGCTCTAATCAGAGACATGCTGTTCGCAGACGACGCTGCAGTCGCAACCCACACACAGCAGGAGCTTCAGACCCTGATGGACCGCTTCTCCCAGGCATGCAAGGACTTTGGGCTTACCATCAGCCTGAAGAAGACTAACGTCTTGGCGCAAGGCACGGAAGCACCACCAACCATCACCATCGACGACTACGAGCTGGAAGTCGTGAATCAGTTCACGTACCTGGGGTCCACGATCAGCAACAACCTCTCCCTTGATACAGAGATCAACAAGAGGATTGGAAAATCAGCCTTCACACTCGCTCGCCTCACCACACGAGTGTGGGAGAATCCCAAACTCTCTGTCAAGACGAAGATGGCAGTGTTCAGTGCCTGCGTCATCAGCACACTGCTCTATGGGAGTGAGACGTGGACAACATACGCCCGGCAGGAAAAGAGACTGAACTCCTTCCACTTGCGCTGCATTCGCCACATCCTGGACATATCCTGGCAGGACAAAGTGCCCAACACAGAAGTTCTGTCCCGCGCCAGCCTTCCCTCCATGTTCACTCTACTCAGGCAGCGCAGGCTCCGCTGGCTAGGCCACGTTCACCGTATGGAGGATGGCAAAATCCCCAAAGACGTCCTCTACGGAGGACTGACAACTGGCAGGAGAGACGTTCGCCGCCCACAGCTGCACTTTAGAGACGTCTGCAAGAGAGACATGAAGGCCCTGGAGATCAACACAGAGCGCTGGGAGGACCTTCCGCTCCAAATGGAGAGGCACCCTGACCAGACAGCTCAAGGCGGGTGAAGAGAGACTGACTGCTGCAGCAGATGAAAAAAGGACCCGCAGGAAGAACCGCCACAGCTCCAGCAGCACGGAGACCACCCACAAGTGGGACCTGTGTGACAGGGACTGCCATTCGCGCATCGGCCTGTTCAGCCACAGACGGTGCTGTTCCAGCAGAGTAGACGTTTAGGATTCTCTTCCATGGTCATCATAGACCGACGGAGGCCGATGACCTCTCCCGAACTGTGGAGCAGAGGGCGCAACATTATGGAGGCACCGCTGGGATATTTTGGTGAGAGAAAAATCCACCAGCCGAAGTGGAAACTCGAGCCGAATATCCCCCCACGAACCCCTGCATCGGAGACGCAAGGCACCGCCAACATTCACCGTGGCTTCGACACCACGTGCAGAGGTTGTAACTCTAGCGCCGCAATCACCACTAGAGGACACCGCTACACCACGAAGGTAAAATGAAAATGGAATTGGAAAATGTACAGTTAGGAGTTAAAGGGGCATTATGTGAACTGAATGTTGAACAACTGCTTAATGTATGCAATGGACTACAAATATCTGGAACGGGAAAAGAGCAATTTGCAGACAAAACTCGAGGCCAACTAATCACATTTGTCACAAATTATGTTGAAAGAACTGAGTTAGCTGAGCTAGAAGATGAGGGAATGTCTCATTTGCTAAATATAAAGGACTTGATTGAAAATGCAAAGATGCCAGAGTTAGAGATAGCGGGTGAAGATAAACAGAAGACCTGCAGAAAGAAGTACATGCTTTACGGGCCACTCTTCAAGCCAAAGAAGAGGCTATGCATCAGCTAATGAGTAATAAACTGAGCCTACAGAACACACCAGTGCACAGACGAGCCTCAGCGCCTCCAGATAACTCCATGTGGCGTAAAGACTTTAAGATATCAGGCCAAATAGGGGAGCCGGGACAAAAAGACAAGCTCACATTTTCCAGTTTGGCCAGGTAGATTGAAAGTGGGCTCAGCAAAGGCTACCATAGAGATGAGATCATCGATGCAGTGATTCGCGCCATCACACCAGGCCTGCAGCTGAGAAGTTACCTAGAAGGCAAAGGTAATCTGACTCTTCCTGCCCTGCAGAGGATCCTAAGGTCTCACTATCAGGAGAGAGGGGCTACTGAACTGTACAAGCAGCTTTCTTCAGAAGCTCAGAGCAGTAAAGCGACTCCTCAAAACTTCCTTCTGAGAGCCATGGACTTTCGCCAGAAGATTCTTTTCGCGTCCCAGGAACATGAGTCGGGTCTAAAATATGACCCCGCCTTGGTCCAAAGTTTATTCATGCACACCATCCTAATAGGTTTGCAGAGTGACAATGTTAAGAGTGACATGCAGCCGTACCTTCTTCAGCCCACGACAACTGATGAAGTTTTATTGGAAAAGGTGAATATTGCATGCGCTAATGAAAAGGAAAGACAAGACAAGAAGAAACATGCTGTCCCCCAGCGAGCGGCCGCCGTGAATGCTGTTCAGCCCAGTGACACTCCTACACCTGCAGAAAAAAAGACAGTTCAAAAACAAAGCACAGCCGTTCCGTCACCTGATCTGCTGGCAGAGATTAAAGAGATGCAGTCTGAGATGGTATTTTTAAAGGACTTGCGAGCTTAAGTGTCCCAAATCCGAGAAACCATGCAGAAGTCTTCAGCCACAGCACAACCCACCACCAGCGGAGGACCTGAAGACCACTCCCCATCGCCGACTTTCACGCCATACCCACAATACCAGCTGGACCCATCTGCTCAGCACTACTCTCCTCAGCTTTGATTCAGATGTTGAAGACACCCACGGAGAAACAAAAGAGTAACTGGAAGGACTGACTAAACAAACTGGCGTATGCCTACAACGCTACTAAAAGTGAAGTGACAGGGTTTTCACCTTTTTACTTACTTTATGGACGGTCGCCAAGGTTACCAGTGGACATGTTGTTCAGTTTATCCCCAAACATAGATCAGGGTGACAGCAAACATCAGAGCTACATGCAGAAGTGGAAACAGGGGATGAAGGACGCTTACGAGATCACACGAGAAAATGCAAACAAAGCCGCTGCTCAGAGTAAGAAACTGTATGATAGTAAGATGAGGTATTCTACTCTGTTGCCCGGTGATCGTGTTTTAGTCAGGAACCTGACTCCACATGGGGGTCCAGGCAAGCTGAGGAGCCACTGGGAGGATGTTATACATACCGTGGTTCGTCAAGTGAGCAAGGACATTCCAGTTTATGAACTGAAACCTGAGAGAGGCAAGAGTAGATCTAGAACTTTGCATCGCAGTCTTCTTCTGCCATGTGATCATTTGCCTTTGGAGACTTCTTTGCAGCCTCGTCCAAAGAAATACGCCACTACCTGGGGACGGCAGTGGCTCAGGAGGTAGAGCAGGTTGTCCAATAACCACATGGTTGGCAGTTCAAATCCCGCTCTCCCCAGATATCCTGCCGTTGTGTCCCTGGGCAAGACACTTTACCCCAATTGCTCCTGGTGGGTCTGGAAGCGCCATGTTAGGCAGCATGCCACCATCAGTGTGTGAATGTGTGTGTGAATGGGTGGATTGCAGGATCTGTAAAGCGCTTTGGTCATCAAGAGATGAGAATAAAAGCGCTATATAAGTGAATGCCATTTACCATTTACCAGATCAGCGGGGACACCGGAGATTCACTCAGAAGAGGACGACGATGATGAGGACGAGTATTATCCAGTGCCGCTTCACTTGAGCGCTCGCCCCGATTCGCCACCGCCTGAGAGGACCGCAGACCCAGCTCAGCAGGAGGACAACATACCTGAAGAGGTGCAGCAGGAGACGGAGCTTGAAGCTGCAGCAGCTGACCAGCCACCAGAGGACGACATTGGTCAGGTAGAGGACTTACCTGCGGAGGTAAGCCTTCCTTCACCGCACCCTCCTTTTCCTACCTATAGTGATCCTGGTGAGGAAGTGAATCAGAGACCTAGACGTAACGCTAGAAAACCGGAAGTATTCACTTATGATACATTGGGTACACCAGCGTGTTATAACATACAGTTGTTGCCTTATTATTCTGAACCAACCATGCCATGGGTATACAGTGTACATCCTTTCTACTTCCAAGAACTTTGTTGTAAATATTAATGGGTTGGTGGTCATTTTGTATACTTGAAGTAGAGTAAATGCAGTTACATTGGACTCACACTGAAAGATTGAGTTTTAAGGTCGTTTGACTCATTGGGACTGACGTAAAAAAAAAAAAAAAGGGAGGGGGACTGTGTTGGTGTTTATCCCAGTATGCACAGGATATGCACTTAAAGTATAATGGACACTTGAGACTGTGAATGAGTTCATCTCAAAGCCAGAATGTATGAAAAGAGTTCCAGCCTGTCATATGCGTTATTTGGACTCAAAATTGAATGTATCAAAAGAGTTCCAGTCTGTAACAAAATGCATACACAAGAAACACCAGACGAGTATCTGATACTTGCATAACAGAATGTACGAAAAGAGTTCCAGTCTGTAAACTTTTTTGTTGAATTAGTTGACTATGTACTCTTTGAGAATTTTGCACTGTGACAGTGGTTATTATACATTTCACATGTCCTGATGTTGGGGACAACATCTATTTTGAGGGGGAGTATGTGACAGGTTAAAAATGGGGATTAATGGTATGTGACGAGTTAAAAATGGGGATTAATGGGTTAATTACGAGTGCATCATACACGGATTAAAAAGCAGATTACAGGTTAAAAAGTCAGTTAAAAAGCTGATTGTAGACAATATATACAGTTAGGGATGAGATTTAAAAAGATTAATGTTTCATTATTGTTTTTGCACATAGATGTTACACTTAAAAACATCAGTACAGTATTAGGGGGTTTGGACGCTGTGTGCACTGTTTACGGTTTGCTGAGAGTTCGATGATTCACAAATTGATTGCTTTTGCCTGGAGAGGGAACTGTGTTGTGTGCTCGCGCAGAAGTGTCCAGTTCTTTTTTTGAATGAAGTAAAATGGAGTGAAGACATAGACCGCGACTCTCTTCATTATTTCTTGCTCAAAAGCACCACATACCTCTCCCAAACTGTGGAGCAGAGGGCGCAACAGTTAAGCACTGGCACCAGTCCCAGAACTGAACTAGCACTGGCTCTTATTTTGGTGGAAATGAGGCCCATTATCCACAGATGGCGAAAACATGGAACGGTGAACCTTCCCAGGAGTGGCCGGCCGACCAAAATTACCCCAAGAGCGCAGCGACGACTCATCCAAGAGGTCACAAAAGACCAGGGGTGAAAATCCCATTTCACTGTTGGGCGGGCGGGGGGGAGAGACAATAAACAGGAAAATCTGAGAGCTTAATTTTTGAGGGGGACATAAAAAAAATGCCATTTTTGCAGTGTTGTCTGATACTTTCTCAAATGTCTTACATAATAATATTAGATAATTATGTCATTGTTCCTTATTAGTCCATATTCTATCTGTCTACAGGTTTTTACACTATCAAAACATGCCGGTGTGGAGGTACAAAATAAGTTCAGGCGAGACACGGCGAGCTGAAGGTTTAAGAGTTTTATTCCTCCATTATCATGAGACACACTGCAGCACTGTGTGTTGCGTGTCCACTGTTGTCAGTGCGCTTTCCTGAGGCATGTAAAGTCAGCTCTTTTATACAGTGATACAGACAGAGAATGCATGGCACATTAGCATATCAATTGTCATCTAATACACATCGGTTAATACACATGATTAGCATGACACTGGTTGGCTTGAGGACACGTGCATACAGTCCTGTCTGACTGCTTCCTGTGGTTCCCTGTCCGGATGTAAATTGTCCTCTGCTTCTTCCAGCCCTGCTGCTGGGTGTGAAGAAAGCTCCAGAAGAATGTCCCAGAGGAATGTCTCCCTGCTGTGTTTAGTGTCACTACACCAGGCCCCCACCGAACACCCAGAAAGGGCTGTGACCCCCCCCCCCCCCCCCGTAGTTTGGCTCCAGCTCCGGTAGAACTGTTGGAGGGCATGTCAGTCCGTGGGGGGACGGGGGAGGGGTGGAAAGGGCAATGTTCTCCGCTCAGAGTTCCAGCACGTTGAACAGCCGTGGATCATGGGCACACTGGCCGGTGTGTTTCGTGCGCAATGGAACCAGACGGCGATCGGTCGACTTAGGGAGTGAGGTGTGGGAAAAGCTCTGTGCAGGAAGAGAAGGAGGGGGGGTGGGAGTAAGCGAGTGCCGGCCCAGGATGACAAAGGTGCCTGGGCTGCACAAAAATTGCGTGTGGATCCATGATGGTGAGGGACTGTCCCGTTAAACATGGCGGAAATCCACAGCGGCTGTGAAAAAAATATATCTCTGACTTCTCTCGTGTTTTGGTCCAGCGAGGATGTGGGGAAGGCAAGCAGCCAAATTCCCCGAAGATGCGTAGCGGCTGTGATAAACTGAAGCTGTGTCAGGGACTCGGCAGTTTGGCTTTAGGTGCGGGAAACAGTCCTAAAGTCATCGGGGAAAGCAATCGGCCAAATTCCCCATGTGCGCCGCGGCTGAAAAACCCATACAAAGTCCTGTGTGGGGGCAGCACATCCGCTCCAGGTGCGCGAGCAGCCCCGAAGGTTCCGAGGGTGGCGATCGGCCGTTTTTCTCGGGCGTGTGCAGCGGCGGAGGACAAATGTATCAGTCTGTGGAGCCGGTTTTGTCCCGTGCGTGCCACGCGCTTGGCACAGTGACCACATAGCTGAAAGTTACACAGAAGGTCCGTTGTCGAGAGTTGAGTCAGGGTCAGGGAGCTTGATGGAAATCAACGCAGTTGGCGCCGATGGTCTTCCCTGTTCAGGCTGTTTCTGTGCGTTGCTCATGTCACTGATCCTTGTCATGCATCTCGGTCCCAGCGCTGCGCTCTCGGCCCTGGAGGTCGCCATCGTGGAGAGAGGGCAAGGCGCGCGTGCTTCTGTGTGGGTGCGAAGGATGTAGGCGATCTCTGGTCCTCTGGGATCCACAGCGCGGTTCCAGTGTGGAGGTAAAAGATCAGGCGAGGGACACACTGTGACGCGTTCTGAGGCTTCCCGTCCGCGTCATCTCCGGGGTGTTCACCTCGTGTTCCATTCTTCATCAAGGGTCACCAGTGTGGAGGAACAAAATAAGTTCAGGCAAGACACGGTGAGCTGAAGGTTTAAGAATTTTATTCCTCCATCATCATGAGACACAGTGCAGCACTGTGTGCTGTATGTGCGCTGTTGCCAGTGCGCTTTCCTGAGGCATGTAAAGTCAGCTCTTTTATACAGTGAGACAGACAGAGAATGCATGGCACATTAGCATATCAATTGTTATCTAATACACATCGGTCAATACACATGATTAGCATGACATTGGTTGGCTCGAGGACGCATGCATACAGTCCCATCTGACTGCTCCCTGTGGTTCCCTGTCTGCATGTAAATTGTCCTCTGCTTCTTCCAGCCCTGCTGCTGGGTGTGAAGAAAGCTCCAGAAGAATGTCCCAGAGGAATGTCTCCCTGCTGTGTTTAGTGTCACCACACCGGCAGACTTTGGACAAATGAGATGAAATATCGCTTTACATGTTCTGTATGTGACTGTTGAAAACATGGACTGATAAATAACCGTGCACTCATTTAGCTTTCAATGCACTTACTCCTAACCCAGGGGTCTCCCAACATGTTGCTCACGAGCTACTGGTAGCTTGCGAGGCCCTTTCCAGTAGCTCGCCAAGGGGCCAATAATATAACAAAACAAATTTGATTCATCATTTGGTAAATCAGGTGTAAATGACCATCCAATCAAAACTACAAGTGTCCTGCCCCCCTCCAGCGATGAAACAGTTGTTTGTCAACTAGCTGTTGATCAAACATTTGTGCTGGTTTGCTGTCTGTCATTGGAGTGGGGCGGAGCAGCAAGCTGACCAGCCAGTTGCCAGGCAGGTAGCAGGTTAGCCCAGCAACAATGTCAGCAGGAGAGTCTAGTAATGCCAGAAGGAGGCCTAAAACTTATTTTGACCAAGACTGGGAAACAGACTTATGTTTCACAAATGTGAAAGACAAGTGTGTGTGTGTGTGTGTGTGTGTGTGTGTGTGTGTGTGTGTGTGTGTGTGTGTGAGAGATTTGTGGTGCGAGCCTGGCAGTCGGTAAAAGATGTAATGTGGAGCGGCATTTCACCAAAGTTCACAGCAACTTCTCCCGACACATTCCGGTGGGAAGCAGCCTCCATAATGAGAAGGTAACCCTCCAAAAACAACAGTCTCTGTTCAGTAAACTGACTAAGGCCAGCGCTTTAACTGAGGCATCATTTAAAGTGGCACACATCCTGGCCAAGCACAAAAAGCCCTTCACTGATGGCGGTATAATTAAAGAGGCTATGACCGCAATGGCGGAATCATTATTCCAGGACCATAAAAATAAGATGCAGATTCTGTCCACTATTGCTGATGTCCAGCTTGGTGTGAACACTGTGGCAGGAGGGTGTGTGCGCTATCTGCAGATGCAGTCAGACAGCTGGAGTCGGACCTGAACAGGTGCCTCTGGTTTTCACTCCAGTGTGATGAGTCTGTGGACTCCAGTGATACAGCAGAGCTGGCTGTTTTCGTACAGATGGTATTTGATGACTTTTCCACTAAAGGGGAGTTTTTGACATTACTCCCCCTGAAAACCACCACCAAGGGAGTGAATATTTACAACACTTTAAAGTAGTACTTTGTGTTAAAAAAGGTTCCCATTGAAAAACTGGTCTCAGTAACAATTGATGGGGCACCAGCTATGACGGGTCGTCACTCAGGATTTGTTGCTCATTGCAAAGTGGACCCAGACTTTCCAAAATTCCTGAATTATCATTGCATCATCCACCAACAGGCTATCTGTGCAAAGGTCATGGGTTTTGATCATGTCATAACACCAGTTATTAAAATCATCAACTTCATTCTTGCAAAGGCCAAGCAACACCTGAGCTTCAAGGTTTTCTTGGAGGAATGCTCAGCAGAATATGGGATCTCCTCCTTCACACTGAAGTCAGATGGCTGAGCAGGGGTAAGATACTACAGCACTTTCTGTCCTTGCTTGGTGAAATCAAGGCTTTCATGGAAACTGGGGGGAGGATACCACATTACTAAGTGATGCTGAGTGGCTGTTGGATCTAGCTTTCCTGGCATATGTGACTGAAAAAATGAACCTCCTGAACCAGCAGTTGCAAGGTAGAGACAAAAAAATGTCACATGATCAGTGCTGTGAAGGCAACTCTCATTTTACATCCAGCAAATAAAAAACAAAAGATTTCAGCATTTCCCCTCAGTTGCAAAGATGTTGGAAAGCCAGTCGGAGGCAGAAAAGTGTTAAAGGTACACAGACATTGTGAACAGTTGTCCAAGCTGGGACAGGAGTTTTCAGACAGATTCTGTAACTTTGACAAACTGGAGTCCTGTGTGACATTTATTTGTGACCCTTCCTGGATGTGGACATCAGTGAGCTGTCAGGACAGATGGCTGAACTTTTCTGTGTTGATCCTATGGAGATGGAGGTCATTAAGCTCCAAAATGATGTCCAGCTAAAATCCCAGAAACAATCAGAGCATTTCTGGAGTTTGGTGCAGCCAGAAAATTATAAAAAAATCTTCATCAGGTTGCTCTTAAAATGGTTGCTTTGTTTGGGCCAACATATCTGTGCGAGTCTGCCTTTTCTGACATGAATGCCATTAAATCAAAGTTCAGAACCAGAGTGATGGATGAACATTTCAATGACTGCATTAGAGTGAACCTCAGTGGATATGCTCCTGCATACAGCTGTCTGGCTGAATCCCTGCAGCGCTGGTCTTCTCACTGATGGAAACTATTCAACACATTGAAGTGAGAAGATGACGCTGCATTTATGTGACAGCAGATGTGAGTTTAGAAGAGGTGAAATCATTCTGAAATACAGCCTGCACCTGCTGCTGAATTTTATTTGACTGTTCCCTCTTACAATGTTTGTATTGTTGAAAATGTTTAAAAAAAATATTCAGGAATACAGCTTTTTTTTTTTTCTTTTTTTGAGTGAGTGAGAATGTTCTGTTTCACAATTTTGAAGTATTGAAAATGCACCTACAAGTGTATATTTGCCTTTTTTATTTTATACAGTATTGTTCCATTTCATAATTTTTGAAATACTTTTGATTTTCTCAGTAAAAATATTGTTTCATATTGGCATGTTTTAGTATTGTAAATATTAAAATAAATATTTAAGAATACAACATGCTTGTGATTTTAAGTTACACACAATATGTGTATATATGGAAATTAACTAAATAAATGTTACTTAAAAAGAGTAGCTCTCCAGCAACTTCATTAGGTAAAAGTAACTCACAGAATATAAAAGGTTGGAAACCCCTGTCCCAACCACTCTCTGCCTCTCTACCAGTGTGTGTGTATGGAGCCGCAACAGCCCCACCCGCGGGGGAGAAACAGATTGGACTAAACCACTGTGAGGATTGGGGGAGGGGGGTTCTAATCTTTCAATAGGTATAAATGTCAAACAATGTGTTTTTAAGTCGCACCACTTGTATTGTGTCTTCAACGAACATTACTATGCTGTTCAAATAAAACATGTTTGTGTTCACAATGGGATTTTTGGGGGAGACAGCTTTATGGAAGGGGGGGACATGACCCCTGCATCCTCCCCGGGATTTACACCGCTGCAAAGGACCCCACAACAACATCCAAAGAACTGCAGGCCTCACTTGTCTCAGTTAAGGTCCGTGTTCATGACTCCACCATAAGAAAGAGACTGGGCAAAAATGGCCTGCATGGCAGAGTTCCAAGATGAAAACCACTGCTGAACAAAAAGAACATAAAGACTCGTCTCAGTTTTGCCAGAAAACATCTTGATGATCCCCAAAACTTTTGGGAAAATACTCTGTGGACTGATGAGACAAAAGTTGAACTTTTTGTTAGGTGTGTGTGTCCCATTACATCCGGTGTAAATCAATCAATCAATCAAATGTTTATTTCGAACTCAAGGTTCATAGTGTATACAAAACGTGTAAAAATAAAAGTATATAAAATTCAGCAATCACACAGCGCTCATATAACAACATTAAAATACAATAATGAACTGAATATAAAATAGAACGCCACCACTTCCAAATGCTGGAGTGAAGTGCGAGGGACGAATTAACCCCTTGCACTCTGGTCAATTTCCCTAAAAACGCCAAAAAATAACGTGCCCAAAGTAAATCGAAAGCTGTTCTTCAACCCTTTGCAGCATCTTCATGGGGTTGGTCTCATTTAAAAGAAAACACTTTGAATTTTTTGGCAAAACAGTCATAATCTCTCTAAGTGCTCCGGCCACTGAGTTACAGTCATCTAAACATACTGAACTTGAAGAAAATAAATTTGGCCTGGGTGTTTTTTTTGGATACATCGTCGTCGGCCTCCGTCGGTCTATGATGACCATGGAAGAGAATCCTAAATGTCTACTCTGCTGGAACAGCACCGCCTGTGGCTGAACAGGCCGATGCGCGAATGGCAGTCCCTGTCACACAGGTCGCACTTGTGGGTGGTCTCCGTGCTGCTGGGTCTGTGGCGGTTCTTCCTGCGGGTCCTTTTTTCATCTGCTGCAGCAGTCAGTCTCTCTTCACCCGCCTTGAGCTGTCTGGTCAGGGTGCCTCTCCATTTGGAGCGGTCCGTTGCAAGGTCCTCCCAGCGCTCTGTGTTGATCTCCAGGGCCTTCATGTCTCTCTTGCAGATGTTTCTAAAGCGCAGCTGTGGGCGGCCAACGTCTCTCCTGCCAGTCGCCAGTTCTCCGTAGAGGACGCCTTTGGGGATTCTGCCATCCTCCATACGGTGAACGTGGCCTAGCCAGCGGAGCCTGCGCTGCCTGAGTAGAGTGAACATGGAGGGAAGGCCGGCGTTCTGTCTGGAGTAGAGGTCGGAGTAGTGTTCCACCCATCTCTCCATCTGCTTGTTCTTTTCTGTGATCATCTCCCCAGTGGAGGATTTGAGGGGGGCAGTCTTGCTCTGAGCTGGACCAAGTGCTTTCTTGATGCCATCGTACATACCACGGATGTTCCCTGTTATGGCAGCGGTTTGAATGTCTTGGCTGAGCTGAGTCCAGTACTCATTGGCACAGCGCCGAGCAGTCTGCTGAACTTTGCTTCTTGCAGCCCTGAGAAGCTGGAGATTCTTCTCGTTTGGGTACTTCTTGTACTCAGCAAGTGCTGAGCGCTTGGCTTCAATGACGGGGGTCATCTCGGTCAACTTGGCATCAAACCAGTCCTGTGACTTCAAGGTCTTCCTCCCAAAGGTAGCCAAGGCTGTGCGGTGGATGGTGTTTCGCAGCTCTTCCCACTTCTGCTTTGCAGATTCTCCTTCTTGTGGTACACCAAGTTCCTTCTCAAAGGTGGAGGCAAACTGCTCAACAAGTTCTGGTTGAGCCATCTTGCTGGTGTCAATCCGTGCCTTTCCAGGCTGTCTAGCACGATGGAATTTCTTCAGCTGCAGCTTGACCTTGCAACACACCAATGAATGGTCTGTGTCGCAATCTGCATTCTGGAACGAACGGGTGATTAGCACGTCCTTCAGTGAGGTGCGCCTGGTCAGGATCAAGTCCAGCTGGTGCCAGTGCTTTGAGCGCGGATGTTGCCAGGAAACCTTGTGTTGGGGCTTGGTCTTGAAGAACGAGTTTGTGATGCACAGATCGTGATATGTGCAGAACTCGAGCAGCCGCTGTCCGTTGTCGTTCATTCTGCCCACGCCAAAAGGTCCAAGACAGGAGGGCCAGGAGTCGTGGTCAGCACCCACTCTGGCATTGAAGTCTCCAAGGAGAATGAGTTGTTCAGAGTTGGGGATGATCCTGACAGTTGTTGCGAGATTCTCGTAGAACTCGTCTTTTGCCTCTGGTGTGGCTGTCAGTGTTGGGGCATACACACTGATGAAGGTGACTGGGCCTTGAGTGGTGTTCAGGCGGAGGGTGAGGAGTCATGCAGAGCCAGTGCTGCCCGGTTCCACCATCTTTAGCAAGGTGTTCTTCACTGCGAAGCCCACTCCGTGTTCCCTGTGTTCGTCACTGCCCTTTCCCTGCCAGTAGAACGTGTAGTCCTTCTCTCTCAGTGTGCCTGCGTCAGCCAACCGTGTTTCCTGGAGAGTGGCAATATCCACTCCCAGTCTCTTCAGCTCATTATTGATGATGGCAGTCTTCCTGGTGTCGTTGATGTCCTTGAGGTTAGCAGCGAGTCCTGTCATCATAGTGCGGACGTTCCAAGTTCCCAGTTTTAGAGTTGGTCTCTTTTGTTTTATTGTCTTGCCTGGTGCGAAGGTTCTCAGCCTGCTGTTCGGACTTCTCATCCCCATGCACCCAATGAGGAAAGCAAGCTGTGGCGGGACAACACCTTATTGGCTGGGGGCTGCCCAGCTTGAGGCGGGCGGTAGCTGTCCAGTGAGATCCGATGATCCCTCCCACCATCGGGAACAATCCCTGGCGCCGCGCTCTACGCCAAATGAGCGGTGGCTTATAACCGGTAACTGTCATTCCCCGTGTTTTGTCTACGCCGAAGGCGAAGCTGGAGTGTCCTCTCCAGTGATCTAGTGTTCTACCTTCCAGCGTTGGGCGTTGGTAGGATTCAAGCCTGGGCAGGAAGATATGGAGGACAAGATGTTGCCCATGCAGCATGTCCCCCCTCTCCACGTCACTGATGAATCCAAAGGAACAGCAGGGCTGCTACAGTTTGGCACCAGTGCCGTTGCAGGAGCTGCCAGAATGATGTTGAGCACAACATAGAACTGCCTTAGGGGCTCCGACTCCGGATTTTTCCTCAGGGTTGACTCCCGAAGCCTTTCCCGTGACCGGGTATGCCGCAAGGCAGCGGAGGTTTGAAATCAGGGTTTACCTTTCCCTAGATGGGCTACCTTCCCAGGTTGACGAGCCACCATCTACCCGAAGCATCTGGTTTTAAGGCACCAGAGATCCGCCCTCACCCCTTCTCCTATTAGTAAAAGCAGTTCCGCCGGGCTTAGAGACTAAACCACACGGGCAGGCTAGGAGTTGGACTTAGTTGTCAGAGGCTTTTCGAGATGCAGGCCATAAGGAGCATTTTATGAGCACTGGGAGCTTAACCCCAGTGCCGCTCCTGGCTATGACAACTTTGGATACAAATGCTTGCAAATAACACACAGCTTCAGATCCGGGCTGGAAAATGCAACAGAAATGTAGAACCAAGTGTTATCCAGCTGAGGTCAAAATTTTGTAACAATACCACAAAAAATGAATATATTACACAGCTTTTTCCTCAGATAGTTCCCAGGCGTTTTTGAACTGTGCCAAATTGTGCCAAATGGCACAGTTTGGAAAAACGTCTGTAGCTTTTGAATGATTCAATATAGAAGCTTCATCTTGGGCTCTAATGAAAGGTGACACTCAGAGCTGTCTGTGTGTGTGTGTGGAGGGGGTTGTCCCCCCCCCCCGCTACAGAGGACGGACATCGGCCATCGCTACATGACAGAATAGACTCATGTGGCTATGTGGTGACCGCGGCGCTTCCACTACGCCACTTCCCCGCCACTTCCCCGCCACCTCGCTACAGAAGAGTAGCGGGGGGGGGGGGGTTCACGGTCCGGACGCGGCGCACGAACCGTGTACCGCGGCGCATGCACTTCGGACTTCGTGCGCCGCACAGTTCTAATTTACCGATCGGTCAAAAGTCATTTTTGATTCCAATTTTCAGGGATAAAGAATAATTTAGCTTATAACACTTACCTCTTCACAGCAGCACTGTCCTGGCGAACTTCTCTTCCTCATTGTCAGACGAACGCGACGCTGGTCCACTCATGGTTCCCAGTCAAAATATAATTCCATTATTGCGGTTTTGGCGAATGATTTATGACCTTCGTCGTTGGCCTCCGTCGGTCTATGATGACCATGGAAGAGAATCCTAAACGTCTATTCTGCTGGAATAAGTGCAGGTCACACTTGTGGGTGGTCTCCGTGCTGCTGGGTCTGTAGCAGGTTCTTCCTGCGGGTCCTTTTTTTCATCTGCTGCAGCAGTCAGTCTCTCTTCACCCAGCCCGAACTTCTGTGCTTCAATTGGCTCGCTGCATTCACAGCGTTGGTAGGTGGGTCCTTCTTGCTAGGTTTTCAGTCATTGGTTCTTCAAGGTTTCAGAAACCCAATTCAAGGCTCTTATTAGTCGAATGAGAGGTCAATCATATCTGATCTGTTCGCGGCTGTGTCTGTAGTGGAAGAACTTTTTTTTTTTTTTTCAGTGCGCGCTTGGACGCAGCGCACGAGGGCCCTCTCGTGCGCCCTCGTGCGCTCTGGGATGCAGAGACGTGCCCATCTACGGTACACCGGAGTGCAAGAGGTTAACAGTTGTGGATATAAAATGGTTGTAACATGCCAGCAACCTTCTCATAAAACTATAAACATTCTTTCGTAGCAACTCGCCAAAAGACGGAATATTCAAGGACACAAACATCTCGCTTGCACTCGACCTACGAGGTATAGCTAACAACCTTCTTAGGGAATTATTATATGCAATGCGGATTTTGTTCCTAACAGCAACATTGCTATTAATCCATAGAGGCGAGCAATACATTGAGGTACAGAAAGTCTTGAAAAACATACATTTAACATCAGGAGAACACCTACGGATATTCCGCAACAGTAAATTTGTTTGAGCATAGAATTTCCTGAGTTGCCTATTACAATCAACATTAGTCTTATCACATTCAATCCACACACCTAGGTATTTAGCTTTTTCAACAAAGTTCAAACTATTACCACAAAGTGGCATAACAGGATCCGAAGTTTTGACACCCTTCGGTTTGAATGCCATACACATAGATTTAGTACATTTGAACAAGATGTCATTTTTTTCACCAAATTTCTCACATACCGGAGGAGATGTTGCATAGCTGCAGTAGACAAACTTAACAAACAAAGATCATCAGCATAGAAAATGTGATTTAACAATGCACCACCGATGGAGCCACCAACATAAGTATTGTTCAGCAGTACACTGAGATCATCAACATAGATCACACAAAATTTAAATGACGTAACATTGCCCCACCTGACAAACATAGACTGCCTTCTGTACCAGTATAACAAGATGCTAACAATGTAAATAGGAATACCTGGATCGATCAATTTTCTAAACAAACACCAGTGGTTAATCCTATCAAAAGCTTTGCTAGCATCTAAAAACGTAACATAAACACTAGTGGATTGACTTCTGAAGCAGTCAACAAATTCATGAAGTAGATAAACAGCCTTATCAGTTGAGTGAGCTGACTTGAAATCAAACTGATTATCATTTGTCCACAAATAATCCTTAATTCTATTCATGTGTAAAAGTGTAAAAGTAAAATGTGTAAAAGTAGCACATCCATCTTCTTCCGCTTAATCCTTTTTGGATCATGGGGGGCTGGAGCCTATCCCAGCGTCTTTAGGTACACCCTGGACAGATCGCTAGTCCATCGCAGGGCCAACACAGAAAGACAGACAACCATTCACTCTCACAGTCATACCTAAGGACAATTTAGAATCCCCTGTTTGATGCCAATTAACCTAACTTTGATGTTTTTGGCATGTGGGAGGAAACCGGAGAAATCCCGGAGTAAACCCACACAGACATGGGGAGAACATGCAAACTCCACACAGATCACTACTGGTTGGGTGCTGGGATTGAACCTGGGGTTCCCCGGTCAAGGGTGAGTTGCTTTGCTGCCGCAGTGCTAACCAGCGTTTCAAAAAAGGAACATCATACCAACAGTAAAATATGGTGGTGGTAATGTGATGGTCTGGGGCTGTTTTGCTGCTTCAGGACCTGGAAGACTTGCTGTGGTAAATAGAACCATGAATTCTGCTGTCTGCCAAAAAATCCTGAAGGAGAATGTCTGGCCATCTGTTTGTAACCTCAAGCTGAAGCGCACTTGGGTTCTGCAGCAGGACAATGATCCAAAACACACCAGCAAGTCCACCTCTGAATGGCTTAAGAAAAACAAAATGAAGACTTTGGAGTGGCCTAGTCAAAGTCCTGACCTGAATCCAATTGAGATGCTGTGGCATGACCTTTAAAAGGCGGTTCATGCTGGAAAACCCTCCATTGTGGCTGAATTACAACAATTCTGCAAAGATGAGTGGACCAGAATTCCTCCACAACGCTGTAGAAGACTCATTGCCAGTTATCACAAACACTTGATTGCAGTTGTTGCTGCTAAGGGTGGCCCAACCAGTTATTAGGTTTAGGGGGCAATCACTTTTTCACAGGGCCATGTAGGTTTGGATGTTTTTTCCCTTAATAATAAACACCTTCATTTAAAAACTGCATTTTGTGTTTACTTGTGTTATCTTTGTCTAATATTTAAATTTGTTTGATGATCTGAAACATTTAAGTGTGACAAACATACAAAGAAATGAGAAATCAGGAAGGGGGCAAACACTTTTTCACACCACTGTATGTCCTACATTTTGGTTATTTTATCTCTTGGTATGTATTACCATCTCCCTCTGCTTCTAATACCTGCTTACTTCCCCCTGAAATATACTGTCTGGGTCCATATTTATATTCTGCTGGGTAATTTAACAAACCATAATGCTGTTTATACCATCTAGCTGCAATGTTCCTGCATCGTGTATATAGCTGTGTACATATGTATGTTTATTTACTGCTTTGGCTGACCAGTTCTTATCTTATTAACTAGTGCTCTGAGTGCTGCTATCCCTTTGCTACTGTAATCCTGGAACTTCCCCATTCTGGAACTAATAAAGACGTATCTTATCTCAGGAACAGTCTCCCCCTCTCCCCCAACCAAACAACCAAAATCTGGCCTGAAAATGCTCTCCTCCAGCTATAGGACTGTGTTAGCTGCGCAGAGTGGAACATCTTTGAACAGCAGGACCTGGACTCCTACACCGAGCCCCCCCCCCCCCCCACACACACACAGGTGCATGAGGTGAGGAAGCAACTGAAAGCACTGTACCCCCACAGAGCTGCTGGTCCTGATGGCATCCCAGGAGCATGTGCAGACCAGCTGGCAGGGATCCTCACCAAGTTGTTCAACCTCTCCCTGACGCACGCCACCGTCCCCTCCTGCCTCAAGGCCTCCACCATCATCCCCATCCCCCAAAGGGCCGCTGTTAACAGCCCGAATGACTACAGACCCACAGCATTCACATCTGTAGTCATGAAGTGTTTTGAGCGACTGGTGTCCCCGCACATCAGAGTCTTTTTCCTCTTCGACCCCCACCAGCTCACCTACAGGGAGAACCGGTCTACGGAAGATGCCATCGCCACCACTCTCCTCAGAGCGCTGAGCCACTTTTTTTTCTTTCACCTTTATTTAACCAGGTAAGAACCCATTCAGATTAAAAAACCTCTTTTCCAAGGGAGACCTGGACAAGAATAGCAGCATCACATAAAACACAAGGTTACACAGTTAAAACAGCAAACAAAATAATAAAAACCATGACAAGGTATCATAATTACAAAGTGCAAGTGGATTAATAAAAACAAGTCCAAATAATGGAATCGGCCTCAAATACTTTCAAATTGGATTTAAATGGACTCAGTGAAATCAATTCAGTCATTTTCCAGTTATTCTGCTGCATGTTCCATGTAATTGGTGTAGAACAGACAAAAGCCCTTTTACCTCTTTTGGTGTGGGCATACAGAACAGAAAGCAACTGTCATGATGCAGAGCACAGTTGGGGAACCGTGCTCACACTTTTTGTTATTCTGATTATTTTCTGTAATTTCCCCACTTCAGTATTTAATCTGGTTGGTTGGATGTATTGTTATTTGAGTTTGCCATTTGTTTCTGTTTAGGAAAGTTTCTGTTCTTAGTTTAGTTATCATTATCTTGTCATTGATATTACTAGTGCATACCTGTGCATGCCCATAGAAAGCAAGTGTAAGCAAGCATTTCTGCATGCCCATAGAAAGTTACTGTTACCATGGCAACAGTAACCATGGTGAAACCTGCCTTTGATCTTTGATGTCACCACTTGTTCAGTGATGCCTGCCTTTGATCTTTGATGATGTCATAGCGAGTCCTATGATCTTTTAGCAAGTCCTATGATCGTGAGTGATGCCTGCCTTTGATCTCATACCAAGTCCTATGATCTTTTTGTGAGTCCTACGACCTGACATCGGGACAAAGACCTGCCTTTGATCTTTGACGTCACCACTCGTACAGTGATGCCTGCCTTTGACCTGTGAAGCCTGCCTTTGATCTTTGATGATGTCATAGCGAGTCCTATGATGGTGAGTGAAGCCTGCCTTTGATCTTTGATGATGTCGTAGTGAGTCCCATGATTTTTAGCGAGTCCTGTGATCGTGAGTGGTGCCTGCCTTTGATCTCATACCAAGTCCTATGATCTTTTTGTGAGTCCTATGACCGTGACATCATGACAAAGACCTGCCTTTGATCTTTGACATCACCACTCATTCAGTGATGCCTGCCTTTGATCTTTGATGATGTCATAGCGAGTCCTATGATTGTGAGTGATGCCTGCCTTTGATCTCATAGTGAGTCCTATGATTTTTTAGTGAGTCCTATGATCGTGACATCGTGACAGAGATTTCTTGAATTATGGGATGCGTCTGTGACCATCCAGTTTTGTAGTATGAATATTGTCTTTTAGACATGAGCCTACCTTCACCTTTGCTTTTATCTTTCTTTTTGTAAGTTAGTAGTTTTTCAATATTTGCATCTCTTGTTTTTGTATTTATCTTGTCCTCGCCTTTATGGGTCATTTCTCCCTGTTTGTATTATCTGGTCTGTTTCTCACTTTGTAATCATTTCAGATTTATAGCTAGTTACGTGCTGCCATATTCTTCTATACCTTTATTTTGACAGCGCTCCTTGTTTACTTCCTCTTTTAGTTCAAGTTCGCGGGCTGTCACAGCTGTTATCATTTGAGTTTTTATCATCTCTCCTGTTACCCACACCTGTCATCATTTGTTTATTCCTCTGTCTTATTTATGGGCCGCTGCACCGCAGTTTGGCGCTGCGTCCTTCACTTATCTCCAGACATGAGTGCCACGTTTAGTCGCGTTACTCCTGCATGTGTCCCACGCTTCAACCATCATTCCCGGCATGTGTCCCATGTCTTAGCCTGTCTGGTTATTCAACCTCTCGTTTCCTGCCTTGTCTTATGTTGAATATTTAATAGTTCAGAATGGTTCATACACATAAGTTGATAGTTATTACATATTGAAATACATATAGGACAAATAGATATTATAAACACTTTATAGTTAATCAGAAAAGCTATTTATAATAGTAATTTAATTAGAATCCCAAAGGTGTTTTCCTTCAATGCAGTCGTTAGACATTGTCCACTAGACGGCGCTGGTACTGTACCTTTGGCCATGAAATGTTATTGTTCAAGCTGCAGACCGAAGAAGAAGAAGTCAGTGCTAAGCGATGCAGTGCTATCAGAGGGACGGACGCATGTTAGCCAGCGGGAACGACAGATGTGTTGTAAACTGAGATGCAGCATTCTCCAGTAAAGCCAAATGAAGGTAAAGTTGGGTGTTTGGACATTCTTTCCTTATAACAACTGATGTTACAGCTAAATCCACAACATATTTTTTGGTGCCGAAACCCGGGAACCGGAAGCTGGAAGCGGGAAAAGTGAAGAGAGAACGTTGTTGGGATTAAGCCGATAGCTGTAACAACACGGAGACGAAAGGAAAAAATGGCGGAGCGACTTCAAAGGCTAAAACAGAAACGGACCGTGCTGCGGACGTCCGTTACAAAGCTGCTGCAAATTATACAAGATGAAACAAGTAAGACTGATATAAACAGTGACCGTTTGCGGGAGCTGTTAGCCATGTTGTCACAGAAAGAGAAAGGCCTGCAAGACATTGAACCAGATATAGAGCAGGAGATCCCTTTGGACGAGTTAGATGCGGACATGGTGCGGACACTTGAGTATCAGGACAACACAAATTTATGGAGGACGCGGGCAGAGAGAGCAATTGAACGGGCTGCCTTACAGCAACAAGAACAGGCAAGAGACGCCACCGTATCAGCGAATCCACATCGGCTGAGTGACGTGAGTACACGGTCAAATACAAGCAGACCCTCGGTAAAGCTACCCAAGCTCTCAATAAACAAATACAGCGGAGAAGTGTGCATGTGGCAGGAGTTTTGGGACCAATTCGAAAATGCAATTCACCAAAACCCAGATTTGAGCAAAACTGAAAAGTTCACTTACTTGAAGTCATATCTCATCGGGCCAGCTGCACGCGCCGTCGCAGGGCTGAAGGTAACTGACATGAACTATGATGCTGCAGTAGACATGCTTAAGCAAAGATTTGGAAGGAAAGAGCTCATTGTAAGTGCACACATGTCTAAGTTACTAAATCTAAGTCCAGTTAAAAGGTCCTCAGACATTGTTGCCTTGAGACAATTTTTTGATGATGTTGAAGTACAAATCAGAAGCTTAGAAGCTTTAGGAGTCATGTCAGACAGTTATGGAGGTTTACTGTGCCCCATACTGTTCAAAACGATTCCTGCTGATCTTGCCCTTGAGTACACCCGCAAGACAGCTGTAGGGCAAAAGTGGGATGTTGATGGCCTTGTAAAGTTTTTGCAACAAGAAGTTGAAAGCAGGGAGCGTGCTGCACATTTGACACAAATGAGAGAGAATCATAAAGATACACATGCAAATCAGAATCAGCACTACAGACCAGATTCAAGCAGAGAAAGGTGGAAAGGACCTAATGTGCCCTCAGCTGCAGCCCTCCACACAGGCAGTTCGAATACACCATTTGTGCACAGTTGCATATTCTGTAACAGTACCAGCCACAAGTCAGAACAGTGCACTGAAGACACAGTCACAAGCAGGAAAGAAAAACTAAAGAAAACGGGAAGGTGCTTCATATGCCTAAAACCCAGACATCTTGCTCGAGACTGTAGATCCAAAAATGTGACATGCACTGATTGTGGAAGAAGACATCATGCTGTTGTGTGTGACAGAAGTGAGCAACCAATAGAAAGGACAGATGCCGCTGAAAATACGAGTGATGCAGTGGTCTCCTCAGTATTTCCATATGCAGCCAAACCAACCCCAGAAAAATGTGAAACAGTACTATTGCAAACTGTGAGAGCAAGGATTGAAGGACCTGGAGGAAAGAAGATTGTGCGTTGCTTAATTGATAGAGGAAGCCAACGGAGTTTTGTCCATGAGAAACAAGTGAAAGATTTAAAACTGCCAATACTAAAACAAGAGACATTAAACCTTCACACGTTTGGCTCAAAAAACCCGGTGACCACAAAATGCAATGTCATAAAACTAGTCCTGGAGAATGTGAGAAACAAAGATCAGAAAATCGAGATTGAAGCTGTTCAAACCCCACAGCTTTGTACTGCAGTCATGAAAGTCCCCAGTGAACACATCCAACGGCAGCTGGAGAAAAAAGGGCTACCAGTAGCAGATGTGTCAGCGGGAGACAAAGATGGTTTGGAGCTATCAGTACTGATCGGAGCAGATTACTACTGGAGAGTAGTTACAGGTAAAACTGAGAGACTGTCAGATGCTTTGGTTGCCGTAGAAACCAGATTCGGCTGGGCAGTGCAAGGACCAGTTGTCATGTCCAGTATGAATGAAGCAACATGTATGCACATTGGACTCAGTGAAGACTCAGTGGAGATCTCAAACCAGCTAAGAGCATTTTGGGAGATCGAGTCGCTGGGCATCACTACTAAAGGTGAGGAAACACCTGATGACGAGAAAGCCAAGGAGAGCTTTGACAGGTCAGTCAGATTCATTAATGGGAGATATGAAGTGGCGTTGCCATGGCGCCAAGACACACCCGAACTCTCAGACAACAAGAAGGTTGCACAAAAGAGGTTTGAAACCCTGAAAAGAAAGCTGAAATCTGACGTGACACTGTTTAAAGGATACAACGATGTAATAGAGGATTACACAGAACAAGGAATATGTGAAGATGTGCCACAGAGCAGTCATTCAGCAGAGACAGAGAATGTAACCTACTACTTACCTCATCATGCTGTAATCAGAGAGGACAAAGTAACTACCAAGTTAAGGGTAGTGTTTGATGCTTCGTCACATGAAGAAGGTTGTTCCTCTTTAAATGACTGTTTATTACCTGGCCCAAACCTGAATGCTGACCTCATGAGCATTTTGATCAGATTCAGACAAAATCCTGTAGCTTTCACAGCAGACATTACTAAAGCTTTCCTTCAGATATCTATAACTGAAAGTGACAGAGATGCTGTGAGATTTTTGTGGCTTACAGGACCCCCAGATGTTGAAGGCACCAACACGCGTATAATGAGAATGGCACGTGTTGTGTTTGGAGTAACTTCAAGTCCATTTTTACTTGCAGCCACTATCAGACATCATCTGGAGAAATATGAAGCTAACCAACCAGACACGGTAAAACTAATGAGAGACTCACTTTATGTGGATGATCTGATCGCTAGCTCAAGTAACTCAGACGAGGCATACAGACTTACTACAGGAGCAAGAGAAATACTGGCTGCTGCCAACATGAACCTCTGTAAGTGGACAACAAACTCCCTTGAACTGAAAACCAAGTGGTCAAACAGCAAGCTTGATTTCACACAAGAAACAGAAACACATGGAGGTGTGTTGAAGGTGCTTGGTTTGGTGTGGAGACCGGACACAGATGACTTTGCCTTTGACCTCAAACATTTGATGAACATTCTAAAAGGAAAGGAAAACACAAAGAGGAGTGTTTTGAGATCATCCGCCAGAATCTTTGATCCTATAGGGTTCCTAACGCCATTTACCATTCGAGTTAAATGTCTGTTTCAGGAAATGTGGCGACGGGGCCTGAGCTGGGACGACGAGCTGCCTCCAGACCTTTCACAGGCATGGCAGCAGTGGTGCATGGAGCTTCCTCAGATCCACCAAATAGTCATTCCGCGGTGGTATGGAACAGAAAAGCTGTCAGATAAATCACAAGTTCTCCATGTCTTCACAGATGCAAGCGAAAAGGCGTATGGCGCAGTTGCGTATCTACAAGGACAAACAACAGAAGGAGAGACTGTTACTGCGCTCGTTGCATCCAAGTCAAGAGTGGCACCAATCAAAACAATCACACTGCCACGCTTGGAACTGATGGGAGCTGTGATTGGAGCAAGGTTGGCAAATAACCTTTTGAAGGCACTGAATATGCAGATCACTCAACTCAGAATGTGGTCAGACTCCATGATAGTGATTCACTGGATTCGCAGTTCATCAAAGAAATGGAAACAGTTTGTTGCCAACAGAGTGATGGAGATACAAACTTTGACACCACCAGAACTATGGACACATTGTAATGGAAAGGTGAACCCAGCTGATCTCACCACAAGAGGTCAGTCCGCATCAAGGTTGAAAGAGGAAAATCTCTGGTGGTCAGGCCCATCATTTTTGAAAGAAAAGGAGCTTCAAACTACACCGCCAGAAACAGCACAAGAAATACTATCAGAAGAAGAGGTTAAAGCTGAGCTAAAGGCAAGTCAAGTCGCAGTACATCTCAGTAACAGTGAAAGAGTGCAATCTGAACCATTGCTACAGCTGGACCTCAGATTGGCTCACACTCGTCATACCCCAAATCCAACACAACTCAAACCAGGAGATTTGGTCCTCATTGGAGATGACAAGATACCACGTCAAACATGGAAAACAGGACTAATCATAGAGGTGTTCCCAGGGAGAGATGGACTAGTCAGATCCTGCGCTATGCGCACTCCAACTGGGACGACGTTAAGAAGACCAGTTCAGCTACTATATCCTTTTGAAGTTAATATTTGAACTGTCTTCTTGGGGGGGAGGATGTTGAATATTTAATAGTTCAGAATGGTTCATACACATAAGTTGATAGTTATTACATATTGAAATACATATAGGACAAATAGATATTATAAACACTTTATAGTTAATCAGAAAAGCTATTTATAATAGTAATTTAATTAGAATCCCAAAGGTGTTTTCCTTCAATGCAGTCGTTAGACATTGTCCACTAGACGGCGCTGGTACTGTACCTTTGGCCATGAAATGTTATTGTTCAAGCTGCAGACCGAAGAAGAAGAAGTCAGTGCTAAGCGATGCAGTGCTATCAGAGGGACGGACGCATGTTAGCCAGCGGGAACGACAGATGTGTTGTAAACTGAGATGCAGCATTCTCCAGTAAAGCCAAATGAAGGTAAAGTTGGGTGTTTGGACATTCTTTCCTTATAACAACTGATGTTACAGCTAAATCCACAACATCTTATTTGTGTTTTTGTTGGACTTTGTGTTTTTTGTTAAACCTTTTTGCACTCACAGTTTAGCGTGTGGGTCTTTGTCCTGCCCTAAGGGGCATTTATGACAGAAGGATGCCACCAGTGTGGACCCAGCTGTTGTGAGTTTTGCCCTTTTCTACTATTTTTTGTTTAACTGGAGGGAGAGCCGGACTGAATTACCTCTCCAATGAAGGGTCCGATTGGCAAATGCTCAGTTAGTATGAGCATGGGGTTGGAGCTATGCTGTGCGGGAATAAAAATCGACCAGTTCATAGCAAGGGCTTGCTCAGCTCTCACCCCTCAGTCTGCTCTCTGATATTTGGGGCTCGCAGAGGTAGACATCCACCGTCACCCACAGCTCAGGGAGCACGCCGACGGGAAGGAACTGATTTCCTCAGTGGCCAACCTGCAGCAGGAATACCGGGAAATGGTGGGGAGGTCACAGACAAGGTTGCAGACGAGGCTGAAGCCTGCGCCGACAAAGAAACATCCCCGGGCTCCGGTGCCTCCTTCTCCTCACCACCCTCCAGTTTCTGCTTCAGTTTCTCCTCCTCCTCGCTCTACCAAAGCTCCGCAGAGCTCAGTTAAGTCTGCCTCCGTCCCACACCGTCCACCGTCTGTTCCTGAGCCGACAAGAAAGCGTCCTCGGGAACAGACGTGCACAGCCTCTCCCCGCCACCCAGCTGCATCACATTAGAAGAACCCCTCCGCCGCAGCAGCTTTTTTGGCCAGTGACGCACCTGCAGTGCGGGCTTCTCCAGAGCCTCCATGAGTGCCCTTGCCTGTTGCAGCCAGAGAGAGGAATTTATCTGGGCCTTCTGCAGCAGCTATCACCACACCATGGGAATTAAGGCAAATTTATTTTCAAATTTATTTTTATTTATTCTCTAACATCTGATGATGAAATGCCTTGTCTTATTCCCAGTAGGAGGGCTAAGCAGCAGCCGCACGCTTTGGCTGAGCTCTCACCACCTGCTGCTGCAGTCATTTATGTTTCCTCACCTGCTTATTCCGTGTCCCTCTCTGCTCTGTCTGTGTGTCCGCCTGTCCTGGGAGGGAGCCACCGGACTATGGAGGGGCCTGCTGTTCTGGAGGTTCCTGTTCTGGTCCCGCAGCCACACCATGGATGGGAGAGGAGAGCCTTCTGCATCCCGAAGCCTGAGCCGACAGTGGGGTGGCCCCTGGTTTCGACATCGTAGGACCCAGTGCCATTTTTGAGACATTCCCCAGCTCCAGCCGCCACATCTGGGGTTCCACCAGCTCCAGCTGCCACATCTGGAGTTCCACCAGCTTCATCCACCACATCTGGAGTTCCGCCAGATCCAGTCATCAAGGTTGAAACTACACCTGCCATCATGCCTGCTGCCGGGGCCGCAGCAGCAGAGTTGCCGGAGTCCTGGATGGCAGTGGTGCTCGAGTCAAGGCAAGTACTCTTTTCTGTCTCTACACTATCAGTTTTAGAGAGATCTTGTCTTGCTTGTGGCAGGGAGAACCAGTTACAGCTGCCCTCTGCTCCTGAGTTTTTCTCGCCGGGCTCCACTGCTGCCAGTAACAGTGATGAAGTGCTTATCTCTTCCTCCCTGTCTGAGGTGGCCATGTCGGGGATGGATTCCCAGGCGGATGGACTTGAGACGCCCCAGCCTGAGTCACCAGAGTCCTGGACGGCAGTGGAGCTCGAGTTAAGGCAAGTCCTCATTTTTGTCTTCACAATGGCAGTATTACAGAGATCTTGCTTTGCTCTTGGTGGGGAGAACCAGTTGCAGCTGCCAGCTGCTCCCGAGTTTTCCTCGTCGGGCTTCATTGCTGCCGGTGATAGTGACCCGGTGTTTGTTTCGTCTTCCCTGTCTGAGTCCTCATCTGGTTCCACCGGTGGTCGTCAGTCCACTGCATCTGGGTTCACCGATGGTCGTCAGTCTTCGCCTGAGGTCGCCGTTGGTCAGCAGCCTTCACCTGAGGTTGCCGTTGGTCAACAGCCTTTGCCTGAGGTCATTGCTGGTCAACGGTCATCTGGGTTCACCGCTGGTCAGCAGTCCGCGCCTGAGGTCATCGTTGGTCAGCTGTCTTCACCTGAGGTCATCGTGGGTCAACAGCCTTGGCCTGAGGTCACCGCTGGTCAGCAGTTTTCACCTGGTTTTGCCGATGGCCACCAGCTCCCTTCATCTGGAGTCATCGATGATCATCAGTCCTCCTCATCTGGTTTCCTCGCTGGTCGGCCATCTTCATCGTCTGGTTTCCTCGCTGACCAGTCGTCTTCTTCGTCTGGTTCCCTCGCTGGTCAGGCGTCCTTTTCGTCTGGTTTCCCCGCTGATCAGTCATTTTCGTCGTCTGGTTTCTACGCCTCAGCCCCTGCAGTCCGTGGGAGGCACAGGTTCCAGCTGCTGCCTCCAGGAGGGGGCGCGTCATGCCCCGCTGCCTGTTGGTTCAGGGATGCTGGGAGACCACCAGACAGACTACACCCTTTGCTTGGGTGGCCTAGGAACTCTGGCAGGCCACCCGACTTATTCCATCCCGTGATATGGTGGTCTTGTGACTCTTGTAGGCCACCTGAACTGCCTTACTGTTTCACCCAGTGGTCTTAGGGGTTCTGTAGCCACCTGATATGTCCTGTTTTGTGCATCTTGAGCGGGTGTTTTTGTTTTGTCCCTTCTGGCCTAGTTTCCCCCGCTGCCCTCCTTGGTTGGGTTGTTGTTCTGTTCCTGTTGGGGGAAGGGGGGATTGGGTGTGTTTTCTTTTTCCTTTTTGATGTTACTGACATAATGTACAGACCCAGGGAACAGACACAGGCTCGGGAATAAATTCAATTATCTTTAATGTAAAGTGTAGGTGTGTGTGTGCGTGTATGTATGTGTGTATGTCTGTGATGACATTGTAGCAGGGGGTGAGCAGAGCACCGTACGACCTGGCAACCCTATGGACAGAGTAGAGACACAAATGTTAGTACAGCCTTCCCGAAGGAATGAATTGTGAATGACTGGGGCTTACTGTCTGCAGAGGAGGAGGCGCTCAGGTCGGCCCGAAGGCTACAGCCAGGAGGACAGCGCTTGTCGTCACGGTGCCGCTGGTGCAGAGAAGGACTCGCTGGAAGGAGCATGGCCGGGTCCGCCGCCAGGAGGAACGATTCCGCCACCACGGAACTCCGCCTATGCACAGGGGACCAGCGTAGAGAAAAGGTGAGTAAAGAATGGCTTACTTGGAGTGTAGGAGATGATCTTTCCAGAGGATAAGGCTGAGATAAGAGATGACTTAGGAATGCCGGCAATGGCAGAATGATACTCAGTCCAAGGAGACAGACGGCTCTGCGCCGATCTGAAGGCAGAGCGGCTTAAGTAGCCCGAGTGTGATGGAGAGCCGGTGTGCGCGCAGCTGCGGAAGATAATGATGCAGAGCGAGCCATCACAGTTACCTTGGGGTGTCTGCATCTGTAACCATCCAGTTTTGTAGTATGAATATTATCATGTTGGAAAAATCTGATGAACTTCAGTCAAAAAAACAGGCATGATCAAAGTTCAGCAAATTTAATCACACTGGCCAGTGGAGAACAATACGTAGACTGTCTCAGAGCCTACACGCACATCATTCTGACTCAAACACACATTATTCAGTTTTTTAAGCATTCTGTTATCTGAGGGGTAGAAGAAATTGTCCATAACGATTGGCTCAGTACATCTGGTCATAACATGGTGTACAGATTATCTCTCTCTCAGGAACCATGGCGCCTACTCAGCAACAGTAACACAGGAAATTCACAAGGTGGACTGAAACAGCTGATAACGGAACAGCTGCATCAGGATTTTTAGCCCAGTCACACAGACTCTGAGACAAACCAAGGCCAATGAACAATATAAGGCAAATATGAATCATATAAGACAAATACGAAATTCCATAAATATAGAAGACAAATATGGACTTATTCTTTCATTCACCCCTTTGATGCTATGGAAAGCATCAGAAAAGAACTGTTTATGGCTTCTAAAGCCCCATCTGGCAGCTATGCTAAGCTCCAATGCATTTTTTATGCAACAGACCCTAACTAGCTAGCAATGGGGGAAGATCTGCCATCGGCTCTGCTGCCCCAGGCACCGGTTAAACGTTTCATTTCTGTGGGAGGAGAATGAAACAATTAAGTCATTGATCAATAAAGAAAATCAATAATAACAAACAGTGAAAACAAAATGATAATGATGAATGATGATAATAAAAAGGTAATAAGGACATGATAAGAATATATGTGTGTTAGCAGCAATTCAAAAGGTAATTTAAAAAAAACAAAAAAAACAATGGAAAGCAAAACAATAACCATAATAATGAAGTATATAAAACAAAACAATGAAAAGTAAAACAATAATAAGTGTAATGATGTAATATAAAAACAAAATGAGGGTAATATATGAACAAAACAAAGGCAAAACAAAAGTAATAACAGCAATGTTTCAAACTTCATAAATGTATTGGCAAGTAGTACGTTTCAACTTCGCATCATGGTCATGCAACTTCTTCTGGTTTTCTGCATGTCAGTCATACTTTTACTCTGTACTTGAGTCATGGAGAGACACCTTGAGCTCACTGTCTTTGTTCATCATCCCCATCATCCCTGGTAATTGCATCATGGTACATCACTAAGTTAACATGAACAAGTCTCATCATCATACTACGGACACAGGGAATGACACAGGAAAAAGCCAAAAATATCACTACAGCCATCACTAACAGATTCATGATGAGACTTCTCTATGAAGAGAATAACCAACTTAACCAGTGCTGTTCATTAGTAACATTGTCCTTGGCTGCAGTAGCCTGTAAGGCAGTGAGGTTGTGTATGGTCGAGGCAATCACATGACCATCTGCATCATTTTCAGGGATAAAAGTACAACATTAATCACCTACAATTGCACACACACCCCCACGGGCGACAGCTAGTTGATCAAGAAGATAAGATAAGATAAGATAAGATAAGCCTTTATTAGTCCCACAACGGGGAAATTCCAGGATTGCAACAGCACAGGGATAGCAACACTCAGAGCAACAATCAGAAGGCAAGAAAAAAAAAAAAACAAGCAAGCAAGAGCAGCTAATATACATATGTACATATTACTATAAAATATATATATACACACACACACACAGACACACAGTGCAGAGCATTGTAGCTAGATGGAATAAATATGTAAATATATAAACACCCACAGTACGGAGCATTGCAGCTAGGTGGAATAAATATGTAAGTATATAAACACACACAGTGCGGAGCAATGTAGCTAGATGGAATAATATGTAGATATATAAAAACACAGTGCGGAGCATTGTAGCTAGATGGAATAAATATGTAAATATATAAACACACACAGTGCAGAGCATTGTTGCTAGGTGGGATGAAACAGCATAACCGTCTACTTAGTTATCCTACATGGTATGATTATGTGCCCATACATATTCTCACCCTCCATAGCGACCGGTATGTTACTAGTTGTATGCCGGAGGGGACCATTGTGTAAGTCTATTGCATCTTTTGCATTCAAAAAAAAACTATTAGTTTGTTACGTCTTTTTGCTATCTCTGCGAGCAGCCCTGCTTAGGTTGTACAGTCTGACAGCCGTTGGTAGGAAGGACCTACGAAACCTCTCGGTTGTGCACCTGGGATGATGTAGTCTGCTGCTAAATGAGCTCCTCAGTGCATCCAGTATGTCCTGCATAGGGTGGAACTCGGACTCCAGCAGAGATGACAGTTTAGCCACCGTCCTTCTCTCTCCTATCTCCTCCATCGGATCAAGGCGCTGCCCCAGGACAGAGCTATCAATCAAGAACCATTCTATTTTGTGTTAGCATAAGTCTAAAAAGCAGATAAAGAAAAATTCACAAATGATTGCAATCTATAATTAGTTGTTTCAATCCACAAGGTGTTCTTAGCCACTCCCACCCAAGGAAACAGTAAATGAAGGACCTTCAGGCCTGTGGTTTTTAACTTGAATTCCTCTGGTACATCTGTGCCCCAGATGGCATCATGTGATGCAAAGGAGACATCTCTCTTCACCCTGCCCACCTGGCCTGCCAACATTATGATGGTATGGTCAGTCACAACTGCGGGGCACACACTCCTGCCCACTTCATGGGCAGGTGTGAGTACGCCCGATGGCCACATAACCACCATCCCCCTGTCACCATATGGGTGCCATATTTGTAGGAATTGCAAATGGCAGCATTACAGAGCTCTTGCAGAGTTGATAGGTCCAGACTGACAAGGATAATCTTCAGGACAACATTTGTCCACTCCGTTGGTCCAGCAGGTAGCAGTACAGGGGCGAGACGCACTATGCACTGTTGCACACTTAGAAAGGGGTAAGCTGCCCAGAGAGACATTACCACTGCCCTTTAGACAAAAGGAGAAATTCCCCGGTGAAATTAACTTTGCCTTCACCGAGTAAGGGGTGTCATTATGTTTCCGATCAGTGGAGTGATAAGGAATGTGACAGGTGTGATTCAAAGTGATGCTTGCTGTGCTATTTCTGTACATAGCCTCTTGTAAGAAACAAACAGCTTGTGATAGTTCCATTAGTTTAGCAGTAACAGATATTTGGCCAGCTGATAGTGGCAACAAGGAACAAACATAGCAATTTGAGTGATTAGCTGATTTGGCTGCATAATTAGCATACTTCCATCACACATTACCAGCATAAACATGATCCTGATGACCTGGACCTTCCAGCCAGTCATGGTGTGTGTGTGTAATGTCTCTAGTTCTACGATAAATAGGTAGTGGTACGCTTAAAAATAACCAAAGTAAAAGTGTTACCACAAGGATGATGATGATGAAAAAAGAGGTGTACCATTCGCATCCTTCAGATGCCAACCTTCTTTCTCCAGCATTGTGTCTCCATGATAAACAAACAAATAAAAGGTAAAAAAAAAAAAAAAAAAACAGTTTTTCTTTTTGATGACTTTAAAAAAGGACCAGATCCCCCAGTTTGGCCAAGATGGGTGCTTCCCCATGGTCCCTCCTGGGAAGAGTAGCGTGGATAGCATCTCTTTCAGTGAACATTTTTCACATGTAATCAGCTAAACACACCTCCTCATCACCTGAATTAAATGGCCTGAATGGTGGGAGTAGGTTGGGTTTGCCATACATTATTTCAAATGGGGATAACCCCCATTTGGTGTGAACTATCCTCATGTAAAACAAAACTAGGGGAAGGCAATATATCCAATTTTGTCCTGTTTCTGCCATTGCTTTTCTAAGCCTTTCCTTAAAGGCCAAATGTCACGTAACAGGGTACTTTAAATATCTTGAAACTAGATATAAAAGGGAACCGATCCGTTCGGGTCTTGGTGCATATGCTTCAGTAACAACGGAATATTCGTTAATTTAAAACTGCCGCGCTTGGCCTGACACGGCCCCTGGAATCGCCTGGGGAAGAAGGCGGAAGTGACGAAATCGATTGTACCCTAGTTTGATGCTTGGGGTATTTCAATTGATTGTTTATATGGAGACTGGAAGGTTGAAGTGAGCAACAAGAAAGAAAAAATTGGATATTTCACCCATACCTTAAAACGGGACTATCAGGGACAGCTGGGTAATAAGGGACACTTCTCTGGGAAATGTTTTCATACCTGTCAAGTGAGACGTTTTCGCCGTACTTCAACACCGTAAAAAGCGGCTATAAGGGACGGCGGAGCAACAAGGGACACCTCTCTGGGAAATGCCCCAAATGCAACTCGTGTTGTTATTGTCAAATATTTTAAGGATTCATGGATATTTGACAATAACAACACAACTCAGCGTCCGGCGCAAAATAAAAAAAAAAAGCAGAATTCTGTATTTGTAAGGCGATCTCTGTCTGTTCCGCAACCGCTGCACAGCTGAACGTGTTAAACCATTGTCCTAATGACTTCTCATTGTAGTGAGAATAGCTCACGCTGAGCGATCAGCCCGCCCCGACAATTAGACTAATGAGTGACTCCACACTTCTCATTGTAGTGAGAATAGCTCACGCTGAGCGATCTGCCAGCACCAGCTGTGGGGGATCACACACAGGACGTGTTCCTCAACACACTCAATTTTTTTTTCCTGTATATTTTTCTTTTGGGCGTACAGAAATGGCAATACGCCCGTTTTTTGCTAAAATTGCATTTTCCCCGTATTTTCCTTAAAATATTTGACAATAACAACACGAACTACATTAAAATATTTCCCAGAAAAGTGTCCTCCACCACTCCGCCGTCCCCCACAGCCGCGCTTGGGACCAAAATACGGCGAAAACGTCTCACTTGACAGGTATGCGCCTCCATTTTCATATTGATCTGGTCAATTTCTTGACAGCAGCGGCTCTCCTCCACTGTAATAATAATGGCTTCCGAAAAATCAATATTTATGGGGCGCCCTCGACAGACCCCCTTCGGCTTCGCAATTCTGGAGGCGATTAATGTCCAGTTCAATGACATTTTCCACTGGTTCTGCTCTCTGGTCATCGGTGGAACTGTTGTCATCAGACAAAGCATCTGATTCCGTCTCGGACGGCTCGAACCTGTAAGGTTCAATGCCTCTGTCACTGTCTGAACCACTGACAAAAAAAAGACAAAAAAAAAAAGACAAAACTAAACTAATTTGTTCACAATCGCTGTCACTTTCCGTCATGATTGTCCAATGTTGATAAGTGTGAATGTGGATAGGCAGGGCAGCCAGGGTACAACTGGTGATGTCAAAAACAGGGGCGTGGTCTGGACTGGCTGTCACAAGCCAGCAAGCAAGGTGGGGCCTTCACCTGGTGTATTTTGTACAATTATGTAAATACAGGTGGGTGATATGGTCTCCGGTATGAATATTTGGTTTAAGCTATGTGTATTTTATCTAAATTCGTTGTCATTTAGAAAAAAAAATTACGTGACATTTGGCCTTTAACAGTTCTATTTGTGCGTTCCACTAATCCTGCAGATTGTGGATGGTAAGCTGAATGATTTTTTAGATTAATGTTGAGTGCTGAACCTAAGTGTGATATAATCTGATTTACAAAATGTATGCCATTATCTGAATAAATCTTTTCAGGTATTCAAAATCTAGGTACAATTTCTCCTAACAGTTTCTTCGCTACTGTAGCTGCATTTGGGTGAGTGCAAGGGAAGGCTTCTGTCCATTTGGAAAACATGTCACAAATAAACAAAGTTTTTTTTTTTTTTTTTTGCCTTCACACTTATTTAACTCAATGAAATCCATGAAAATGTTTTGAAATGGATAAGTAGATGCTGGAAAGGTGCCTTTTTAAGGTCTCAAGTTCCCTTGAGCATTGTTTTCTGCACAGATTAGGCATTTCTTACAAAATTGAGTAGCAAACTGGCTGAACCCATAAGCAGTGAAAGATTTATTTAGTGTAGAAACCATACCCCCCCCCCCCCCTTTGATACATGGGAGACCCCATGTAAGTGGAGACTTGGTGGAACAATTTGCGTAATAATGTTTTTTTTTTTTTTTTTTTGCTGCATTTGTAGAGATTGGAAGTGTTATCAAAAGTCGCTCCCTTTTTGATCCATCTGTAAATTTCAGCTTGTGGTGCTGTTTTCTCAGCCTCAGTGAGGATGTCATATGATAAATCGTCTGTCAGTGCCAAAATGGAATCTGGTGGTGTACCTTTTGTAGTAAGGCCGAGTACAGCAGCCTTAGCTGTTTGATCTGCATAGTTATTACCTTTAGAAACTGGATCTGTGCCAGTGGTGTGTGCTGCACATTTGCATATGGCCAATTTAGATGGGAGTTTTACACTGTCCAGCAGTTTCAAAATGAGGTCTTTGTGCTGGATTGGCTTCCGTGTTGATGTAAGCATGCCTCTGTTTTTCCACTGTTGTGTAAAGTGATGGATGGTAGCGAATGCATACTGATTATCTGTAAACACTGAGTGTTTTCCCTTTGCCTAATTTGCAAGCTTCAGTTAGAACAATTAACTCGGCTGCCTGTGCAGAGTAATGTGATGGGAGATTTTGTGCTTTTAAAACAGTGTCATGGGTGACAACTGTGAAACCAGACAAATTTGTGCCAGTACAGTCACGTTTGGAGGAACCATCAACAAACAGTGTGAGATCAGACTCCTGCAAAGGTGTGGCCTGTAAATCGGGACGTGGTAACTTTTCACTCTCAATTTCTGCCAAACAATCATGAGGTTCACCTTCTGTTGATATTGGCAAAAAACTCGCTGGATTTGTTACCGTGCAGCGTTCAGTGTTAAATGAGGCTGTGACAATAGCACTGTCATGCATGCAAGGTGTCTGGATGGTGAGAGGACTGATATTTTACTTTGTGACAAAATGACTGATACTGTATGTGTGACCTTCAAGGTCAAGGGATGAAAAAGAAAAAGTCCTGCTGAGGCCTGCACTGCCATTGATGCGGCTATTATGGCTTGCACACATGGAGGCAGAGCTCTCGCGACAGGGTCAAGTCTTGTGGAGTAATATGCTACTGGACGCATTTTTGTACCACTTGGTTGAAGAGCACTGATGTCATGTGCCCCTCTCTACAATCAGCCATTTGCACAAATGGCTTCTTGTAATTGGGAGTGTGCCAAGAAGCCGGTGCTGACCAAAAGTTTGTTCAGTTTAACAAATGCCTCTTCTGCCTCAGGTGTCCACTGAATTTTATCCACCTGAGCCATGGGTTTTTTGTAGATGAGATCAGACAACGCTTGCACTTCAAATGAATAATTTGCAATCCAAGAACGACAATAATTTAGGGTGCCCAAAAATGACATCATGTCTCTTTTTGTGATGGGCTTTGGTGCTGACAAAATGGCTTGTTTGTGAGCCGGATCAACATGTCTGCCCTCTGCTGACAAAATGTGGCCAAAATATTTAACTTCTTTTTTCCACAACTTTAATTTTTCCTTGTTGACTTTGTGACTTTGTTCAGCTAAAAATTGCAATAGGGCAATAGTGTCTTTTTTGCATGTTTCTTCATCAGGTGATGCCAGCAAAATACGTATTAGTCAAATCCTTTCCTCTCTTTTACCATGGCAATTTCTCAGATTTATCATCAGATTTTAATTTTACTGTCCAAGTCCAGTCCGAGTCAGCCTGTCACCCCTTTTTTTCTTCTTTTCCATCTGAAGCTACTGTTGCCCCTCAGTTTGAGAGATGATGCCAACCGTTAGCTAAAGAATACAATTATACTGCAAAAAAAAAAAAAATCAAATATCCTAATGTTGTTTTACCTGCCTTCAGGCATCACAAAAAAAAGAAAAAAAAAATCAAATTTTCTTGCTCTGCTGGCAGGCAATTTCACCCAAAATAAGATAAGATAAGCCTTTATTAGTCCCACAAAGGGAAATTCCAGGATTGCAATCAGCACAGGATAGCAACACTCAGAGCAACAATCAGAAGGCAAGAAAACAAAACAAGCAAGCAAGAGCAGCTAATATACATATGTACATATTACTAATAAAATATATATATACACACACACACACAGACACACAGTGCAGAGCATTGTAGCTGGATGAATAAATATATGAATATATGAACACACAGTACAGAGCATTGTAGCTAGAGGGAATAAATATGTAAATATATAAACACCCACAGTACGGAGCATTGCAGCGAGGTGGAATAAATATGCAAGTATATAAACACACAGTGCGGAGCAATGTAGCTAGATGGAATAATATGTAGATATATAAAAACACAGTGCGGAGCATTGTAGCTAGATGGAATAAATATATAGATATATAAATATAAACACACCCAGTGCTGAGCATTGTAGCTAGATGGAATAAATATGTAAATATATAAACACACACAGTGCAGAGCATTGTTGCTAGATGGGATGAAACAGCATAACCGTCTACTAGTTATCCTACTGGTATGATTATGTGCCCATAAGCAAAAAGTTCTGGCAATTGATAATGTTAGTTAAAAAATAAAAAAAATCTGCCAACACAACAACGTGAAATTGCTTGACACAAGTAACTATCATAAAGCCAACAAACCCCCCCCCCCACAAAAACAAAAAACTGCACAACAAAAGGAGTTACTGCCAAAGCTATCTTTGAGATAAAAGCAAGCATCAATAAGATAAGATAAGAGATAAAATGAGCCTTTATTAGTCCCCACAATGGGGAAATTCCAGGATTGCAACAGCACAGGGATAGCAACACTCAGAGCAACAATCAGAAGACAAGAAAAAACAAGAGCAGCGAGTATACATATGTACATATAAATATATAAATATATAAACACACAGTGTGGAGCATTGTAGCTAGATGGATGAACAGCATAACCGTCTACCTAGTTATCCTTACATGGTATGATTATGTACCATACATATTGTCACCCTCCGTAGCGGACCGGTATTTTCCTAGTTGTATACCGGAGGGGACCATTGTGTAAGTCTATTGCGCCTTTTGTATTCACTACTATTAGGTTGTCACGTTTTGTTTTTTTTTTGCTATCTCTGCGAGCAGCCCTGCTTAGGTTATACAGTCTGACAGACGTAGGTAGGAAGGACCTGCGAAACCTCTCAGATGTGCACCTAGGATGATGTAGTCTGCTGCTAAATGAGCTCCTCAGCGCGTTCAGTATGTCCTGCATAGGGTGGGACTCGGACTCCAGCAGAGATGACAGTTAAGCCACCATCCTTCTCTCTCCCATCTCCTCCACTGGGTCAAGGTGTTGCCCCAGGACAGAGCTAGCTTTCTTGATCAGTTTGTTCAGTCTCTTCCTATCGGCTGCTGTAATGCCACTGCCCCAGCAGACCACTCCAAAAGTGATGGCTGATGCCACCACCGTGTCGTAGAATGTCTTCAGCAGTGCCCCTTGTACACCAAAAGACCTGAGTCTTTGTGTGTCTTTGTGTGACCAGTCTAGTTTATTGTTCAGATGAACACCCAGGTACTTGTAGGATGTCACCATCTTGATGTCTGTTCCCTGTATATTTACTGGTGCTGTGAGGGGTTGTCCTTGCCTGCGGCAGTCCACCACCAGCTCCTTAGTTTTCCTCGCGTTGATCTGGAGGCAGTTCCGATGGCACCAGTCCACAAAGTCCTGGATAAGTCCTCTGTACTCAGCTTCATCTCCGTTGGAGATGAAGCCAACGATCGCAGAGTCATCAGAGAACTTCTGTAGATGGCAGTGTGTTGTGTTATGTGAGAAGTCCGCAGCATAAAGGGTGAACAGGAAGAGAGCCAAAACCGTTCCCTGGGGGGCCCCCGTGCTACCGATGATCGTGTCGGACACACAGTCCCGGGTTCTCACAAACTGTGGCTAGTTAGTGAGGTAGTCCAGGATCTATGATGACAGATGCTGGTCCACCCCTGCGCGCAGCAGCTTGTCCTTCAGGATCATCGGTTGGATGGTGTTGAAAGCACTGGAGAAGTCAAAGAACATGATCCTCACCGCATTCCCGGGCTTCTCCAGGTGGACAGAGATGGTGAAGGAGGAAGATCACGCCATCCTCCACCCCAATGCCATGCTGGTAGGCGAACTGGAGTGGATCCATTGCTGGTCCCACCAGGGGGCGGAGGTGAACAAGGAGCAGTCTCTCCAGGGTCTTCATCATGTGGGATGTCAGGGCCACTGGTCTGTAGCTGTTCAGATCTTTGGGTGGTGGAAGTCTTTGGTACAGGTACCACACAAGATGGTTTTCCACAACTGTGGTACCCTCCCCAGCTTCAGGCTCAGGTTGAAGATGTGCTCCACAATCCCACACAGTTGGTCTGTGCAGGACTTGAGGAGCTTTGTGCTGATGCCGTCCGGTCTGACGCCTTCCTCACCTTGATCTTCCTCAGCTCTGTCCTCACCTGGGTCTTAGTGAGGGTCATGTTGGGGGGCTGTGTGTTGGGTGTGGGGGGGTGATGGTGGAGTGGGGAGTGGGCAGCAGGACTCGATGTCTTCAGAAGCAGCAGTGGTTGTTGTGCAGTCGGGGGGAAGGCGGTTGGTCAAACCTTTAAAAAACAGGTTCAGATTGTTCGCCCACTCCCTGCCCCCCGTGGCCTGGGGGGGGGGGGGATTCTGGAACCCAGAGATGGTTTTAAGGTTTATCCAGACCCCACCGATGTCGCTCTGTGGGCAGCTTGTCCTCCATCTTCTTCCTGAAGCTGTCCTTGCCTTCTCTGATCTTCCTCCTCAGCTCCCTCTGTATGGACTTCAGCATCTCCCTGTTCCCGCGACAGAAGATCCTCTCTATTCTCTCTCAGAAGTGTTTTTTATCTCAGGGTTGATCCAGGGTTTGTTGTTCGAGCAAACACCGTATGGTCTTGGTGGGTACGTGTTGTCCACACGATGCTGATGTAGTCGTGATGGTGTAGTGAGGCCATCGATGTCCTCACCATGTGGCTCGCAGAGCTGCTCCCAGGCAGTGGTTTCAAAACAGTCCTTTAAAGCGTCCATTGCCTCTCAGACCATAACTTCCACTGTGCGCATGACTGGAGGTTGTCTGTGCACTAGGGGTTTGTACACCGGCCGGAGATGAACCAAGTTGTGATCGGATCTCCCGAGTGGGGGGAGTTGTGATGAGGTGTACGCCTCCTTAGTGTTTGCGTAGAATAAGTCCAGTGTTTTTATTGTCTCTACTGTGGCATGTGACATACTGGGTAACGTGGGTAGAATGGGAGACAGTGAAACATGGTTGAACTCGCCTGAGATGAGGAGAAGAGCATTTGGGTGTTCTGTCTGCAGCCTGCCAGTTACTGAGTTGGATGACGTCACGCGCTTGTCCCAGCGTTCGCTGTCGGATTTGCATAAATAACAACGCAGATCACGTGTGAGTATTCCCTTGGGAGATAGGTAGGCCGCATGCTAACAGCTAGCAACTCATGTCCTTGTTGCAGTGTTGTTGTTTAAACCATGATATGTCCCAGTCTGCACCAGTTGTTATTAACATACATTATCACTCTACCGCCCCTTGCCTTCCCACTGTCTGGTGTTCGGTCTGCCCGTATTGTGTGGAAACCCTCCAGTTCAATGTTAGCATCTGCTGCTAGTTCTGATAGCCACGTCTCAGTGAATAGCATAAGGCATCACTCCCGGTATATGCTCTCGTAGCGGGAGATAGCCGCTAGCTCATCTCTCTTTCCTAGTATCGATCATACATTCCCCATAACAACGGATGGGAGGGTGGGTCTGTACCTTATATTCCTTGCCCGCCGTCTTACACCAGCATGACACCCACGTCGTTTTTGTCTTATCTCTCCCGCTATGTCGAGTTTTTTCGTTAGCACCGAGTGGCGGTTAAGTGCTAACAGCTGGTCCCTGTTGTACCGTCTCCTGCTATAAACAGTGGCTCCGTCCACCGGCTCGGGAGACATTTGGGGCGATCTGTGTGACCGTGATGTATAAGGTGTCACCGGATCAGAAAGTTGTCGCCGGATCAGAAAGTTGTCACCGGATCAGAAAGTTAGAGGAAGAAAAACTCAGAATTGAGCCGCTGTTGCAAAAAGGCAGCCGACTCGTGTGGCGCCGGAAGTGAAAAAAAAAAAAAAATACCCTTCATCTTACCGAAATCCCCAGTTTAGTGTGACCTTATTATAGCTTCAGCACAAACAAGTTAGTCCTTTCATACACGCACACACATACAATAGCAAGCTCAAGTGAACCCACACGTTAGTAAGCAGTCCCAAAGCCACTTATAATAAGCAGATCTGGCAACCCAAGGTTCTCATTGTCAATTGGCTTCCGCCACTCTGAAAACACATTCATTTTTTTCTCTTTTCCTCACCCTCACTTACCAATCTCCCATGCAAAAATTTGCCGTTTCCCGTGAAACAACAGTCTCATTATTGTCCTCCTGGACTTCACAACAACAAGAAAAAACAACAACAACCACGACTTCTGTGTCACTGCTTGGCTTCCATGTTCTCGGGATCTGGGTTTTTTTTCCCCTTTTTCTCACCAAACTAAGCCGTGAAACATTAAAGGCACACAAACAAGCACACGAACAACTGGACAGACAAACTGCAGTTATTTATTTGATGTATCTATTTTATTTTATTATAAATCCGGGCTTATTTTACCGCGTATATATTTTAAGGAATTATTTTATCTTATTTTATTTTATTTTAGGCCTATTCTGAATTATGCCTAAGGTATTCTGATCCAGTGCTATTTACCTGTATTTTCATGGTTAACCCTTACTAAACCAATGCTCCATTTTGATGTTGAAAGAGTCTCACTCGGTATTTATTCAATCAGCGCTCACTGCGTTGTTATGGAGATCTTACATTGATTATGTGCACGTTTTACCAGGTCCACTTTGTACGATGAATAATGCGCATTATTGTTCGCAGCCTCAAACTGGGACCACCAAGCCTCTATCTTGTCTAAACCAAACCTTTTCGGACTTTGCAATATCAGACGCTTGGTTTACTCTTTTCTACGCGTATTCTCAAACCCACCGGGACTCGAACCCAGTGTCCATATCATTAAATACCATTAAATTTACTCACAATGATCTGCCTGGGGGGTAACACCGTCACTCATCAGCTCCCAGCGTCCTCGGACCATGGTGCCTCCACTTCCGCAAAAATGGGGTCTTTGGTCCTGATGGGGGGAGGACTTTTTCTCCTCAGCCATGCACAGCTGTCCTTGGGCCAAAGGCGCCGGAAGCCAAAACGAGATATATGGGTCCCTGTTTGGTTGCGCCAAATATGTTGGAAAAATCTGATGAACTTCAGTCAAAAAACCAGGCAAGATCAGAGTTCAGCAAATTTAATCACACTGGCCAGTGGAGAACAATACATAGACTGTCTCAGAGCCTACACGTGCGTCATTCTGACTCAAACACACATTATTCAGTCTTTTAAGCATTCTGTTATCTGAGGGGTAGAAGAAATTGTCCATAACGATTGGCTCAGTACATCTGGTCATAACATGGTGTAAAGATTATCTCTGTCTAAGGAACCATGGCGCCTACTCAACAACAGTCACACAGGAAATTCACAAGGTGGACTAAAACAGTTGATAACGGCACAGCTGCTTCAGGATTTGTAGCCCAGTCACACAGACTCTGAGATAAACCAAGGCCAATGAACAATATAAGGCAAATGTGAATCATATAAGACAAATATGAAATTCCATAAATATAGTAAGACAAATATGGAATTATTCTTTCTTAGACATGAGACCTACCTTCACCTTTGCTTTTAGCTCTCGTTATGTAATGTGGTATTTAGTAGTTTTTCAGTAGTTGCATCTCTTGTTTTATATTTGTCTTGTCCTCGCCTGTATGGGTCATTTCTCCTGTTTGTATTATCTGGTCTGTTTCTCATTTTGTCATCATTTCACATTTATTGCTAGTTACTGTTGTCATATTCTGCTGTGCCTATATTTTGACAGCGCTCCTTGTTTACTTCCTCTTTTAGTTCAAGTTTGCGGGCTGTCACAGCTGTTATCATTTGAGTCTTGTCCTTGCTCCTGTTACCCACACCTGATGATCATTTGTTAATTCCTCTTTGTCTTATTAAAGGGCTGCTGCACCACAGTTTGGCACAGCATCCTTCACTTATCTCCAGACGTGAGTGCCCACGTCGAGTCACTTTATTCCTGCATGTGTCCCACGTTTCAACTGTTGTTCCCGGCGTGTGTCCCATGCCTTAGCCCGTCTGGCTATTCAACCTCTCGTTTCCTGCCTTGTAAGTTTTGTTCGTGTTTTTGTTGGACTTTGTGTGTTTTTCGTTAAACGTTTTTGCAAGCTCACAGTTCAGCGTTTGGGTCTTCATCCTACCCTGAGGGGCATTTATGACAGCAACAGATAATCCTGTGAACGAAAAGCTTTGCAATGCAATCAGATCACAAATGTAAGATGGCAGTAGACCAAGAATTGCCTTGTAGATAAAAATGTACCAGTGGCTGAGCCTTTGGGTGGCCAAAGAAGTCCATCCCACCCTTCAGTATAACTCACAATGGTGTGTCAAAGGTTTCCAGTTTGTAATAAACCTCACTGAAGCATGATACACAGAGTCCACCGTACTAAGACATTCAGCAGTGGCATACTTATACAAAAGATCACCGTAGTCCAGCACAGATAAAAAGGTGGCGGCAACAAGTCGCTTTTTTACATTAAAAGAAAAACTATTTATTTCTAAAATAAAAACCCAGTTTCAATCTCAGCTTTTCTACAAGGCTTTCAACATATGGTTTAAAAGTGAAGGACTCGACTTCCGGGAAGATGGCGGAGAGACATAACGCTTAAACAGAGAGCTCTCCCTAGCCAGATTAAAAATCAATCGTAAATGGCCAACTCGACTAAGCGGATCAATAAACTAAGGGATTATAACACGAAGGAGCCGGGCACAAGGACAAAAGCAGAGTAAAATTAAAGAATTCCTCTTCAACAACGCAGGAGAAACCGCTGAACACGGGGCCCAAAAAAACGAGGTGACTGCAGCAGAGAACATGGAGGACACACTCAATACCATGAACACTGCATCGCCAGTTTGGGTAAAGAGTTGAGAGACTTCAAACGGCAGCTACAACAGGATTTAGCGGCCTCTTAAGGAGGAGCTGAAAAAAGAGATTAAGGAGGAACTTATGGGCCTCCGAGAGAAATGGAGCGCAAGCTAGCAGAAAACATGGAGGAGCTGCGCTCCCAGCGGGCGTTGTATGACAGAAAGCGCAGGCCCGAATATCAGAGCTGGAAGACTGGAATAGCGAGGCAAGCGCACAGCTGCAGACCCTGACGGCACAAAATGCAGAGGGATGCAGGAGAAAGAACCCGACTTGGAGAGCAGTCCAGACGGGGCAATAATACGCATCTTCGGGATCCCGGAGGGCATTGAAGGCAACTCGATGACGAAATTCATGGATCAGTTCTTAAAAACAGAGCTTGAGCTGCCCAGCGAAGCGGATCTGCAGATTCAACGAGCGCACAGAGCCTCGGCATCAGAACCCGAACCCACGCTCTACACCCAGGTCAGTTGTTGGTAAACTTTCTGAAATATGATGTAAAGGAAAGAATCCTGACGCGAGCGTGGAAAAAAAAGATACGAATCGGTCGACAAGCAGATATTCTTTGATCATGACTACCCGGCAGAAATTGTGCAGCAGCGGAAGAAATATGCCAACATTAAAAAACGCTGACAGGGAACAAAAAAAATTGATTCCACAACGCCGCTAACGAAGATGAGGATTCATTGGGAGAACGGCATGAGGACATACAACACAGCCAGAGAGGCAGCGCAGGACATGATGGAGCGGGCCCTTGAGGTGTACGTGCCGGAGGAAACGGTAGGAGCAGCGGCGGCCCTGAACGCATCACGACAGCCGGAGTGAGGCGAGTGATCGGCAAAAGACGGGGGAGACGTGGAGCAGCGGGCCCAGGAAACGACTACAAGGCTTTCAACTGAAAGCCTAGATTATAACAAGATTAAGAAAGACACAGAAGAAATGAAGGCCAAGAAGACAAGGTAAAGAGAAACAGACGGCTAGAGAGGTTTAAGTGATATTTGTTGGACAATTCTAGGCTAATGACTATTTCTTGGATAGTAATTACAGGTCTAGGGAGGGCCCTACACTCGGTGGAGGACATTCCCTCACCACCCACCAACAGGGGACCAGTGGCGAAGAAAGGCCCAAAGTACGGAGGTCGAGATTTTTTAATGTGTTGTTATATAAATATGTGTTATTTTTGTTGTTAAAGGGCTAGGAGCACAAGTTAAAAAAATGGAAAACATGATTATGGGTAAAAATCTAAGATAATAACACTAAACGTGAATGGTCTGAACTCACCTGTTAAAAGGGAAAGAATAATAAGAAAATTCAAGAAGGATAAAGCCGAAATTATATTTATGCAAGAGACACATTTGAGCAAGACCAGAACATGCTGGAACTAAAGAGATATGGCTATAAGAACTCCCTACTACAGTTCATTTAAGGGAGGAACTAAAGGGGGGGTTATGATACTAATCTCAAATAAAAATACAATTTGAAATGTGAACAGGAAATCCAGGATAAAGAAGGCAGGTATGTAATAATAAAGGGAAGAATAGATGGAATGCAGATCACATTAGTGAACATCTATGCCCCACCAGAAAGTGACAAGGTTTTTTTCAACATCTGTTTGATCTCATAGCAACACACAGTGAAGGAGTCCTAATTTGTGGAGGAGACTTAACGCTGTCATGGATCATGAAATTGGTACAACAAGTGTTAAGAAGACAAAAAAAAACATGTAACAAAGTTCATAAGAACCTCACTGGCAGAATTGGGTATGGTAGACATTTGGAGGGACCTGCACCCACTCGAAAAAGACATATACACATTCTTCAGCAGTCCATAAAATACACTCTAGAATAGATTACTTCCTTATGAATGAAGGTGACAGACACAGGGTAAGAAATTGTTGGATTGGAGGGGCAGAAATATCAGATCATAATCCTAGATACATGGCAATAAATTTAAACAATAGAAAACGACAAACAACATGGAAACTTAATGTAGACTGTTAAATGATGATTAAAATGAAAGAAAGAATAAAAGTAAACATAAATGAATATATCCAAGAGAATGACAATGAAGAAGTGGACCCAACAATACTATGGGATGCACTAAAAAGCCGTGTTAAGAGGTAAATTAATTGTTAGAAACAGGAAAAGCAAATAAGGACTAAACTGGAAGCATAAGAACAAAGATGTGGGGAGACTGAGGGAATTAGAACATAAACATCAAAGCACAAATGACCCAAAAATATATCAAGAAATTAAAGAAGAAAAAATAAAGATAAAAGAAACACATAATGGATGAAATAGAAAGAAAAAATAGATATCTAAAGCATAAAAATATTATGAAACGGGACCAAAAGCCACAAAACTGCTGGCAAAACGGTTAAGAAAACAACAAACATGAATAATGTATACAAGATTAAAGACCCCACCACAAATAAAACCACAGTTAACCCAGAAAACATCGAAGATATATTCCATAATTTCTATCAAGAACTATACTCGCAACCTGAAGAAACAAATACTAAAGATATTAAAAAATTTCTATGCACATTGACTTGCCATCAATAGGAAAATCAACAAAATGAAAAGCTAACAGCAGAAATAACAACACAAGAGATTAGAGATGTGATTAAGTCACTTAAAAATGGTAAATCACCAGGTAGTGATGGATACCCGTCTGAGTTTTATAAACTGTTTATAGAAGAACTCACGCCACAGCTTCTAAAGTCATTTAATTGGACGTTGAACAACAACAAAATACCTCCATCATGGAACGAAGCCATTATTTCAGTCATTTTAAAGCCAGGGAAAGATAGAGAACAATGCGGAAACTATAGGCCAATCTCTTTATTAAATGTGGATTATAAAATACATACAACAATTATATGTAAACGATAAAGACATTCTTGACGGAATTGATAGAAGATGATCAAACTGGTTTCATAGAGGGACGCCAAACACATGACAATATCAGGAGAACAATACATATAATTAATCAAATACATAAAGAAAAGAAAAGCGCAGTAATAATGAGTTTAGACGCAGAAAAAACATTTGACAGGGTTACCTGAAATTCCTATATAGTGTGCTGGAACGCTTTGGATTTAACGAAAAATCAGTACAATGCATAAGGACGCTGTATCAAGAACCTGTGGCAAGAATCAAGATAAACGGTAGCTTAACAGACAAAGTAAAATATACAAAGATCAACTAGGCAGGGATGCTGCTTATCGCCCACCTTGTTTGCTCTGTTCATAGAGCCACTGGCTCAAGCGATACGACAAAATAAGAAATTAAAAGGTTGTAACAATAAAGGGGGCGGAACACAAGATTGGGCTATTTGCAGACGATATTATAGTTTACCTTGAAACAACCAGATGAATCAATAATGGAAATGATGAACTGATAGAAAATTTTGGAAAATTATCAGGATACAAGATAAACATAACAAAAACACAAATACTGACATTCCACTATAACCCTCTAGACCAGATAACTGATAAGATCAAACTAACTGGAAACAAAAGAAATAAAATACCTTGGAGTGAACATACCTAAAGATCTAAGAAAAATCTATAAAGCAACTATGATAGGTTGGAACAAGAATAAAAAAAGATATTGATAGATGGTCAATCTTAAATATGGATCTGAATTCAAAAATTGAGACAGTCAAAAATCAGCATACAACCTAGATTACTTTACCTCTTCCAGGCTCTACCAACAGAGATTCCAGATGCCCAATTCTCAAAGTGGGACAGGATGATATCGAGATTTGTTTGGGAGGTAAAAAACCAAGAGTGAAATATAAAACTCTCCAGTTACCAAAAGAGAAAGGAAGGCATGGCCTACCGAGTCTAAAAGAATATTACTACTCGGCACAAATAAGATATATCATATGTTGGTGCGACGAGGGATATGAGGCAAAATGGAAAGAAATGGAAAAGGAAATTGAGGGACTCCCAGTACAAAGCATAATAGGAGATAAAGATGCATATAAGCAAATCAAACAATAGACCCAATCACTAAATTACTTTAGAACTGTGGTATAAAATAGTACAAAAGTATAATATAAAGGAAGACATAAAACTATTGAAATGGGTAGCATTTGACAGTCAGTTTGAACCGGCAAAACAAGATAGGGGATACAAAAATCTGGTGAACAAGGGAATCACAGCATGGGGCAATATCGGAAAAAAAGATCTCGGGAGCTTTGTAAACATCAGGAGAAAATTTAAACTAGAAAGATCGGAATTCTTCAGATATCTGCAGATGAGAGACTATTATATGAAGAAGATTAGGCATAACCTCCAACAGATGTGAGCGAGATTATACAATTCATTTTAAGCTCATATACAGAAATAAAACAAGAATTATTTCAAAGCTATATCAGAAACTTATGGCAAACAATCATTCAAGTAACTATATAAAGGAGAAATGGGAGAAAGAGCTCAATTTAAACATAACAGAAGAAAGCTGGCAGGAAATATGGAAAACACAACACACATCAACAAATTCAAGAACATGGAGGGAATTTGGATGGAAAAACCTGATTCGCTTTTTCATTACACCACAGATTCAAGGAAAATATACAAATACCCAGTCTTTATGCTGGAGGGGATGTGGGGCTCAAAATGCAGACCACTCACATATGTTTTGGAAATGCTGCAAAATCTCATCATTCTGGAAATCTATACATGTGACAATACAGAGGATATTAGGATATAATATACCAATGAACTGTAACCTGATGTACCTATGTGATCTTAAAAGAGACAATGTTATACAGACTGAGGACAGATACCTAGTTAAAATCTTGTTGATTGCATGTAAAAAAACAATCACAAAAAAATGGCGATCAGAAGTTCTTCCTGACCAAGAGCAATGGGCTGACATTATTGAGGACATACGTATGATGGAAAAACTAACGTATCGACAAAGAATGCAAGAAGGACTGTGGGAAAAAAAATGGCGAAAATGGACACACTACAAAGTGCAACAACGAGACAGATATTGAAAGAATAACCAAAGACGCTGGAAAAACCAGAAGAATTAAGAGATGGAAACTAACAAAACTAACTCCAAAATTTGTCCCCCCCCCCTCCTTTTTTTTTTTCTTTTTCTTTTTTACTCTAGCCCCTTTGTTTTTTTAAATGTAGAATGTGATCTGAATGCAATATATATAATGAAAAATGAATAAAAATCTTAAGTTACAAAAAAAAAGAGAAGGACTCATCAATTAAGATACCCAGATACAGTGGGCAAAAAAGTAGTTTAGTCAGCCACCAATTGTTGCAAGTTCTCCCCACCTTAAAAGATGAGAGAGGTCTCCAGTTTTCATCATAGGTATACCTCAACTATGAGAGACAAAATGAGAAAAAAAAATCCAGAAAATCACATTGAAGGATTTTTAATTAATTAATTGGTAAATTCCTCGGTTAAAATAAGTATTTGGTCACCTACAAACAAGCAAGATTTCTGGCTCTCACAGACCTGTAACTTCTTCTTTAAGAGGCTCCTCGTCCTCCACTCGTTACCCTGTATTAATGGCACCTGTTTGAACTCGTTATCAGTATAAAAGACACCTGTCCACAACCTCAAACAGTCAGACTCCAAACTCACACTATGGCCAAGACCAAAGAGCTGTCAAAGGACACCCGAAACAAAATTGTAGACCTGCACCAGGCTGGGAAGACGAATCTGCAATAGGTAAGCAGCTGGTGTGAAGAAATCAACTGTGGGAACAATTATTAGAAAATGGAAGACATACAAGACCACTGATAATCTCCCTCGATCTGGTGCTCCAGCCAGAGCTCACCCCATGGGGTCAAAATGATCACGAGAATGGTGAGCAAAAATCCCAGAACCACACGGGGGGACCTAGTGAATGAGCTGCAGAGTGCTGGACCAAAGTAACAAAGGCTACCATCAGTAACACACTACGCCGCCAGGCACTCTAATCCTGCAGTGCCAGACGTGTCCCCCTGCTTAAACCAGTACAAGTCCAGGCCCGTCTGAAGTTTGCTAGAGAGCATTTGGATGATCCAGAAGAGGATTGGGAGAATGTCATATGGTCAGATGAAACCAAAATAGAAACTTTATTGTAAAAACTCAACTTGTCGTGTTTGGAGGAGAAAGAACACATACCTACCTGTGAAGCATGGGCGTGGAAACATCATGCTTTGGGGCTGTTTTTTTTTGCAAAGGACCAGGACGACTGATCCGGTAAAGGAAAGAATGAATGGGGCCAAGTATCGTGAGATTTTGAGTGAAAACCTCCTTCCCCTCAAGCAAGGGCCATTGAAGATGAAACGTGGCTGGATCTTTCAGCATGAACAATGATCCCAAATACACCGCCGCGAAGCAACGAAGGAGTGGCTTCGTAAAGAAGCATTTCAAGGTCCTGGAGTGGCCTAGCCAGTCTCCAGATCTCAACCCCATAGAAAACTCTTTGGAGGGAGTTGAAAGTTCGTGTTGCCCAGCAACAGCCCCAAAACATCACTGCTCTAGAGGAGATCTGCATGGAGGAATGGGCCAAAATACCAGCAACAGTGTGTGAAAACCTTGTGAAGACTTACAGAAAACGTTTGACCTCTGTCATTGCCAACAAAGGGTATATAACAAAGTATTGAGATGAACTTTTGTTATTGACCAAATACTTATTTTACCGAGGAATTTACCAATTAATTCATTAAAAATCCTTCATTGTGATTTTCTGGATTTTTTTTTCTCATTTTGTCTCTCATAGTTGAGGTATACCTATGATGAAAATTGGAGACCTCTCTCATCTTTTAAGTGGGAGAACTTGCACAATTGGTGGCTGACTAAATACTTTTTTGCCCCACTGTATTTATATGTGTTAACCACTTCTATCTCATTACCCTCTAAAGTTGTCGCTGAAGGGATAATTTGTGGCCTCTTAAGGCGCTTTTCCACTAGGGTAAGTACGGTACGGTTCGGTACGGGACGGCACGGTTTGTCCGCTTTTCCATTAGGGACTGTAACTGTTTTCAGTTCTGTTTTTTTCGGAACTGTTCCTATTTTTTCAGAACTGCTCGATTGTGGTTCCATGGGTACCGTCCCGGTTACGTAAAAACACTGCAGGCCACTGATTAGTCTGGGCATAGCGTCATGAGAGTGGGAGTTACGCTGACTTTCCAGAATTGCTGGTGAGCTGCCATTTGCAATTATTTGTCCGTGAGCCAGCCAACAAGTGATATTATAAACAACAACGATAAAATGGCTTAACAGAAATCAGCAGAAATCAACACCGTGGTCCAGCAGAGTTTTCTGTGCGTTTCAGCTGATGAGAGAATCCAGAGGGAGGCAGACGGAGCTGCACTGGGAAGCAGATGGAGACGCAGTAGGAAGTAGACGGAGCCGCCCGAACTGAATTGAATGTACGGCCACGGGAGCACCCAACTTCAGCAGCTGAAGCCGTGATATGAATGAATGAATGAATGAATCTTTATTTCGGACAGATTAAAAGTAAGGATTAAAAGAAAGGAACAGAATAATATAACAAAGGGGAAAGAAAAAAATCTAACAAGGTCAAATTAGACAATAACTCCTCTGATTATACAGTTCAACATAAGTTAGCCGAAATGAGTGATGGCTGAAGCCGCAGCTTATATTGCCCACCCATATTCCATCCAAGAATTCAAAAGAAAAACAAGAGCGATTACAATTCAGAACAAAGCTAAGACAAAACATGACAAAAATCTAAGTAACAACACAACACAGTATTAATGAATGATACAAAGTCTATAGTGTGGGTTGATTCAGTAATATTTCACTCTGTGTAGTATTGCAATTGATTTGGATATTTTACCTTTAATATAATTAATATGTGACTTTCAACACAGTTTATTATCAATTATTACTCCAAGAAGTTTAGTTTCGGATACCATTTCAATCTCTACACCATTTACACCTGAGTTTAGATACTCTCATACATGACATATTGTACTGAAGTATGGGGAAATACATATAAAACTAGAAAAGCACTCGAAGAGCGCAGACACTCACGCCAAGCGCCACAATTCCCCCCATACAGTGTTTGTGTGTACGTTTTCAGATTCCTTGAGCATGAAACATATGACTAGCAATTTGATTCACAATGATTATTTGTTATTTGACAGGGACAGTGCAATAAACACACAATTAATCAATGACAATCAATCTGAATAGTGATAGGATTAGTGGTTCAGTAGTAAAAGCATGCCTCCTTGGCGGAGGTAATAAACTGAAGTGTTGCTGTTGTGTCCATCTCCTCCACTGACGGATGCAAATTGGGTAGACAGGTTGCCGTGGGTTTATTTATATATTATTTTTTTGGGGTTGCGCTCCGCAGCAAACGAAATTTAGAAGCTTCGCCGGCAGAGAGCTCGTTTTTGCGCAGCGCCTATGGCTGGCCGGTGAATTTCTGCCAAATGCGCAGCTCCTATGGCTGGCCGGGGAATTTCTGCCAAAGAATCCGTTGGTGGACAGCTGCCCGTGTGAGTTTTTGCAGTTGCGCACAAACACAGGCACGCTGGCGGGCCCAGGCCAGCAGTGTTTTCCGCGTGCTTTTGTGCCTAAAACGTTGAAGAACGCAGAGTTTGTGTTGCAGACACGACGACCAGCGCCCTCCATTGCGCCTGCGCACATGTTGAAAATGGCCCTATGCCACAGTGTTGAAAAATGCTTTAAAAAATTCCTTTATCCAGACGGTGAACCGGATCACCCCCAAAATTTAATCAGTTCTTCCTTGTACCATTTCCAACAACGCCTGAAAGTTTCATGGAAATCCGTCCAAGTCTTTTTGAGTTATCTTGCTAACCAACAGACAAACAGACAAACACACAGACAAACCCCGGCAAAAACATAACCTCCTCCTGGCCTTTTCACTGCACCACCGTGGCTGCACGGTGGCGCAGTGGTTAGCACTGCGGCAGCACAGTTTACCCTTGGCCGGGGGATTGTGGGGATCGTGGGATCGTGGGTTCGATCCCAGCCCCCGACCAACAGTGATCTGTGTGGAGTTTGCATGTTCTCCCCGTGTTGCGTGGGTTTACTCCGGGATTTCTCCGGTTTCCTCCCACATGCCAAAAACATGCATGTTAGGTTAATTGGCTGTTCTAAATTGTCCCTAGATATCTGTTTCTTATAGGCCCTTAGAATAGAGGGTTAGTATTAATGAAAGCGCTTTGAGTGGTCTTTGTGACTAGAAAAGCGCTATATAAGTGCAGGTTAGTTAGTTAGTTAGTTAGTTTTCGGCCTGGCGGAGGTAACAAACATATATCCAGTCTTTATGCTTCAGAAGAGAGCTATTAGAACTAGAAAAGCACTCGGAGAGCGCAGACCTCCGCCAAGCGCCACAGTTCCCACCCATACAGTGTTTGTGTGTAGGTTTTCAGATTCCTTGACCATGAAAACATATGACTAGCAATTGGATTCACAATGATAGGGTTAGTGGTTCTGTAGTAAAAGCATTACCTCCTTGGCGGAGGTAATAAACTGAAGTGTTGCTGTTGTGTCCATCTCCTCCATGTGCAAAGTGCCAGGCTGCAACCTGTCAAGGCATACCTCATGCCTCCCTTATTGGGGAGAGGGGCTTTCACACCTGTACTGAGTACTTAAAAACTGTATTTATCGGCAGATGAAAGAAAACTGTAGCAAAAACAAACTAACAAACAAACAAAAACTAAGCAAACAGCAACTGCAACATGAACTATTTCCAACATATTTATTCAAATGTACACTTATATGGACACAATGTTGAACCATAACTTTTTGGTATTGTGAAAATAATAAGCCAAGTAGCACCAAAAAATGGAGTGCTGTTGCTGTCAGGAAACAATGTTGGCACCAAATCACTGAAGTGATCTGCCACCAATGGGGGTAGATTGTGCTCTGCCACAAAATGAGAAAACATCACTTCTGCTAGTGATGCATTGGATTTGGAAGGCGTCGGTTCTCTCACTGGCTGAAAATGTTCATCCATCGATCGAATTTGGCTACACAGTTTTTGTGGCGCTGTGTAGCAAAGTGCGACTTGAGGTAACAATATTAAGACAATATTAAAAATACATGGACAATACTCAACAGTATCCTTGGAAATAAAAGCAGAAATACAAGCTACCCAACTAATATTCCAAAAAATAATAAAACGACTCAGAGTGTGAATATAGCTTCACCTGCAGATGAATTTAATAATTTTTTTGTTACCATTGGACCTAAACTGGCCCGAGAAATACCCACTACAGTGCCTACAGGCGATACAATATGCAATAACACTGCTGTAAAAGACTCCATCTTCATAAAGAACACAGACGAAAGAGAGGTCATTGAAATTGTTAAATCGTTCAAAAGTAAAACATCTACTGACTGTGATGGTATTGACATGCTACTAGTCAAAACTGTTATCGAATGCATAGTAAAACCACTGACGTATATCTGTAACCTGTCTCTCCAATCAGGTATATTTCCCAATGCAATGAAAATAGCTAAAGTAATTCCGATATACAAAACGGGCGACAGAGGGGAACTCTCAAACTATAGACCAATTTCACTATTACCGCAATTTTCCAAGATACTTGAAAAAATATTCTATGAGAGAATTGACAGCTTCATACTGAAGAATGATTTATTATGTGAGCAGCAATATGGGTTCAGACACAAGAGGACAACTGCATATGCCCTAATGGAATTTACAGAAAAAATATCAACAGCCATTGAAAATAAAGAGTATTCAGTTGGAGTATTCCTAGATCTTAAAAAAGCATTTGATACAGTAGATCATAATTTATTATTAAAGAAACTACAAAATTGTGGTATTAGAGGGGTAGCACTGTCCTGGTTAAGTAATAGAATAGATATCAGAATAGATATCAGTATGTATGTGTTAGCAACAAAAACTCAGAGTTGCTGAAGGTCACCTGTGGAGTCCCACAGGGTTCAGTTTTGGGACCATTATTATTCAATATGTATATAAACGATATATGTAAAGTTTCAGAAAAAATGGACTTAATATTGTTTGCCGATGACACTAATCTGCTATGCAGTGGAAACAATTTGGAACAACTTCTGGATACACTCGGAAAGGAATTAGGAAAGCTGAAACTGTGGTTTGATTCAAACAAATTAACGCTCAATTTAAGTAAGACAAAATTTATAGTCTTTAACAACCATCACAACAACCCAGTATCCAAACTCAGTGTAAATGGTGTAGAGATTGAAAGGGTATCTGAAACTAAATTCCTTGGAGTAATAATTGATAACAAACTGTGTTGGAAGTCACATATTAATTATATTAAAGGTAAAGTATCCAAATCAATTGCAATATTACACAGAGTGAAATATTTGCTGAATCAACCCACACTATACACCTTGTATCATTCATTAATACTCCCATACATGACATATTGTAATGAAGTATGGGGAAAACATATAAAAACAAACATATATCCAGTCTTTATGCTTCAAAAGAGAGCTATTAGAATAATAAACAAAGCAGCTTACAGGGAACCAACAAACCCACTTTTCTTAAACAAAAAACTCTCAAGTGTAAAGATCTGGTTGACTTTAAAACCACAATAATAATGTTCAAAGTGAAGAATTTTATCACTTGCCCGCAAAGTATCCAAAAGTTGTTCCAAACAAGGGAGATACGATATCACTTCAGAGGAACATGTATATTTCAAAAGCCTACAGTGAGAACAACCACCAAGCAACACTGTATTTCAGTGCAAGGAGTCAGATTATGGAACGATTTTGGACCTGAACTAAAATCATGTACAATGCTTGGACAATTAACAAAAACCTAAAGGAAGAGATACTCCAAACATATTTACAAGACGACATGTAAACTCACATAAGGATTGGACATTTCCAGCCTGTGTTGTGTTGTAGCTATAGATTTTTTTTTTTGTTGTTTGTTTTTTTTCTCTGTGACATTTTGTCTTAGATTTGTTTTGAATAGTAACCGCTTAACTTAGCTTAGCTTAGTTTTCTTTTTTTTTTTTTTCCTCTCAGTCACATTTTGTCTTAGCTTTGTTTTAAATTGTAATCGCTCTTGTATTGTTTTCTCTTTTTTCTCTTTTGAATTCTTGGATGGAATATGGGTGGGCAATATAAGCTGCGGCTTCAGCCATCACCCATTTCGGATAACTCATGTGGAATTGTATAGTAGAAGGAGTCTTTGTCTAATTTGACCTTGTTGTTATATTATACAGTTTCTTTTAACCTGTACTGTACTATCCGAAATAAATTCATTCATTCATTCATTCATTCATTCATTCAAGGTGGTAAATCCCTGATGCAGTCACTTTTAGCATTAGAGTGACACATATCAGGCGCAGCATTACTGGCGCCGGGATTCCTCTCTGTTCCAGAGCCGCAGGACAAAAGAAGGTGCGATAATGGTTGCCGTGGGTTTTATTGGGTTTGCGGTCCGCGGAAAAAAGAGGATTTTGGAAGCCTCCCCCGGCAGAGAGCTGGTTTTTGCGCAGCCCCTAGGCTGGCCGGGGAATTTCTGCCAAATTATCCGACGCCGGACAGCTGCCCGTGTCAGCTTTTGCAGTGTAGTGCAAACACAGGCACCTCTGGCGGGCCTGCCCACCACTGTTTTCTGTGTGCTTTTGTGCCTAAAACTTTGAAGAAGGCGGAGTTTGTGTTCATCAGACACGACGACCAGCGCCCTCTATTGCGCCTGCGCACATGTTGAAAATGGCTGTATGTCACAGTGTTGAAAAATGCTTTAAAAAATTCCTGTATCCAGACGGTGAACCGGATCACCCCCAAAATTTAATCAGTTCTTCCTTGTACCATTTCCAACAAGGCCTGATAAGTTTCATGGAAATCCGTCCAAGACTTTTTGAGTTTATCTTGCTAACCAACAGACAGACAGACAGACAGACAGACAAACACACAAACACACAAACTCCGGCAAAAACAAACCTCCCTCCTGGCCTTTTCGGCCCTGGCGGAGGTAATAATAAACCAAAGCTGCTTACAGGGAACCAACAAACCCCACTTTTTCTTAAATTAAAAGCTCTCCAGGTTGAATGTCTGGTTGACTTAAAAACTGCAAGTAATAATGTTTAAAGTGAAGAATCTATCACTGCCCCACAAATATCCAAAAGCTGTTCCAAATAAGGGAGAAAACAATATCAATTTCAGAGGAACATGTATATTTCAAAAAACCTTCCGTAAGAACTACCACCAAGCACAACACTGTGTTTCAGTGCAAGGAGTCAGATTATGGACGATTTGGACCTGAATTAACTTAATGTACAACGTCTTGGACAATATAAACAAAAACTAAAGAAGATATACTCCAAACATATATACAAGATGACATGTAAAATCACATAAGGATTGTCATATCCAGTCTGTGTTGTGCTGTTGCTTAGTTTTTTGGGGGTTTTTTTTGTTTGTTTTTTTTTGTCACATTTTGTCTTAGCTTTGTTCTGAATTGTAATCACTCTTGTTTGTTTTTCTTTTGAATTCTTGGATGGAATATGGGTGGGCAATATAAGCTGCGGCTTCAGCCATCACCCATTTCGGATAACTTATGTTGAATTGTATAATCCGAGGAGTTGCTGCTTAACAGATAGATAGATAGATAGATAGATAGATAGATAGATAGATAGATAGATGTACTTTATTGATCCCAAACTGGGAAATTACAGTGTAACAGCAGCATGACAGTAAACAACCAACAACAGAAACACACACATGACAGACAAAGGATTACCCATGAAAGTAAAACTAACACGACTATAAAACCTATATACATCATAGCTTAATATATGATGACACGTAGAAACACATGAATCATGCCATTGCACAAAGAAGGACTATCAGGAGCAGAGTGAAATGTGATGTACCAGTTAGTCTGTAAGGTGCAGTGTGGCAGCATAGCTATGACCAGAATACAACATCATAGTGAGTTATTGTACAGTGAAATTGCATGTGGCAGGAAAGATTTCCTGTACCTGGCCGTTCAACAATGAAGCTGTAGTAGTCTACTGGAGAAAGTGCTTCACTGTCTATCTAGTATGTGGTGGAGGGGGTGATCAGGATTGTCCATGATGGATCGCAGTTTATTTAGTGTTCTCCTCTCCACCACTGTCTCAAAGGTCTCTGGTCTGAGACCAATTACAGAGCCAGCCCTCTTGATAATCTTGTCAAGTTTGTTGGTATCTCTGGCCCTGATACTGTTACCCCAACAGACAGCAGCAAAGAAGAGGCACTGCGACAACGGTCTGTAGAAAAGCTCTAGCATCCTGCTGCACACGTTGAAGGATCTCACCTTCCTCAAGGAAGTAGAGTCTGCTCTTCCCCTTCTTGTGCGCAGCATCGGTGTTGGATCTCCAGTCCAACCTGCTGCTGATCCTGACACCCAGATATTTGTAGTCCTCAACCACTCCCACATCCTCCCCCCTAATCTGCAGTGGCTGAGAAGGAGCCTTCCTCTTCCTGAAGTCAATCACCATCTCTCTGGTCTTGCTGACATTCAACCTCAGGTGATTCTGCTCCATCCACTCCACAAATCTGGTCTACCAGTGCCCTGTACTCCCCCTCCCCTCCTCCTCTTATACACCCCACAACAGCTGAGTCATCAGAGAATTTCTGCAGGTGGCATGACTCAGTGTTGTACTGAAAGTCAGTGGTGTATAAGGTAAAAGAAAAGGAGAGAGCACAGTCCCCTGTGCTCTCTCTTTAATTTGACCTTTTGGATTTTTTTCCCCTTTGTTATATTATTCTGTTCCTTTCTTTTAATCCAATCTATCCAAAATAAAGATTCATTCATTCATTAATTTCTCAAATATGTTTTAAACTTGCTTTTAATTATCCACCACCCATTTCTGTCTTTCATCTAGGCAAGAGGAAAACGATCCCCCCAAACCGACCTTGCCTCACTATTTACAGAGATGCAGGCTGAAGATCTGCTGAACCAGGACCAGTACGAGGGGCCGATCCAGTTGCTGCTCAGTGAGGCAGCGTGGCCGGCATGTGTGACCCATTCCAGTTTTTTTTTTTTTTAGTTTGAATTTTGCACATTCTAAATAATCTGTAATTTGCTGCTGATTGTAATAAACAATTTAGTGATTTATGTGTTTGCATCATGATTTTCTATTTTGTTTGTTAAGACACCGGTGGGAAAAGAGTCAACAATATAAACCATTTATCAGTGACTTTGAAAATAATGGCTCATTTTTAAGGAAAGTAACCAAAACAATTGTCTGCTGAAGACTGTATTTTTGGATGTGCCAGTGCAGAAGACATTGCACACTTTAGTGATAGTCCCAGTATATGGAGGAATTCTGGGCCATGGATTAGCATCTGGATTTCCTAATAATGGGATAGAAGAGAGAACCTGCAGGTTCTTGGCCCTCCATGGTACGTGATTGGACACCCGAGTTTGTATTTAATGGGATTTAACATTTTAACACAAACTGCTTTATGGTTCATAATTCTGTTGGCAGACTTACACCAAACCAAAAGTGATTTCTCAAACTTCTGGATTGTTCTTAGACAGCTTTTCCAATCTTTTTGTATTTATGTCACTTGGTGGTAACCTTCACACATAAAACAAAAGTCGAGACATCTGCAAAAGTACAAAGGTTTATTATCAAAATTTCCAGGGCAATACTATATGAATACAAGTATAGTTCACTGTTGATGCAGAGAATATACAGTGGGGCAAAAAAGTATTTAGTCAGCCACCAATTGTGCAAGTTCTCCCACTTAAAAGATGAGAGGTCTCCAATTTTCATCATAGGTATACCTCAACTATGAGAGACAAAATGAGAAAAAAAAATCCAGAAAATCACATTGAAGGATTTTTAATGAATTAATTGGTAAACTCCTCGGTAAAATAAGTTTTTGGTAAATAACAAAAGTTCATCTCAATACTTTGTACATAACGCACGGCCCAGGAGACACACACGCAGGCTCAGGATAGATTCAACAGTTTTATTAGCAACAAGGAAGTGTATGGCTGCGTGTCTGTGGAATAAGAATGTATTGGTGGTGGCGTCTGCGTCAGGCACGGGGGCAGGAGGCCGTACAGCCGGACAACCCTGTGGGAGAGAGCAGAGGGAGAAGGATAACGGGCACCACACCAATACAGGGAATAATGATGGTAGCTGGCTTACTTGGATATGACAGGTGGCTGGCGTCGACAAGGGCGAAGCCCGGGAGACAGCGACCTGCGGTACCTGTGGCAGCAGCGTAGAGCCAACGGCGAGGTGATGAAGTCCGCCGCCGGGAATGTCCACCTGTGCACAGGGGAAGGCTAGAGGAGAGAGGTAAGGGGAGCTTACCCAAGATATCTTCACTAGTCGGTTTGAGATCCGTCGTAGCAAAGGGGCCGAAGTAGAGAGACGGCTTCAGGCCGAAGCCCAGGGCAGAGTGGATTAAATACCTCACCGCTGACGAGGAGCAGGTGTGCGCGCGGCTGGCGCCGCAGATGAGCGGCGAGTCATAACAGTACTCCCCCCCTCTAGCAGCGCCTCCTGGCGATGGTTTTTCCGGGTGCGCTCGATGAAACTCAGAAATGAGTGACCGGTCCAACACCAGCGAGGAAGGCACCCACTGTCTCCACTCGGGTCCATAGCCCTCCCAATCCACCAGGTACTGCAATCCGTGACCCCGGCGTCGGGCGTCCAAGATGTCAGCGACGGTCCAGGCCGGATGGCCACCAATCATCCGGGGAGCGGGGTGCGCCGCAGGTGGAGGGCAGAGGGGGTCAGAGACCACCGGTTTAATTTTGGAGACGTGGAAGGTGGGATGGATGCAGAGGGAGGAGGGAATAGCCACACGCACAGCCACCGGGTTGATGATTCTGGTTATGGGATAAGGGCCAATGAACCGTTGGGCCAGCTTTCTCCTCTCACCCTTTAGGTTAACGTCCTGTGTGGATACCCAAACTTGCTGTCCCACCTGGTAGGCAGGTGCAGGTCTCCTATGTCGGTCCGCCGTAGACTTATTGCGCTCCGCCGTGCGTAAAAGCGCATTACGCGCCGTGGACCAAAGGGAGCGGCACCACCTCAGATGTGCCTGGACAGAGGGAACAGCCAACTCGCCCTCCTGTGCGGGGAATAGGGGTGGATCATAGCCCAAGGATGCTTTAACTAACTAACTAACTAACTAACTAACTAACTAACTAACTAACCTGCACTTATATAGCGCTTTTCTAGTCACAAAGACCACTCAAAGCGCTTTCATTAATACTAACCCTCTATTCTAAGGGCCTATAGGAAACAGATATCTAGGGACAATTTAGAACAGCCAATTAACCTAACATGCATGTTTTTGGCATGTGGGAGGAAACCGGAGAAATCCCGGAGTAAACCCACGCAACACGGGGAGAACATGCAAACTCCACACAGATCACTGTTGGTCGGGGGCTGGGATCGAACCCACGATCCCACGATCCCCACAATCCCCCGGCCAAGGGTAAACTGTGCTGCCGCAGTGCTAACCACTGCGCCACCGTGCAGCCCCAAGGGTGAAAAGGGTGACATCCCGATGGCCGTAGAGCGAGAGGTGTTGTGGGCGTACTCCACCCAGGCGAGGTGAGAACTCCAGGACGTGGGTTTGGATGAAGTGACGCAGCGGAGCGTAGCCTCCAGCTCCTGGTTAGTCCGCTCACACTGCCCGTTAGACTGGGGGTGATGGCCAGAGGAGAGGCTTACCTTGGCTCCCAGGGCGTTGCAAAATGACCTCCAGACGTCCGAAGAGAACTGGGGGCCGCGGTCGGAGACCACGTCGACCGGGATTCCATGCAGTCTGACCACGTGCTGGATGAGGAGGTCCGCCGTCTCCAAGGCTGAGGGAAGTCCACGTAGGGGCACAAAGTGGGCAGCCTTGGAAAAACGGTCAACAATGGTCAGAACTGTGTCAAAGTTGTTGGAGACAGGGAGCCCGGTGACAAAGTCCAGGGCGATGTGCGACCAGGGCCTGCCAGGGACGGGCAGGGGCCGGAGCAGACCCGCAGGGGGAGCGTTACCTGACTTATTGGTAGCACAGACGGGGCAGGCCCGGGCGTAACGGGCGGTATCCTTCCGCAGGCCTGGCCACCAAAAGGATCGCTGGAGAAGGTCAATCATCCACGAAGTTCCAGGATGGCAGGTGAGCTTGGAGGTGTGGAGCCAGTGTATCACGTCCCCCCGGACGGCAGATGGTACGAAGAGCCTCCCCTCCGGTCTGCCGCCAGGGTCCGGTTCCGACTCCTGCGCCCTCCGGATCTTGTCTTCTATGTCCCATGTAACAGCCCCCACGACGCACGACCTGGGCAAGATGGTGTGAGCAACGTCTTCTGCGGCCTCCGGGGCAAATTGCCTGGAGAGGGCGTCGGGCAGGCCGTTCTTGGAGCCAGGCCTATATGTGATGCTGAACTTAAACCTTGCAAAGAACAGGGACCAACGCGCCTGGCGGGCGTTCAGACGCTTGGCAGATCTTAGGTACTCCAGGTTCTTGTGGTCAGTGAGGACCACAAAAGGCAAGGCTGCCCCCTCCAGCCAGTGACGCCATTCTTGAAGGGCAAGCTTGATGGCAAGAAGCTCTCTGTCCCCCACGTCGTAGTTCCGTTCTGCCGGGGACAGGCGCCGAGAGAAGAAGGTGCAGGGTCGCTTGACTCCATTGGCTGGGGACCGCTGGGACAACACCGCCCCCACCCCCGTGTCCGAAGCGTCCACCTCCACAATGCACTGCAGCGCGGGATCGACCTGGCTGAGGACCCGGGAGGAGGAAAACTCCGTCTTCAGCGCCTGGAAGGCCGAAGCGGCCTCTTCAGTCCACCGGAACGGGGTCTTAGGAGAGGTGAGGCGGGTCAGGGGCCCGACGATGGCTCCAAAGTTCGGGACAAAGCGGCGGTAGAAATTGGCGAACCCGATGAATTGCTGAACCTGTTTCCGAGAAGTTGATGTGAGCCAATCCACCACCGCCTTGATCTTCGCTGGGTCCGGAAGCACCTGGTCCTGGGAGATGACGAGCCCCAGGAAGGAAGTTGTTTTGGTGTAGAATTCACATTTTTCCGCCTTGACGTACAGACGGTTCTCCAGCAGTCTCTGCAGGACCCGCCTCACGTGGACCCGGTGTTCATCCCTGGACCTGGAGAAGATGAGAATGTCATCCAGGTAGACGAATACAAACAGGCCGATGAAGTCCCAGAGGACGTCATTGATGAGGCACTGAAAGACGGCTGGAGCGTTGGTCAACCCAAACGGCATCACGAGATATTCAAAATGACCGTTTGGGGTACGGAAGGCGGTTTTCCACTCATCTCCCTCCCGGATCCGGATGAGGTGGTAAGCGCTGCGGCGATCCAGCTTAGTAAACCAGGTCGCCCCCTGGAGGGAGTGGAAGGCAGTGTCCATAAGGGGCAGGGTGTACCGGTCCTTCTCCGTGATATCGTTGAGAGCTCGATAGTCGATACAAGGACGAAGAGATCCGTCCTTCTTTCCCACGAAGAAGAACCCTGCACCTACTGGAGAGGAGGACGATCGGATGATCCCAGCACTGAGCGACTCCTTCAGATAGCTGTTCATTGCCTCCTTCTCCGGCGCCGACAGACTATAGAGGCGTCCTGAGGGTAAGGGCGCCCCCTGGCGGTTGTTAATGGCGCAGTCGTAGGGCCGGTGAGGAGGCAAAGATATCGCCTTGGACTTACTGAAAACGGCACCCAGGTCGTGGAACTCTGAGGGCACTAGGGTGAGATCCGGGGGCGCGGTGTCCTGAGCTGTGGGAGGCGAGGACGGGGCGCAGGCCGCGGATTGGAGGCAGGTACCCATGCAGAAAGTGCTCCATGCTGACACCTTCCCAGTCTTCCAGTCCAAGGCGGGGTTGTGGAGGCGGAGCCAGGGATAACCGAGGATGACAGGAGTTACTGAGGTGGGCAGGACGTAAAAGGAGATATCCTCCCGATGGTTTCCAGAGATGATCACGGGAACGGGGGATGTTTGGTGAGTTACTTTTCCCAGGGAAACTCGGGAGAGATTAACCAGGGCGAGAGGAGTGTCGAGGGAGTGACAATGGATGCCCAGTCGGGTTGCCAGGCTTTGTGAAATAAAGCTACCCTCCGCGCCTGAATCCACCAGTGCATGTGTGAGGTGCCCAGTGAGGTTGTGACAGAAGCGGATGGGCAGCGTCAAATGCGTGAGGGGATTTAACCGATTAGCGTCCGCGAGGCCCCCTACAGTGACTCGCGGACCACCTCGTTTGGCTTCTCCGGACAATGCTCCACCGTGTGCTGGCTACCTCCGCAATTCATGCAGAGGCCCAGGTCACGACGGCGCTGTTTCTCCACCAGGGGGAGCTTTGTCCGGCCCGTCACCATTGGTTCCGACTCCTCGGAGACCTCCGGCGGCGGCAATGCCAGGTGGCGAGCTTGGGGCAGACGTGCAGAGGCGCCCCGCGAGCGAGAAGACTGCTTCCGCTCGGAGGCACGCTCGCGCAGCCTGTTATCCAGACTGATGGTGATAGAAATCAGCTCCGCCAGCGTCTCCGGGGTATCCCGTCCAGCCAGCTCATCCCTCAGACCGGAATTTAGGCTGCGGAGGAAGATGCCGCAGAGCGCGCGCTCTTCCCAGCCAACTTCCTCCGCGGTAACCCGGAAGTCGATCGCGTAGTCGGCCGGCGATCGGCTCCCCTGTTGGAGTCTGAGAAGGCGGTCGACCTGGACACTGTCCAAACGCGAATGATCGAACACTTCCAGAAATTGGCGCACGAACTGGCCATAGGTGAGGGTGGCGTAGCTGGGCTTCACCATAATGGCGTAAGCCCAGGTAAGCGCACAACCTTCAAGGAGATTACCTATATAGCCAATTCTGCTATGGTCTGAGGGAAAATCTCCGGGAACACGAAAAAACACGGACTCACACTGCATAATAAAACCCCGAGCTCCACCCAGCTTACCACTGAAGCGAGCAGGAGGGGGGATTGGTGTGAGCCGTGTTGGCGCACCCGGAGCGGGCTGGACGGCCACCGGAGCCGCAGGAGCCACGCCACCCGGACGAGCCGAGGGAAACGGCTGCTGGGGGTCCAAGCGGTCTAATCAGTTAGTAATGATAATTAATTGATTTAATATCACCTGTTGCTGATGAGCTATTAAATCCACCCGAGCCTCGAGGGTGGAAAGACGGTGTGCAAGCCCGCTGTCTGCCGAGCCGCTCTGCTGAAGCCGTACTGACATAACGCACTGCCCAGGAGACACACACGCAGGCTCAGGATAGATTCAACAGTTTTATTAGCAACAAGGAAGTGTATGGCTGCGTGTCTGTGGAATAAGAATGTATTGGTGGTGGCGTCTGCGTCAGGCACGGGGGCAGGAGGCCGTACAGCCGGACAACCCTGTGGGAGATAGCAGAGGGAGAAGGGTAACGGGCACCACACCAATACAGGGAATAATGATGGTAGCTGGCTTACTTGGTTATGACAGGTGGCTGGCGTCGACAAGGGCGAAGCCCGGGAGACAGCGACCTGCGGTACCTGTGGCAGCAGCGTAGAGCCAACGGCGAGGTGATGAAGTCCGCCGCCGGGAATGTCCACCTGTGCACAGGGGAAGGCTAGAGGAGAGAGGTAAGGGGAGCTTACCCAAGATATCTTCACTAGTCGGTTTGAGATCCGTAGTAGCAAAGGGGCCGAAGTAGAGAGACGGCTTCAGGCCGAAGCCCAGGGCAGAGTGGATTAAATACCTCACCGCTGACGAGGAGCAGGTGTGTGCGCGGCTGGCGCCGCAGATGAGCGGCGAGTCATAACACTTTGTTATATACCCTTTGTTGGCAATGACAGAGGTCAAACGTTTTCTGTAAGTTTTCACAAGGTTTTCACACACTGTTGCTGGTATTTTGGCCCATTCCTCCATGCAGATCTCCTCTAGAGCAGTGATGTTTTGGGGCTGTCGCTGGGCAACACAGACTTCCAACTCCCTCCAAAGATTTTTTTATGGGGTTGAGATCTGGAGACCGGCTAGGCCACTCCAGGACCTTGAAATGCTTCTTACGAAGCCACTCCTTTGTTACCCGGGCGGTGTGTTTGGGATCATTGTCATGCTGAAAGACCCAGCCACGTTTCATCTTCAATGCCTTTGCTGATGGAAGGAGGTTTTCACTCAAAATCTCACGATACATGGCCCCATTCATTCTTTCCTTTACACGGATCAGTCGTCCTGGTCCCTTTGCAGAAAAACAGCTCCAAAGTATGATGTTTCCACCCCCATGCTTCACAGTAGGTATGGTGTTCTTTCTCCTCCATACATGACAAGTTGAGTTTTTACCAAAAAGTTCTATTTTGGTTTCATCTGACCATATGACATTCTCCCAATCCTCTTCTGGATCATCCAAATACTCTCTAGCAAACTTCAGACGGGCCTGGACATGCACTGGCTTAAGCAGGGGGACACGTCCGGCACTGCAGTTTTTGAGTCCCTGGCGGCGTAGTGTGTTACTGATGTAGCCTTTGTTACTTTGGTCCCATCTCTCTGCAGGTCATTCACTAGGTCCCCCATGTGGTTCTGGGATTTTTGCTCACCGTTCTCATGATAATTTTGACCCCACGGGGTGAGCGCTTGTGTGGAGCCCCAGATCGAGGGAGATTATCAGTGGTCTTGTATGTCTTCCATTTTCTAATAATTGCTCCCACAGTTGATTTCTTCACACCAAGCTGCTTACCTATTGCAGATTCAGTCTTCCCAGCCTGGTGCAGGTCTACAATTTTGTTTCTGGTGTCCTTTGACAGCTCTTTGGTCTTGGCCATAGTGGAGTTTGGAGTCTGACTGTTTGAGGTTGTGGACAAGTGTCTTTTATATTGATAACGAGTTCAAACAGGTGCCATTAATACAGGTAACGAGTGGAGGACAGAGGAGCCTCTTAAAGAAGAAGTTACAGGTCTGTGAGAGCCAGAAATCTTGCTTGTTTGTAGGTGACCAAATACTTATTTTACTGAGGAATTTACCAATTAATTCATTAAAATCCTTCAATGTGATTTTCTGGATTTTTTTTTTTTCATTTTGTCTCTCATAGTTGAGGTATACCTATGATGAAAATTGGAGACCTCTCTCATCTTTTAAGTGGGAGAACTTGCACAATTGGTGGCTGACTAAATACTTTTTTGCCCCACTGTATATTTATACAGTATCTACATGTAGTCAGCAATACTCAATACGATATATTTCCAGTTAATCCATGTATTTCTCCATGTAACCTTGTGACTGCATTATTTTAATTACTTTTAATCCTAGATCCATCTGTTTTGGCTTAAAATGCATCATAATTGTTAAATATATCTTATTATGCCTAACTCAGTACTGTTTACCAGCTGAAATATATATTTTACGGCTCATTTACTACAATATGGCACCTACTGTAGCTGATCCATGTTTTGCCACGACACCATCGGCTGGAGCTGGAAAATCCCATGACGTCTCTCCATGATTTTGACACAGATCAGAGCAATTTGTTGCATAGGAAGCTAAACATTTCTACAGACATTCTGCAGTTCTGTAACCACTTCGCGTTCATGAAGCTGGGATGACATCACTGTGTTGCACGTTCAGACCGACCGTTTGAAGCGATATTTTTGCCACAAGAGAGCCATCTGAAACACACACACACAGAATACATATTTTAGTGCCCAATACCGATAACTGGCCAACATTACAATGTTGTACGGCAGACTTAAAAGCAAAGTAGCATTAGCAGTCATTAGCTTACCGTCATACGTAATGTAGGTTGTATCCTCATGTCTTCCCCTTTATACTGCTCTATGATTTCCTAAACGCTCCAGTACTTTTCCAGAGTGCGTCATATCGCTGCCTTTGCCTTCTGTTCTCCTTTTTTGCCTTTATTCTGGCAAAAGAAGCCAGAGAACGCAGAGGCCTCATATCCTGCCAGCTTGTGTTTTGCGTAATGTTACGCTTGTTTTACGCCAGTTACGGTTGTTTTACATAACGGGAGGGAGAGGGTTGCGCCGCTTCCGCATAACTATTCCCACCCACGTCAAGTGGGACTTAGTGCAGTGGAAACACAAAGCAGGCCCAACTGTACTGTCCCCTCCCATACCGAACCGTATCGTACTGACCCTAGTGGAAAAGCACCTTTAGAGTTGGTAAAGAGCATGAGTTTAGTCTTGTCTGCATTGAGAACAAGCTTCAACTGAACTAATGAATGCTGGACTGCTACAAAGGCTGTCTGCAGTGATTCAATGGCCTGAACAAGAGTTGATGCACAGCTGTAAATAACTGTCATCAGCATAAAAGTGCAAATTAGCACATGAAACATTCAGACCAAGATCATTCATATAAATGATAAATAAAAGAGGACCTAATGCAGAGCCCTGTGGCACTCCCTATGGACAGTAAGAAAATCAGAACGGAAACCATCATGTTTAATACACTGAGTCCTATCGCTGTGATCACCGCTGTTCTTATTTGTTTGGAAAAATCGTTTGCCAAAACCGCAATCATGGAAGCGCAAAACACGCAATAATGGAATCATGGTTTGACCGGGTTGCGTGACCAGAACCACGAGTTGTAACAAGCGGACCAGCGTCATGTTCGTCTGACAATGAGGAAGAGAAGTTCGCCAGCGACGCTGCTGTTGTGGACAGGTAAGTGTTATAAGCTAAATTATTCTTTATCCCTGAAAATTGTAATCAAAATGACTTTTGACCGATCGGTAAATTACAACTGTGCGTCATCGCAACATGAAGACCGCGGCGCACGGGTCCAGTCCGTGCGCCGCGGTCTTCATGTTGTCCGGACCATGAACCCCCACCCCCCCCGCTACTCTTCTGTAGCGGATTGCAGATATTATTGCAGATATTTTAGTACAACTGTGCGTAGTAGACCGCGGCGCACTGTCCCCGCGGTCTGTCATGTAGCGATGGGCGATGTCCATCCTCTGTAGGGGGGGGGGGGGTTGTTATCTTCTACATTACAGATATTTTAGTATAATTTTTAGTGCACTGTAGGTTATTTTTTCTTGTAAAAAAAAAAGCCACACATTTTTTACGTGGCATGCTTCTTTGTGTGTGGGGGCTTGTTTGTTCATTCATTCATTCATGAATGAATAAACAACCCCCCCCCCCCCCACACACACACACAGCCCTTCACCTTTCATTAGAGCCCAAGATCAAGCTTCTATATTGAATCATTCAAAAGTTACAGATGTTTTTCCAAACTGTGCCATTTGGCACAATTTGGCACAGTTCAAAAACGCCTGGGAACAACCTAAGAAAAAAGCTGTGTAATATATTCATTTTTTGTGGTATTGTTACAAAATTTTGACCTCAGCTGGATAACACTTGGTTCTACATTTCTGTTCTACATTTCTGTTGCATTTTCCAGCCCGGATCTGACAGCTGTGTGTTATTTGCAAGCATTTGTATCCAAAAAAACACCCAGGCGAAATTTATTTTCTTCAAGTTCAGTATGTTTAGATGACTGTTACTCAGTGGCAGGAGCACTTAGAGAGATTATGATTGTTTTGCCAAAAAATTCAAAGTGTTTTCTTTTAAATGAGACCAATCCCATGAAGATGCTGCAAAGGGTTGAAGAACAGCTTTTGATTTACTTTGGGCACGTTATTTTTTGGCGTTTTTAGGGAAATTGACCAGAGTGCAAGGGGTTAAACTATGATGGTCAGCAGTATCAAATGATTTTGACAAATCAATAAAAAGTGATGCACAAAGTTGTTTTTTTATCAAGTGCAACTGAGATGTTATTTGCCAGCTTCATTGCCGCTGTAATGGTACTATGATTTTTTCTAAAGCCTGATTGAAATTTCAACAAGAGATTATTGGAGTATAAAAACTCCTTAACTTGATCCCACACAAGAGCTTCAAGAATTTGAATAAGAACCCAAGGAGCTATGTGAGGATGCTCTTTGTGGACTACAGCTCAGCTTTCAACACCATCACCGCAGACATCCTGATCAACAAACTGCACCTCCTCCAGACCCCCCCCCTCCAAGCGCTCCTGGATAAAAAACTTTCTCACCAACTGCCCACAAACAGTCATACTTGGCCCCCACCACTCCTCCACACTGTTCCTCAGCACTGATTCCCCCCAGGGCAGCGTGCTAAGCCCTCTACTGTACTCCCTGTACACCTTTGACTGTATTCCAACCCACCCAACCACCATCATTGTGAAGTACGCAGACGACACCACCTTGGTTGGGCTCATCATTGATGATGGTGAGAAGGCATACAAAGTGGAGGAAGAGAATCTGCTGCTTGGTTCCAAGCTAACAACCTGAACCGGAATGTCCACAAACCCAAAGAACTCATTCTGGACTTCAGAAAGAACAGACAGGACCCCCCCACCCCCACCCCCAAATAGCAACCGCATGGAAACTGTCCCCGCCTTCAGGTTCCTGGGCACCTGCATCTCCTCTGACCTCTCCTGGACTGTCAACACCAAGGCTCTGGTGAAGAAACTCCAGCAGCAGCTGCACTTCCTCTGTGTTCTGAGGAAGAACAACCTGGACCAGAAGCTGCTGCTGGCCTTCTATCGCTGCTCAGTGGAGAGCGTGCTCACCTACTGTCTGGGTGTGTGGTACGCCGGCTCCACGGCCGAGAACAGGAAGGCTGTGCAGAGAGTCATCAACACTGCCCAAAAAATTATCAGCGGCCCCCTGCCCTCCCTGGAAGACATTTCCAGATCCTCCTGTCTCAGAAGGATCAAGGTCATCACAGGAGACCCCTCACATTTCACCCACCACCTGTTCGACCTGCTTCCCTCTGGACGACGTGTAACGGATGCCAACTAGCACTGTTCGGCGTAGAACATTAGTAAAACCTCCCTCCCGAAAAGCCTCATACAGTATCGGTAGCGCTGAGCTATCGGTCGGACCTTTAGCTCAGCGCGATCGTGCTGTGTCTCCCATGCTCGAACTGTGTAGTTGACTGGTAGGTCGCGGGTTCGTGTCCCGAGTGGGGCGAACTGCGCAGGATGATCTCAGTTACAATGGTGCCGTGAACCCGGGATGGGAGTGAGGTTTAAGGGGGAGAGTGTAACGGATGCCAACTAGTACTGTTCAGCGTAGAACGTTAGTAAACCTCCCTCCCGAAAAGCCTCATACAGTATCGGTAGCGCTGAGCTATCGGTTGGACCTTTAGCTCAGCGCGATCGTGCTGTGTCTCCCATGCTCGAACTGTGTAGTTGACTGGTAGGTCGCGGGTTCGTGTCCCGAGTGGGGCGAACTGCACAGGATGACCTCAGTTACAGACGGTTCAGATCAATCAGGTCCCACACCTCAAGACTGACAGTTTTTTTCCCCTGGGCCATCCGGACTGCAAACAGTCAGAGGCTCCACCCCCATCCCTCTGAACGCTGACATGCTCAGAACTGAGGACCTTTTACACAATAATACACCTGTCTTGGCACCCCTCACTTTCATGTTCATTTACCCATCCATGAAATCACTACTGTGAATATTTTCCATAATCCTTGGGCCATTTTACTCAATTGTGTGTTCTAGACTCTGCACTTGTATGTACATAGTTCCACCCATGTGGCCACTACCATACCTGTGTATATTTCCATAATCCTAGGCCCTTTTTTATTTTAGTTGTGTGGTTAATCGTGTGCTTTGTAACCGTGTTTTATCTCATCTTCTCTCTTACTTTACTGTGCAGTAGCCTGGTGGAGCACCCACAATTTGGTTGTACTGTACTACTGTACAATGACAATAAAGCCTATTCTATTAAAATACACACACACACACACACACACATACTGTATAAGACAGAGAAGACAAAAAAAAAAAAATGCAAGACCCAATTTAACAATCTAAATGAAAACAAAAATAAAAACCAACAGCTAACAGTACTTCATTTGAATCCTCATGACAGTAAAACCCTTCTTCCAGCTTGTACCTCATAAACACCTTGTTTTTATACAGTGATTTAAACTGATGCATGTCTGGACATTTCCTGAGGCTCCCCTTTAGACCGTTCCACAACTTGGCCCCACAGACACAAACTCCTCCTGGTGGTCCTCATTGAAAGACGATAAAAACAACACACTCGGGATGCTGGCTGGCACCTTTATTACCTAGTCCCCCGTTACAAAAAACACCAACGAAGAAGAACATATCCGCTTCACTACCTTCTGCTCGCTTTCATAATAAAAGCCCTGTGGATAATAGTACAACAAACGTTTGATAAATGACAGTTATATACAAACTATTGTATCTGAAACTTAACAATCTCCCTGTCTTTTTTTTTTAGTCATGTTCAAACCCAATAAGTCCAACAACATAAACATACATACACATGTGCTCAAATAAACCCTGAGCTTGAAGACAGAACATAACTGTTAAACAAAGCTTAAATATGAATAGAACTACACGTTCTTAAGTTTTCATTTTTTTAGTAATACTCAGACCCCCTATTAACCAACAGTCCACTGCCCTTCACTCAGTGCCTTGAGCAACTGGTGAGCTGTTGCTCCCCTTTTTGTGAGGCAGTCTGCAAGTTGTTCTTTTGTGCTCTACCACAGTATTTGTTCAACTTTCTGCATCTGAATAAGCTCTCTGATGCTACTAATCTCCAAATGAAGTCTTTTCTCAGAAACTGACTTTGTGGATTTTAGTGCATCAGTTAGCGAATAGTTGTCTGTTACACAGATTATTGGAGGGGCATGTTTTGTGTCTCCTGTGGTCAACTCCGAAAACAGTGTAGCTAGAAAAAGTCCATTGTCAACTCCCTCAGACATAGCCAGGGTTTCACCAGCTAGTGTACTTCTCACTACCCTTTTTACTCTCTTTGATTGTCAAGAAAGAGGTGAAAACTTTCCCTTTTCTCCCATGACAACAATGAAATGTCCTCCCTGAGTGTCTCCGTCAGACAGGTTTCCAAATGAGGCATCACTAAACACAGACTCAAACTCAGACGTCCACATTCCGAGGGAGTCTGGAGACATGGAGTCTGAATGGGCTATGTTCTCCACCTCTGTTGTTGAAGCAGCAGCCCAGAGCTGCAGCCGCAAGGTGGTCGGTGCATCTAGTGGTGGCAACCTCCGAACCAAGTGGTGGACACCAGTGGTGAGGGGGGCCATTAAGCTGAAGAAGGAGTCCTATCAAGCTTGGTTGGCCTGTGGGTCTCCCGAAGCAGCTGAGGTGTACCGGCAGGCCAAGCAGAGTGCAGCTCGGGTGGTTGCTGAAGCAAAAACCCGGATATGGGAAGAGTTTGGTGAGGCCATGGAACAAGACTTTCGGTCGGCCTTGAGGAGATTCTGGCAAACTGTCCGGTGGCTCAAGAGGGTAAAGCAGCTCCCTGTCCACACTGTGTATGGTGCGGATGGGGCGCTGTTGACTTCGACTGGGGATATCGTCGGGTGGTGGAAGGAATACTCTGAGGATCTCCTCAATCCCACTGATACGCCTTCCACAGAGGAAGCAGGGTTTGTGGACGAGGGGGATGACTCGCCTATCACAGGGGCTGAGGTCGCCAAGGTGGTTAAAAATCTCCTTGGTGGCCGGGCCCCAGGGGTGGACGAGATTCGCCCTGAGTACCTCAAGGCCCTGGATGTTGTTGGGCTGTCATGGTTGACACACCTCTGCAACATTGCGTGGAGGTTGGGGGCAGTGCCTTTAGCATGGCAAACCGGGGTGGTGGTTCCTCTCTTCAAAAAAGGGGACCGGAGGGTGTGCTCCAACTTTAGAGGGATCACACTCCTCAGCCTCCCTGGGAAGGTCTATGCCAAGGTACTGGAGAGGAGAGTCCGGCCACTGGTCGAACCTCGGATTCAGGAGGAGCAATGTGGTTTTCATCTTAGCTGTGGCACATCGGACCAGCTCTTTACCCTCTCGAGAATTCTCGAGGGTTCGTGGGAATTTGCCCAACCAGTTTACATGTGTTTTGTGGACTTGGAGAAGGCATTTGACCACGTCCCTCGTGGTTTTTTGTGGGGGGTGCTTCGGGAGTATGGGGTATTGGGCTTGTTGTTACGAGCTATTCGGTCTCTGTACGACCGTTGTGAGAGTTTGGTTCGTATTGCCAACACTCGGTCGGACTCATTCCCAATGAGAGGTGGACTCCGCCAGGGCTGCCGTTTGTCACCGATCCTGTTCATAATTTTTATGGACAGGATTTCTAGGCGCAGCCAGGGAATGGAGGGTGTCATGCTTGGTGACCACAGGATCTCATCTCTGTTGTTTGCAGATGATGTTGTCCTGTTGGCTTCATCCAGCAATGACCTCCAGCTCTTGCTGGGACGGTTTGCCACTGAGTGTGAAGCGGCTGGGATGAGAATCAGCACCTCCAAGTCCGAGTCCATGGTCCTCAGCCGGAAAAAGGTGGATTGTCCTCTCTGGGTTGGGGACAAGCTCCTGCCCCAAGTGGAGGAGTTTAAGTATCTTGGGGTCTTATTCACGAGTGAGGGGAAAATGGAGCGAGAGATTGACAGATGGATTGGAGCAGCATCTGCAGTGATGCGACCGTTGTACCGGTCTGTTGTTGTGAGGAGGGAGCTGAGTTCTAAGGCAAAGCTGTCAATTTACCAGTCAATCTACGTTCCTACTCTCACCTATGGTCATGAGCTTTGGGTAATGACCGAAAGAACGAGATCGCCGATATAAGCGGCTGAAATGAGCTTTCTCCGTAGGATTGCTGGACTCACCCTCAGAGATAGGGTGAGGAGCTCAGTCTTCCAGGAGAGGCTCAGAGTAGAACCGCTGCTCCTGCACATTGAAAGGAGTCAGTTGAGGTGGTATGGGCATCTGATTAGGATGCCTCCTGGACACCTTCCACTTGAGGTGTTTCGGGCACGTCCCACTGGGAGGAGACCCCTGGGCAGACCCAGGACTCGGTGGAGAGACTATGTCTCCCAACTGGTCTGGGAACGCCTTGGTATCCTCTCTGAAGAGCTGGAGCAGGTGGCTGGGGAGAGGGAAGTCTGGGCTTCTCTGCTTGAACTGCTACCTCCGCGACCCGGACCTCCGGAAAAGCGGTAGAAGATGGATGGATGGATGGATGGTATCACTAAACACAGTTATTTTGAGTGCACTGTCTTGGCCCAAATGTGAGAAGTTTAACACAACCTTCTTTGACTTTAGCTTGCACACTGTTCTGTTTGCTTCATGGATGGTGTGTACAGGTGGATCTTTCAGTGCTGATGCCAGGTTACTAGCATCAAACATCACATCTGGTCTACTCTGCCTGGCAACCCAGAGAATCTGACCAATCTTTGATCTGAGTTGATCTTTTTCCTCCTCACAGAGAGGTGAATCTTGCTATGCTGCTTGTGATGGGTCAATATGTATGGGCTGCATGTGCTGAATGTATTTCTCCTGGTGCATTTGTACCTTTCCATCGAGAGTCACAAAGTCTACTCCCACATAAGAAAAGTGTTTGTGTGCCTCACGCCCAACCTGAAAAATAGATGTCAGATGAGGTATGACTGTTGTGGTGAATTTTTCTGTGCTTCCCCATATGAAATCATCTACATGACAGGTGAATACCTCAGACACGGTGCAGTCTTGATCTAGCCAATAAAAAACAACCGAATTGAACTTTGACATGTGTCCACCTGCTTTCAGCACCATCTCTTTGACTCTGTTGTACCAGTACAATGATGCATCTACTAAGCCATATACACACTTTCTGAGCTTCCATAATATTCCATTACAGTTGGCTTCAGGAGGTGGTCTAATGTAAATGTCACGTGACACCTCCATTCCCTGAAGAAATGCTGATTTTATGTCCATAGAATGAAGTGACAATTGTTTTTGACAAATAACTGCTGTCAGTAGTCATAAGGACTCTGAAGCACAGGTGGGTGAGTCCTTCTGCAGCTCACACATGTCTATCTCCTCAAAACCTCTTGTCACCAGACGAGCTTTTGGCACTAATCCTGAGACTGTTTCTTTGAGAGTACACACCCACGTTGTTGAAATACACTTTTGTCCCTCATTCTTCACTTCTACAAACACATTATCTTTCCAGCATTTTATTTCCTTGTGTTTGGCTGTGTCAAATGATAAATCATTAGCCACAAACACATCTTCATTAGTGTTAACATCAGTGACAGCAGGTTCTATCTCAAGATTCTGTACCTGTGTTAGATCAAGAGCTTTTGTGTTACCATCTAGACGATCAGGCTCCATGAAAAGCAAGTTATACCAATTTTTGTATTTCCCTGTTGCTTTGCCTGCACGCCCCAAAACTTTGTGTGTTTAACCCCACTGTCTTTGTGTATTTCAGAACCTGCCCCGTTTTCAAACACCGGATGTTTCAACTGTGTTTGTTTCTCTGTTAGGCATTTCTGGTTGTGTTCCATGAATCCCTCTGTCACCATTCGTGGAAAGTGAAATCTCACTCTGAACTCCAGTAGCTTCTTCAGTGCGGTGGGGCTGAAGTATGTTTTCTTGAACCTCCGTTTTGTTTTCTGTGTTCTCCATGTTTTCAGCAGTTCCTGTCATTCCTTGTTTTTCACCAATGTCTGTATTGTTTTCTGGATTTCCATTTATTGTCTGATGTTCACCACTTTAAGGATTCACTTTTCTCAGTCTCAGATGATGCACTCTTATGCAGGTTCCTCCGAGTCGAACAAACACCACTGCGCCATCCTGGCCAATAACAACTGCTGGCCCTTTCCACTCTGGACAGTCCACTCTTTTATAGTAGACTTTATCACCCACTTCATATGTTTCATCTGTGTGATGTATCTGTTTACATAGTGCTCTCCGTGTTCTTTCAGAACATTCTGCTTCTGTGAAAGCTCTTCTTGCAGCGTGCAAAGTAGAGATGTGTTTTGCAACCCATTCAGTCTTTGTAGTGCCCTCTAAGGCTGGGAGTTTATCATTTAACACAGAGGGCATGTTGGGATTCTGTCCAAACACCAGTTGATATGGGCTGTATCCATGAACATTGTGCATAGTGTTTTTTGCCATGAGTGCCCAGTCTAGAGCAGTGTTCCAGTCACAGCAGTTACCGGCTTTTGTTTTCATTATGATCTCTGTGAGTGTTTGATTCTCTCTCTCTAGAAGTCCATTGATCCACGGGCTGTAGGCAGCTGTTGTCTTAACTTCTATGTTGAAATTCTCTGCCATATCTCTCACCTCATCATTATTGAACTCTCCTCCATTGTCACTTACCCACACATGAATGAAGTGCTTCACTATTTCTGAGGCCTTTTTTGTAGTGAGAATGCTGCCTGCACTGAATCATGTGAATTGATCAATAATGTGAAGATACCAGGCCTGGCTTCAGTTCATGTAGATCAACTGCCACAGTTTCATTATACTGAGATGCTAGTGGCAACCCAACTGCAGGCCTTGGTTTGGTCTTACTGTACCTTTGGCAAATGCCCCATTCACTGATGATTTTTTTTTAGGATCATGTTGCATTCTGTGTCTTTATTTCCAGAGCTATCCAGCAGCTTCTGCAATTTGTCAGCAGAAGCATGGCCAAACTGTTTGTGAAGCTTCACCAGGATTTTGTGTTTTTCATCCACGTTCAAATTGTCCGTGATTGTCAGGATCTCCTCATCATATTGCTCTTGATTCTCATCTCCATTTTCATGTTTTGTGACATCATCATCAGCTGTCAAAATCTGATCATTACACTGACTGTCTGTTTTTTCTGTCCATAATGTTCACACAGTAATGACCAGAGCTGGTAAAGTCAAGTTTCACTGGTCGCCGAAACATAACTGCACTGTCATTTTCCATGTCCAACACTGTTCCTGCTCTTTTCAAGGATGTTTTGCTCAGAAGAAGTGGGACTTTTACAGGAACGACTTCAGTTTCAATATTACACCTTGTCTGTCTGATCTTTGCAGGTATTTTCAACCTTTTTGTGGAATGAATCACTTTTCCATCACCAAATTTAAATGGTCTGTTACTCTGTTTCTCTGTTTTTCTCAGATTATTTATCTCACTCAGACTCAGCCTTGTCATGTAATTATCGAGCAATTCTTGTCCACACACAGTCCGAGTGCATGCGCTGTCGATTATTGCAAAATCAGAACCATCCATCCATCCATCTTCTACCGCTTTTCCGGAGGTCCGGGTCGCGGAGGCAGCAGTTCAAGCAGAGAAGCCCAGACTTCCCTCTCCCCAGCCACCTGCTCCAGCTCTTCAGAGGGGATACCAAGGCCTTCCCAGACCAGCTGGGAGACATAGTCTCTCCAGCGAGTCCTGGGTCTGTCCCCGGGGTCTCCTCCCAATGGGACATGCCTGAAACACCTCAAGTGGGAGGCGTCCAGGAGGCATCCTGATCAGATGCCCAAACCACCTCAACTGACTCCTTTCAATGTGCAGGAGCAGCGGTTCTACTCTGAGCCTCTCCCGGATGACTGAGCTCCTCACCCTATCTCTGAGGGTGAGTCCAGCAATCCTACGGAGAAAGCTCATTTCAGCCGCTTGTATCCGTGATCTTGTTCTTTCAGTCATTACCCAAAGCTCGTGACCATAGGTGAGAGTAGGAACGTAGATTGACTGGTAAATCAACAGCTTTGCCTTAGAACTCAGCTCCCTCTTCACCACAACAGACCGGTACAACGTCCGCATCACTGCAGATGCTGCTCCAATCTGTCTGTCAATCTCTTGCTCCATTTTCCCCTCACTCGTGAACAAGACTCCGAGATACTTAAACTCCTCCACTTAGGGCAGGAGCCTGTCCCCAACCCAGAGAGGGCAATCCACCTTTTTCTGGCTGAGGACCATGGACTCGGACTTGGAGGTGCTGATTCTCATCCCAGCCGCTTCACACTCAGCGGCAAACTGTCCCAGCAAGAGCTGGAGGTCATTGCTGGATGAAGCCAACAGGGCAACATCATCTGCAAACAACAGAGATGAGATCCTGTGGTCACCAAGCATGACACCCTCCATTCCCTGGCTGTGCCTAAAAATCCTGTCCATAAAAATTATGAACAGGATTGGTGACAAAGGGCAGCCTTGGTGGAGTCCAACTCTCACTGGGAATGACTCTGACCGAGTGTTGGCAATACGAACCAAACTCTCACAACGGTCGTACAGAGACTGAATAGCTCATAACAACAAGCCCGATACCCCATACTCCCGAAGCACCCCCCACAAAAAACCACGAGGGACGCGGCCAAATGCCTTCTCCAAGTCCACAAAACACATGTGAACTGGTTGGGCAAACTCCCACGAACCCTCAAGAATTCTCGAGAGGGTAAAGAGCTGGTCTGATGTGCCACGGCCAGGACCAAAACCACATTGCTCCTCCTGAATCCGAGGTTCGACCCCCGGGGCCCGGCCACCAAGGAGATTTTTAACTACCTTGGCGACCTCAGCCCCTGTGATAGGTGATGACTCGCCAAAATCAGAACACTCAGTCATAAAGATTTCTGCTTCATTGGGTGACTCTTTAGTAAACAGGGTAAAGTTACACTCCTCTGTTACTTACTTCAACCGCTTCTATAAGTTTGACTTGTTCACTTCTGTGTGGACAGTCTTCAGCCCAGTGAAATGTGCTTTGGCAGAGAGCACATCTTGATCTCCGGCCATACCTGTCCAGGGGGTTGGTGCCTGCTTGTGGTGTTTTTTGTTTACCATCCCTGGAAGACGACTTTCTTGTTTGCCGTTTTTGTTCTGTGATATAGGCCATTTCCTGATTAATGCCCATGGTTGAAGCAGATGAATTTTCAACAAATATTCGCTTGAGTGCTGATAAGATAAGATAAGATAAGATAAGCCTTTATTAGTCCCACAATGGGGAAATTCCAGGATTGCAACAGCACAGGGATAGCAACACTCAGAGCAATAATTAAGAGATACGGAAGCTATAAATAAGAGCAGTGGATAAACATACATACACATCAATATATAAATATATATACAAAGTGCAGAGCATTGTAGCGAGATGGAATAAACAGCATAACCGTCTACTTAGTTATCCTACATAGTATGAATATGTACCCATACATATTGTCACCCTCCGTAGCGACCGATACTGTCCTGATTTCATCGAGGCAAAAGTTAAGTCTGTACACACAGTCAAGGCGAGATGCCGATCTTTAACATCCAGGCATGCAGTGTCTAACAACTTAAATGCTAACAGCATCGGGAAGCTCCATCTTATATTTACATGAGGGAGTAGCGCTGCTCAAAGTCTATTATATAGTCTACCATAGACACACCACTGTCTTTCTTTATCCGGTCAAAACTGGAGTAGGCCTCATAAACCCGGTCTTTTTCTTTCAAGAATAAGTTATCAAGATTCAAAAGCAAAGTGTCCACACCAGTGTCTTTGTTCAGGTCATCTATTGGTATCTCCATCGCCACTTCCCGCGCTCTTCCCAATAGCGCCAAAACCACAGCCAGTGCTTGTTTTTTTTTTTTTTCCAGCTCCGTGACTCAGGTCCAAATCGTGACTTCATTTTTCCAACTTTCATAGGGCTTCCCCTCATCAGTCGTCGGCGGGACTCTATAGTTGGTAACCATCCTCTGCTACCATTGAAAGACGATAAAAACAACACACTCTGGATGCTGGCTGGCACCTTTATTACCCAGTCCCCCGTTACAAAAAACCCAACGAAGAAGAACATATCCGTTCCACTACCTTCAGCTCGCTTTCACAATAGAAGCCCTGTGGATAACAGTACAACAAACGTTTGATAAATGACAGTTATATACAAAATATTGTATCTGAAACTTAACACTCATCGCTTCTACAATAAAATCCCCAACCTCCCTCAGTTCATACAGCCCTTTCCTATCACTGAATACCCTCTGAATGCTGCATGGTGTTATTTTTAGCTTTGAACATTATTTGTAATGAGTGAATCAACCAAATTGTAAAATTTCAATTGTCTTGACTGTAAGAGTGGGTTTGTGTGATCCCTATACCCTACCTTGTGTATGATTCGTATTGCTGTTTTTTGGAGAATAAAAAGTGGATGTAATGTTTTATAATTACTGCCCCAGACCTCAATGCAGTATGTCAAATATGGTAAAACTGTCATGGCGGCCTCTGGGCCGTCATTAGCATCATTAACTCCAGCTGCGCACAGATCCACAGGGGTTAATCAGCAGCTGTTAAAAGCCAGCGTTGCTGACAGCCCGGCACGGAGTCGTCTGTCCTCCTCGTCTGAGAAAGAACCAGAACTCCGTTCTCTGGCCTCGTCAAGGTATTCTCTTGTCTCGTCAGAGTCTGTCTCGTCAAGAATTGTTTTGTCAAAAACTGCCTCGTCAGAAACTGTCTCGTCGGAAGCTGTGTCGTCAGGAATTGTCTTGTCAAGAACTGCCTCGTCAGAGACTGTCTCATCAGAAGCTGTCTCGTCAGAAGCTGTCTCGTCAGAAGCTGTCTTGTCGGAAGCTGTCTCGTTTGAAGCTGTCTTGTCAGGAACTGCCTTGTCAGAATCTTCTCTGGCCTCGTCTAGAACGTCTCTCGCCTCGTCAAGGACATCAGTTCAAAGTCAAGCACGTAAGAGAGCTGTTTGCTACTCTACTCCTAACCTCTACCCCTGTGCACAGGTGGACTCCCTTGGCGGCGGACCTGCGTCCCCAGCTGACGGGGTTACGCCAACTCGCTCACGTAGCGGCTCGCTACCACCACGACTACCGGTACGTCTGGCTCCACAAATTCCTGAATTATTACTGTATCAGTTACAGGAGTACTGGCCACCGTTACCGGTGGAGTTTGTGTCATCGTCATCTGTTGTGTCCTCGTCACCACGCTCTGTGGAATCACTCACCTCCTCGTCGTCTGTATTGTCATGGTCACCACGCTCTGTGGAATCACCCGCCTTGTCATCGTCTGGATTATCATCGTCACCACGCTCTGTGGAATCACCCACCTTGTCATCGTCTGGATTATCATCGTCACCACGTTCTGTGGAATCACTCGTCTTGTCATCAGCTGGTTTGTCATCGCCCCGGTCTGTGGTGTCACAGCTGGAGTCACTGGAAGACCTGTCCTCGTCTCAGTCACAGGTGGAAGCCCCAGCTCGTTACCGGACGCCTTCACCTCCACGTTGCACGGCCGCTGGTTCTCAGCAGGACGTAATCTGCACTTCTCCCAAGTAAGCCTCACTACTGATAGCCTGTCATTAGTGTGGGACAAAAGTAATGGTCTGTGCTTATATGTTCCAGGGTTGCCGGGTCTCCGTCCAGAGTGCTCAGTTCCAGTGACCAGGATACTATCCACACGCTCACGCTTGCACTACACACCCTTTCACTCTAATAAAGATTATTGTTCACTAATTTGCCCGTGTCAGTGTCTGTCTCCTGGGTCCCGAAACATGTCAAAAACCAGAGAACAGTAGAGAATATGAAGTGAGTTGTAGTCCAGTATCTGCTTGGCTTTATTTAAAACTGAGATGCTCTTAGATAATTTAGTTTGTACTTGATGAATGTGTGACTTCCAGATGAGTTTATCTATTGTGATGCTTAAGAATTTGTTTTCAGTTACTGTCTCAATGTTGACCCCATCTATTTCTATCTGTATTTGAGTGTTTATTATATGATTACCAAATATCATTATTTTAGTTTTGTTTAGGTTAGGCGATAATTTGTTCCTATTTAACCAGGCTTTCAGATATTTGGCTTTCGGGTGAAATTTATAGAAAATGTAAAAAGTTCAGGCTACAGTGATATAGTATCATGAAAGCAGGGCATTTAAGTAGAAGCATGCAATGGTGATTTCCTCATCTCAAACAATTTACTGAAACAAAAGCCAACAACACTGGCGGGTATACCACAACAAAAATGTCAATGTCTCAATAACTTGTCATGTGCCCTTGAGCATCAATTACAGCTTGACAGTGACGTCTCATGTTGTTCACAAGTTGACTATCTGCTGAGGCATGGCATTCCAGTCTTCTTGAAGGGTGGCCTTTGAGGTTGTGGGTCGGGTTACGAGCCTGTACACAGCCACTCAGCTGATCCCATAGGTTTTCTATGGGATTCAGGTCTGGAGTGTCAAAGGATTTGCGGGCACAGGACTTAGAAGCAGGCAGCAATACAGTGCAGATAAGGTTTTATTAACCAAAACTTAAACACAAATGAATGGCAGCATGTGGGTTGGAAACAAAAACAAAAGGAAAACAGACTCACTGACAAACCTGGACTTGACTAAGATTTATACACAGACATGGGATATTCAATGGCGAGACAGACATGAAGACATTAATGACACCATGTCTGACAAAGGCCTGAGCACAGACATATATAGGCTGGGAGCAAATCAAGGTGATGAGAAACAGGTGGGTACAATTAGGGGCAATCAGAGAACAGCAGGGAGTGGCTATCGGTACGGAAAAGCATGACGGACTGAGACAAAAGGGTAAACATGAGGCATGAACAGAGGACCGGGAGAGACAGGACAATGACAATGATAATAATGACAACTAAGAATATGTGGCTTCAAGGAAAACAGAAAAACATAATAAAGGGGGAGGACATGGCTGAACTCATGCCATGAAGATAACAGAAAGACCAAATAAGAACATAAAGTGAGGACATGAGCACAGCCATGTCCCACCCTTACAGCACCCCCCTCTCAAGGGTCAGAAACCAGACGACCCAAAGGGTGACATCAACAACAATGAGAAAAACCCCACTCACAGGGTGGGTGGTAGGGGTACAAGGCCAGGCGGGCCGAAACAAATCCTTTTCCCCTACAGAGTCCAAAACCAAACCACAGTTCGAGGGTAAAACAAAGTCCAAGGCCCCAAAACAACCCGGGTCGGATGGTCTACCCAAGTCCATGGACCACCGGACCACAGAAAACAACGGGTCAGGGGGCCTACCCAAGTCCATGGGGTCTCGGACCGGAGAACAGGAAGGGTCAGTGGGGCTTCCCTAGGCCATGGCCCACCAAACCGGAAAGCAGGATAGTTCAGGCGGTCTACCACTGTCTTTGGGCCACCGAACCACAGAGCCTGGTGGATGAACAGCTGCAGGTCCACAGAGCTCACCCTCAGGAACTGCAATGGTTGGAATGGACTGCTAACTCTCAGAAACTGTGACGTGTGGAGCGGACTGCTTGCCCTCAGGAACTGCGACGGGCGGAGTGGACTGCTCGCCCTCAGGAACTGTGATGGGTGGAGCGGACCGCTCGCCATCAGGAACTGCAACGGGTGGAGCGGACTACTTGCCGTCAGGAACTGCAACAGGGGGAGCAGACTGCTCGACCTCTAGAGCAATGGCGGGTAGCTAAGGTGGAGCATGGTCCTCCTGCAGCTCTATCCTCGACCAGACCACCTTGGATGAGGGAGGAGAACAGCTGGTCAATGAGGTGACACCACAGTCATTAGCAGCAGAGACTGGTGGGGAGGACCCAAGAGCTGGTGGACTCTGCACTTGGGTCCCCCCACCAGAAGTAAGGCAAGTCTTTTCTAACACAGTTGTAGAGATTAATGAAAAAAGTACTTGCCTTAGCTCCTGGTCTCCTGCTGCCAGGGTGATGACCTCTGGATCAGCTGCAGGGGTGGCAGCCTCTGGGTGATGTTGGCACTACGTGTGTTTTTGAGAAAAAAAGTTACAAATTTATGAAAATTTTTTTTGAAAATTTATGAGAAAAAAAGTTGCATTCTTAAGAAAGTAGTTGCCAATTAGATTTTTTTTAATCTAATTTCACCAAACAGCCATCAAATATTAGGCCTAATGGCCATAAGGACCCTAAACTCTGTCCAGTTCCTCCCTCCTCTCCGATCCGTAACGCACTCACCCACACAGTAACTACCTCATCGGTTGGCACAGAAAGACTAGCACACCAGCAGTAATACATCTGCTGCTGTATGTTTCTGCACTTTACTGCAACCATTTGCACAAATGCCATATCTGCTGCTGTCTGTTTGGCAATACTGGTCCTGTGCAGTCCTATCTGTTACTGTCTACACCTACACTACCGCATTGAACTTGCAACTATGAGTATTACTGCTCTACTTTTTCTGTATATAGGATTGCTGGGTTTTATCGTTTATCTTTATTTGCACTATAGGATGTCTGGGTCTATCTTTTGTCAGTATTTGCGCTACGGGTAGCATTACTGTACATAGATTGCTGTTGTTTTCCCAGCCCTATCCCTTTTGTTTTTTATATTGCGCACACCACTGAAGAGAGAAACGCCATTTCACTTCTCCTGTATGTCCTGTACGTACAGTAGTATTGACAAATAAAAATTTGAATCTTGGATATTACAACCTCAAACATTTTCTTTAAAGGGGAGGAGCTGCAATTAGTCAAGGAATTTAAGTACCTCAGCGTGATTTTAGATTCCTCCTTAAGTTAAAAAAAAACACATTAAAAAATTCAAACAATAAAAAGGTAAGGTAAAGGTAAAAAGGTAAAGCCAACTTTATTGTCAATCAATCCATACAGCCAATAATGTACAGTAGAACGAAATTACACTTATCTACAATGTTAATCACATCTAGAATCAGAGGGGTCGCTGCCATGCAAGGCGCCGACACAAATTTCCCTCCTCTGTTTGATTATTGCTGAACACCAAGCTGGACGGCAGGAAGTTCTACTTTTATATGGTCTTCGGCATGACCCGGACGGGATCATATAAAAAAAAAAAAATTCAATCTGAGAATTTTTTAACAAATTACACCATTGCTGACAGTTAATGCAGCCAAAATGTTTCTGCATGCAATGATCTTCTCACACATCGATTACTGTTTTTAACTGGTCTCTCACTGGTGTAACAATAATCAAACCCAATGAATCTTTATACAAAAAATGCCATAAAATCTTTGATAAGAAAGATCCCACATATCATTGTAAGGATCCCTGCTCATTCTGTGTGTCTGTCTCCCTCTCTCCTTGCTGATTAGTGCTCTCCCTGCAGCCCTGATCATCACATATTGCTTATCAGAGGAGCCCTTTATAAGGGAAGCTCTCCCACACGGGTGGCGGACACTGCCGAGGACACAGTCCAGGGACGGATAATTTTTTTGCACATGGGGAGTTGTTCAGAGCTCCTTGTGGGAATTCCTTATATGGGGATGTAGAGCGATGATAGTCAGGTCAGTGGTGGTAATGCACCTGTAAGCTGGTTGCCAACTGCCAATCAATCTAAAAGAAGAAGAAGAAGATGCTCTGTCTGGTCACATTAATCTCTGCACCTGTCTGTATCCTTGCTCTGCCACACATTATTGAACTTTGTCTTTGTTATGTCTGGAAACGGGGGCCAGCGGGCATATTGTCTGTATGTTGAGGGATAGCTTTAATGAAGAGCTAGCAACACGTTGGAACAAGAAGAATAAGCTAGCAGTACCGGGATACAGGTAGTGTAGCAGGCTAGTGGCGGAGAGCCAAAGACCAGGACTCCTGCCGTAGTCCCTTAATATAGGTCATGGTGTGGTGATGTCATCCATGCCTGCGTCACCCACATTCATGACATGCATGGTGGTGCGTCAATATGCCACATTCACCTACCTCCTGGGAAAAAGCCAAGAACTTAAACTGGTGATGGTTAACCGTGATTGTGGCATATTGCATGATGGTTAACACAACAAATTGTCAATAATACAGTACACATATTTGCATCATGTTGATAACATAGTGTGGTAGTATTAACTTCAAACTAGACCGTAAACCATTTCAGGTTTCCATACACCCATAACCATTACCTCTTTGAACCATTATAACAACCTGGACAACTGGGTAGACTTCAGTAAAAGTCTGCATGGTTGATATGGGTTATTCTGCCAACCCATGCTCTGTTCTAAAACATTTCAAAACAGAGTCACTTCACAGTTTAACTTCAGGGGCCTCTGACAAGCCCGGAGTTGGGGCATGGCCCTGGAGGTGCTGGATGTGGCGGAAGTGGGTGCCCTCTTACTGCAAACGCTCTCTCATCAGCAAAGTCCCAGTCCAGGTCCCACATGGCTGGGTCGGTTCCAGCGTCGCGTCTTGACCCGGAGCAGCTGCTCCTCTTACCTTCCGCAGACAACTGGCATGCCTATCTCGAACCATCGGCCATCTGGAAGGTGGCTAGCCCCAGCTGCGTGGTGATCTGCATTGGTGGTGACAGGAGCATCTGCAGGTCATCTGGGAGTTTGGAATTGGCGGACCCCGAACTTAGTCAAGCACCGTGAGTTGCTGACCTGTGGGCTTCATGTGGTGTCGCTGCTTGCTCTCTCGTCCCTGACGCTGGTTGCGGTTGTGGCGGTTTTGTGACGTTCTCACTGGCGGCAGGATGCTTTCCAGGTTGGCATTGTTCTGTGGGGTCCTGCTCGGCCATGGACTCTCTTTCCTGGAGCTGCACGGCAGTTCCATGATGCTTATGCTGGGTGAGGATCTGAGACGAGTCTGTATTATGCCCTCTCAACTCTGATGCTGGGTTGTGGTTGCGGCGGCATGTCATTCTTGCGGCAACAGGATGCGTGCCGGGTTGTATCATTCATTGGGGTCCTGCTTGGCCAAGGACTCCTCTCTCCTGCCAGCTGTACAGCGGGTTTCCTGAGGGCTTATGCCAGGCGAGGATCAGAGACGAGTCAGGATTATGCCCTCTCTCCGTGTGTTCTGCTCTCCATGTGGTTGTCAAGCTTTGGAGCGGGCTATGCTCACATCTGGTGAGATGTGCTTGCGGTCATCAGTGGTCAGCCAAAGTCCCTCGTGGTCAGGTATGGTGAAACCCTAAATATGTAGAAAAAGTTGTACCTCAAGATGTTATCAACATGCGTCCAACTACCTGGAAGGTGACTGATGGACGGACTTTGGACCTGTAGCGAACCGATTAGCGTAATGGTTCCTACTAGGCCTGATTTTGGCCAAAATTAGTTATGCTTACTGTTGTGCTGGCCATTGCTGTCCCTGGCCAGGGAGGTGCACACGGCTCAGTGCACAGGGGAACCGCAGAGTACCACACATTTCAGCATTCCCATGATGTTTCTGTTGGTACCATTGTGTTCACCTTGGTGTCCTCCAAGCAGGTCGCTCTCGCATGTTCAACGGGTTCTTCTACCGTGGTACTGTGTGAGTAGTGGAGTTTGTTGTTGTAATGCACCTAGCTGTGATGTTAGCTGGGCGGCGGCCTCAAGCTGGAACGCTAACTCCACCGCCTTCGCCAGCACACTCTCGGGTCTCAGAAAATGTCTGCCTAGCAGGGCGACGCACTTGTCGTATATATTCACAGGACCCAACGTTCTAAACACTCGCTGTCCTTGCTTCCCAGGCTATGAATCAGCAAAGGATGTAGACAAAGCTTGCTAACCTTAGTTACTGTAGGTCCATAGCTGACACGTATGTCTGGAATGACTCAAACCAGCGAGGCCATGGGAGGGGTGGCTCACCTGGGGTAGCAAGGAACGGTGATAGGAGTGCCAAACACACGTCCATCTTCAGGAAAATGTCCCGTTTTCCTCCAGAAGATGAGTTTCTTTGTCCTTGTCACCAAAATGTTATGTCTGTAAACAGGAACCAGTGGACATGTTGTCTGTGTTGAAGGATAGCTTTAATGAAGAGCTAGCAATGTATAGAACAAGCAGGAACAAGCTAGCAGTACCGGGTATCAGGCAGTATAGTAGGCTAGAGGCGGAGCGCTAAAGACCAGGGACTCCTGACGTTAGCCCCTTAATATAGTCATGGCGTGGTGACCGTCATTTGTGCCTGCTTCACTACGTCCGTGACGTGGCATGGAGGTGCATCAATATGCCACAGTCTTGCCTGTCATGTTTGACCTCTGCTTGCCCTAGACCCAGCTACCTGCTTTCTGCCTCTATGCCTCTGCGTGTCTGTTAAACTACTGCCGTGTGTTTGACCCCACTCCCTCAGCTCTTGGACTTTGGACCTTGGATTTGGATATTCCTGGATTTTGTGCACATCATCACTCCCCACAAGTCGACTTACCCACCATGTGTATATCATTGCTCCCTGCACCATTCTCCTCTACACTCAGGCCTGGCCAGCCTGTCTCCTGCACTTGCCCCACAGCATTCCCCACAGCACCTCTGCACTCTCACCGCTGACAACCAGCTCCCCAGCCTGGAGAATCTCCGCCCTGTTCGAGCTGTTCTCCTTGGATGAGCTGAAAGCATAACTCAGTATTATATTCTCATCATTACACATTCAAGTATTACTTATCCCTGTCTCTGCTCTCCCCTACAGGGTTGCCAGATCCTCGTCACAATATTCATCACCATTATTGCACAATATTGTAATAAAGATCATTGTTTCTCTCTGCAAACTGTTTCCAACTGTGTTGCTTTAGGGTCTAACCTTCTGTACCTTGTCAGTACATGACCAGCAGATTGGACCCACCGGACCAGGATGGAAGCACAACCCCCCCCCCCCCGCCCCCAAGTTAGTGTTCTGGAGCAACGTTTTGACCAACTACCTACTCAAAACAGGTAATCTTGAATGAAATTATGAAATTGTCTGAGTGCCTCACTAAACTTGAGGGGGTCAACGCAGCTGTTCGGGTCGTTCACTGATGTTTTCCACACGCTGCATTTCAACCGGTCGGGTTGCGAGGCACAGCGGGTTTTTGTTAGTTTCAGCTTGTTTTTGCATAGCTGTCCCTGGCAATTTTTCCTCTGACTGAAGCTGGATTAGCTTTCTCACAGGGTTACTCGATGCACACACCCTCTTCTGGGCCCAGGCAATATAATTCAGGGGTCCAATTACCCAGCGTACACTATGACTGATTCACTAATGAATTTCTGAGCATTTTTGGCCTCTCTGGCTGGGAAGGGAGCGCATCCACCCAGCTCATGGACATCGTCAGGGGGAGAGAACCACCAGTGGAGCACTCGGTCAAGTTCCGGGTTCTCACAACTGAAGTGGGGTAGGATGATTGTGCTCTTCGCTCGGTCTATACTCATAGCTGAATACTTCCCTCCAGGACGAGCTTGCCCGCTCCAAGATGAACCCGAGACATAGAAGATTTAATATCTTTTGTAGTTAAGCTAGGCAAACAGGCTGCGGCAACATTCAAGGGAACGGCAGTCGGTTCTCGCACCACACCGCACTCCTCTTCTTCTCACCTGCAATCCCCGCACTCCGTTGGCCACTGTCTCTTCCGATGCACTGGAGCCTATGGCGATGGGCAGCCCCAAACTCGCCCCCATGGAAAAGCGCCGACGCTACGAGGAGGGACTGTGTCTGTACTGCGGTTAAAGCCAGTCATGCACGTTGCCACTGTCCCGTTAAAGTAAAAGACCAAGCCTGTCCGTAACTGTAGCGGACCTGATTGGCGAACGTTATCATTTTTGTTATCCATCAGATTACTGCTCAAGCACTGAGTGTGTTGAGCCACGCTTTAATTGATTCCCAGGGCAGAGCAAAGGCTTCATTTCTGAGGGACTTGACAACCCGTTTAAATCCTGTGCATTAATCTTCTCCAACCTCTGAAAGTAATCACCATTTCCGGCCACCCCCCTTTGCGGGTTCTCCAAACAAACAGTCCCTCTTGCCTTGTTAGCTTCCGGTAACCACCACGAAAAACCTGCCCTTCCTGGTTATCCCCATTTCCTTCTCCCCAATTGTTCTAGGGTACCCCTGGTTGATGACTCATAAGATAAGATAAGATAAGATAAGAAAAGATAAGCCTTTATTAGTCCCACAACGCGGGAAATTCCAGGAATTGCAACAGCACAGGGACTAGCAACATAGAGCAACAATCAGAAGGCAAGAAAAAAAAAAGCAAGAGCAGCTAATATACTATGTACATATTACTATAAATATATATATACACAGACACACCAGTGCAAGAGCATGTAGCTGGATGGAATAAATATATGAGTATATAAACACACAGTGCGGAGCATTGTAGCTAGATGGAATAAACATAATGGGATATACAGATAAACCACCCACACGTACGGAGCATTGCAGCTAGGTGGAATAAATATATAAATATACTGTATAAACACACACAGAGCGGAACATTGTAGCTAGATGGAATAAATATATAGATATATAAATATAAACACAACCCAGTGCGGAGGCATTGTAGCTAGATGGAATAAGTCTGTAAATATAAAACAGACACAGTGCAGAGCAATCGTTGCTAGATGGGATGAAACAGCACAAACCGTCTACTTAGGTCTCTACATGGTATGATTATGTGCCCATACATATTCTCACCCTCCATAGCGACCGGTATTTTCCTAGCTTGTATGCCGGAGGGGCCATTGTGTAAGTCTATTGCATCTTTTGCATTCAAAAAACTACTAGGCATGTTACGTCTTTTTGCTATCTCTGCGAGCAGCTTGCTTAGGTTGTACACTCTGACAGCCGTTGGTAGGAAGGACCCTGCGAAACCTCTCGGTTGTGCACCTGGGATGATGTAGTCTGCTGCTAAATGAGCTCCTCAGTGCAATCAGTATGTCCTGCATAGGGTGGAACTCGGACTCCAGCAGAGATGGACAGTTTAGCCACCGTCCTTCTCTCTTCTATCTCCTCACAGGGTCAAGGCGCCTGCCCCAGGACAGAGCTAGTTTTCTTGATCAGTTTGTTCAGTCTCTTCCTATCGGCTGCGGTAATGCCACTGCCCCAGCAGACCACTCCAAAAGTGATGGCTGATGCCACCACCGTGTCATAGAATGTCTTCAGCAGCAACCCTTGTACACCAAAGACCTGAGTCTCCCTCAGTAGGAACAAGCCTGCGCTGTCCCTTCTTGTAGAGTGCGTCAGTCTTGTGTGACCAGTCTAGTTTATTGTTCAGTTGAACACCCAGGTACTTGTAGGCTGTCACATCTCGATGTCTGTTCCCTGTATATTTACTGGTGCTGTGAGGGGCTGTCCTTGCCTGCGGCAGTCACACCACCAGCTCCTTAGTTTTTCTCGCGTTGATCTGGAGGCTGTTCCGATAGGCACCAGTCTACGAAGTCCTGGATAAGCCCTCTGTACTCAGCTTCATCTCCATTGGAGATGAGGCCAACGATCGCAGAGTCATCAGAGAACTTCTGTAGATGGCAGTGTGTTGTGTTGTGTGAGAAGTCCGCAGTATAAAGGACTGAGCAGGAAGGGAGCCAAACACCGTTCCCTGGGGGGCCCCTGTGCTACCGATGATCGTGTCGGACACACAGTCCCGGGTTCTCACAAACTGAGGCCGGTTCGTGAGGTAGTCCAGAATCTATGATGACAGGTGCTTGTCCACCCCTGCGCGCAGCAGCTTGTCCTTCAGGATCATCGGTTGGATGGTGTTGAAAGCATTGGAGAAGTCAAAGAACATGATCCTCACCACATTCCCGGGCTTCTCCAGGTGGGACAGAGAACGGTGAAGGAGGAAGATCACCGCATCCTCCACCCCAACGCCATGCTGGTAGGCGAACTGGAGTGGATCCATCGCTGGTTCCACCAGGGGGCGGAGGTGAGCAAGGAGGTGAGCAAGGAGCAGTCTCTCCAGGGTCTTCATCAAGTGGGACGTCAAGGCCACCGGTCTGTAGCTGTTCAGGTCTTTGGGGTGGGAAGTTTTTGGTACAGGTACCACACAAGATGTTTTCCACAGCTGTGGTACCCTCCCCAGCTTCAGGCTCAGGTTGAAGATGTACGCCACAATCCCACTAGCTGGTTCTGCACAGGGACTTGAGGAGCTTTGCGATGATGCCGTCCCGGTCCCTTCACCCCTTCCCTCGCCTTGATCTTCCTCAGCTCCGTCCTCTCCTGGGTCTTGGTCAGGGTCAGGATGGGGGCTGTGTGTTGGGAGTGGGGGGGTGTTGATGGAGTGGGGGTGGGGCAGCAGGACTTGATGTCTTTAGAGGCAGCAGTGGTTGTTGTGCAGTCAGGGGGGAGGGCGGTTGGTCAAACCTATTTGAAAAACAGATTCAGATTGTTCGCCACTCCCTGACCACCCGTGGCCTGGGGGGAGGTATTCTGGAGCCCAGAGATGGTTTTGAGGTTTCTTCAGACCCCGCTGATGTCGCTCTGTTGCAGCTTGTCCTCCATCATAATCCTGTCATCGACTGGTGTTAAGGGGTAGTTAGTTTCTTGGAGACCCTATTGTACGGCGGCCTTTCTACACGGTCCGCAGCTTACTTTCCCGTCCTTCCGTCCAGACCCCAGCTCCTGTGCCCCCGGACCCATCTAAAGTTTGCCCAGAATATCACAATTTGGCTCTGGTATTTAGTAAGGTTAAGGCCCTGTCTCTTCCCCCACACCAACCCTATGTCTGCGCCATTGAGCTCCAGTAGGGGGCCTCATTACCATCAAGTAAGCTTATAGCCTGTCTGCCACAGAAAGGGAGGCCATGGGAAAAATACGTGAAGGTATCATTGGCTGCTGGGTTAATCCGTCATTCATCATCAGCGTTGGGAGCAGTTTCTTCTTTGTGGGCAAGAAGGATGGCTCTCTGCGTTCGTGTATTGATTTCAGGAAACAGAATAACATCACCGTCAAAGACAAGTACCCCGCTTCCCCTCTTAAATTCAACTTTTGATCTGTTTCAGCGCTCCACCATCTATTCTAAACTGTATCTCTGCAATGCATATCACCTCATCAAAATCAGAGAGGGGGACCAGTGGAAGACGGCCTTTAAAACACATTTGGGCCAATTCAATTAGTGTTATGCCGTTTGGCCTCACCAGCACCCCTGTGATCTACCAGCACATGATAAACGATGTGCGTGGGGACTTTCTGAACTCATATTTGTGTTTGGGTACCTGGATGACATCCTCATTTTTTCTCGTTCCCCAGAAGAACATTGGGTTTATGTCAGGACAGTTCTCCAGCGCCTCCTAGAGAACAGCTCTATGTGAAGCGAAGAAGTGTGAGATTCATGTCAGCAAACACCACATTCCTCAGCTTTATTATGGCTGATTCCAAGGGCTGATGGCTGATGGCTGATGGCTGATTAGGGCTGATTCCAAGATGGCCACGCCACCTGTGTTTCTGGCTGCTGGTCGTTTCCGCTGTTTGTCCTGTTTTTGATTGTGTTTATTGTCGTCTGGATTATATACAATCAGCCATTGTTTATGATCGCCAAGTGCTGCTGGATATTCGATCTTCCATGGTGGGGTTTGGCTGTCATAATCAGGAGGGAAGATTCTTCCATCGGTCTCTGCGTCTGCAACTTCCCGTTGGTACCTGGGATCCCCGCTGTGGTTGTACCGGCAGAAAGCGATCCAAATCTCGGAGAAGACGTGCAGGTGCCGTGATGAAATCCAGAAGGCTTGCTCGGCTTCGCCGTCTTGCTCGCTCCACCGCATTTTCTCCTAATGCTGCAGCTGGCCTCTTTCCTGGATCCTGGCCCTCGGGTGTGCCCGGAGTGAGGCCATCATTTCTCCGGCCTGTTTTCCCTGTTCTACTGTGTCAACCGGCCTTCTCCCTGCTCCGAACCAGGAAATCCCCTGCAGGTAGTGGGTGCCTACGTCAACTTTCACCGGCCCCCATTCCCGGTGAGACTGCTGCTGTGACAGAGCCCATCCAGTTGGCGTTGCTTAACACACGTTCCATCGCAAATAAATCATTCTTTTTGAATGATTTATTCATTACTACAGGGCTGGACTTTTTATTTCTTGTTGAGACTTGGCAGAGAAGTGAGGAATTTACCTCCTTAATTGAACTTTGTCCACCGGATTGTACCTTCTCCTGTGCTCGAGGATTGACAGGCCGCGGCGGTGTCTGGCCATTGTGAACTGGAGCCGCTTCGTTACACGGACGGTGAGCCATGGAACTTTTTCATCGTTTGAACTGATGATTTTAAAAATTGGCTTCTCAAACCCATTTTTATTGTGTTTTAATTTACTGCCCTCCAGGAGTTAATGCCTCCTTTTTATCTGAGTTTAACGACTTTTTTTAACTTCTGTTATTAAATTTGAGCGGATTTTATACTTGGAGATTTTAATTTGCATATTAATGATCCCAATGACAGTTTTGCAGTGAATTTCTTGGGTATTATTTGAATCATTTAATTTTGTTTTGTGTCTATCTGGTCCTACGCATATAAAAGGAAATACACTTGATCTTGTTTTTACACTCGGTCTTAATGTGAATAATGTTCAGACTAAGGAGCTTCTTGTGTCAGACCATTTTTGTTGTTCTTTTTAATTTATCATTTAAAATCAGTCTGTTACACTGCAAGCGGGTAAAATGCTCTCGTGTCATTGACCAGTTTTCAGCTGTGAAATTTTCTGCTGCCTATGACAGCAGTGTGGCTTTATCCTCTGATGACGGCCACTGAGAGCTTGGTCTGCTCTATTTAACTCACACTGTTCAAGCATCTTAGATGTAGTTGCTCCCTTTAAAAACCAGGACTGTCCATGCTGTTAATTCATCCCCCTGGTAAAATGATGATCTCTGATGTTTTAGACGTAAATGTCGGAGGATGGAAAGACTGTGGAAGTCCACTAAACTTGAGGTGCATCGATTGTACCTTAAGGAACTGTTAATTGAATTTAACAATATGATAAAAATGGCAAGAACTTCTTATTTTTCCAACATCATCTCCTCCAATAGTAACAATACAAAGATCCTCTTCAGTACAATAGACAGTATAGTTAAACCTGTTAGTTCTGCTCCCCCTGTTTATTCAATTAATGACTGTAACAAGTTTCTTTACTTTTTTGTTGACAAGGTCACTGCTGTTAGGGCTGGTTTTACTCATTCCTTTCCCCTAATCCTTGATTGTTCTAACAGGCAGGCCTTTTTAAGTGATTTTACCCCAATTTCTTTTGAGGATTTGTTAGTGTTGGTGAGTTCCATGAAATCCTCCTCCTGCGTTTTAGATATTTTGCCTTCCTCAATGTTAAAAGAGGTAATGGGCTCAGTGGGTACGTCTTTGGTTAATATCATTAATGGTTCACTTGAATCTGGTTGTGTACCCCTCGTATTTTAAACATGCAGTTGTGCAGCCACTTTTAAAAAAAAACTAACCTTGATCCATCTGTTTTTAAAAACTTCAGGCCAATTTCTAAGCTTCCTTTTATTTCTAAACTTTAAAAAAAGTTGTTGCAAGCAGCTGACAGACTTTCTGATTGAACACAATGTTTTCGACAATTTCAGTCAGGTTTTCGTCAGAAACACTCGCCAGAGGACCGCTCTTCTCAGGGTGTCAAATGATATTTTAATGTCATCAGACTCTGGCAAATGCTATGTTTTAGTGTTATTAGATCTTACTGCAGCATTTAATACTATTGATCATTGTATTTTGTTACAAAGGCTTAGAGATTGGGTAGGTATTTCTGGAAAGCTCTGGATTGGTTTTTCTCCTACCTTTCTGGTAGGAGTTTTTCCATGGCTGTTGGCTCTTATTCATCTGACTCTGCTCCTTTAACCTGTGGGGTGCCTCAGGGTTCTATTCTGGGTCCACTTTTATTTGCCCTATATATGCTGCCACTTGGTTCTATTATCAGCAAATTTAAAGGTGTGTCTTATCACTGCTACGCTGACGATTTACAGCTACTTTTCTCTTTTAAGCCTGACCATGTTGACCAATTTAAAAATTAATTCATGATTGTCTGTCTGCAATTAAGGACTGGATGTCTAGTAACTTTTTGCAACTTAATGCTGATAAAACTGAAGTCCTTATTGTAGCACCTGATAATCTAATTCCTAAGTTGGTTAATAGCATTGTGTGGTCTATATTAATCATATATTCCATAACCTACATGTGTTGAAGCATGTGAGAATGTTTTGGTGATTACATATGTAAGGCGACTTCACACTCAGAACAGGACAAAGACTCTCAACCGCCAGTGAAGAACAAAGACCTTCCCAGACACTGCGGTGGAGACCGGAGGAGCTGCCCTCACCCCAGGGCCATGAGGAGGAGTACGAAGACAATGGGGGGATAAGATAATGAGGGATGTCAGCTTTTTGATATGCATGTCTTTTGTTATGTGCAAGTATAAGTCATAGAGCCGAAGTTGATCGGTGTCTTTTTCCTTCTTCTGCTGCTGCACTAGGATGAGACTTGTTAGAGGAGCTGATAATAAACTTTGGTTTATATATCACATCGCCTCGTTCTTCCAAGCATCTTCTACAATTGGTTCATTAAGCTCTAACGTACGGTCTAATCTAAAAAATCTTGGTGTCATTTTCGATCAGTCGATGAGTTTTGATCAGCATGTCAATCTCTGACCCGGAGTTATTTTTTCCACCTTAGGAATATATCCAGAATTAGGTCATTTGGTTTTCCTACATTCAGTTAGAAATCATTATTCATGCCTTTGTTTCTTCACGTTTGGACTACTGTAATGCTGTTTTTACATGTCTTAGCAAATCCTCTTTCACAACCGCCTACAGTTAGTCCAGAACACTGCTGCTAGATTACTAAACTAGGTCAGTAGAATTCTGTCATAACACTCCTGTTTTGGCCTCCTTGCATTGGCTTCCTGTAAATTATAGAATTGATTTTAAAGTTCTTGTTCTTACTTACAAAGCCATTCATGAAGAAGCACCTTTTTATATTAGTGACCTGCTCTCTCTACACCAGCCCAGCAGGTCTCTCAGGTCTTCTCATCAGAATCTATGGTAGTCCCTAGTACTAGTCTCAGAACCAAAGGCGATAGAGCCTTTGCTGCTGTTGCTCCCAGACTGCGGAACTCCTTGCCTTTTGAACTTAGATCTTCCATTGGTGTTTTTAAGAAGCAACTAAAGACCCACCTTTTTATCCTGGCTCTTTAATTAACTATGTGCTGATTGTATTTTTATGTGCTTTTACTGTCTTCTTTGTTTTTTTTACTGTTTTATGTGCCTGTGTTTTTATTTTGTTTTTTACCCTGTTAAGCGGTTCCAAGGTTGTCATAGCCAGGAGCGGCACAGGGGTTAAGCTCCCAGTGCTTATAAAATGCTCCTTATGGCGTGCGTCTCGGAAAGCCTCTGACAACTAAGTCCAACTCCTAGCCTGCCCGTGTGGTTTAGTCTCTAAGCCCGGCGGAACTGCTTTTACTAATAGGAGAAGGGGCGAGGGCGGATCTCTGGCGCCTTAAAACAGATGCTTCGGGTAGATGGCGGCTCGTCAACCTGGGAAGGTAGCCCATCTAGGGGAAGGTAAACCCTGATTTCAAACCTCTGCTGCCTTGCGGCACACCCGGTCACAGGAAAGGCTTCGGGAGTCAACTCTGAGGAAAAATCCGGAAGTCGGAAGTCCCTAAGGCAGTTCTCTGTTGTGCTCAACGTCGTTCTGGCAGCTCCTGCGACGGTGCTGGTGCCAAACTGTAGCAGCCCTGCTGTTCCTTTGGATTCATCAGTGACGTGGAGAGGGGGGGACATTCTGCATGGGCAACATCTTGTCCTCATATCTTCCTGCCCAGGCTTGAATCCTACCAACGCCCAACGCTGGAAGGTAGAACACCAGATCACTGGAGAGGACACTCCAGCTTGCCTTTGGTGTAGACAAAACACTGGGAATGACAGTTACTGGTTATAAGCCACCGCTCAATTGGCGTAGAGCGCGGCGCCAGGGGTTGTTCCCCACGGTGGGAGGGATCATCGGATCTCACTAGACAGCTACCGCCCGCCTCAAGCTGGGCAGCCCCCAGCCAATAAGGTGTTGTCCCACCACAGCCTGCTTTCCTCATTGGGTGCATGGGGATGAGGAAGAAGTCTGAACGGCAGGCTGAGAACTTTCGCACCAGGCAAGACAAAAAAACAAAGAGACCAACTTTAAACTCGGAACTCGGAACGCCCCGCACTATGATGACAGGACTCGTTGCTAACCTCAAGGACATCAACGACGCCAGGAAGACTGCCATCATCAATATGAGCTGAAGAGACTGGAAGTGGATATTGCCACTCTCCAGGAAACACGGTTGGCTGACGCAGGCACACTGAGAGAGAAGGACTACATGTTCTACTGGCAGGGAAAGAGCAGTGACGAACACAGGGAACACGGAGTGGGCTTCGCAGTGAAGAACACCTTGCTGAAGATGGTGGAACCGGGCAGCAATGGCTCTGCACGACTCCTCACCCTCCGCCTCAACACCACTCAAGGCCCAGTCACCCTCGTCAGTGTGTATGCCCCAACACTGACAGCCACACCAGAGGCAAAAGACGAGTTCTACGAGAATCTCACAACAACTGTCAGGATCATCCCCAACTCTGAACAACTCATTCTCCTTGGAGACTTCAATGCCAGAGTGGGTGCTGACCACGACTCCTGGCCCTCCTGTCTTGGACCATTTGGCGTGGGCAGAATGAACGACAACAGACAGCGGCTGCTCGAGTTCTGCACTTATCACGATCTGTGCATCACAAACTCGTTCTTCAAGACCAAGCCCCAACACAAGGTTACCTGGCGACATCCGCGCTCAAAGCACTGGCACCAGCTGGACTTGATCCTGACCAGGCGCACCTCACTGAAGAATGTGCTAATCACCCGTTCATTCCAGAGTGCAGATTGCGACACAGACCATTCATTGGTGTGTTGCAAGGTCAAGCTGCAGCTGAAGAAATTCCATCATGCTAGACAGCCTGGAAAGGCATGGATTGACACCAGCAAGATGGCCCAACCAGAACTTGTTGAGCGGTTTGCCTCCACCTTTGAGAAGGAACTTGGTGTACCACAAGAAGGAGAATCTGCAAAGCAGAAGTGGGAAGAGCTGCGGAACACCATCCACCGCACAGCCTTGGCTACCTTTGGGACGAAGACCTCGAAGTCACAGGACTGGTTTGATGCCAAGTTGACCGAGATGACCCCCGTCATTGAAGCCAAACGCTCAGCTCTTGCCGAGTACAAAACGTACCCAAACGAGAAGAATCTCCAGATTCTCAGGGCTGCAAGAAGCAAAGTTCAGCAGACTGCTCGGCGCTGTGCCAACGAGTACTGGACTCAGCTCAGCCAAGACATTCAAACCGCTGCCATAACAGGGAATATCCGTGGTATGTACGATGGCATCAAGAAAGCACTTGGTCTGGCTCAGAGCAAGATGGCCCCCCTCAAATCCTCCACTGGGGAGATGATCACAGAAAAGAACAAGCAGATGGAGAGATGGGTGGAACACTACTCCGACCTCTACTCCAGACAGAACACTGTGACACCGTCAGCCCTTGATGCCATCGATTGCCTGCCATCCATGGACGAACTTGATGCCGACCAACCATCGACAAACTCAGCAAGGCCATTGATAGCTTGGCCGCTAGCAAGGCACCTGGCAACGACGGCATACCCCCCGACCTGATCAAGCACTGCAAGACCGCCCTACTGCTGCCATTACATGACGTCCTCTGCCAGTGCTGGAAGGAAGATGCCGTACCACAGGACATGAGGGATGCCAAGATCATTACCCTCTACAAAAACAAAGGGGAGAGAAGCGACTGCAACAACTACAGGGGCATCTCCGTCCTCAGCGTTGTTGGCAAAGTCTAAGCAAGAGTTGTTCTCGTTCGTCTACAGAAGCTTGCCAAACGTGTCTACCCCGAGTCTCAGTGTGGCTTCCGCGCTGAGCAATCGACGGTAGACATGATATTCTCCATCCGCCAACTCCAGGAGAAATGCAGAGAACAGAACATGCCCCTGTACGTCGCCTTCATCGACCTCACCAAAGCGTTCGATCTGGTCAGCAGAGAGGGCCTTTTCAAGATCCTGCCAAAGATAGGATGCCCACCAAAGTTGCAAAGCCTCATCGAATGGTTTCACACCAACATGCAGGGGATAGTGCAGCACTACGGCAACGTCTCAGAGCCATTCAACATACGCAGTGGAGTGAAACAGGGCTGTGTACTTGCGCCAACCCTCTTTGGGATTTTCTTTGCTATGCTCCTGAGGCATGCCTTCAGCACAGCAACAGAGGGAATCTACCTGCACACAAGATCTGACGGCAGGCTTTTCAACCTCGCCTGCCTGAAAGCCAGAACCAAAGTACGCGAGGCTCTAATCAGAGACATGCTGTTCGCAGACGACGCTGCAGTCGTGACCCACACACAGCAGGAGCTTCAGACCCTGATGGACCGCTTCTCCTAGGCATGCAAGGACTTCGGGCTTACCATCAGCCTGAAGAAGACTAACGTCTTGGCGCAAGGCACGAAAGCACCACCAACCATCACCATCGACGACTACGAGCTGGAGGTCGTGAATCAGCACCTCCTCCCACCAGTCTGTTAAGCTGATTAAGTTTGCGGACGACACCACCCTCATCGGGCTCATCTCCAACGGTGACGAGTCCGCCTACAGGGAAGAGGTGGCCCAGCTGGTGTCCTGGTGCAGCCACAGCAACCTGCAGCTGAATGCTCTGAAGACAGCGGAGATGATTGTGGACTTCAGGAAAGTCACATCCCCCCTGCCCCCCCTCACCATCACAGGCTCTCCCATCACCTTTGCAGATTCTTTCCGCTTCTTGGCACCACCATCACCCGAGACCTCAAATGGGAGCCAACCATCAGCTCCCCTCATCAAAAAGGCCCAGCAGAGGATGTTCTTTCTGCGGCAGCTGAGGAAGCTCAAGCTACCCACCAAGATGTTAGTGCAGTTCTACACGGCCATCATCGAGTCCATCCTCACCTCCTCCATAACTGTGTGGTACGCAGGAGCCACTGCCAGGGACAGACTAAGCTGCAGCGTGTCGTGTGCACTGCTGAGAAGGTGATAGGCTGCAAGCTCCCATCTCTCCAGGACCTGTACATCTCCAGGACCCGGAGGCGTGCTGGCCGGATCATAGCCGATCCTTCACATCCTGGTCACATGCTGTTTGCCCCCCTCCCCTCAGGTAGAAGGCTTCGGTCCATTCGGACTAAAACCTCTCGGCACATGAACAGCTTTTTCCCCTCTGCCATCAGACTGCTGAACACTAAGTGACTTTTGACTCTCGTGCACTATGTACAGCAGCTCAACCAGACTCATGTCATTCATCACTGTTTTTCTGTTGCATTATTGACTGCACTATGTGGTACTTCACATTATCTGCTACATGCTAATTTTTTAAACTGCCTTGACTAGTACTACTCAATATTACTAGTATTATTATTATTATTACTTATTATTACTTATTTTTCTACACTTATTGCACGTTTCTAGTCCTTTAGTTTTTTAGTTTATCCCTTTTTCTCATTATGTTTTTAATGTTGCAGCATGGCACCGAGACAAATTCCTAGTTTGTGTATCACATGAACAATGGCAATAAACCTGATTCTGATTCTGAGTTCACGTACCTGGGGTCCACGATCAGCAGCAACCTCTCCCTTGATACAGAGATCGACAAGAGGATTGGAAAATCAGCCTCCACACTCGCTCGCCTTACCACACGAGTGTGGGAGTATCCCAAACTCTCTGTCAAGACGAAGATGGCAGTGTACAACGCCTGCGTCATCAGCACACTGCTCTATGGGAGTGAGACGTAGACAACATACGCCCGGCAGGAAAAGAGACTGAACTCTTTCCACTTGCGCTGCATTCGCCGTATCCTGGAGATATCCTGGCAGGACAAAGTGCCCAACACAGAAGTTCTGTCCCGTGCCGGCCTTCCCTCCATGTTCACTCTACTCAGGCAGCGCAGGCTCCGCTGGCTAGGCCACGTTTACCGTATGGAGGATGGCAGAATCCCCAAAGACGTCCTCTACGGAGAACTGGCGACTGGCAGGAGAGACATTGGCCGCCCACAGCTGCGCCTTAGAGATGTCTTCAAGAGAGACATGAAGGCCCTGGAGATCAACACAGAGTGCTGGGAGGACCTTGCAATGGACCGCTCCAAATGGAGAGGCACCTTGACCAGACAGCTCAAGGCGGGTGAAGAGAGACTGACTGCTGCAGCAGATGAAAAAAGGACCCGCAGGAAGAACCGCCACAGCTCCAGCAGCACGGAGACCACCCACAAGTGCGACCTGTGTGACAGGGACTGCCATTCGCGCATCGGCCTGTTCAGCCACAGGCGGTGCTGTTCCAGCAGAGTAGACGTTTAGGATTCTCTTCCATGGTCATCATAGACCGACGGAGGCCGACTGACCCTGTTAAGCACTTTGTGACTGTGTCTGTGAAAGGTGCTCTATAAATAAACTTATTATTATTATTATTATTATTATTATTATTATTATTGTCATCTCCCAGGGTCATGTTGAACCCAACCCCGAGAAGATTAAAGCAGTTACTGACTGGCCTGTTCCCTCCTCCTGCAAACAGCTTCAGCAATTCCTGGGGTTTGCTAATTTTTACCATCACTTCATCAGAAATTACAGCTCCATTGCCCTCCTGCTCACCACCCTGTCATGTGCAAAGGTCCCTTTCTGCTAGGCTCAAGAGGCGAGTGAGGCCTTCTTCCAGCTTAAGTCCCACTTCTCGGAGACCCCGATCCTGATCCAGCCTGGTTTGAGTTGTCAGTTTATTGTAAAGGTGGATGCCTCTGATACTGGGGTGGGGGCAGTTTTGTTGCAGCACTCAGTGGCCGACAATAAAATTGTGCTTGTGCATATTATGCATATTTGCATTTTTTGTGCATATTTCTTTCTGTGCTTATCCCCGGCTGAGAGAAAGTATGACGTCTTCGCCCGGGAGCTGCTGGCAGTTATGTTGGCCCTGAAGGAATGGTGTCATTGGTTAGAGGGGTCCGCCCAGCCAATCCTAGTGTGGACAGACCATAAAAACCTGGAATACATCAGATCGGTTAAGAGGCCGTTGAACCCCCGGCAGGCTAGGTGGGCCCTATTCTTCACCAGATTCTCCTTCACGCTCATCTACAGGCCCGGCTCCAAAAAACACCAAGCCAGACGCCCTGTCACGCCAGTTTATGGCTGAGTCACCCATTCCAAGTTTGGACACCATTGTTTCAGAAGCCATCACTGCTGGGGCACTTAAATGGGACATCGAGCGGTCAGGGATCCCCAGGCCACCGACCCAGATCCAGGGGAGGGGGGGTCCACTGATCTGGTTATTTGGTCCTGCGGCCGTGAAGGGAGATGTGATCCACTGGCTCCATACAAACAAACTCCTGTCACCCGGGAGTAGCTAGGACCTTCTCCTCGCTCCAGCGCTCCTTTTGGTGGCCCTCGATGGAAAATGATGTCCGGGACTACATCAAGGCCTGCCCCCACTCTTCTGCCGGAAAGTCCCTCACTACCCCTCCTATTGGTCTGCTTCAACCCCTCCCTGTCCCCAATTGCCCCTGGTCCAATATTGACCTGGAATTTGTGACAGTCCTTCTTCCCTCCAACAGGCACACCATTATCCTCACCATGATTGAGAGATTCTCCAAAGCTGCACATTTTATTCCCCTCAAGAAGCTCCCTTTAGCTTTGGAGGCGGCTCAGCTCCTGACCAACTATGTAGTGAGGTTAAACGGGATCCCACTCAACATTGTCTCTGACCGTGGACCCCAGTTCATCTCCCAGGTGTGCTGGATGTTTTGCAAATCAATTGGTGCCCATTTTAGTCTCTCCTCAGGCTACCATCCCAGACCAATGGGCAGAGCGAGCACGCAAATCAGGAGCTAGAGGCCATGCTCTGCTGTGTGATGGCAGCAGACCCATCGGTATGGCGCACGTACATGCCATGGATTGAATACACCCACAATTCTTCCATGTCCACAGCCACCGGTTTTTCCCCCTTCGAGGCCTTGCTAGGGTACAACCCCCCTTGCTTTCCATCTCGGAGGAGATTGTTGTCCCTTCCATCGTGGCCCATAGCCAAGTGTAAGCGCTTCTGGAGGGACACCAAGGCTGCTCTGCTCAGGTCGGTCGAGGAGAATTCAAGGTGGGCAAGTCAGAGGAGGCATCCTGCTCCCACTTACGCGCTCGGCCATAGGGTGTGGTTGTTCACAAGAAATTTCCCCCTCAAGACTGAGTCTAAAAAGCTCGCCACCCCAGTTTGTCGGGCCCTTCACCATCCAGGCCCTTGTTAACCCCTCTTCAGTCCACCTCGACCTGCTCTTTGCTCCGTGTCTGTCCCACCTTCCATATCTCACACATAAAGCCAGTGTTCACAAGCTCCCTGTGTCCTCCTTCCAAACCACCTCCACCCCAAAGATGATTGATGGAGGACTCGTGTATGCGGTGACACTCATTCTGGATGCTCACCGCAGTTTTTGGTAGATTGGAAGCGGTATGGGCCAGGGGAGAGATCATAAATTCCCCGGTCCTTTATTACGGACAACTCCCTCATCACAGACAACTCCATCAACATCATCCTGACAAGCCCTGTGTTACGCCAGGAAGCGTTCATTTAGGGGAGTACTGTAAGGATCCCTGCCCGCTCTGTGTGTCTATTTCCCTCTCTCCTTGCTGATTAGCGCACTCCCTGCAGCCTTGATCATCACCTGTTGCTAATCAGAGGAGCCCTTTCAAAGGGCAGCTCTCCCACTGCTCTGTCTTGTCACATCAGACTCTGCACCTGTCTGTATCCTTGCTCTGCTAATCATTATTGAACTTTGTCTTGCCTGTCGTGTTTGAACTCTGCTTGCCTTAGACCCAGCTACCTGCCTTCCACCTCTGTGCCTTTGCTCGTCTGTTAAACTACTGCCGTGTTTTGGCCCCCCGTCAGCCCTCTGACTTTGGACCTTGGATCACGGACTTGGATTTGGATATTCCTGGATTTGTGCACATCATCACTCCCCACAAGTAAGTCGACTTACCACCATGTGTATATCCTGCTCCTGCACGATCTCCTCTGCACTCAGGCCTGGCCAGCCTGTCTCCAGTACTTCCCCCACAGTGTTCCCCGCAGCACCTCTGCACTCTCACCGCTGACAACCAGCTCCCCAGCCTGGAGAATCTCCACTGTTTTTGAGCTGTTCTCCTTGGATGAGCCTGTAAGCATAACTCAGTATTATATTCTCATCATTACCCATTCAGTATTACTTATCCCTGTCTCTGCTCTCCCTTCTCTTAAAAAACTACTCTCTTAAAAAACTACTGTTGAGATTTGCTAAAGGGCGCAGGGCAAAATTAACAGTGGAAAGGTGTGGACTATGCGTCTTTTGCGCCTGGCCTCATTGCATACGTGTTTGTGAGAGTTGTCACCATCCGCCCCGATCTGCTCCAGGACAAGCTGTCCCTGCTCAACGTGCCTGACTCCCTCTGCAGGTGGATCACCGACTTCCTGACGGACCGGAGGCAGCATGTGCGGCTGGGGAAGTCTGTCTCGGACTCTGTTAGCATCAGCATTGGATCACCCCAGGGCCGTGTACTTTCCCCCCTACTCTTCTCCCTTTATACCAACTCCTGCACCTCCTCCCACCAGTCTGTTAAGCTGATTAAGTTTGCGGACGACACCACCCTCATCGGGCTCATCTCCAACGGCGACGAGTCCGTCTACAGGAAAGAGGTGGCCCAGCTGGTGTCCTGGTGCAACCATAACAACCTGCAGCTGAATGCACTGAAGACTGCAGAGATGATTGTGGACTTCAGGAAAGTCACAACCCCCCTGCCCCCCCCCTCACCATCACAGGCTCTCCCATCACCATTGCAGATTCCTTCCGCTTCTTGGGCACCACCATCACCCGGGACCTCAAATGGGAGCCAACCATCAGCTCCCTCATCAAAAAGGCCCAGCAGAGGATGTTCTTTCTGCGGCAGCTGAGGAAGCTCAAGCTACCCACCAAGATGTTAGTGCAGTTCTACACGGCCATCATCGAGTCCATCCTCACCTCCTCCATAACTGTGTGGTACGCAGGAGCCACTGCCAGGGACAGACTAAGGCTGCAGCGCGTCGTGCGCACTACTGAGAAGGTGATCGGCTGCAAACTCCCATCTCTCCAGGACCTGTACATCTCCAGGACCCGGAGGCGTGCTGGCCGGATCATAGCCGATCCTTCACACCCTGGTCACGTACTGTTTGCCCCCCTCCCCTCAGGTAGAAGACTTCGGTCCATTCGGACTAAAACCTCCCGGCACATGAACAGCTTTTTCCCCTCTGCCATCAGACTGCTGAACATTAAGTGACTTATTGACTCTCGTGCACTATGTACAGCAGCTCAACCAGACTCACGTCATTCATCACTGTTTTTTCTGTTGCATTATCAACTGCACTGTGGTACCCCATATTATCTGCTACTTGCTAATTTTTTTAAAACTGCCTTGACTAGTACTACTCATTATTACTATTATTATTATTATTATTATTATTATTATTATTATTATTATTATTATTACTTATTTTTCTACACTTATTGCACGTTTTTAATCCTTTAGTTTTTTAGTTTATCTTTTTATCTCATCATGTTTTTAATGTTGCAGCATGGCACCGAGACAAATTCCTAGTTTGTGTACTACATGAACAATGGCAATAAATCTGATTCTGATTCTGATTCTGATTCTGATTCATGTCAAAGCACAAATTTGAGGGAGGGGAGTATTTAAATGACTGGCACAAGGTGATTTACTAAGGTTTGCGCCTGCCAGTCTCTTGTTAAATATACCAGGACTTAATGCCCAAAAAAGCATGTCTTAATTCATTGCCTGATAACAGCGATTTCTGGTGTCTCTGAGGGCGCGTGGCCGAAGAGACAGAAGCTTCTCCCTGCGCGTGACTTGATTTGGCATGACAGAACAGATTAATATGAATAGAAACGATCTCACAGAGATCGATGTGCTGAACTGGATATCAGCTGGCACAGGATTTTTAAAAATTTCATTTGTTTATATATAGCCTAATAATAATAATAATAATTTATTTCATTTATAATGCACTTGACATTTCAGGGCAAAATTGCTACACAAATAGGATTAAGACCAAGAATAAAAGCAAACATTAGGTACATACGATGACACACCAGGACATCCCTGGTGAGAATTGCTCTCAAATGTTTTACCTGGTAAAATAAAGGTCAAATGAATAAAATGAAAAGGCTTTCCTAAATGAAAGCACCGAGGTGCTGTGCCTCGGTGCCTATGGCATAGGGATGGGCGTATCAATACTTTGATACCAGCTGGTTGATACTTTGGATTCATTCATTCATTCATTCATTCATTCATTCATTCATCTTCTTCCACTTAATCCTTTTCGGGTCGTGGGGGGGCTGGAGCCTATCCCAGCATCTTTGGGCGAGAGGCAGGGTCCATCCTGGACAGATCGCCAGTCCATCGCAGGGCCAACACAGAGAGACAGACAACCATTCACTCCCACAGTCATACCTAAGGACATTTTAGAATCCCCAGTTTGATGCCAATTAACCTAACTTGCATGTTTTTGGCATGTGGGAGGAAACCGGAGAAATCCCGGAGTAAACCCACACAGACACGGGGAGAACATGCAAACTCCACACAGATCATTGTTGGTCGGGGGCTGGAATCAAACCCAGGATCCCCCGGCCAAGGATGAGTTGCTGTGCTGCCGCAGTGCTAACCACTCCGCCACCACGCGTCAATACTTTTTAAAATATCATGATAACGCTATGTTAATACAAAACGTGCAATTTGTTTTCACTTCTGAGAGTTTTAGGCATTAAATTTGTGTGAAAACTGGTGAAAAACCAGCCCAAGCATATTTTAGAGATGGCTTGCCGCATCACATGATTATGGCAGCCTATCAGCTGTCGGAGCTAAAGACTCACTGCGCAGCCAAACACTCACTCCCGTGCAGAGTGAGCGCAGCAGCATCGGGGGGCGGCAGAAGAAGTATTCAGAACTGTTCCACCATTCATCCAAATTCTGTGGTGATACCAAGCAGCGTAACATTTGAAAAATAAACAAACTGTGGCCACACATGTGACCTACTTTGTGACTTATTTAAGGCCTCACATTTTAGATAAGAACAAAGACAGAGTTTCCTTGGAGATAACAGGAAGCTGTGAAGGTGTTAGTTTTGGTATGCAGGGCCTGAGACTGTGGGGGTGACATTAGGGGATTATAGAGGAGATGCATTGTTACTGGTGATTATAATGCAATGTGACTTGTGATGCAAAGTGACTTGTGGCTGTGAGAGTCCCGGGTATTTAAGGGACGAGAGTTTCCTGTGATGTTCTCTTTCTTCTTTGAGATGTTGGCGAATGTGAATAAAGCTGCCTTGAGAGAAATCTGTCTCATCATTTCCACATTCCCACACTGGTGACCCAAGATGTAGCATGCAGCGAGAGGAGAATTCCCCGGGGCCAGCCTCGTCAGGAGCCCCCAGCCAAGCGAATGCCGCTATGGTCCAGCTACCGGACTTTTGGCAGAACAATCCGCGCTCCTGGTTCCACGCGGTTGAGGCACAGTTCAACCTCCGGGGATATCGGTAGACGACACAAAATTCTACCATGTGGTCGCAAAACTGGACAACCACACGGCCCAGCATGTGGAGAGCCTTATTGAGCAGCCGCCAGACAGCGACAAATACGGCGCGTTGAAGGCTGCACTCATCCAGCACTTCACCCTCTCGGTTGAGGAGCGAGCAGAGAGACTCCTGGCGCTGACTGAGTTGGGAGATGACACGCCCGTTAACCTGATGGAGAAGATGTTGAGGTTGAAAGGCTCAGACGATGACCACTTCATCTTCACCCACCTCTTCCTCAGGACCCTACCGTCAGCGACGAGAGCGACCCTGGCCAGTTTGCCGTTGTTGGCCCAGCGGGACTACCACACGCTGGCCTGGGAGGCGCAGCGAATTGTCAACGCCAGCAGACAGTGCGCGGCCACGGCCGCAGCAGCGGAACTCGGCGCAACGACCGGAGATGGCAGGGGGCCAGGGGCAGCAGTAGCAGACCCACCGACGACGGCGGTGGCGGGGGCCAGGGAACGCGGATCAGACGCCCTTTGTTTCTACCATCGCCGCTTCGCAGAGAGGGCACGCAAATGTGTACCACCGTGCCAGTTCAAGCATTCGGGAAACGCCAAGACCAGGGGTCGGTAGCAGCCGCGGCCCTCAGGGAGGAGAACAAGCTGCTCTACTTGTTGGACGCACGCTCGGGGAGGCATTTCCTCGTGGACACAGGCTCCCAGTTGACTTTCATCGCACCTTCCTACGCGGACAGGCTGGCAGGTTCCAGAGGTCCCGGGGTGGCAGCAGCGAACGGCTTGGAGATTAAGACCTTTGGTGAGAGGACTCTACTTCTGTCCCTACACGGCCGTACATTTGAGTGGACTTTTGTTATAGCAGCAGTGAATTTCAATATGTTGGGGGCTGATTTTTTGTGCTCACATGGTTTGTTGGTTGATCTCGCTAACAGGCGCCTGGTTAATGCACTTTCTTTTGATTCTATTCCCTGTACAGTGTGAGTGGCCCCGCCAACAGCACAAGCCAACGTCACAGCTGCAAGCGGTAAGTTCCACACACTGCTCACTCAGTTCCCAGCACTCACGGTTCCCACATTTTCGGCAACCGTCGCTAAACACGGGGTGGAACATTTTATTACCACTACCGGACCGCCCGTTTTTGCAAAAGCTCGGCGCTTGGACGCAGCTAAACTGGCCATAGCGCGCGAGGCGTTCGCCAACCTGGAGAGGTCCCGAAGGTTGACAGCTCGTGGCGACCTTGCGGGGATTTCCGCAGGTTAAACAACGCTACAGTGCATGACCGCTACCCAATTCTGCATATCCAAGATTTTTCCGTTCATTTGGCAGGGGCGCGTGCTTTTTCTAAGATAGATTTGGTCCGCGGTTACCACCAAGTCCCAGTGCGCGCTGAGGACATACCCAAAACAGCGGTAATAACTCCATTTGGCCTATTCGAGTTTTTGCGCATGCCATTCAGGCTGAAAGGGGCTGCACAGACGTTCAAACGCATGATGGACGCGGTGCTGCGCGATCTCCCTTTCGTGTTCGTCTACTTGGACGATATTTTGGTAGCCAGCGCATCCGAAGACGAACACGAAAACCACCTAGCGACAGTTTTCCGGAGGTTGGGAGATCACAGGTTAATAATCAACCCAGCGAAGTGTCAGTTTGGGGTGGCGCAGATCGATTTTTTAGGACACCGCATCTCCCCCGAAGGAGCGGTTCCGCTCCCTGACAAAGTGCGCGCGGTAGCAAATTTCCCCCGGCCGCAGACGGTCAGGGCGTTACAGGAGTTTTTGGGAATGGTGAATTTTTATAACCATTTCCTCCCCCGCGCAGCGCAACTAATGCAACCACTTTATGCCACGCTCAAAAACAGAAACCCGCGAAAAAGGTCAAGTGGTCCCCGGAGCGGGAACGAGCGTTCTTGGAGGTAAAAGCAGCCTTGGCAAATGCTGCGTTGTTGGCACACCCAGACCCAACGGCCCGCATAGCGCTCACGACTGACGCGTCAGATGTGGCCATAGGGGCGGTCGTGGAGCAGCATGTAGCCGGAGCTTGGCAACCGCTCGCCTTTTTCAGCAGGACCTTGCACGATAGTGAGCGTAAATACAGCGCGTTCGACAGGGAGTTGCTGGCTCTCCATTTGGCCATTCGCCACTTCCAGTTCTGGCTAGAAGGGCGCTGTTTCACTGCGTTCGTTGACCACAAGCCGCTAACATTCGCGATGGCCAATGTTGCAGAGCCGTGGTCAGGCCGGCAACAGAGGCAGTTAGCCGCGATTTCAGAGTTTACTACCGATATTCAGCACGTGTCAGGTAAACTGAACATAGTGGCAGAATGCCTCTCACGCACCGTGGCTGCCCCCGTCTGCGTGGTTATAGATTACACAGCCATGGCCGCGGAGCAAGGTAGTGACGCGGATGTGCGCGTGCTCCAGTCTGGACCTACAGGGTTAAGGCTGGAGAGCAGGGAACTGCAAGACGGCAGGCCCCCCTTAATCTGCAATGTCTCCACGGGACGACTGCGTCCCGTGGTGCCGGCAGCATGGCGCCACCGCGTTTTCGACTCAATTCATTCTCTGGCGCACCCTTGGGTTCGCGCGTCGGTCAAAATGGTAGCGGAAAAATTCGTGTGGCCCGGCCTTCGCAAACAAGTTAAGGAGTGGGCAGCAGCCTGCATGGCGTGCCAACGGGCCAAGATACACAGGCACACGAAGGTTCCATTGGAGCCATTTCTCATTCCTTCCAAGAGGTTCGACCATGTTCACGTGGACCTCGTGGGCCCCTTCTCGCCATCACAGGGGTACACGCACCTTCTGACCATGGTGGACCGCATCACACGCTGGCCGGAGGCGGTCCCTTTGGCGTCAACCACAGCCGAGGAGGTGGCGCGCGCGTTTGTAACGGCATGGGTGGCACGTTTTGGAGTCCCGTCGGACATTACATCCGACAGAGGTCTGCAATTTGTTTCTGAACTTTGGTCAACAATGGCCCGCAGCCTAGGTGTCACAATTCACCGTACAACCGCGTACAATTCGCAGGCTAATGGGTTGTGCGAACGTTTTCACAGGTCATTGAAAGCAGCGCTTAGAGCGTCACTGACGGATGCAAATTGGGTGGACAAGCTTGCGTGGGTTTTATTAGGGTTGCGTTCTGCGCCTAAAGAAGACTTAGAGGCTTCCCCAGCTGAACTCGTTTTCGCGCAGCCACTTCGGCTACCCGGGGAGTTTCTCCCGGATAATCCTGCGCCAAGCAGCTCCCCGTCTCAGCTGTTGCAGCGTAGCGTTGATGCAGGCACGCTGCCGGGCCCTGTCCATCACAGTTTTCCGCGCGTTTTTGTGCCTAAGGCTTTGAAAAACGCGGAGTTTGTTTTTATCAGACATGACGCGCATCGCACACCACTGCAACCACCTTATGATGGGCCGTTCAGAGTGTTGGAAACAGGGGACAAGCATTTTTTGCTGGATTTGGGGGGTAGGAGGGAAAAGGTTGGCATAAACAGACTCAAACCCGCTTTTGTGGTGGCGGACGAGCAAGTGCTGTTGGCGAGGGCCCCTCGACGCAGCAGACCACCACGGGGTGTTTCCCAGAGTAATATTTCCCCAGATCACCCGCAGAGACTGACAAAAGGTTTGCACCCCCAGACAGCAGCTCCCCAGCATGACGGCGCCGTGGAGGCGGTGAAACCTGGTTACAGCAGATACGGGAGAAGACTGAGGCCCAAGCAGCATGTGGATTGATGTGCAATGATGTTATCACAGCATGCAAACTGTTATTCTGTTGTTCGATCTAAATGTTTGGGGGGGGGTAGTGTGGCCACACATGTGACCTACTTTGTGACTTATTTAAGGCCTCACATTTTAGATAAGAACAAAGACAGAGTTTCCTTGGAGATAACAGGAAGCTGTGAAGGTGTTAGCTTTGGTATGCAGGGCCTGAGACTGTGGGGGTGACATTAGGGGATTATAGAGGAGATGCATTGTTACTGGTGATTATAATGCAATGTGACTTGTGATGCAAAGTGACTTGTGGCTGTGAGAGTCCTGGGTATTTAAGGGACAAGAGTTTTCTGTGATGTTCTCTTTCTTCTTTGAGATGTTGGCGAATGTGAATAAAGCTGCCTTGAGAGAAATCTGTCTCATCATTTCCACATTCCCACAAAACAAACAAAAATAAACAAAATAAGCACTATTTAAGTGCTTATAAAAATTAAATTAAAAAAAACGTTGCATTGTGAAAAAATTACCCATATACAGTATGAATGGTGAAACATTTTAGAAGTAAAAAATACTTTCATCTAGTTGAGAATCCATCAAATTAAGAAACTGAATTAATTTTGCCTTCATTTTTAGTCTTATTTTATTATAATTGGAAAAAAAAATATTTTATTTACTTTGCTCATTGATCTATTTTATTATCATTTTTATTATCATTTCTTTCAAGTGTTGATGTTCATGCGTTTTATTCATATTTCATATTGCCCTTGCAATAAAGTTGTTAATGAAACTGCAGTCATGTGATTGGGGCAAAAAGTATCGGTATCGAAGAAAACGTTGCATAAATTAATGGTATTGTATCAAAAGGAAAAATGCTGGTGTGGCCCATCCCTACTGTGGCATGGTAGCATGGGTGGCTGTAAAATAGTGGCAGTCCGACCTCTAGTGGCCCGGGATGGTTATTACAATACCTTTTTTTTCTGCTATGGCATTGACAGAAATGGTGAGTTAAATTTGTGTTTATTTCAAAAACAAAGTGTTATTTCATAATGCTGGCAAATTAAAGGTTGAAAAAATATGGTAGTACAATGATACAAGCCTTTAGTTCCACTTAATTTTGACCAGGTGAACTGAAACAGAGAGGCAGACAGACAGGCAGGCAGACAGACAGATACACAGCCACAGACACACTAACCGATTACTGAGCCATTCCTACCTGGAATGGACAAAAGGAGCACAGATCCGTTCCCCAACATTGGAACATCACAGTAACTCAGTGACAGCAGTCTCTGCTGTGGCTGTCCGAGGAATAAGTGAAATTGTGTGTGTTTAATTTTATTATGTTCCAGACTTCAGAAAAAATAAAACACACATCCAGTATTTATGAAAAGTCCTGAACTGGGAGACCTGCAGATTTTGTTAAAGTTATTGTTGTTAAAGTTATTCACATAATAAAACCCCAGAGTCTCCATCAGACCATCTTGATGGTTCTTGTGTTAATAAAATAAACATATTGGTCAATAATCAATTTATTCATGAGCAGTCCTTCATTTATACATATTAAACAAGGGAGTCTGCCATGTGGAATGAAAATCAAAACTTTGATATATGACGAACAAAAATAAACCATTTTATTGGGGTTTGCGCTTAAACAAAAGCTTAAAAAAAGCTTTAAAAAACTGTACTATGCTCCTCTGAACTGGTTGTGTCTGTGTTGATGACTCGCTTCCTCATCAGGTGTGCCTGTGTACAATTTTGCGGTGCTCTTGGTGGATGGGTGGTCATTATTGAAATGAAGTGACTGCGTCCATCCATCCATCCATCCATCTTCTACCGCTTTTCCGGAGGTCCGGGTCGCGGAGGCAGCAGTTCAAGCAGAGAAGCCCAGACTTCCCTCTCCCCAGCCACCTGCTCCAGCTCTTCAGAGGGGATACCAAGGCGTTCCCAGACTAGCTGGGAGACATAGTCTCTCCACCGAGTCCTGGGTCTGCCCCGGGGTCTCCTCCCAGTGGGACGTGCCTGAAACACCTCAAGTGGGAGGCGTCCAGGAGGCATCCTAATCAGATGCCCATACCACCTCAACTGACTCCTTTCAATGTGGAGGAGCAGCGGTTCTACTCTGAGCCTCTCCCGGATGACTGAGCTCCTCACCCTATCTCTGAGGGTGAGTCCAGCAATCCTACGGAGAAAGCTCATTTCAGCCGCTTGTATCCGCGATCTCGTTCTTTCGGTCATTACCCAAAGCTCGTGACCATAGGTGAGAGTAGGAACGTAGATTGACTGGTAAATCGACAGCTTTGCCTTAGAACTAAGCTCCCTCTTCACCACAACAGACCGGTACAACGTCCGCATCACTGCAGATGCTGCTCCAATCCGTCTGTCGATCTCTCGCTCCATTTTCCCCTCACTCGTGAACAAGACCCCAAGATACTTAAACTCCTCCACTTGGGGCAGGAGCCTGTCCCCAACCCGGAGAGGACAATCCACCTTTTTCCGGCTGAGGACCATGGACTCGGACTTGGAGGTGCTGATTCTCATCCCAGCCGCTTCACACTCAGCGGCAAACCGTCCCAGCAAGAGCTGTAGGTCATTGCTGGATGAAGCCAACAGGACAACATCATCTGCAAACAACAGAGATGAGATCCTGTGGTCACCAAGCATGACACCCTCCATTCCCTGGCTGCGCCTAGAAATCCTGTCCATAAAAATTATGAACAGGACCGGTGACAAAGGGCAGCCCTGGCGGAGTCCAACTCTCACTGGGAATGACTCCGACCGAGTGTTGGCAATGCGAACTAAACTCTCACAACGGTCGTACAGAGACCGAATAGCTCGTAACAACAAGCCCGATACCCCATACTCCCGAAGCACCCCCCACAAAAATCCACGAGGGACGCGGTCAAATGCCTTCTCCAAGTCCACAAAACACATGTAAACTGGTTGGGCAAACTCCCACGAACCCTCAAGAATTCTCGAGAGGGTAAAGAGCTGGTCCGATGTGCCACGGCCAGGACGAAAACCACATTGCTCCTCCTGAATCCGAGGTTCGACCAACGGCCGGACTCTCCTCTCCAATACCTTGGCATAGACCTTCCCAGGGAGGCTGAGGAGTGTGATCCCTCTAAAGTTGGAGCACACCCTCCGGTCCCCTTTTTTGAAGAGAGGAACCACCACCCCGGTTTGCCATGCCAAAGGCACTGCCCCCGACCTCCACGCAATGTTGCAGAGGCGTGTCAACCATGACAACCCAACAACATCCAGGGCCTTGAGGTACTCGGGGCGAATCTCGTCCACCCCCGGGGCCCGGCCACCAAGGAGATTTTTAACCACCTTGGCGACCTCAGCCCCTGTGATAGGCGAGTCATCCCCCTCGTCCCCAAACCCTGCTTCCTCTGTGGAAGGCGTATCAGTGGGATTGAGGAGATCCTCGAAGTATTCCTTCCACCGCCCGACGATATCCCCAGTTGAAGTCAACAGTGTCCCATCCGCACCATACACAGTGTGGACGGGGAGCTGCTTTCCCCTCCTGAGCCGCCGAACAGTTTGCCAGAATCTCTTTGAAGCCGACCGAAAGTCTTGTTCCATGGCCTCACCGAACTCCTCCCATACCCGGGTTTTTGCTTCAGCAACCACCCGAGCTGCACTCCGCTTGGCCTGCCGGTACACCTCAGCTGCTTCGGGAGTCCCACAAGCCAACCAAGCTTGATAGGACTCCTTCTTCAGCTTAATGGCCCCCCTCACCACTGGTGTCCACCACTTGGTTCGGGGGTTGCCACCACGAGATGCACCGACCACCTTGCGGCCGCAGCTCTGGGCTGCCGCTTCAACAACAGAGGTGGAGAACATGGCCCATTCAGACTCCATGTCTCCAGACTCCCTCGGAATGTGGTTGAAGTTCTTCCGGAGGTGGGAGTTGAAGACCTCCCGGACAGGGGCCTCAGCCAGACGCTCCCAGCACACCCTCACTATACGTTTGGGTCTACCAGGTCTGAATGGCTTCCTCCCCTGCCATCGGATCCAACTCACCACCAGGTGGTGATCAGTTGACAGCTCTGCACCTCTCTTTACTCGGGTGTCCAAGACATACGGTCGCAGGTCTGATGATACGATAACAAAATCGATCATCGACCTGCGGCCTAGGGTGTCCTGGTGCCAGGTGCACATATGGACACCCTTATGCTTGAACATGGTGTTCGTTATAGACAGACTGTGGTTAGCACAGAAGTCCAATAACTGAACACCACTCGGGTTCAGATCGGGCAGGCCGTTCCTCCCAATCACCCCCCTCCAGGTTTCACTGTCGTTGCCCACGTGCGCATTGAAGTCCCCCAGTAGGACAATGGAGTCTCCAGGAGGAGCACCCTCCAGCACCCCAGTCACAGACTCCAAAAAGGGTGGGTACTCTGAAACATCATTTGGTGCATAGGCACAAATGATGGTCAGGACCCGTTTCCCAACCCGAAGGCGCAGGGAAGCAACCCTTTCGTCCACCGGGGAAAACTCCAATATAGAGGCAGCAAGGTGGGGCGATACAAGAATACCTACCCCTGCTCGTCGCCTCTCGCCCGGGGCAACTCCAGAAAAGGCCAAGCTCCAGCCCCTCTCCAGGAGACTGGTTCCGGAACCGGAGCTGTGTGTTGAGGTGAGGCCAACTATATCTAGCCGGTATCGCTCAATCTCGTACACCAGCTCAGGCTCCTTCCCCACCAGAGAGGTGACATTCCACGTACCAAAAGCCAGTTTAGAAAGCTTGGGATCAGTCCGCCAAGGTCTCCGCCTTTGACTGCCACCTAATCCACATAGCACCGGACTTCCATGATCCCTCCTGCAGGTGGTGAACCTACTGGAGGGCGGACCCATGTAACTCCTTCGGGCTGAGCCCGGCCGGGTCCCATGGGTGGAAACCCGGCCACCAGACGCTAGCCTTCGAGCCCCTCCCCCAGGCCTGGCTCCAGGGTGGGGCCCCGGTAACCCCATACCGGGCGGGGTACACTGAATCCTTGATATACAATTTATCATGAGAGTCTGTTGGATCGTTCTTCGTCTGGCCCTTCACCCAGGACCAGTTTGTCTTGGGAGACCCTATCAGAGGCAAATTGCCCCGGACAACATAGCTCCTGGGATCACTGGGGCACGCAAACCCCCCCCACCACGATAAGGTGACGATCCATGAGGGGGGTGAAGTGACTGCGTCTGTGTTCATAATTTGGGGGGAGTTGTGGTGCAGGTGTAGTGTGGTCGACTACTGATCGGCGGGTCAGGGGTTTGATTCCCGCTCTGTGTGCAGTCTGCATGTTGAAGTGTCTGTTGTGTCCATAGTATAGGCAATAATGAGTAGACAGTTACTACTGTTAATGGAGCTTTATTATAGATACTATATACAAAACACTCTTAGGCTAACGGCACTCTCCAGTAGGTGTCCACGATGAAAGAGGACTGGCCCCTTCTGCCCACATCCTGTATACCTACAGTGGCGTCACCACCGGAAACTGGCAGTTAGCCACCCTTACTCATTCCCCATCCAACCTGGCCGCCATCTTACTAATACCTAGTATTTACATACATAACATTTCCCCCCTTCAAAAAAAATGTCAGGCACACAGATAACCCACCCCAATTTGCCTCCCGACACACACTCGAAATATAAAATATGTACAAAAGAAACAAACTGCCTATCCATTCATACAACTGAGGCTGGGGGGCCGGGTAGACTGCCGGCGCCCCCTACACGGCTAGGCGGGTTATTCTGCCGCCTTACTTAAATCAGTCCAACTTAAAAGGCCTTGTTTCTAAACAAAATAATCCCTTTTAAACAGCTCCATATGAACATCAATAACAATAAATACTACAAACACAACACCTATTTACAACACTACTGCCGGCCCCCATCCCAACACCCACCCCACACCTGGGCACACAGTACAAAATAATAGGTGTTGGGTATGATGAATAGCACAAATTATCAATATTAAGACTAAAGAACTCAATCATAATTAACAGTTTCCACTTCTTTAACTCTTTACCCATCAGATCCAAATTCAGGGACATATCAACCTAGTCAGTGAATCATTTCACCCTCACAATATTCACAGATTATACCACATAACCACAAGTATCTAAAATTTTACCTTTACACAAACACATAAGTCATAAAATCTAGTACATAAAATTTCGTCTTCTTTCTTTTCCTTTTTTTTTTTTGTCAAACCAATATTATCCGGGTCACCAATACAGCAGCGTTCAACTATATACAACAGGACGTGGGTTAAACTCAAAACACGCACAGTAAAACACCATCAGTCCTTGGATGGGTCTCTTTCCCAACGCCTCCATCTCTTAACCTCCAGGCTCCTGCTGTGTCGTCTCCTCTTCTCCACCGGTAGACGCAGCTCGTTCGGATGCCTCCAGGTCTGGTCAGACAAGCGCAAACACCCATCGCTCTGGGCAGCCTCCACCTGGAACCGCCTCTGGTCATCACGCCGCTCACTTGACCCGTGATCTCCTCTCATCCGGGCTTCGATCCTGGGCCGAACTCCATCTCCAACCCGCAGGGAAGCCCTTTTCTTCTTCTCGGGATCACTCTGTTTCTGACTGGCCTCCTTCACCGATCCAGTCAACTCGCGGGTCCAGGTCATCTTCCTCTTGGCAGGCCGTCATTGTGAGTGCTTCACAATCACGGTCTCAGATCTCGCCCCCTCAGTCCTAAGCGTGGGCACCTCGTCCTTATGGGCCACCCTGGGAGTCCCAGCGTGCCGTCCAGCACCCTCATCCAGGGCCGCATGGTGATCGGCATCGGGTCCGTCCCGAGGCGGCGTTGCGTGGCTCCGAATGTGCTCTCCAGTTGTCATATCCAGCCAGTCTGAGTCCCACACCTCCTCGCCATCCACTACCGGAGCTGGTCGGCCCCAAAGTCCACACCCCGACCAGTCCTCGCCCGACACATTCGCTATGGAGAAACCCAGGCTATAAAAAATATTACACCCCATGATGCTAACGCCCGCAGCGGTGACATAAACACGGGCCTTGGGTACCACAACAGACTTGTACCGCACCTCCATTTCCACAAACCCCAAAACGGCCAGTCTGTTCCATCCATAGCCAAAATAATGTCTCTCCCGTTTCCTTATTTGTCGGTAGGGAAACAAACTCTTCATGGTCGCCAGGTTCAAAACGGAGATAACCGCTCCCGTGTCCACCAACAAGGGAACCTCAACGCCATCCAGCATCACATCACACCCAATCCGTCCCGTGGTCTCCGGGGAAACGATGTGAACAATCGTGGGAGTCTTCTGTGAGGGACCCACCTCGCTCCGCCAGTCCCTACACTCAAAGTTTGCGCACGTCCTGGCAAAGGAATTCAGCAAACCACACTTCCCACAACACTTGCCTTTCGCCGGACAAATCCTGGACTTATAGTGGTGACTAGGGGACCCACAGCCATAACAACGCGGTGTACCTGGGTGGATCTAACATTCACTATGGAGGCATACTCTTCCTCTCCGCTGTCTTCATCTCCAGGGTCCAATAACAGCGCCTTAGCGCGAGACTCATCTTGGCTCAGAGTGGCCCCTTCAGTCAGGCCCCTCGCGATGGTCTCTGCTGCCTCGAACTGTTGAGCAAGCTCGATAGCTGCGGCCAATGTCAGCTCACCTGGGTGGGTCAAAAGTCTAGACCGGGCCACTGGACAACGGATGTGTTCTGCCAACTGGTCCTGAATCATCTCATCTTCCAGGGGTCCGAACTTGCATTCTCTCGCCAGCTCCCGGAGGTCCGCCAGGAATCTCTTCACCGGTTCCCCCAACCGCTGGTGGCGCTATCGAAACTGAATTTGCCAGACCATGACATTTTCCAGCGCGCAAAAGTAGCGCGCCATGAACTCCACCAGTTTGTCAAAGCTATTGGCCCCTCCAAGGTTCTCCAGTATCCTTTGCCCCGCCATGCCTAAATTATGGACCAAAACAGCTCTCATGCAAAGCTTCTCCAGCTCGCCAAGGTTTAAAACTACTAAATAGTTTGTGAATGCGGCAAACCACCAGGGCCAAGGCACGGGTGGCTCACCCGGGGTTTCCAAAAATGGCCAAAAACTGGCAATGGACTGTTCCACTACCACTTTTACCTCGTCACCAACTGTTGTATCCATGATATAGGCAATAATGAGTAGACAGTTACTACTGTTAACGGAGCTTTATTATACAGTAGATACTATATACAAAACACTCTTAAGCTTACGGCGCTCTCCAGCAGGCCAGGCGTCCACGAGGAAAGAGGACTGGCCCCTTCCGCTCACATCCTTTATACCTAGAGTGGCGTCACCACCAGAAACTGGCAGCTAGCCACCCTTACTCATTCCCCGTCCAACCCGGCCGCCATCTTACTAATACCTACTATTTACATACAAAACAGTGTCCTTGAGCAAGACACTGAACCCCCAGTTTCTCCTGGTGGGTCAGGCCAGCGCCGGTGTATGGCAGCTCTGCCGCTATCAGTGTGTGAATGTGTGGCTAGCAGGATCTGTAAAGACCCTTGGTCACCTAGAGATGAGAAAAAGAGCTATATAAGTGAACACCATTTACCATTATTGTGCGTGTTGTTAGCAGATCACTGGCAATAACTGGCCACTCCCTTAGGCACTCTAATTTGCGCACTCGCTAATTTGCACTGCCTAGTAAATCTGCCCCTAAATGGCTATGCACTACCCCCCCACCCCACCCTAGAATATCTTAAACTTACATACTTACACATTAATGAACATTAAGCTCAAAACGTGCAAAAAGTTGCACATTTTTCAATTCAATTCAACTTTATTTGCACCGTGTTCCAAATTATTCTGCAATTTATATTTGTCTCTGATTTTCCTAAATAGTCGATGCAAATGACAGTCTAATTCTCAAGTCATCAACCATTAGAGCATAAGTCAAATTTTATTGAACAAACCTCCCAATGATCACTATTTTTTTGCAAAAATAAAAAAAAAAACTCAAAATGCACTGTTCCAAATTATTATGCACAACAGAGTTTCAAAACATTTTATTGGTTGTAAAGAGCTGAAAATGTTCATTTGTTGAATTTGCAGCATTAGGAGGTCATATTTACTGAAATCAAAAGCTATTTCAATGAAAAACATCTTAACAGGCCAAGTTACATATTAACATAGGACCCCTTCTTTGACATAACCTTGACAAGTCTTGGATCCATTGAACTTGTGAGTTTTTGGAGAGTTTCTGCTTGAATTTCTTTGCAAGATGTCAGAATAGCCTCTCACAGCTGCTGTTTTGATGTGAACTGCCGCCCACCCTCATAGATCTTTTGCTTGAGAATTTTCCAAAGGTTCTCAATAGGGTTGAGGTCAGGGGAGGATGGGGACCACACCATGAGCTTTGGTGTGGCCAGAGCTTGCACCCGCATGTTGATGTTGGTGCAGGAACCGAATCCTCCGGGCAGTCACACTAGCCAGGGTATGAAAATGGCTTGCTAGCAACTCGACCATGTCCTCAAACGAGTCCGAAGCCCCAAGTGTCCGCAGGATACGCTGGCCCTCAATTCCCAAATTTTGTACCAGGAGCACATGTGCTCTTAGCTTATTTAGCTCAACCAGGTCGTGTGCGACAACATAATTCGGAACGCTGCAAAGCATTTTGGCCAGGGCACAGGCAGCTCGCCTGGGAGTTCCAGGAAGGGGCGAAGTGGTGCAATACATACCTCCATAATTTGTCCTCGTCGCCAAAATGTTATGTCTGTAAATACCTTGGTACAATGATGAGGCCAGGTGAATGGTCAAACTCAACTTTATTTATAATAAGACACACAATACAGCCACTAGGCAGGGGCATTGGCAAAGAGGCCATATAATGGATGCCCTCTGGTATTTATAGGGCGGTGCAGTGGTGGAAGAGGAAGTGACCGCCATTACCTGCACTTCACAATAAAGGCATCACTTACAACATCACAAGTTGCATATTTTTAAGAAAAAAGTTGCAAATTTATGAGAAAAAAGTAGCAAACATCCCGACACAAATTTACCATGTACTTATAAATTTGCAACATTTTCCTCAAATTTTCATGATTTTTCCTGTACATTTGGGCCTATCCTCTCATTTTTTTTGTGGGGGGGGTCATTTTGTTAACAAGGAGACCCCCCCCCCCCACAGAGTAATGTGAAACGTGCCATATAGAAACAGTAAAAACTAAAGTATTAAAGAGGGAAACCACTTGGACCTTATCTTTCTGTAACAGACACCAGGAGGTCCCTGGACCTCATGCTGGACACCATGGAGTCTCTCTCTCTCTCTTCAACCCAATCCAATTCAATGTGGCTTTATTGGTAAATGGTAAATGGCATTTACTTATATAGCACTTTTATTCTCATCTCTTGATGACCAAAGCGCTTTACAGATCCTGCTATCCACCCATTCACACACACATTATATTGGCATGGGAAACACATTTACGTTGCCAAAGCAAGCGTGACATAAAACAAAGCACATGCAGTTAAAAATATTCTGTAGTAAGAAGATGTTAAACAGAAAATACAAACACCAGAGCAGTCAGAACCAACCCCAGAATACTGACAGAAGAAAGAAAGTACAGTACAAAGTGTATTTTTCCTTTCCTACAAAGTATTGGGAACAGGTCAGCACATGTCCAGAGGTGTACAGAGGTGGTGCAGGAAGTGCAGGAATGGCCATCAGGAGTAGGTGATCCCTGGTCTAGGTTTTTTCTTAGGCTTTGGTTCACCAATCTTGCCGCCGTGCTTGCACATTTCTGTACTTCCCCTGGCAGCTATGGCAGTTTTTTGGCATTGTTCATGTTTTCAAAGTCCTCTTGGGTGTTGGTAGTTTTGGGGAAGTGCATGTCTCTGATGTCTTGGTGTCGCTGGCAGGAGGTTAAAAAGTGCAGCTCGGTCTCCACCTCCTGTTGTGTCCAGTGGATGCAGGCTGTCTTCTGTAGGGAGCCAGGTCTGCCTGTGGCAGCCTTTTTCACTGGCTCTCTCTCTCTCTCTCTCTCTCTCTCTCTCTCTCTCTCTCTCCCCCCCCCCTCCCCCATCTCTCCCCCCATCCCGTCTCCAGCAGCTCTCCCGGCTTCACTTCTATTTTTCTGCCTTTCAGTCTCAGTGTCTTTTTGTCCACCATGAAGTCCACCAGCAGAGACAGACAGCAGTCTTCACCGGGGACACTTGTCTTCTTCAGCTGCACTGTCTATTTATTCCTCTTCAGTGTGGAACTGAGCAGCGGCGCCACGGGTAAGAAAAAGACCCAAAACCTTCACTTTAGTTTCCTTCATGGTGGATCTCAGGGTGAAGCTCTTCTTCTCACGGCTGGTCAGTAGAGAAAATAAAAATGACTTAAAAAGGCATTTTTAGACCAGTTTAGTGGGTTTTCTGCTCTGGTTTAATTGCCACGAACCAAAAGTGGGAACTGTGAGTGGAACCAGATGTGGAGGAGAAAAAAACCTGAAGAGGAGGCGGAGGAAGACTGCAGGATCAGGTCAGGTTTAGATTCATGAAGAAAAGTTTATCTGGAGACACAGCTGCACTTCTGGAGGTTTTTTGGTGGGTGGGGTGGGTTTTTTTGTCTGTTTTGTTAGACTGACTCTGATGGCCGCTGGGTTTGGATCCCTGAGGGTAGATGTGACCTCCGTGTCCTGGTGCAGCTGCAGTCAGCACGGTCAGTCCCTGGATCACACCAGGACGTGGAGTCAGACGTTCCACTTCAGTATGGAGTCACTCCTAACATCACACAGGAGCTCTTTTACAGGCAGTACAAACCTTAAAAGTTAGGAGCAGGGCCGTCTCTAGCTTTTTGGGAGGCTAGATCGTATTTTTTTTGGGGGGGGGGGCTGGTTTTGTAAGGAGGAAGAGTTCAAACCCTTTAAAGGTCCCATTTCCTATCCTTTTCCCCACCTGCTGACAGCTGCCGTGGGTCTTCATGAAATGTTTGGGACATACACTCAGGTCCACCGACGAGGTTTATTTCAGCTGTTCACCAAAACCTGTTCAGGATACACTTACATAATCAGTGCGGACTTAAAGTTCAGACTCAGTTTTGATTTGAAGGTATTCACATCCAGACTGGAGTTATGCTTTAGGAGCTACAGAATATTCCACTTGCCTTAAAAATCTCCTGGTTTCTTTCTCAGGATGTTCTGGATCATTGTCCATCTGTACTCTGAAGCTTCATCCAATCAGCTTTGCTGCCTTTGGCTGAGCCTGAGTAGACGGTTTATCCCTGTCCACTTCAGAGTTCATCTGACTGCTTCTGCCTTCTGTCACATCAGCCATAAACCCCAGTGACCCAGTGCCACTGAAGCCATGCGTCACACTGCTCCACCATGTTCTACAGAACATAAGATAAGATAAGATAAGATAAGCCTTTATTAGTCCCACAATGGGGAAATTCCAGGATTGCAACAGCACAGGGATAGCAACACTCAGAGCAATAGTTAAGAAGATACGGAAGATATAAATAAGAGCAGTGGATATATATACATTCATACATACACATAAATCTATAAATATATATACAAAGTGCGGAGCATTGTGGCCAGTTAAGTGCTAACAGCTTGTCCCTGTTGTACTGCCTCCTGCCAGAAACAGTGGCTCTGTCCGCTGACTCAGGAGACATTTGGGCGATCTACGTGTTTAGATGGAATAAAGGTGATGCTGGATCATAAAGATTGGCAAGAGAGCCCGATAGTAAATAGAAATAGGCAGAAATTGATCCGCTGTTGCAAAAGGCAGCCTACTCGTGTAGCGGCGGAAGTTAAAGAGAAGTTACATCTGATGTGCTTTGGATCATGTGCTGCTCCAAGTCTTCTCCATACTTTCTTCTTCCCATCATTCTGCTACAGGTTGATCTTGGTTTCATCTGTCCACAGAATGCTGTCCAGAACTGGGCTGGCTTCTTTAGATGTTCTTGGCTAATCTGGCCTTTCTATTTTTGAGGCTGATTAATGGTTTACACCCTGTGGTGAACCCCTTATATTTGTTCTCATGAAGTTTTCTCTTCATGGTGGACTTGGATAGTGACACACCTACTTCCTGGAGAGTGTTCTTCACTTGGCTGGGTGTTGTGAAGGACTTTTTCATCCAGACCTTTTGAGTTCTCGAACTCACCAGTGTGTTCTTTTTTCTCAGAATGTACCCAACTGTTGATTTGGGCCCTCCTCACATTTCCACATTCTTGCTGATGGATTTCTTCTTTTTTCCAGCCTAAGGATGGTCTGTTTCATTTCCACTGAGAGCTCCGTTGACTGCATGTTGTGGGTTCACAGCAACAGCCTCCAAATACAAATGCCACACCTGGAATCAACTACAGATCTTTTACCTGCTTGACTGATTATGAATTAACGAGGGAACAGCCCATGCAGCCCATGAAATAGCTTTTGAGTCAGTTGTCCAATTACTTTTGAGCCCCTGAAATGAGGACATTTTGTATGAGAATGGTTGTAATTCCGTAACTGTAACTGTATCTTGTGATTGTTTTAATTTAACCTTTATTTTACCAGGGATAAAACCAATTGAGGTAAGGACCTCTTTTACAATGGTGCCCTGACAGTTCTCCAGAATTTTCTTGAGGGCAATTTTTCCCTGGTAGGGTCTCCCAAGACAAACTGGTTCCTGTTTGAAGGGCCAAACTAAGAGTGGTCCATTAGATCCCCATGAAAAAGTTCCCACAAGGATCCTGTATATCCCGCCCGCTATGGGGTTACCAGGGTCCTGCGAGCACCTGGTGACCAGGCTTCTACCCACTAAACCTGCATAAAGAGCCACATGGGCCCACCCTCCAGTTGGGTCACCACCTGCAGGAGGGATCATGGTGCTGTGGGGACAGAGCAGCAGTCTGGGCTTGTTTGCATGGATGGATGGATGGATGAAGTCCACTCCAGCATCACTCAATGACCAAGATCCTGCTGTTCCTGACTTCTGATCTCAGTTTGGGAGCAGAACTTTGGTCGTTCTCATCTGAAGATGGTTTCAAACCCTTGTGTCCAGACCCTTCTGGCTCCCAGATACTGTAGTCTACCCACCTCCATCCTAGCAAGTGCTTGTTGGTTGAAATGAGTTGAATGAACAATGCTGGAAAAAAGACTGATTGTGATTGGCTGAGAAGTAAGGACTTCACAATGGAAAGAGTTACCTAGCAACAATTATGAACTCATTTCTGATTGGTTAGTTAATTTTTCTCCATTGCTGATCTGTACCATATCACAGTGAAAAAAATACATTCAAATTACACATAATAATGTCATTTCCGTTTTTCTCAGAAGTTAGCAGATTTTTCCTGTGAATTTTCAACTTCTTTGTAATCAATTTTCAACTTTTTTCTAAAAAAAAAAAAAATGCAGATTTTTTCTCATAAATCTGTAACTTTTTCCCGTCGGAAATTGGCTGGGTTTTTTTCCTGTGGATTTTTGGCTTTTTCCTCATTGATTTGCAACTTTTTTCTCGTGAGTTAGCAACTTTTTTTTTGTTGAAGATTCACAACTTTTTTCTCGTGGATTTGTGACTTTTTTTCTTGAGGATTTGCAGTTTTTTTTTAAACAAATTGCAACTGTTTTTTCTCAAAGATTTGCAACTTTTTTCCATGAGTTTGCAGCTTTTTTTTCCCCAAGATTTGCAACTTGCAACATGATTTTGCTGTTTTTTTCTCGTGGATTTGCAGTTTTTTTCTGTCATATATTTGCAGCTTTTTTTCTGTCATGGATTTGCAGCTCTTTTTTCATAGATTTGCAGCTTTTTTTCATGGGTTTGCAGCTTTTTTTTTTTTTTTCAAGATTTGCAACTTGCAACATGATTTTGCAGCTTTTTTCTTGTGGATTTGCAGCTTTTTTTCTGTCATATATTTGCAGCTTTTTTTCTCTCATGGATTTGCAGCTTTTTTCTCATAGATTTGCAGCTTTTTTTCATGGGTTTGCAATTTTTCTCATGGATTTACAGCTTTTTTCTTATAGATTTGCAGCTTTTTTCCTTATCGATTTGCAGCTTTTTTCTTGTGGGTTTGTAGCTTTTTTCCTCATAGATTTGTAGCTTATTTTCTCATAGAGTTGCAGCTTTTGCCTCGTAGATTTGCAGTTTTTTTCTCATTGGTTTGCAGTATTTTTCTCATGGATTTGTGGCTTTGTTCTTGTGGATTTGTGGCTTTTTTCTGAGAAATTTGCAACATTTTTTCTCCTTTACATTTTTTACTTTTTTCATCATAGATTTGTGGCTTTTTTCCTGTATATTTTCATCATTTTTTTCTCATGAATGTTCAAATTTGTTTTCTCATAGACTGGCAATTTTCCCCCCTGCAAATCTTTAACTTTTTCTGGTGAATTTTTTTCCTGATCAGTGTACGGGCTCCCCTCCTCCTGTGGTGATAAACTCTTACACAGTGATGTCAACTCAAACACTTATCGTCTGTGTTTTTTAAAAGAAGGCCACCACCTCCCTGTGATGAATCTCCAGTACAGTGTTTGTTCGTGAGCGTGGGAGTGATGGAAAGTTTCAACATCCTGCACTTATTCTCACTCTGGATTCTAAATCTGATCCACACGTTTCCCAAAGGTTCCAGTCTGCTCTGCTTTCTTTCTTCTCTCCTGGATATTTGTGAAGTAAAGCCATCCACCAGTTCAGGTTTCTTCTGAGGTCTGACCACCATAAAACACCAGTGAAACAAACACAGAAGCCTGGAATTTCCTGTCTGTTTGTTGGTTTTTATCACACCGTTAAACCAGACATCTGTCAGAATGAAGATCTGCTGCTCAGACACCAGACAATGGTTGACTTAGATAAATACAGATGAACACTGACTATGAAACACAGAGTGAGGAAACTCAAACTCTAAAAATATGCCACTATGCTGAACATAAACCACAAGAGATGGAGAATGATATTGATCCTGATAACCACTTTTTCAATAATATTCATAACCACTGTGAATATTACACTGAAAAGCAATTCAAAAGTCAAGTGCAATTAGATGGTAAACTGTCAATAATACACTTCAATAGCAGAAGTCTTAACAAAAACTTCTCACAGATTCAGGACTATTTAAAACAGCTAAACAGAAAATTCACAGCTATAGCAGTCTCTGAAACCTGGCTTAATGCAGACCAGGCTCCCCTGATGGCAATAGAGGGATATCAGATGTTTAACATTAACAGATCTCAAAAAAAGGGTGGTGGTGTTGCACTGTATATTGATGACCTATATAGATGTAAGCTTGTAAATGAAATGTCCTCAGCACTACCAGGGATTTTGGAATGCGTTACTGTTGAGATTGACCTAGACAAAACAAAAAATCTAATCATAAGCTGCATATACAGAACGCCGGGAACTTGCATTGAGACATTCAGAGATAAATTAGTCGAGCTGTACAATAATATTACTAGTAAGAAAATGGTAGCAATTTGTGGAGATTTCAATATTGATCTACTTAATCCACATCAACAAAATGTAGTTACAGAGTTCATGAACTCTATGTACAGCATGAGTCTATATCCCACAATAACACATCCCAGTAGAATCACAGTTCACTCTGCTACACTTATTGACAACCTGTTTGTCAATGTTCTCGACAAGAAAATAGAAAGTGGATTATTGATAAATGATATAAGCGACCACTTGCCAATCTTTGCACTTATCCATGGCCACACGGGGCCCAACCCAGAAAAAATCTCAAAATCGTTCAGACACAAATCACCAAACGCAATCAGTTCTTTTAAAGAGGACTTGCTGAAGCAAGACTGGACAGAAGTCTATGTATCAGATGTAAATGAAGCCTATGACACATTTACAAACATTGTAACCACTCTTTATGAAAAAAACTGCCCATTAGTTAAAAAAAAGCTTAAACACAAATTTACTGACAAACCATGGCTAACCAAAGGACTACAAAAGGCGTGTAAAAAGAAAAATTTATTATATAAAGCTTTCATAAAGAAAAGGACAAAAGAAGCAGAGCAGCGGTATAAAACATACAAAAATAAGTTAACATATATAATAAGATGTAGTAAAAGAGACTATTACAGTAAAGAACTGGAAAAAAACAAAGACAATATTAAAAATACATGGACAATAATCAACAGTATCCTTGGAAATAAAAGCAGAAATACCAGCTACCCAACTAACATTCCAAAAAATAATAAATCGACTCCGAATGTGAATATAGCTTCACCTGCAGATGAATTTAATAATTTTTTTGTTAACATTGGACCTAAACTGGCCCGAGAAATACCCACTACGGTGCCAACAGGTGATTCAATATGCAATAACACTGCTGTAAAAGACACCATCTTCATAAAGAACACAGACGAAAGAGAGGTCATTGAAATTGTTAAATCGTTCAAAAGTAAAACATCTACTGACTGCGATGGTATTGATATGCTACTAGTCAAAACTGTTATCGAATGCATAGTGAAACCACTGACGTATATCTGTAACCTGTCTCTCCAATCAGGTGTATTTCCCAATGCAATGAAAATAGCTAAAGTAATTCCGATTTACAAGACAGGCGACAGAGGGGAACTCTCCAACTACAGACCAATTTCACTATTACCGCAATTTTCCAAGATACTTGAAAAAATATTCTATGAGAGAATTGACAACTTCATACTGAAGAATGATTTATTGTGTGAGCAGCAATATGGGTTCAGACACAAAAGGACAACAGCATATGCCTTAATGGAATTTACAGAAAAAATATCAACAGCCATTGAAAATAAAGAGTATTCAGTTGGAGTATTCCTGGATCTTAAAAAAGCATTTGATACAGTAGATCACAATCTATTATTAAAGAAACTACAAAATTGTGGTATCAGAGGGGTAGCACTGTCCTGGTTAAGAAGTTACTTAAAGAATAGATATCAGTTTGTATGTGTTAACAACAAAAACTCAGAGCTACTGAAGGTCACCTGTGGAGTCCCACAGGGTTCAGTTTTGGGACCATTATTATTCAATATGTATATAAATGATATATGTAAAGTTTCAGAAAAAATGGACTTAATATTGTTTGCTGATGACACTAACCTGCTATGCAGTGGAAACAATTTGGAACAACTTCTGGATACACTCGGAAAGGAATTAGGAAAGCTGAAACTGTGGTTTGATTCAAACAAATTAACGCTCAATTTAAGCAAGACAAAATTTATAGTCTTTAACAACCATCACAACTACCCAGTACCCAAACTCAGTGTAAATGGTGTAGAGATTGAAAGGGTATCCGAAACTAAATTCCTTGGAGTAATAATTGATAACAAACTGTGTTGGAAGCCACATATTAATTATATAAAAGGTAAAGTATCCAAATCAATTGCAATATTACACAGAGTGAAAAATTTGCTGAATCAACCCACACTATACACCTTGTATCATTCATTAATACTCCCATACATGACATATTGTAATGAAGTATGGGGAAATACATATAAAACAAACATATATCCACTCTTTATGCTTCAAAAGAGAGCTATTAGAATAATCAACAAAGCAGCTTACAGGGAACCAACAAACCCACTTTTTCTTAAACAAAAAACTCTCGAGTTAAAAGATCTGATCGACTTTAAAACCGCAATAATAATGTTCAAAGTGAAGAATCTATCACTGCCCGCAAATATCCAAAAGTTGTTCCAAACAAGGGAGAAACGATATCACTTCAGAGGAACATGTATATTTCAAAAGCCTACAGTGAGAACAACTACCAAGCAACACTGTATTTCAGTGCAAGGTGTCAGATTATGGAACGATTTTGGACCTGAATTAAAATCATGTATAAAGCTTGGACAATTTAAACAAAAACTAAAGGAAGAAATACTCCAAACATATTTACAAGACGACATGTAAACTCACATAAGGATTGACATTTCCAGCCTGTGTTGTGTTATAGCTTAGTTTTTCTTTTTTCTCTGTGACACTATGTCTTAGATTTGTTTTTGAATAGTAACCGCTTAACTTAGACTAGCTCAGTTTTCTTTTTCTCTCAGTCATATTTTGTCTTAGCCTTGTTTTAAATTGTAATCGCTCTTGTCTTGTTTTCTCTTTTTCTCCTTTGAATTCTTGGATGGAATATGGGTGGGCAATATAAGCTGCGGCTTCAGCCATCACCCATTTCGGATAACTCACGTGGAATTGTATAGTAGAAGGAGTCTTTGTCTAATTTGACCTTGTTGTTATATTATACAGTTTCTTTTAACCTGTAATGTACTATCCGAAATAAATAAATTCATTCATTCATTCATTCAAAAAATAAATAAATTCATTCATTCATTCATTCATGGTTGGAGCCAGGAGGGGTGGGGGGTCATCAATTTATCATGAGGTACAGATGTATAAATGTTAATTTGGTGCAGTTTTGCAAGAACAAATGTGTGAAGATACACTACTCACAAAACGTTAGGGATATTTGGCTTTCGGGTGAAATTTATGGAAAATGTAAAAAGTTCACGCTACAGTGATATAATCTCATGAAAGTAGGGCATTTAAGTAGAAGCATGCAATGGTGATTTCCTCATCTCAAACAATTTATTGAAACAAAAGCCAACAACAGTGGTGGGTATACCACAACAAAAATGTCAATGTCTCAGTTTTTTAGATTTAGAATCCTTTATTAGTCTCACAGTGGGGAAATTACAGGGCATCCACATGAGTGGATGAGGCAGCCACTGGTGCAGCGCCAAACCTTTTCACCATTCACACACACATTCACACCTGCGGCCACTTTAGAGTCTCCAGTTAACCTTAACTAACAGTTAAGTAACCTAACTTAACAGTTAACCTAAACTTCCATGTTTCTGGCATGTGAGAGGAAACTGGAGAAATCCCGGAGTAAACCCACGCAGACACGGGGAGAACATGCAAACTCCACACTGTTGGTCAGTGGCTGGGATCAAACCTGGGATGCCCCGGCCAAGGGTGAGTTGCTGTGCTGCTGCAGTGCTAACCACTCTGCCACCGCGCTGCCCATAACTTGTCATGTGCCAGTTGATCATCAGTTGCAGCTTGACAACAACGTCTCCTGCTGTTCACAAGTCAACTTATTGTCTGCTGAGGCATGGCATTCCACTCTTCTTGCAGGGCGGCCCTCAGGTCATTGAGGTTGTGGGGTGCAGGGTTACGAGCCTCTACACAGTGACTCAGCTGATCCCATAGGATTTTTTTATGGGATTCAGGTCTGGAGAAAGTGCAGGCCACTCTATTTGAGGTACCCCAGCCTCCAGCAGCCATTCCCTAATGATGCAACCTCGATGAGCTGGAGCATTGTTGTCCATGAAGATGAAATGAAGCCTGTGTTGTTCATGCAGGGGCACAATGACTGGATTAATGACGCTATTCAGATAGTACCAGTTTGTCACTGTACCATTCACAAGGTGTAGGTCAGTTCTGTATTGACTAGACACACCTGCCCAGATTGGAACACCACCACCAAAGGCTCGTCTGGTGACAACAGTGGCTGATGCATAGCGCTCTCCTTGATGTCTGCAACATTGCAACATCATTGGCAGTCATCATTTCTGCTCAACATGAATCCACTTTCATCAGAGAACAGCAATGAAGCCCACTGGACCCTTGTTCAGCATAAATGCTCCGTGGTCCATGCAAGACAATGACACCTGTGCCTGGTGGTGAGGTCAGGTACCCTTGCAGGTCAACTAGCACACACACCACGCTAATGTAAACAGTTTTGAATGGTCTGACGTGATACTTGGGTGCCTCTCACCTCCCTTAAATGTGTCTGGAGTTGAGTGGCATTCATCGTCCGGTTCTGCAGGGCACTGTTCACAATGAAGCAGTCATCAGCATGGGATGCGGCTAAAGGACGTCCACTTCTATGTCTTTCTGTGACTCTTCCAGTCTCTCTGTATCTCTGTTGCAACCTGCTGATGACACTCTGTGACACTCTAAGCTCGGTGACCACTTCCCTCTGAGAACATCCTGTCTGAAGCCTCGCAATGGCGAGGTACTGTTGATCAACTGTAGGTGTTGTCTTGGTCTCATGATGTCAAAATATGAACAGCATGATGAAGAGGACTGTTTAAATACCAATTCTGATTGAAGCAGAAAATTTATTGGTCGATTCATGGATCAAACACCTGTTGTGAATTTTGCTGTTAAGCACCTTGTTAGAGAACAGCAAGTTATGCAAAAAGTACTGAAACATTGAACAGTTGGACATGTGCATTCAGAAGGTTACAGAGGGTCAAATTAAGTTCACCTGGAAAGGTTATAGTGAATTTTAGGTGCATCCTGAAATTTCACCAGAAAGTCGAATATCCCTAACTTTTTGTTAGTAGTTTATGATAAAAGGTGTAAAGTTTAAAAATAACCTAGATGAGCATTGCAGTTACAAGGAAAAAAAGTTGAAAATTTACAGGAAAAAAGTTGTGGTTATGTTTATGAGAAAAAGTTGCAAATTTATGAGAAAATAGTTGCAAATTTGTGAGGAAAAAGTTGCAAATTTATTGGAAAAAAGCTGCAAATTTATGAGAAAATAGTTGCACATTTTTGAGAAAAAAGTTGTGCATTTATGATAAAAAAAGTTGCAAATTTTTGAGAAAAATGTCACAAATTTATGAGAAAAACTTTGCACGTTTTTGACAAAAAGGTTGCAAATTTATGAGAAAAAAGTTGCAAATCTATGAGAAAAAAGTAGCAAAAAAATTTTTTTAAGTTGCAACTTTTGAGACAAAAGTCACAAATTACCACCTGGTTCTATCATCCATCCATCCAGCCATCCATCCATCTTCTATCGCTTATCCAGGATCCGGGTTGCGGGGGCATCAGTCCGGGCAGACTGCCCAGACTTCTGCCCGGAACACATAGCACCATGATCCCTCCTGCAGGTGGTGAGCCCACTGGAGGATGGACCCATGCGGCTCCTTTGGGTACACTGGGTCCTTGATGTAACATTTTTCAGGGAGATCCACTGGACAGCTCTTAGTCTGGACCTTCACCAGGACCAGTTTGCCTTGGGAGACCCTACCAGGGGCAAGTTGCCCCCGACAACATAGTTCCTGGGATCATTTGGGCACTCAAACCCCTGCACCATGATTAGGTGATGATCCATGGAGGGGGAGTTCTATCATATTTAAAGTCAACATATCAAAAAAATAAAGTCAGCAAGGGTAAAGAAGTCCAGCTGGTTCAGTTTGACTGGCTGCAACAATGACCCTGTTGACATGGTCACGAGTAAACTGATTACTGGAGTAAACCAATAAATGTAATAAACGGCTTATGGTGTTTACATGCACCGAGTAAACAGTTTATTGGGCAAATAAACTAGGTGTGTTATCTGTTTTCTCATAAACCGATAATGGCCTTTAACTGATAAAGGTAATCGAATTACTCTGTTTACATGACAGTTTGAATAATCAGGTAACTCCAGAAAGCTGATTATAATCGGTTTATTGTGACCATGTATCCGGGGTCAATGAATGACTGCAGTGTTTGAGGAGTTTGTTGAGCTGTAAAATCTGGAGCAATGACTTATTCTGGTCTGAAGTTGGTCCTGGACTGTGGTCCAGCAGATGGAGGTTCTGGGAACACTGCTGATTGTTTTGGTCTGAAGTTCAAGATTCAAGATTTCTTTATTGTCATTTAGTATGTGCATGCACATAAAAAACAAAATTATGATCCCCCAGCATAACACAGTACCACAATATACATAGAAAATAAGTTTAAAAACAACAGCATAGAAAATAAAATACAACAATAACATATCAGTTAAACACTACGGTCAGACCAACCTAACAGAACACATATACAAGTTTAGCAGAGGTGAGGGGTAGGAAAAGCATTTGGCAGAGTAATAGGGCACAGTCCATTTACAATCCTGACTGCATGTGGCAAAAAACTGTTCAACATTCTGGCTGTCCTGGCCTGAAGACACCTGTACCTCTTCCCTGAGGACAGAAGAGAAACCAAACTGTGGGAAGGATGGTAGCAGTCTTTAAAGATGTTAACAGCCCTGTTAGCACAGCGTTTGTTGTAAATCTCCTCTAAGGAAAGGAGGGGAACACCAATGATCTTACTGGCTGTTTTTACAACCTTATTCAGCTGGTGCTTCTCTAAAGCTGTGCAGTTCCCAAACCAGGTAGTCAGGCCATATGAAAGGACAGACTCCAGGGTGCCTCTGTAAAACATGGTGAGGAGCTGAGTGGGAAGACCTGCCTTTTTTAACCACCGGAGACGGTAGAGTGGCTGATGAGCCTTTTTAATAATGGCTGTGGTGTTGGTGTTAAAGGTCATGTCATCTGCCAGGTAAATCCCCAGAAACGAAACATTGTACTTGCTCGCCTTCCTGCAGTTGATCGCCATCTCCGTAGTCTTCTCCACATTAAGGTGGAGATTATATAGTCTGCACCATGCTGTTAGCTGGTCCACTTCCCTTCTGTACGCAGACTCATTGTTTTCATTAATCAGACCAATTACTGTCATATCATCAGCAAATTAATGATGTGATTGGGGCTGAATGTGGCAGTACAGTCGTGAATGAGCAAGCTAAACAGCAGGGGGCTGAAGACACAGCCCTGAGGAGATCCTGTACTCACAGTTCTGATGTTTGAGATAGAACTGTCCACCGTGACTCGCTGCTGCCTCTGCATCAGGAAAATGAGAATCCAGCCACACGTGCTAAGGTCCACCCCCAGCAACCATAGTTTTCCCACCAACTGCCCTAGAACAATGGTATTAAATGCAGAGGAGAAGTCATTGGAGAGGAGCATAGGTATTCCTCTCCTCCAGATGTAAAAGGGTGAGGTGAAGTACAGAGGAGATGGTGTCTTCGGTTGAGCTATTAGCTCTATATGCAAACTGCAGGGGGTCCAACTCTGGAGGGAGCTAGGCCTTAATGTGTTGCAAAACAAGCTGTTCAAAAGTTGGTCCTGGACTGTGGTCCAGCAGATGGAGGTGACTGTGAGAGTGAATGGTTGTCTGTCTCTCTGTGTTGGCCCTGCGATGGACTGGCGATCTGTCCAGGGTGGACCCTGCCTCTCGCCCAAAGATGCTGGGATAGGCTCCAGCCCCCCCGCGACCCGAAAAGGATTAAGTGGAAGAAGATGGATGGATGGATAATACATTTTTTTATGGGTACTTTTTATGACACTCAAGGTCACCTTACAGTAATAAAAAAATAGATAAAATACATTAGAATAAACATAAAACATAGACAAAAGACAATGCAACTCAGTGGGGATAAGCAAGCCTGAACAAATGGGTTTTGAATTGAGATTTGAAAAGTGAGAGAGAATCAGTGTTACAGACATCAGGAGGGAGTGTATTCCAAAGTTTCTGTGCTGAGTAGCTTAATGCTCTGCCACCCATGGTAGTGAGGCAAACAGAGGGAACAGTGAGATGAATGGAAGGAGAGGATCTAAGGGTACATGCAGGTACAGTGATGTGGAGGAGGTCAGAGACATATGGAGGGGCAAGGTTGTGGATGGCCTTGTAGTTGAGTGATAGTATTTTATACTGTATTCGGAACATGACTGGGAGCCAATGAAGCTGCTGCAGAACAGGAGAGATGTGATGAATAGATGGGGTCCTGGTGATGATACGAGCTGCTGAGGTCTGTACCAACTGTAATTTATGAAGAATTTTCTGTGGAAGGCCAAACGGGGGGAATTGCAGTAGTCAAGACAAGATGTAACAAGACTGTGAACCAAGATGGCAGCGGTATGAGATGTGAGGGAGGAGCTTAAGCAGTTGATGTTGCGGAGATGGAAGTATGTTAACCGGGTTATGCTGTTAATGTGAGATGTGAGGGAAAGCATGCTATCAAGGATGACACCCAGACTCTTAATCTGATGGGCTGGAGAGATAAGAGAATTGTCCAATGACACATTGACACTGGAACATTTGGTTAGAGTGGATTTCATGCCAATAATTAACATTTCTGTTTTAAGATAAGATAAGATAAGCCTTTATTAGTCCCACAATGGGGAAATTCCAGGATTGCAACAGCACAGGGATAGCAACACTCAGAGCAATAATTAAGAAGATAATAAAAATAAAAATAAGAGCAGTGATTATACATACGTACACATAAATATATAAATATATATACACAGTGCAGAGCATTGTAGCTAGATGGAATAAATAGCATAACCGTCTACTTAGTTATCCTACATAGTATGAATATGTGCCCATACATATTGTCACCCTCCATAGCAACCGATATTGTCCTAGTTGTATACTGGAGGGGACCATTTGTGTAAGTCTGTTGCATCTTTTGCATTCAATACTATTAGGTCATCACGTTTTGTTTCTTTTTTGCTATCTCTGCGAGCAGCCCTGCTTAGGTTATACAGTCTGACAGCCGTAGGTAGGAAGGACCTGCGAAACCTCTCGGTTGCGCACCTAGGATGATGTAGTCTACTGCTAAATGAGCTCCTCAGTGCGTTCAGTATGTCCTGCACAGGGTGGGACTCGGACTCCAGCAGAGATGACAGTTTAGCCACCATCCTTCTCTCTCCTATCTCCTCCACTGGGTCAAGGCGCTGCCCCAGGACAGAGCTAGCTTTCTTGATCAGTTTGTTCAGTCTCTTCCTGTCGGCTGCTGTAATGCCACTGCCCCAGCAGACCACTCCAAAAGTGATGGCTGATGCCACCACCGTGTCATAGAATGTCTTCAGTAGCGCCCCTTGTACACCAAAAGACCTGAGCCTCCTCAGTAGGAACAGCCTGCACTGTCCCTTCTTGTAGAGTGTGTCGGTATTGTGTGACCAGTCTAGTTTATTGTTCAGATGAACACCCAGGTACTTGTAGTATATCACCATCTCAATGTCTGTTCCCTGTATGTTCACTGGTGCTGTGAGGGGTTGTCCTTGCCTGTGGCAGTCCACCACCAGCTCCTTTGTTTTCCTCGCGTTGATCTGGAGGCAGTTCCGATGGCACCAGTCCACGAAGTCCTGGATAAGTCCTCTGTACTCAGCTTCATCTCCGTTGGAGATGAGGCCGACGATCGCAGAGTCGTCAGAGAACTTCTGTAGATGGCAGTGTGTTGTGCTGTGTGAGAAGTCCGCAGTATAAAGGGTGAACAGGACGGGAGCCAAAACCGTTCCCTGGGGTGCCCCCGTGCTACCGATGATCGTGTCGGACACACAATCCTGGGTTCTCACAAACTGTGGCCGGTTAGTGAGGTAGTCCAAGATCCATGATGACAGGTGCTGGTCCACCCCTGCGTACAGCAGCTTGTCCCTCAGGATCATCGGTTGGATGGTGTTGAAAGCACTGGAGAAGTCAAAGAACATGATCCTCACCGCATTCCCGGGCTTCTCTAGGTGGGACAGAGAATGGTGAAGGAGGAAGATCACTGCATCCTCCACTCCAATGCCATGCTGGTAAGCGAACTGGAGTGGATCCATCTTTGGTCCCACCAGGGGGCGGAGGTGAACAAGGAGCAGTCTCTTCAGGGTCTTCATCATGTGAGACGTCAGGGCCACTGGTCTGTAGCTGTTCAGGTCTTTGGGGTGGGAAGTGTTTGGTACAGGTGCCACACAAGATGTTTTCCACAACTGTGGTACCCTCCCCAGCTTCAGGCTCAGGTTGAAGATGTGCTCCACAATCCCACACAGCTGGTCTGCACAGGACTTGATTACTGTTTAATTTGAGGAGACTGAGTGTAAACAAGGACTTTATCTCAGAGAGACAGTCAGTTTGGGATGAAGGTGGGAGGGTGGAGTTAGGTGAGTGTCATCTGCGTAGCACTGGAAATGAATATGATATTTATGGAAAATATGACCAAGTGGAAGTATGTAAATGATAAACAGAAGGGGCCCCAGGGCTGTGTCCTGGGGCACTCCTGTGGTGACCGGAAGTGAGTCAGAAGAGAATGATTTCAGGTGAATTTTATCTTATGAGCCCTCGCGGACTGTGGCCTTTTAATGGTTTCCAAAGTCAAGACCAAGACCTTTGGTGAAACCTCCTTTCATTATTATGGTCCTCGTCTGTGGAACAGCCTGCCATAGATTCTCATGGCTGCACAGTCAATAGATGTTTTTAAGAACAGGCGCAAGACCCACTTTTTAATTTGGTTTTACCAAAACTTTTTAACAATTATTAAAGTAGTCATTTATGTTCCATTGTTTTATGTTCTTCTTAGCTCCATTTGCTTTTAGATTTTCTTATTTTGATGTGTTTTTAGCTCAGTTTATAAGTATGGGTTTGTAGTTCCCTTTGTTCTTTGTGTTCTTAGTTTTTTCTTCTATTTTATGTGTTTTAGCTCCAGTGGCTCCTCAGTGGAGACCCTCATGCCGGATGCTGCTTGACCCATCTGCAGAGGTGTTGGTTTCATGGGTCACTCTAGCTTGGGTGGGTGGGGGCTTTATGCCACTCCCTACAGTTGTGTTGTGGGCCCTGGCCTGTCCTGGTTGGGGTGGTTCATGTGGTGTGGTCTGTGTGGTCTCCCGGCGTGGGGGGGCTCCACAGGATGGTTGCTCCTTCCCATGGTGCCTCGGTGCCGAGCAGTGTCTCTTTTAGTTTATGTGTGTGTAAGAGAAGTAGGGGGTGGTGTATGTGCCTCTGTGTGTGTGTGTGTGTGTGTGTGTTCTGGGTATGTTTATGGGAGGGTTGGAAGGGGTGGAAATGTATTGTGGAAATATATGTAACTAAATGTGTCTACTGTTTTTATCTATGTAAAGCACTTTGCACAGTATCCAATGTTTGAAAAGTGCTATACAAATAAAGTTTGATTGATTGAGTGAATGAACTGAGTGCAGCCAGCCACAGAGATAGGATTTGAACCATTTGAGGGGTCTATGTGTAATGCCAAGACTGAGAAGTCTGTCCAAGAGGACGGTGTGTGAAATGGTGTCAAAGGCCATATATTGGTGCTTCACGGACCCACAGCCCATACACAAGGGTTTTCTCGAGGCAGACTTCAGGTTGATGGCGTAGGTTTCCGCGGTGTCATCGGCTGAGCTATCCTCACTGTCAGGGTCCGCTACTAATGCTGCTACAGCAGGCCCCAGCTGCTGTTGTGATTGACACCACTCTCACTCTGAAGCTAGCTTGTTCGCTGTCTCCACCTGGAGAGCTAGCTCAACAGCCCTGGCTAACATCAGGTCACTCAGCGCCGAAAGCAGCATAGCTCGCAAAGCATTGCTGGCTGTGTGTTCCGCCAGCTGATCACGTACCATTCCCTCCTCCAATGTCCCAAAACAACACTTGCTAGCCAGCTGCCGTAGGTCAGTGACAAACTGGTGGACAGGCTCACCCACTCGCTGGTGTCGTTGTCAGAACTGAATCCTCTGGAGGGTGATGTTGTCCGGGGTGTGGAAATGGCGCGCTAGCAACTCGACCATGTCCTCATATGAGTCGGTAGCCCCGAGTGTACGTAGGGTACGCTGGCCCTCGAACCCCAAATTATGCACCAGAAGCACATGTGCCCTCCATTTATCTAGCTCACCCAGGTTGAGTGCCACGATGTAGATTTGAAAGGCGGCAAACCATCTTGACCAAGGCACAGGTGGCTCGCCCGGGAGCTCCAGGAAGGGCCAATGTGGTGAAACACACACCTCCTTTTTTTTAAAAATTCTCATCACCAAAATGTTATGTATGAAATTACCTCTTGAATGACGAGGCCAAGTGCATGATAGAACTCAGCTTTATTGGGGTCAGTCACACACACTACAACCACCAGGCAGGAGCATCGGCAAAGAGGCCGCATGGAGATGCCTGCCTGTTATTTATGGGCAGTGCAGTGGCGGAAGAGGAAGTTGCCGCCACTACACCGCACTTCACAAATAAAAGTATTATTTACAATACAACGAGGCTGTTACAAAAGGAAGTAGAATATATGCAAGAAGGAAGTGAATCAGGAGGCTTTGTAGTATTTCTGAGTAGTGAGAATAGGGTCTTTGAATCTCCTTCATTTGAATTAAGTCTGAGTAATAAGTGGATTTAGCTTGTAAGATGCAGGCTTTATAATGGGAAATATGATCATAATACATTTCTTTATGTACAGTGAGTCCAGTCTTTCTGTAGAGCCGTTCAAATTGGCGTCCTCTTACTTTTAGTAGTCTAAGAGTGGGTGTAAACCAAGATGAAGAACGGGTGAATGTAACAGGTCTAGTTTTCAGTGCGGCCAGGTCATTCAGAAGATCATGAAGGTTATCACTGTAATGACAGATCAGTTCATCAAGGGTGGAACAGTTGTCAGCAGTGGGGAGACAATACTGGCAGATAAAGAATCCAGGTCAATGTCCTTGATATTACGAAAATACATTGTACGTGGGATGGATCCACCAGACATGAGGGACAATAAAAGCAGCCAAATGGAAAAATAACCTGGACCAGGTCAGGTTTAATCCTTGATTCTGCCTCCTGATAACGGCTACCACATAGGGTGGCAGTGGCTCAGGAGGTAGAGTGGGTCATCCAATAACCAGAGGGTTGGCGGTTTGAATCCTACTCTCCCCAGCCATCCTGCTGTTCAGTTCAATTCAATTCAACTTTATTTATATAGCGCCATTTCACAACAACAGTCATCTCATAGCACTATCAACTGTAGGGGGAACCCCCACAGTTGCAGAAAGACCCCAGCAATCAGGCGATCCCCTGTGAGCAGCACTTGGCGACGGTGGAGAGGAAAAACTCCCTTTTAACAGGAAGAAACCTCCAGCAGAACCAGGCTCAGGGAGGGGCAGTCATCTGCTGCGACTGGCTGGGGGGTGAGGGGACAGAGAAGATGAAAAGAACAGACATGTAGAGAGCAAACAGCACGATGGGGACTCAATCTATGGGAGAGAACAAACAGATGTTAATGACCAGCAAAAAAAAAAAAATTTCATTGAGAGTGAAGAAAGGAGTGAGGCCCAGTGCATTACTGGAGGTCCCCCGGCTGACTAAACCTATTAGCAACATAACTAAGGGAGGGTTCAGAAACACATGATCCCTCCCTAATTGTAGGCTATATCAAAAAGGTAGGTTTTAGCCCTATTCTTAAAAACAGAGATCGAGTCTGACTTCCGAATCCAGATTGGCAGCTGGTTCCACAGTAGAGGAGCTTGATGACTGAAGGCTCTGCCTCCCATTGTACCTTTGGAGATTCTAGGTATTACAAGTAATCCTGCATTTTGGGAGCGTAGTGCTCTGTTAGGATAATACGGTAGTATCAGATCTTTTAAATAAAAAGGAGCCTGATTGTTTAGAGCTTTGTAAGTAAGAAGAAGGATTTTAAACTTAATTCTAAACTCTATGGGAAGCCAATGAAGGGAGGCCAGAACCGGAGAGATATGATCTCTCTTTCTAGTACCTGTTAAAACTCTTGCTGCAGCATTTTGGATCAGCTGAAGACTTTTTAAAGATGTTTTAGGACAGCCTGATAATAAAGAATTACAGTAATCTAATCTCGAGCTAACAAAAGCGTGGGTCAGTTTCTCAGCATCACTCTGAGACAAGATGCTCCTAATCTTGGCAATATTATGCAAATGATAGAAGGCAGTCTTAGAAACAAATTTAATATGTGAATTGAAGGACAGATCTTGATCAAAAATAATTCCAAGGTTCCTCACAGAGCTATTAAGAGAAAGAGTAACCGCATCCAAACTGAAAGTTTGATTACCTCCGCCAGGCCGAAAAGGCCAGGAGGAGGTTATGTTTTTGCCGGGGTTTGTTTGTCTGTCTGTCTGTTTGTCTGTTGGTTAGCAAGATAACTCAAAAACTTTTGGACGGATTTCCATGAAACTTTCAGGCGTTGTTGGAAATGGTACAAGGAAGAACTGATTAAATTTTCGGGATGATCCGCATCACCGTCTGGATACAGGAATTTTTTAAAGCATTTTTTAACACTGTGACATACGGCCATTTTCAACATGTGCGCAGGCGCAATGGAGGGCGCTGGTCGTTGTGTCTGACCAACACAAACTCCACGTTCTTCAACGTTTTAGGCACAAAAGCACGCGGAAAACACTGGTGGCCTGGGCCCGCCAGCGTGCCTGTGTTTGCGCGACGCTGCAAAACCTGACACGGCCAGCTGTCCGCCGCTGGATTATTTGGCAGAAATTCCCCTCCCAGCCATAGGCGCTGCGCATTTGGCAGAAATTCACTGGCCAGCCATACGCGCTGCGCAAAAACGAGCTCTCTGCCGGCGAAGCTTCTAAATTCTGTTTTGCCGTGGAGCGCAACCCCAATAATATACCCACGGCAACCTGTCTACCCAATCAGCATCCGTCAGTGGAGGAGATGGACACAACAGCAACACTTCAGTTTATTACCTCCGCCAAGGAGGCAATGCTTTTACTACTGAACCACTAATCCTATCACTATCAGATTGATCGTCATTGATTACTTGTCTATGTTTATTGCACTGTCCCTGTCAAAGAAACAAATAATCATTGTGAATCCAATTGCTAGTCATATGTTTTCATGGTCAAGGAATCTGAAAACGTACACACAAACACTGTATGGGGGGGAACTGTGGCGCTTGGCAGGGGTCTGCGCTCTCGAGTGCTTTTCTAGTTTGGAAAGGTATTTCTAAGGTTTTTTTGGACCAACAAGAATGACTTCAGTCTTATCTGAATTTAATAGCAGGAAATTACAAGTCATCTAAGCTTTGATTTCCTTAAGACAGGCTTCTAACTTGGCTAATTGATTACTATCATCTGGCTTCATTGACAGGTATAATTGTGTGTCATTTGCATAACAATGAAAATGTATACAGTGCTTTCTAATAATGTTGCCTAACGGAAGCATATATAAACTAAAAAGAGTAGGGCCTAGCACAGATCCCTGTGGAACTCCATGACTAAGCTTTGAGTTGAAAGAAAACTCATTATTTACATGAACAAACTGGAACCTATCAGATAAATAAGATCTAAACCACTGCAACGAAGTTCCATTAAGTCCAACATAGTGTTCTAATCTATCAGAATATTATGATCGATAGTATCAAAAGCTGCACTAAGGTCTAAAAGGACAAGTACAGAAACCAATCCATTATCAGATGCGATGAGGAGGTTGTTAGTGACCTTTGCTAAGGCTGTTTCAGTACTATGATGGATTCTAAACCCAGATTGAAATTCTTCAAGTAAACCATTTCCCTGCAGGTGGTCAAACAATTGCGTAGCAACAACTCTTTCTAAGATTTTTGAAATGAAAGGGAGATTAGAGATTGGTCTATAGTTAGCTAAAGCTCCTGGATCTAGCGTTGGCTTTTTGAGTAAGGGTTTAATTACAGCCATTTTAAAAGCCTGCGGTACATGGCCTAAAGTTAATGAAGAATTGATTATATGAAGAATAAAGCTACCAATAAGTGGGAAGACTTCTTTAAATAACCTGGTAGGAATAGGGTCTAAAAGACAAGTTGAAGGTTTGGATGAGGAAACTAGTTTGTCTAACTCACAAAGGTCGATTGGAGTAAACTCATCAAGACAGACATCAATTGAAGGAGTTGTAGTAGTTACAGTATTGAAGTTAACTGTGGGAAGAATCTGATTGATTTTGTCTCTGATGGATGAAATTTTATTATTGAAAAAGTTCATAAAGTCCTGACTAGTAAGCTCTAAAGGAATGCTAGAATTGACAGAGTCCTGACTCTTTGTCAACCTGGCTACAGTGCTGAAAAGAAACCTGGGATTATTCTTGTTCTCTTCTATTAATGCAGAATAATAACTCGTTCTAGCTTTTCTAAGAGATTTTTTATAAATTAAAAGATGATTTCTCCAAGCTAAATAGATTTCATCTAAATTAGTGGAGCGCCATTTTCTTTCTAATTGACGAGTCTTCTGTTTTAAGCTACGAGTTTCTGTGTTGAACCAAGGAGTTAGAAATCTCTGATTAGACTTTTTCTTTTTTAAGGGGGCCACCAAGTCTAGAGTCTGATGCAGAGAAGCTGTAACACTATCCACCAAGTTATCAATTACAGAAGGAGCAAGCTGTCTATAGCTTATTTCCGTTGCGTTGACACATGGCATAGAGGAAACAATCTGCATAAATTTGGTAACAGCATCATCTGAGAGGCATCTACTGTAATAATATTTTTCTTTAGGAGCCAAATAGTCAGAAATAGTAAAATCAAAGGTTAACAGACAATGGTCTGACAGTACAGGGTTATGAGGAGACACTACAAGATTTTCTATTTCTATGCCATATGTCAAAACAAGGTCCAATGTATGGTGGAGGTAATGAGTAGAATTTCCTACTTTCTGAGAAAACCCAATCGAGTCTAATATTGAATTAAATGCCACATTAAGGCAGTCATTATCTACATCCACATGTATATTAAAGTCTCCTACTATAATTATTCTATCAGATTGCAGCACTAAATCAGCTAAGAAATCAGCAAATTCGGATAAAAATTCTGAGTAGGTTGATGGGGGATGATAAACTATGGCAAATAAAATTGGGTTTAACCTAAAATTGCTAAAGTGCCCAATACTGAGGACCAGGCCCTCAAAGGAATTATAACATGTTTTTTGCTTTACATTAACTAGTAATTTGGAATGGTAAATTGCTGCTACTCCTCCTCCACGACCAGAACTTCTGGGATTTTGACAGTTTAAATAACCAGAGGGAGTTGATTCATTTAAACCAACATAATCCTCTTGCCCTAACCAAGTCTCTGTAAGGGATATTAAATCAATCTGATGATCAATTAACAGATCATGGACTAACAGAGACTTGGGAGTTAGAGACCTAATATTTAATAAACCACATTTAATTTTTAAATTATGAGGAGGAACAGAGGCCAGATCATTCAATTTAGAGGCTTTATGTTTAATTTGAGTTTTACCAATATTTTGCTTAATCACTTTGGGATGCTTATACATTATATTTTTATTTACTTTGGAGGGAGCAGACAACGATTCTCTGATGGGGAAGACAGGGGCTAAGTTGAGGGGTGGCGGATGAAGAGGAGCTGCAGAGAGGCGTGTAAGACTGCAACTCTGCTTCCTGGTCCCAACTCTGAGTTGTCACGGTTTTGGAAATTTGGATAAAAAAGATGCCAGATTGTTAGATAAATGAGAAGCACCATCGAAAGTGGGATGAATGCTGTCTCGTCTCATAAGACCAGGTTTTCCCCAAAATGAGCTCCAATTGTCAATGTAGCCCACGTCATTTGCAGGACACCACACAGACAACCAGCGGTTCAAGGATGATGAGCGGCTAAACAGGTCATCACTGGTCAGATTGGGGAGGGGCCCAGAGAATACTACAGTGGCAGACATCGTTTTTGCAAAGTCACACACCAATTCTACATTAAGTTTCGTGACTTCCGACTGCCGGAGACGAATGTCATTAATGCCAGCGTGAATAACAATTGTGGAGTATTTACAGTTAGTTTTAGCCAGCATTTTCAAATTTGACTCGATGTCGCCTGCTCTGGCCCCAGGAATGCATTTGACTATGGCCGCTGGAGTCTCTAGGTTCACGTTTCTGACTACAGAGTCGCCAATGATCAGAATTTTTTCCTCAGCGGGTGTGTCGCTGAGCGGGGAAAAACGGTTAGAAACGTGAACAGGTTGGAGGTGTACTGGGGCTTTGCGACTAGGCTTCCTTCTCACCGTCACCCACCCAGTCTCCTCGCTGCTGAGGAGAGCCAGAGGACCGCTAACAGGGTTAGCTATGCTAGCTAGCTCCGCTGCAGCTAAGGGGCGTCCGTCAAGAGTAACTGTCGCAGACGGTGTTTCAATGCAGCGGAGCCGGGATTCCAAATCAGACAACCTCGCCTCGAGCGCCTCAAAAAGACAACATTTGTTACATTTACCGTTATCACTAAAAGAGGCAGAGGTGTAGCTAAACATCTGACAGAGAGAGCACACCAGAGGAGGAGAGGAAGGAGAGCTAGTAGCCATCGCTAGTGGCTAACCCAAAGCTCAGGAGAGTGAGGAGAGCAAACCACACAGACAGACAGCCAAACAGGAAGTGACAATACGTTACCACAAGGAAGTGAACCAGAATTGGATCCCACACAGTTGGTCTGCGCAGGACTTTGATTGACTGTGTCCCCGGGTAAAACACTTTACCCACCTTGCCTCTAGTGTCTATGACACTGGGCAGTGTTTCCTCTGGCTTAAAGACCTTGGTGTGGTGGCAACATATTTTGTTGTTTAACTGTCTGTTTACTTTTACAATCAATGCAGTGGCGCCTTACAACTGAGAACCATAATGCTATGATCACTCATCAACAACATCTGCTGTACTCCACATTTCTGGACAATGGCGGTGCCCAGGTGCGAAACGAGTACAAGTAAGCCCTAGAAGTACAGCTTCAGGGTCTGATATTAGTGGGAGATGTGGAGGCAAACCGAGGCCCACAGCCTTTGAACAATGGAAACCTGGTTGGGCCGGCGCGGCTAGCCCAACTACTGCTGCTAAACTGGAAATCCTGGATACCTCTGCCAGAATGATGATTTCAGCTAATTTGGCCAACCTGGCCCCTGCAGCCAGCACAGCAGCTAAAGTAGCTAACTCAGAAGTCACAGCTAAGCTGTTTACAATGGAGTCAACAGCACATGGTCCCTCCAAACACCAGTACAGCAACAGTGACTGTTTTGGCAGACTCACGCCAACGGTACGGCGTCCAGAGATCAGAGGTTGGCACCGACCCAGGCACCTGGAATGTTGGTGCTCCAGCAGCTTACCTGGTGGGGTGGGTCTGCCAGGCGGAGACGGGATAACAAATCATGGCCCAACAAGGAGGTGACAGTGCCAGCCCGGTGCCCCTGGGCGCCAGTACAGCAGCGTCTCTTTCTTCTTCTTCTTCTTTTAGATTTGATTGGCGGTTGGCAACCAGCTTACAGGTGCATTACCGCCACCTACTTCACTCTATATCATCATTGTTGTTGGCAACTCTTTCAGTGGGGGATGTCCATCAAATGGAGCCACATCAAAGGCTTGGAGCCCAACGGCTGGGTGTTGGTTTTGGCCCTTTTTCCCCAGACACCGATGTAGCGGTGGCTCTTTCAGTGAGGGATGTTTGCCGGGCTGAGCCATGCCAATGATTCATGGCCCAGCAGCTGGCTGTTGACGTCCCGGTCTCTCTGGACACCGATGCAGCAGTGGCCCATCTAGAGGAGGCTGACGTCAGTCAGATCTCCAAAGACACCGGTGATATCAGTGCAGGAAAGGTTTTCCCAGGTGGCCCATCTAAAGGGGAATGGCATCAGTGGAGACGCCCGGGATGCCAGTGACATCGACACAGGAAAAACTAGAAAAGCACTCGGAGAGCGCAGACCTCCGCCAAGCGCCACAGTTCCGCCCATACAGTGTTTGTGTGTACGTTTTCAGATTCCTTGACCATGAAAACATATGACTAGCAATTGGATTCACAATGATTATTTGTTTCTTTGACAGGGACAGTGCAATAAACATAGACAAGTAATCAATGACGATCAATCTGATAGTGATAGGATTAGTGGTTCAGTAGTAAAAGCATTGCCTCCTTGGCGGAGGTAATAAACTGAAGTGTTGCTGTTGTGTCCATCTCCTCCACTGACGGATGCTGATTGGGTAGACAGGTTGCCGTGGGTTTTATATTACTGTATATTATTGGGATTGCGCTCCGCGGCAAAACAGAATTTAGAAGCTTCGCCGGCAGAGAGCTCGTTTTTGCGCAGCGCGTATGGCTGGCCAGTGAATTTCTGCCAAATGCGCAGCACCTATGGCTGGGCGGGGAATTTCTGCCAAATAATCCGGCGGCGGACAGCTGGCCGTGTCAGGTTTTGCAGCGTCGCGCAAACACAGGCACGCTGGCGGGCCCAGGCCACCAGTGTTTTCCGCGTGCTTTTGTGCCTAAAACGTTGAAGAACGCGGAGTTTGTGTTGGTCAGACACGACGACCAGCGCCCTCCATTGCGCCTGCGCACATGTTGAAAATGGCCGTATGTCACAGTGTTAAAAAATGCTTTAAAAAATTCCTGTATCCAGACGGTGATGTGGATCATCCCGAAAATTTAATCAGTTCTTCCTTGTACCATTTCCAACAACGCCTGAAAGTTTCATGGAAATCCGTCCAAAAGTTTTTGAGTTATCTTGCTAACCAACAGACAAACAGACAAACAGACAGACAAACAAACCCCGGCAAAAACATAACCTCCTCCTGGCCTTTTCGGCCTGGCGGAGGTAATTATTGCAACAAGACTCAAACTGCATAAGCCTGGTAAGACTGTTACAAAATGGGATGGGTATGGGATAAAACCTGTGCCTGAAAAACAACAAACCACTAAAATGTTTCAAACTGTAAATCATGCCAAGGTATTGTGGGATCCAACTATGAAACCTAAAGGTTTTTTGGAAGTCATCTCAGGATTAGGAGCATTGTTTCTAAAACTGAACAAATACAACAACTATTGACAAATTCAGATCTTGACTACCTCTGCCTCTCAGAAACCTGGTTAACCCCAACAACACCTCCAGCTGTTTTCAATGTACCAGGTACAATACCTATAGACAAGACAGAAAAGATGGTGGGGAGGAGGGGTCATGATTTATGTAAAGGATGGTTATCAGTGTACACAACTTGACATTGCTGAAAATACACTAGAATGTCTTGGACTTAAAGTTGTACTATCACCTGAATTGTCTTTTACTTTGATTGTGATCTATCGACCCCCATCCTCTAAAGATACATTCTTTAATAGTCTATCAAATGTACTGAAACAGTTTGGCAGCAAAGAGTTAATCCTCATGGGTGATTTCAACTTAAATTGGCTTTGTAAAACACAGACAGAAATTAAAGGACATCACCAATAATTTTCATATGGATGAGATGATCAGTACCCCATCTAGAATAACTCGTTCACCTGAAACTCTCCTTGATTTGATCTTTACAAACAAACCTGACCATCCATCCATCCATCCATCCATCCATCCATCTTCTACCGCTTTTCCGGAGGTCCGGGTTGCAGAGGCAGCAGTTCAAGCAGAGAAGCCCAGACTTCCCTCTCCCCAGCCACCTGCTCCAGCTCTTCAGAGAGGATACCAAGGTGTTCCCAGACCAGCTGGGAGACATAGTCTCTCCCAGTGGGACGTGCCTGAAACACCTCAAGTGGGAGGCATCCAGGAGGCATCCTGATCAGATGCCCAAACCACCTCAACTGGCTCCTATCAATGTGGAGGAGCAGCAGTTCTACTCTGAGCCTCTCCTGGATGACTGAGCTCCTCATCCTATCTCTAAGGGTGAGTCCAGCAATTCTACAAAGAAAGCTCATTTCAGCCGCTTGTGTCCACGATCTCGTTCTTTTGGTCATTACCCAGAGCTCATGACCATAGGTGAGGGTAGGAATATAGACTGACTGGTAAATCAACAGCTTTGCCTTAGAGCTCAGCTCCCTGTTCACCACAACAGACCGGAACAACGTCCGCATCACTGCAGATGCTGCTCCGATCCATCTGCCAATCTCTCGCTCCATTCTCCCCTGACTTGAAATAAATTGTGATACAAATTGTGAACAGACATGTGAAAATATGATATCAACAATCAAAGAAATTATCTCAAAATATAAAATAACAACACTAAGCACAAGAGAAAACAGGATCTACCTTGGCTAAATGAAAAATTATGGAATCTCATGAAAAAAGGGATTTAGCTCTTAAAAAGTGGCTAAAAACTGATTTAAGTACAGATAGACTGATTTTTAAAAGCCTCAGAAATGAAATCACCATGCAGCTCAGTAAAGCAAAAGCAAATTTCTTCTTAGACATAATCAAAAATGCAAAAGGGAACAACAAGAAATTCTGGAAATGTATTGATAAATTCACAGGAAAAAAAAGCAAAAAAGTGAAGTCATGCAACTCAATTTGAATGGAAAACTTCTCCTAGATAGCTTAGTTTTTGTCAGCAATTTTAATGAGTATTTTATCAAATCGGTACAAGAACAGGGTCTGAATTTTATCCAAACATACCCACACCAAATTAAAATAAATCATGAAACTGATCTAAACCTTAAACCCACAAATGAGGTAAAGCTTAACAAAATTTTATCATCTCCATCAAGTACCAGAGCTAAGACTTTCATGGACTAGACACTGTATTCCTGAAAAAACATAATGATACTTTAATAATTCCAATTACAGAACTAATAAATCAATCAATACATGAAAATATCTTCCTTGATGCATTGAAATCCGCCATTGTAACCCCCATATACAAAGCCGGAGACAAACAGGAAATTAGTAATTATAGACAGATAAGTATACTTCTTGTTTTGTCAAAAGCCACTGAAAAGGTGGTAGTAGACCAACTGGTAGAACGTCTCGAATCAGCCCAGCTGCTGCATCCCATGCAGTTTGGTTTCAGGCCGAACCACTCCACGGAGACTGCATGCTGTTACTTTACTGAAATGATTCAAGAAAGTCCTTCTTTCTAAATTATCAGGATATAAACTGTCCATGAATACCCTTAGCTGGTCATCTTATCTATCTGGTCACTCCCAGTGTGTGCGCATAAATAATATTGTATCCCAGTCAAAGGCATGTATCATGGAAGTACCACAAGGTTCAGTTTTAGTCTTACTGCTGCTTACTTTGTACAGTATCTCACAAAAGTGAGTACACCCCTCACATTTTTGTAAATATTTTATTGTATCTTTTTATGGGACACCACTGAAGATCTGACACTTTGATCCAATGTAAAGTAGTCAGTGTACAGCTTGTATAACAGTGTAAATTTGCTGTCCCCTCAAAATAACTCAACACACAACAATTAATGTCTAAACTGCTGGCAACAAAAGTGAGTACACCCCTAAGTGAAAATGTCCAAATTGTGCCCAATTAGCCGTTTTTCCTTTTCGGTGTCATGTGACTCCTTAGTGTTACAAGGTCTCAGGTGTGAATGGGGAGCAGGTGTGTTAAATTTGGTGTTGTCGCTTTCACATTCTCTCATACTGGTCACTGGAAGTTCAACATGGCACCTCACGGCAAAGAGCTCTCTGAGGATCTGAAAAAAAGAATTGTTGCTCTACATAAAGATGGCCAAGGCTATAAGAAGATTGCCAACACCCTGAAACTGAGCTGCAGCATGGTGGCCAAGACCATACAGCAGTTTAACAGGACAGGTTCCACTCAGAACAGGCCTCACCATGGTCGACCAAAGAAGTTGAGTGCACGTGCTCAGCGTCATATCCAGAGGTTGTCTTTTGAAAATAGATGTATGAGTGCTGCCAGCATTGCTGCAGAGGTTGAAGGGGTGAGGGGTCAGCCTGTCAGTGCTCAGACCATACGCCGCACACTGCATCAAATTTGTCTTTGTTGCTGTCGTCCCAGAAGGAAGCCCCTTTTAAAGATGATGCACAAGAAAGCCCACGAACAGTTTGCTGAAGACAAGCAGACTAAGGACGTGGATTACTGGAACCATGTCCTGTGGTCTGATGAGACCAAGGTAAACTTATTTGGTTCAGATGGTGTCAAGTGTGTGTGGTGGCAACCAGGTGAGGAGTACAAAGACAAGTGTGTCTTGCCTACAGTCAAGCATGGTGGTGGGAGTGTCATGGTTTGGGGCTGCATGAGTGCTGCCGGCACTGGGGAGCTACAGTTCATTGAGGGAACCATGAATGCCAACATGTACTGTGACATACTGAAGCAGAGCATGATCCCCTCCTTCGGCAGCTGGGCCACAGGGCAGTATTCCAACACGATAACCACCCCAAATACCTCCAAGATGACCACTGCCTTGCTAAAGAAACTGAGGGTAAAGGTGATGGATGGATGGTGATGGCCAAGCATGTCTCCAGACCTAAACCCTATTGAGCATCTGTGGGGCATCCTCAAACAGAAGGTGGAGGAGCACAAGGTCTCTAACATCTACCAGCTCCATGATGTCATCATGGAGGAGTGAAAGAGGATTCCAGTGGCAGCCTGTGAAGCTCTAGTGAACTCCATGTCCAAGAGAGTTAAGGCAGTGCTGGAAAATAATGGTGGCCACACAAAATATTGACACTTGGGGCACAATTTGGACATTTTCACTTAGGGGTGTACTCACTTTTGTTGCCAGCAGTTTAGACATTAATGGCTGTGTGTTGAGTTATTTTGAGGGGACAGCAAATTTACACTGTTATACAAGCTGTACACTGAGTACTTTACATTGTATCCAAGTACCATATCTTCAGTGGTGTCCCATGAAAAGATATAATAAAATATTTACAAAAATGTGAGGGGTGTACTCCCTTTTGTGAGATACTGTATGGCTGTGGTGCAGGTGTAGTGTGGCCGACTACTGATCAGAGGGTCAGGGGTTCGATTCCCGCTCTGTCTGCAGTCTGCATGTCGAAGTGTCCTTAAGCAAGACACTGAACCCCAGTTGCTCTTGGTGGGTCAGGCCAGCGCCTGTGTATGTTAGCTCCACCACCATCAGTGTGTGAATGTGTGGATAGCAGAATCTGTAAAGTGCTTTGGTCATCTAGAGATGAGAAAGAGCGCTATATAAGTAAATGCCATTTACCATTAATGATCTGCCATCAGTATGTGAAAATTCAGATGTATGCAGATCACACAGTCATCTACACACATTGGAAGAAGGCCAGATAAGTGGCTGATAAGTTAATGATAGCAATGGAGAAAGTGTCAAAATGGTTTAATCAATCATGCCTCACTCTGAACGTAGGGAAAACAGCTACCATGTAGTTTACCAACAAACAAAACCATACACACTATCCGACCATAACTGTAAATAGAGCAAATATAGAAAATGTAACAGAGTTTAAGGATTTGGGTGTCACATTAGATCCCATGCTCAGCTTTAAAACCGATGAGCTGCACTCTGAAATATGACCTTGCAAACTTCCGTTGCATCAGAAACTCACTTACTCTAAAAAGATCAAAAACCTTCCTGAATGCCACGATTTTGACACTTTTCTCCTATTGCATCTCATGCTGGTCACAAGCCAACAGTACGACTCCGAAACCCTTGGAATCCCTGTATAAACAACCCATCAAAATTCTGGATAAGACACGACAGTATCACCATTGTGGTATACTTACCAAACACAAGCTGTTAAGCTTTGAAAATATGATCATGTATGCAAATATACGGTTGGTCTTTAAAATTATCCATGGGTCTGCACCCCCACCTCTTAAGACATTTTTGTACCTGACTTTTGAACAGAATACCAGAGTAACAAGGACTTCCTCTAGGTGGTGTTGTTTCACCCCCTACATAAAACTGCTTTTGGGCAATTAGCCTTCTCATACAAAGCTGTAACAGAATGGAACAAGCTCCCCACTGCATTGAAGACCAAAACAAATGACAGAGACTTTTCCACAGAGACTAAAAAATGGACTTTAAGTAATAAAGCCTGCCAGCATTGACTCTCTTCTTTAAATAGGATTTGAAATTTTATGTGTGCCATTCTCTTATCTTTTTACCTTTTAAACTTACTCCCTGCTTGTTTGAGGGTCAGCAGTTTCTGAAACCCGACCTGAGTTGTTTTCTATATGTGCTGTTTTTCTTTTAATATCTTCCTGCCTGCCTCAGGGACTACAGATGGAAATTAGTGACAATGCTATAATCTGGTACAGATTATAGCGTTGTCACTATAATCTTTACCCTGTGTTTAATGGTTTTTCTCTTCACGGTCCCTGACAAATAAATCAACTACAGGGCACTCAGAGAGTGTCTCTTTGTCCGTCCATATCACCATCCATCTGTCGATTGCGAGATAGGGCCTTGGCGGAGGTATGTACTCAAGGATCACCTCCAACATGTAATGAGTTCATCTTTGGGCCAAGGGCCACCTCTGGTGAAAATGTTATCCAGATACAACCAGTAGTTATTATTATTATTATTATTATTATTATTATTATTATTATCAGGCAGAAACAACAGCAAAAACAATATGACTACATTATACAGTAATAATAACAACAAGCCTGTCATAATTGTATTGACCATACGTTGGGGCTGGGCAATTCCACCTTAAATCAACATCATGGTTTACTGAATCTTTCAGGTTGGTTTTGTTTTTTTTTTCCTCCTCTCTTCTCCATTACAGTTTACTGACAAACTTCATAATTATTCAGCAATATTACACAATACTGCGGTATCATACCATTATTTGCAGTTATCAACTACAAATTCACATTGTTTGATGCAGCAAAGTTCAGCCTCCACCTCCTACACCATCACCTCCCATTCTCGTCTTCCTGTACTGGCATCCTATGTCCCGCCCTTCCTTAATTCTGACTGGCTGCTTAGAAAGGTCTGACACTGATGAGCGCAGCTGTACAGTAGTCTGACAAGTTGAACTTTTTTCAGCCCTGAGCACCACGACTAAAAACGGCCACCACTCAAAGTGTTTCAGCGCCAAGGGCGCTGAGCGCTGTAAACACTGGACTACATAGACAATGAATAGAAAATAGTCGCCCACAGCAGGAAAAATGAGTTTGGTGAACACGCCCCCTAATAGTTTTCCTGCAGTGTTTAACTTCTGGGTCGCCGAGGCGTGTGACCCTATGGCATGACCATGCACTAGTTGACATGTAACTGAGTTGGCGCGTCTTAAAGGGGCAGTACATGGAAATTGCCAGATTAATATATAAAATAATGTTCAAAAAATTCCTGCATACACATTGTGATCCGGATCACCACCAAAATCTAATCATCAGTTCCCCGATCCATTACATGTCTTTCCTGAAAATGTCATCAAAATCCGTTCATAACTTTTTGAGTTATGTTGTTAACAGACAAACCAACCAACCAACAAACAAACAGACTGATGTACTGACGCTACCGAAAACATTACCTCCATCCTCCCTTGGCGGAGGTACTAAACTAAACTCACCTATATTATGCTGTTTACCATTAACTTAAGACACATAGCTTATATAAACTGGACAATGCACTTTGGGGATGTAAATTGCTCCTATTGAATCTGTGTTCATTAACTCATTTACAATAGAAATGCAGGTAAGTGTCATTCAATATTCATTTCACATCTACTTCAATACCTGAATTTCTACATGAACCAATTTAACAACTTTTGTCTCTCAAACATTATGTAAACCATGTTACTCAGTCATTCTCAGTGAACAGGAATCATTTAAATCATTTCACAGGCATGGAAGATCTTAAACTGGTGAAATAAAGTCATTCTCGAGTCACTCTCTCGGCGCCACACGAGTCGGCTGCCTTTTGCAACAGCGGCTCGATTCCGAGTCTTTTTCCCTTCCTCTCTCTTTTGATCCGTCTTTTTTTTTTCACCCCACTTATATCACGGACACACAGATCGTCCTAAATGTCTCCTGAGCCGGTGGACGGAGCCACTGTCTATAGCAGGATACGATACAGCAGAGAACAGCTGCTAGCATTCAACCGCCACCCGGTCCCATTGGAAAAACTCGACATACCGAGTGAACTGAGGCGAAAACGCCGCGGCTGCCGGGCTGGAGTAAGGCGGAGGACAAAAAATATAAGGTACAGACCCTCCCTTCCATCTGTTGTCATGGGAAATGTACGGTCGATACTGGGAAAGTTAGATGAGCTAGCGGCTATCTCCCGTTATGATAGCACATACCGGGAGTGCTCTCTCCTTTTGTTTACTGAGACGTGGCTAACTGAACTAGCAGCAGATGCTAACATTGAGCTGGAGGGTTTTCACATGATACGAGCTGACCGAACACCAGACAGTGGCAAGGCTAGGGGCGGTGGAGTGATCATGTATGTTAACAACAACTGGTGCAGACCGGGACATATCACTGTTAAACAACGACACTGCAGCAAAGACATTGAGTTGCTAGCTGTTAGCATGAGGCCTACATATCTCCCGAGAGAACACTCACACGTGATCTGCATTGTTGTTTATGCAAATCCGACGGCGAACGCTGGGACAGCACGTGACGTCATCCATTCAGTAACCAGCAGGCTGCAGACAGAACACCCAGATGCTCTTCTCCTCATCTCAGGCGATTTCAACCATGTTTCACTGTCTCCCATTCTACCCACGTTCACCCAGTATGTCACATGCCACACTAGAGACAATAAAACACTGGATTTATTCTACGCAAACACTAAGGAGGCGTACACCTCATCACAACTACCCCCACTCGGGAGATCGGATCACAACTTGGTTCATCTCCGGCCGGTGTACAAACCCCTAGTGCACAGACAACCTCCGGCCATGCACACTGTGGAGTTATGGTCTGAGGAGACAATGGACACCCTAAAGGGCTGTTTTGAAGCCACCGCCTGGAAGCAGCTCTGCGATCCACATGGTGAGGACATCGATGGCCTCATTCACACCTTCACGGGCTACCTCAGCTTCTGTGTGGACAAATCCGTTCCCACCAAGACCATACGGCGTCACTCAAACAACAAACCCTGGATCAACCCTGAGATAAAAACACTTCTGAGAGAGAAGAAGAGGATCTTCAGGTCGGGGAACAGGGAGATGCTGAAGTCCGTACAGAGGGAGCTGAGGAGAAAGATCAGAGAAGGCAAGGACAGCTTCAGGAAGAAGATGGAGGACAAGCTGCAACAGAGCGACATCAGCGGGGTCTGGAGAAACCTCAAAACCATCTCGGGGCTCCAGAATACCTCCCCCCAGGCCACAGGGGGCAGGGAGTGGGCGAACAACCTGAATCTGTTTTTCAATAGATTTGACCAACCGCCCTCCCCCCTGACTGCACAACAACCACTGCTGCCTCTAAAGAAATCAAGTCCTGCTGCCCACTCCCCACTCTACCAACACCCCCCCACTCCCAACACACAGCCCCCCATCCTGACCCTGACCAGGACCCAGGTGAGGACGGAGCTGAGGAAGATCAAGGCGAGGAAGGCGCCGGGACCGGACGGCATCAGCGCAAAGCTCCTCAAGTCCTGTGCAGACCAGCTGTGTGGGATTGTGACGTATATCTTCAACATGAGCCTGAAACTGGGGAGGGTACCACAGCTGTGGAAAACATCTTGTGTGGTACCTGTACCAAAAACTTCCCACCCCAAAGACCTGAACAGCTACAGACCGGTGGCCTTGACGTCCCACTTGATGAAGACCCTGGAGAGACTGCTCCTTGCTCACCTCCGCCCCCTGGTGGAACCAGCGATGGATCCACTCCAGTTCGCCTACCAGCATGGCATTGGGGTGGAGGATGCGGTGATCTTCCTCCTTCACCGTTCTCTGTCCCACCTGGAGAAGCCCGGGAATATGGTGAGGATCATGTTCTTTGACTTCTCCAGTGCTTTCAACACCATCCAACCGATGATCCTGAAGGACAAGCTGCTGCGCGCAGGGGTGGACCAGCACCTGTCATCATGGATCCTGGACTACCTCACGAACCGGCCTCAGTTTGTGAGAACCCGGGACTGTGTGTCCGACACGATCATCAGTAGCACGGGGGCCCCCCAGGGAACGGTGCTGGCTCCCTTCCTGTTCACTCTTTATACTGCGGACTTCTCACACAACACAACACACTGCCATCTACAGAAGTTCTCTGATGACTCTGCGATCGTTGGCCTCATCTCCAATGGAGATGAAGCTGAGTACAGAGGGCTTATCCAGGACTTCGTGGACTGGTGCCATCGGAACTGCCTCCAGATCAACGCGAGGAAAACTAAGGAGCTGGTGGTGGACTGCCGCAGGCATGGGCAGCCCCTCACAGTACCAGTAAATATACAGGGAACAGACATCGAGATGGTGACATCCTATAAGTACCTGGGTATTCATCTGAACAATAAACTAGACTGGTCACACAATACTGATGCACTCTACAAGAAGGGACAGCGCAGGCTGTTCCTGCTGAGGAGACTCAGGTCTTTTGGTGTACAAGGGGCGCTGCTGAAGTCATTCTATGACACGGTGGTGGCATCAGCCATCACTTTTGGAGTGGTCTGCTGGGGCAGTGGCATTACTGCAGCCGATAGGAAGAGACTGAACAAACTGATTAAGAAAGCTAGCTCTGTCCTGGGGCAGCGCCTTGATCCGATGGAGGAGATAGGAGAGAGAAGGACGGTGGCTAAACTGTCATCTCTGCTGGAGTCCGAGTTCCACCCTATGCAGGACATACTGAATGCACTGAGGAGCTCATTTAGCAGCAGACTACATCATCCCAGGTGCACAACCGAGAGGTTTCGTAGGTCCTTCCTACCAACGGCTGTCAGACTGTACAACCTAAGCAGGGCTGCTCGCAGAGATAGCAAAAAGACGTAACAAACTAATAGTTTTTTGAATGCAAAAGATGCAATAGACTTACACAATGGTCCTCTCCGGCATACAACTAGGAACATACCGGTCGCTATGGAGGGTGAGAATATGTATGGGCACATAATCATACCATGTAGGATAACTAAGTAGACGGTTATGCTGTTTCATTCCATCTAGCAACAATGCTCTGCACTGTGTGTGTTTATATATTTGCATATTTATTCCATCTAGCTACAATGCTCCGTACTGTGGGTGTTTATATATTTATATATCTACATATTATTCCATCTAGCTACATTGCTCCGCACTGTGTGTGTTTATATACTTGCATATTTATTCCACCTAGCTGCAATGCTCCGTACTGTGGGTGTTTATATATTTACATATTTATTCCATCTAGCTACAATGCTCTGCACTGTGTGTTCATATATTCATATATTTATTCCATCCAGCTACAATGCTCTGCACTGTGTGTCTGTGTGTGTGTGTATATATATATATTTTATAGTAATACGTACATATGTTTATTAGCTGCTCTTGCTTGCTTGTTTTTTTTTTTTTTTTTCTTCTTGCCTTCTGATTGTTGCTCTGAGTGTTGCTATCCCTGTGCTGTTGCAATCCTGGAATTTCCCCGTTGTGGGACTAATAAAGGCTTATCTTATCTTATCTTATTCCCGGGGCTCTGGTGAGCTCTCGCGAGATCTCCTATACCTTTACATTAAAGTCTTGCGGGATTTCAAAAGGCGCGGAAAACAGTCCACCTTTAGGCCTTAGGCTGTGTGTCCACCAAACACATTTTTTGTTGCCCGACCGCCCTGATAATTTTTTTTTTTCAGTGTTTGTGCGCTGCGCTCTGGGGGAAAAAAAAGCCTGTGCCCCATACTGCATCTCAGCAGCAGCTAGTCACTCTCAGCTCAGCACTTCCGCTTTTCCTATTGTCAGATTTTCTACTGATTTTTAATAGCAGTCTCTAAAAAACAATGGACAGAAAATGTTTTCCTGCAGCGCTGGATGTAAAATATGATGACATGGAAAGCAGAAGTCTGAGTACCAGCAAGTGCCGGCATCCTATGTCCCGCCCATGCAGCAGTTTTGATTGGCTGCTTGATCTGACATTGAGAAGCTCAGCTGCAGTCTCTAAAAAGTTGAACTTTTTTCAGCTCTGAGTGCTGCAACAAAAACGGCCACCGCCGAGAGCATTTCTGAGCCGAGGGCTCTCAACGGCATCAACCCTGGACTACATAGAGAATGAATGGAAAATAGCCCCCCAGAGGAGAAAAAAACGTGTTTGGTGGACATGCAGCCTTATTCATGCTGCATTTCCCCTCTGGTCCGCTTTGGTCAAGCCTGGTGTGCACGCAGCGTTGTACATGCTCACTTTATTCGTCTACCAGGCCAAGCAGTTGACGCATGCACACAACCGTTATTTGTAGTTTCACCCCAGCCCTGTGGGTAGTGCAAATGCGCTAACACGCCAGTTTGTTCACCGGCTATAAAACACAAGAGTGACGTACATTTTTTTTGTAGCAATAACAATGGCGCTGTTTCAAGGAAAAGGAGGTATTACCGTTTTTCAGTGCTCTTCTCCGCTCAAGCTGCTGCTGCTGCAAAAGGATTCATGTATGTTTATTCTCGTCTTCCGCCACCTCATTGTCTTCATCTCCTTTGTCTTTGTGTGCTGTGTTGGTAGCGCTATCTCGTGAATGGGACGTTTAGTCTTGCACATGCTCTGTCAATGCGTTCAGATCGTGGGCAGGCCGCAGAGTCTCAAAATTTGGGCTGCACTTGGTTGTCTGTGGTAAAGCCCTGCGTACACTAGAGGAGTGAAGACAATGACATAAATTTCATCACATGAGGTTTCCGGTTGCACCTACGTGGACAGCGGAGGTGCAACATGAATCCAGCTTAACACTGATGAGCAAAGAAAACTTAAACTTTTCACCATAAATCTTCCACAAAGCATCATAACAGTTCAACAAAATAATAAAGAGCTAAAACGAGCCTCTAAGGAGTGAATTTCAGCACTTTTAACTGTGTACTAACCTGCAAAATAGGAGTAAAGGGGTGTTAAGAGTCCCTCTGAGGGGATAACATTTGCGTTATCGGCAATATTCAGAGTTGTTTTTGCCACTGCAACTACCGTTCAGCAGCTGCATTTCACATATGCGCAGTGAAAATAAATGTAAATGTTTTAACAGCTGCAGTCAGAACACAGAAGAAGAGCTCGGTAGGGGAGTTTTTTTTTAACTTTTAGTAATCTGTGGATTAAATGTCTTAGATATATATTTACCATAAAGTGTCTGAAACAATTTTCCCCAGACCCAAACCACACCTGTAGCAGCTGCTGTCACAAGCTACGGACAAATGCAAAGCAATGAAACGGGTAGGAATATAATTTACTGTTTTGGTGTTCTGGGTGAAACATTGACAGATGAGCCACTTCACAGTAGAAGAATTCTCAACGGTTATTTCAAGGTTTCGAAGTCTTGCCATCCCTGGTGCATGTGCAGTTGACTGCGACCACTGTGTTCTTGCACACGCGGTCCCTGCATGTGCGTGGTCAGTGCAAACCCTCTGCGTAGCGTTTAGGTTTCAGGGTCTGAGGGGATGGTCATAGGGTCATTCCTACTCTGAATTTATTTCTATGTTTCTTTGTGTGTTTTGTTTTTTGGGGTTCATGTTATATTTCCTGTATTTATCATTGTTTTTTGGTTCTATGATTCTGTTCCCTGTGCCACTTAGCATTATTTATGATTTGGATTCTGTTCTGTCTTTGTGTGCTGTGGTCATTGTTATGTCAATAATCTGTTACCCAATGGTGAGGCTGGAGGTGCAATAGAACTGAACTTTACTGTGTAAACTCACACGACTCAAGGCACTCCTGTACAGGCAGAGGCGAAGGTCAAAAAAGACTGATGTTCTTCTGCCTTGGTCTTTTATACCCAGGGTGGTGGCGGAACCGGAAAGGTGGAATCACCTCCCTCATCACACAATAATATAAAATATAACATTTTAATATATCACCCCCCCCATAGAAAAGTTCAAAACACATACACACTAATTTAATACCCAAGTCACACTCTACTAGCAAACAAGTAAATAAGCCTATCCATGCACACAAAACCAACTAAAGCTAGAGGGGGACAGGTGGACTACCGTCCCACCTCCACACAGCCAGACGGATTATTCTGCCGTCTTAGAAACTAAAAGGGTCCATAAAATAAAATAATGCCGTGTTCCTAGCTAAAACCAAAGCAATCCCACAAACTACTTTACACAAGCCAAAAGATTTCAATACCTCAGATACACACACAGTTAACACGTACATTCCCACACCACCATAACATTCTCAAAAAGGCCACCCCAACCCGGGCAAAACCACAGTAATACACACCTCCAATATGGTGAAACACACATTACATGGGTATTGTTTTTTTCCACATGGGCACCTGTTATAGTAGTCCAGCACAAGAAACATGTTAACAACATAGCCCAGACAGTTCTACATATAACCCAATCCATGGCATAGCCGTCCCAGCCCCGTGCTTCTTGATGTCTCCAGGCCTAATGCCAGAAGTAGAGGGGGTCGTCTTCAGGGCCTCACCCGCCATTACGGGTGTTCCACTATGCCGCTGAGTTCCCTCACCTACGGTAACATGAGCCCTGGCACCAGAACCCTGCCCTGATGGCCCCGGGTGGAAATTGTCCTGTCCATCTCCCAGAATATTAGGCCGTGTCATCCCAAACGGCATCATCGACCACTTGCAGAACCGGCCATTCCCACAAACCACGGCCTGACCATTCCTCTCCACAGCTGCTGGTAATTGAGAAACCAAGTCCATAAAACAGATCGCACCCCATCACATTCGACCCACACTCGGTCATCACGAACTGTATGTTGGACACCACTGCAGTCTTATACCTCGCCGTCAGCCCCAGTGAACCCACCATGGATAGCCTATTACCGCCATACCCACAAAATGGTGTCTTCAGGTCTCTCACACGATGGAAGGGGAAATAACTCTTCACAGCAGGCCAGTTCAACATGGACCTCACTGTGTCAACCAACAGCGGCATGTCCTCGCCATCCAATTTCACTGTCAAATATGTACGGCCTTCTGTGCTTGGTGATACGGTGTGAATAACCGTAGGAGTCGAGACAGGGGAATCCACTTCACGTTGTCACTCCCCTCGTTCAAACCTCTTACAGGCCCTGGCGAAATGATGTAGGAGTCCACATTTGCCACGTTTGCCTTTTGCCGGGCACTCTCTCGCCTTGTACCGGTGCTTGGTAGATCCGCAGCCAAAACATCTTGGCGACCCCGGGGTGGACCTAAATTTTATAGCAGTAGTGTATTCTTTATCTTCCATGCTATCATCGCTATCCGGGTCTACAGCCTGCGCCGCTGATTGTGAGTCAGGTTTCCCCAATGCTGTTCTCTCACCAAGGTCCCTGGACAGTTTACAGTATCTGCTGCTTCCAACTGCTGGGCTATCTCCACCGCTTTGGCCAACGTCAGCTCACCAGAATGCATAAAGAGTCTTGGCCGCACACATTGTGTGCTCCGCCAACTGATCACAGACCATTTCTTCTTCCAAGGTCCCAAGCTGGCAACCTCCAGCCAGTTGGCACAGGTCAGCAACATACCGCTGCACCGACTCTCCAGTCCGCTGGCTACGCTGTCGGAACTGGATCCTCCAGACTATGACGTTTTCCGAGGTGCGAAAGTAGTGCGCAATTAGCCCAATCACATCCTCGAAACTGTCGCTCACTCCTAGTGTACTCAGAATGCGCTGTCCCTCCATCCCAAGATTATGGACTAAAATTGCTTGTGCACGCAATTTCTCCAACTCACCAAGGTTCAATGCCACCAGATAATTCTCAAATGTGGCAAATCACCTGTCCCATGACACTGGCGGCTCGCCAGGAAGCTCCAGAAATGGCCGAATGGCCGAAATACCTTTATCCATTCTTTTATCCCCGTCGCTAAATGTTATGTTGTGGCGGAATATAATAAGGCACGGCGAACTGGAGTTTAAAAGGGTGTTTATTCATCCGCCATCACAGAACTCACTCCAGCACTGTGTAAGCGTACTGGAGCGAGCCCTTAGGCTCTCGTCAGCAAACAGGCAATGCGTGTAGTCAGATGAGCAGTAAGAGAGAGAGCAAGCGATATTCAGTCACTTATATACCCAGCTAGACAATGCATGCATGGCACATTAGCATCACAATACAGCAGAAATGCATGGGACATTTACATGAGAGTCACGCATATCAAAAGCAGTATTACTGGCAGGAAGGAGAGGCTGCCTAATGATATCAGTCCATAGATCTCACTGTTATGCTAATTGCTCCAGCTGAGTGCTCTGCTTGTCCGTAGGCTGTGGGGGACACCCACACACTCCCCCCCCCCAGAGGGCTCAGCGGGGGGCTGAGGCCTCGATCGTCCGGATTTGGTAGCAAGCTGCGGGGAAAGCTCTGTGCAGGCGGAGGTGGAGGGAGGGGGGGTGGGGGTAGCAAGTGCCGGCCCGGGACGGCGAAGTTGTCTGGGCCGCGCAAAAATTGCATGTGGATCCACGATGATGAGGGGCTGTCCCGTTAAACGTGGCGGAGGTCCACAGCGGCTGTGAGAAGAAAAATTTGTCTGTGACTCCTCTCGCAGCTATGAAGAAAAACAGGAGCTGCAGCAGTGTGAGGGACTTGGCTTGTTGGCTTTAGGTGTGCGCGCAGCCCTAAAGCCCTCGGGAACAGCTGATGGCTGAATTCCCATTGTGCGCCGTGGCTGAGACCCATACAAAATCCTGTGTGCAGGCTGCGTGTGTGCTTCAGGTGTGTGAGCAGCCCTGAAGATTCCGATGTGCAGCGGCGGAGGACGATGGCGGTCTGTGGAGCCGTTATTGTCCCGTGTGTGGTGCGCTGTCCTCGTAACCCCCCGGTGTGTGTGAGGGGTTCGGTGCATGGCAGGTCTGCTGTAGAGGCGAGTCAGGATCAGGGAGCTTGCTGGAGATCAGCGTTGTCGGCGCCGATGGTCATTCCTGTTCAGGCTGTTGCTGTCGTTTGCTCGTGCCGGGTCATGGTGCGTTCAGGTCCACGCGCTGCGTTCTCCGTCGGCCCTGGAGGTCGCCGTCGTGGAGAGAGGACGAGGTGCGTGCGCGCTCATGTAGATGCGGAGGAGCGGTGAGAGGGAGTAGACACTCTTTGTCCCTCGGGCTCGTGTAGATGTGGAGGAGCGGTGAGAGGGAGTAGACGATCTTTGTCCCTCGGCTGGTCCCAGCGTGGATGTGCAGATCTCAGGCGAGGGTCGCACCATGACGCTTTCTGCAGCCTTCCCGGTCGTGGGTGATCTCCAAGGGAGTTCGCCTGGTGTCGGTTCTGCGTCGAGGTCTCCCGTGTGGCAGAAGGGAGGGCAGTCCATTTGCGTCAGGCTGCTGCGTTCGCTTGTCGTCGGAGATACCACCGGGGCTGCATTCGTTCGTCATCAGCGTGTTCTTTCTTTTGGGGTCACCAGTGTGGCGGTTGCAAATAAGGCACGGCGAACTGGAGTTTAAAAGGGTGTTTATTCATCCGCCATCACAGAACTCACTCCAGCACTGTGTAAGCGTACTGGAGCGATCCCTCAGGCTCTCGTCAGCAAACAGGCAATGCGTGTAGTCAGATGAGCAGTAAGAGAGAGAGCAAGCGATATTCAGTCACTTATATACCCAGCTAGACAATGCATGCATGGCACATTAGCATCACAGTACAGCAGGAATGCATGGGACATTTACATGAGAGTCACGCATATCAAAAGCAGTATTACTGGCAGGAAGGAGAGGCTGCCTAATGATATCAGTCCATAGATCTCACTGTTATGCTAATTGCTCCAGCTGAGCGCTCTGCTTGTCCGTAGGGCTGTGGGGGACACCCACACTGTCCATAATCTGTTAGCCCAGTGACGAGGCTGGAGGTGCAGTAAAACTCAACTTTATTGTGTAAACTCACAGACACAAGGCGCTTCTATACAGGCAAAGGTGAAGGTCAAAAAACACTGATGCTCTTCCACCTTGGTCTTTTATACCCAGGGTGGTGGCGGAACTGGAAATGAGGAGCCACCACCCTCATCACACAATAATTTAAAATATAGCATTTTAATATATCACAGTCATCTCTCCTCTGCATATGGTTTGCCTCCCCTGTGTGTGTTGGCCCCACCTCCTCCTGTCAGCTGTTTGTGATCATTGATTTCTCCACCTGTCCCGTGTTTTTATGATTATTTTGTTGCACTATTTAAAGGACACAGCTCCTCTGTTTGGTGCTGTGTCATTCTTTCTGTTCTGCTTGCATTTTACACATGCTCCAGTCCTGTTCCATGAGTTTTGTTCTGCTCTGCCAGGCCTTGTCTGTTTAACATTATTGTGTTTCAGCTTCCGAGCTGTTTTGAGTTTATTATTAAAATGTTTTTGAATGCCGCTATGCATCTGAGTCCTGTTCTCTGCCCCAAGGGGCGATCCATGACAGAATGACACAGTCACTCATGGACTCAGCAAGCGAGCCCAGCAGGAGGAAGAGGTGGAGCCACAATGAGTGTGAGGTTGTGGCTGCTGTGAAGGATCTGGTGGCTGCTGCTTGAAGCAGCTCTTCCCTGGAGGACGCTTGGGAATGCTGGGGGGAAGTTAGCGAACTTGATGGTGGCTAGACTGAGTTTGCACTCTCACCCCGGATTTGGAGACTGGCGCTTCCTCCACTACCTCTGTTACCAACTGACTCCTCCTTGCCAGAGCCAGCTCTCCGGCCGCCTGTTCTTTTTCCAGCAGAGTGGAGAGAGCTTCGCGGTTGCAAGTTGGTGTTCGGGGGCCCCGGGTGGAAAGAAGATTTGAGGAGACCCCGCTCCTCTCGTCGCTCTGCCTCTTCACCCGCAGCTTCCAACCAGACAATCTCTGGAGCCATCTAGAGGGAGACATCTGAACAATTAGCGGCAGCAGAGCAGGAACTCAGGCAAGTACCTGTTAATTTTTTAACATCTATAAATGATTGGTCTTGCCGGGTTCCCGGTGGGACGTGCCAGCGGCGGCCGTCTGTTGCTGCTGAGCTCCCACCACCAACCTCTGCCATTTTGTCTGCTGCTGCTTCCACCCCGCAATCCTCACCTGCATCCCCTGTGTCTGCTGGTGTTTGTTCTGAGTGTTTGCCAATTCTGGGTGGAAACCAGATTGTCTGGGAGGAGTGTGCTGCTTCAGAGGGCTCACTAGCAGCATCTGCCTCCACACTGACACCGCTGGATGCCAAGATTTGCCGAATTTGGACTGTTGCTTTGGAACCCCTGTGTGAGGGTGACAAGGAGGAACAGAAGGAGCGTTGGCAGGCTGTGCTAGCCCAGGAGAAGTTAATGCTTGACTACAAGCCGTGGCTCCTTTCAGAGCATGTGTCCCAGCTGGGTTGGATCCAGCTGGCTATGGATGTTTCAGCTTTAGAACCTGCTCTATGGTGCCTCCCAGCTCCAGTTCCTGTCCCACGTCATTCCACAGCTCCAGTTCCTGCTCCACGCTGTTCCACAGTTCCCGTGCCTGCTACGTGTTGTTCCCCAGCTCCAGTGCCTGCTCCACGATGCCACCTAGATCCAGAACCTGCTCCACGGTGCCACACAGCTACAGTTCCTGCTCCACATTGTTCCACAGTTACAGTGCCTGCTCCATGTTGTTCCACAGCCCGAGTGCCTGCTCCATGATTCCACCCAGTTCTAGAACCTGCTCCACGGTGCCACCCAGTTCCAGTTCCTGCTCCACGTCGTTCCCCAGTTCCTGTTCTTGCTCCACATCTTTCCCCAGTTCCTGCTCCTGCGCTCCATGTCATTCCCCAGGCCCTGTTCCTTCTTATTCTTTTAGATTTGATTGGCGGTTGGCAACCAGCTTACAGGTGAATTACCGCCACATACGTTACTGTATACCATCTCTCCTGCGCCACGTCATCCCCCAGTTCCTGTACCTGCTCCGCTTCACTCCCTAGTTACTGTTCCTGCCCTGCCTGCCAATGCTCCTGCTTCTGATTCTGAGGTGGTCACCCCAGCGACAGGAGACCAGGCGTTAAGGTAGATAGATAGATAGATAGATAGATAGATAGATTAGTTTATTTGACAGGGACAGTGCAATAAACATAGACAATTAATCAAAGACAATCAATCTGATGTGTTGCACATAGAGTGTATAGCTATTAGCTAATTTGCAACTCTTGTCCCTGGATGGGCTTTAGAAAAGAGAATCAAGTAAAGAAAAAAAAATACACAATAACCACATACATCAATGCAGAAAGATTATAAATACACAATTATAAATATTATAAATATTATAAATACACAAATATAACAGCCTGACTCACATTTAACATAAATATTATAAATATTATAAATACACAAATATAACAGCCTGACTCACATTTAACACATATAACACAACTCACATTTGCCTATTTCAGGCCTCCCTCCCTTCGTCACTCACTATAAACAAACACATTTATTCCTTCCCTTCATTCGCTCTCACTTTGCAGACAATTAATTCATACATGAGTACATTCTTGTTTATTTTTCAGCCAGTTTTTAACCTTTTTAGTGAATGTTTTAAAGTCCGTTATTATTTTAATTACATTTGGCATTGTGTTCCAGATGTGACTGCCCTTTATAGAGAAAGCTGTTTGTCCAAATGTGGTTCTGCGGTGGAATATTTTACAGTTATTGTTAACAGAACTCCTGGTGGCTCTGCTGCTGTCCTGTCTTTGGACGAAACCAGCAAGTGGCTCGGGTGCTGATTTATGGAAACATTTGAACGTTAATTTCAGAAAACAGAGGTCAATGAAGCTCTCAAAACTCAATAGGTTGTATTTTTTTAAAACATTACAGTGATGCCACCTAATGGGCTTTTTGTCCAAGATTTTTAGGGTTTGATTATATAATGAACCTATATGTCTTATTGTGGAAGGGGCTGCTTGAGCCCAGACTGTCAAACAGTATGATATATGAGAAAAAACCATAGAATGCATAAACAGTGCAGCTGCTTCGTAAGGTATGTAATATCTAATTAATTTAAAGCAGTTCAGATTTTTTTTTACTGTTTTTGAAATTTTCTTTATATGAAGATTAAATTTGAGTTGAGGGTCTAGTACAATGCCAAGGTATTTGAATTCTGTAGCTAAACTGATGTCATGATCATGTATATTAACTTTAAAACGTTGCAGGTTACATTTTTTGATTGAAAAGCACATTGAGACTGTTTTCTGAAGGTTCAGCAATAGATGGTTCTTGAGGAGCCACTCTTGGACATCAACCATACTTGTAGACAGTACATCTGCAGCCTGTGCTGGAGTCTTGGCAGCTGTGTAAATAACTGCATCATCTGCATAGAGTTGGCATGTTGCAGCTGAGCAGTGTAACGGCAAGTCATTAATAAAAATGCTGAAAAGTAAAGGACCAAGAATGGACCCTTGTGGGATACCCATGCGGTTGTTTAAAAATGAGGATTTATCCTGGTGAACTTTTACACACTGTTCTCTATTCTGGAGATAAGATGCAAACCATTCTAATGTATCTGGGGAGAAGTTAAAAGATACCATTTTGGATAAAAGCAAACTGTGGTTTACAGTATCAAAAGCCTTTTTGAGATCTAGAAAAACAGCTCCTACCACATTACCCCTGTCCAAGGACTGTTTGACGTTTTCAATAAGGCAACAATTTGCTGTTTCTGTTGAGTATCCTGGTCTAAAACCAAATTGATGTGGATGAAGAAGTTGACTGTCTTGTAAGTAGTCTATCAGCTGTGTAGCTACAACTTTTTCAAGAACCTTAGATAGGACTGGTAAAATAGAGATTGGGCGGTAATTGCATATATTGTCTTTACTGCCTGATTTATGAACTGGTATGACGACAGCTTTTTTCCAGCCAGATGGAAATGTACTAGACCTAATGGAGAGATTAATGAGATGAGTCAGTAGTTTGATTAATATTTTGCTGTGCATTTTGAGAAAGGAGGTGCTCATATTGTAGATATCATTAGTTTTTGAGTTTGACAGTGTTTTAACAATACCAGCAATTAACAAGTAGTAAGGCAAGTATCCTTTCAGTTATGTTCAAAAAACAATTTTGAAAAGTCTTGCCTTGCTCTTGCTGGGGTGACCCCTGTGCAGTTTCCACCAGCTGCCGAGTTCTACCTACCAGTCTCTGCTGTTAATGACTGTGGTGTTGCCTCACTGACCTCCTGTTTCCCTTCATTGTCCGAGGTGACATGGTCGAAGATGGGGTCGCAGGAGGACCATGTTCCTGCCGATGTTTCCAAGGTCAGGCGACCTCTAGCCGATGTTCCTGAGGTCCGGAGACCTCTAGATGATGTTCCTTTCTCCCTGTCTGAGGTGGGTGGTTCGGGGATGGATCCCCAGACGTCAGGACTTGAAGACCTTGAGCTCTTATCGTCTGATTTTGCCAATAGTCAGCTCACCTCTGTTGTCCCGGAGGCCGAGGATTCCCCGTCATGTGTACCTGTGGCCGGAGATCCTCCAGCATGTGTTTCTGAGGCTAGTGCTCACCCATCATCTGCTTCTATGGTTAGTGCACCTCAGTCATCAGTTTTGGAGCAAGAGACTCTTATGTTATGTTCCCCAGAAGAAAAAGTAGCCATGTTGTCACCTCCAGAGATTAAGGTACTCATGTTGTCACCTCCAGAGGTTAAAGTTGCCATGTTTTCACCTCCCGAAGTCAGTGCTACCCTGTTTCCACCTCCCGAGGTCAATGTTACCCTGTTTCCATCTCCCGAGGTCAATGTTACTATGTTTTCACCTTCCGAGGTCAATGTTGCCTTGTTTTCACCTCCCGAGGTCAAGGTTACCATGTTATCACCTCCAGTGGCTAAAATGTCCATGTTATCACCGCCAGAGGGTGGAATGTTCATGTTATCACCCCAGAGGGTTCAAGGTCCATATCACCTCCAGAGGGTGAAATGTCCATGATATCACCTCCAGATGGTGATACGTCCATGTCAGCATCTCCAAGGGTTGATATGTCCATGCTACCATCTCCTGAGTTTTTGAGTTCCTTGTTATCATCTCTTGAGGTTAAGGTTTCTATGTTATCTCATGATCTAGAGGATTCTGTGTTATCTTTTGAACAAGAAAATCCTGTTTTGACATTTTTGTTTTCCTCGGTACAAGAAGATCTTGTGTTGTTTTGTGAACTAAGGGCTCGTCAGTTTTCTCCCATTTGGTGGCCCAGGGACTTTGGTAGGCCACTCGATGCATCATGTTCACCCCTCAGGTGGCTTATGGATTCGGGTAGGTTCCCTGACCCACCGTGTTCTTCAATCTGGTTGCCCTGGGACTCTGGAAGACCACCTGACTGGATTGGAGAGCACGGCAGGTTGGGACCTACCCAAACTTTGGGGTTTGGGGTTTTTGTAGAGAAGTTTGGTTTTGGTCTCTGTGGGGGGTAGAGTTTGTTTTGGGTTAGGGTTAGCGTGTCCAGCAGTGTCCACGTAGGACACTGCTGGGCATCCACTGCATCCAAACCTATCTCCAGCCATCTTGACTATGACCCTGTGCAACTCTCCCTCACTTAAACCAAATTCACGCGCAAGTCAAGACATCACCCCCCCAATTCCCTTCTCACCCCCCCCCCCCCAAGTCCTGTGGTGGTGGGCATGTGATGAAGCAGCAGGTGCGGATACACTGGAAGCTGTAGCCACAATCCCACACACAGGTCGCCCAGGGCGTATGGTTGCTCTCTACTGGACTGAAGCAGCAGTGGAGTTTGGGAGCCCCCTGGGTGTCTGAGCAGCCCTCTTTAGGATTCGCTCTGCTCACCTCCATGGCCTGAGGAAGGGGCTAGAAAAGGTGCCCTAAACATAGCCTGCTTCGCTACACCCTGGCCAGCAAGCCGCGGCTAGCGAGAATCCCACCCTAGTGGTCGAAATTCTCAGAAGAAATCAACTAAGGTGACATCACTCACCACTGGCACTTGGAATGTGTGAACGCTCATGGACAGCTCCAAAGTGGACAGACTTGAGAGACAGACAGCGCTTGTCGCAAGAGAACTCAGCAGGTACAACATCCACATCGCAGCTCTGAGCGAGACCAGGTTTGCAGACAAAGGTCAGCTGACAGAAGTCAAAGCTGTCTACACCTTTTTCTGGAGTGGCCAAGGCAATGAAGAATGCCGTGAAGCAGGTTTGGGTTTCGCGATCAGAACCAGTCTGATCAGCAAGCTTACCAGGCTCCCCAAAGGAGCCAACGACTGCATCATGACCCTGCGGCTCCCCCTCCGAGGAAAATGCCATGCCACATTCATCAGTGCATATGCCCCCACCATGACAAACCCAGATGAGATCAAAGACAAGTTTTACAAGGACTTAGAGACTCTCATTGAAGGCACACCAAAGGAGGACAAACTCATTGTTCTTGGAGACTTTAACACCAGAGTTGGTACAGACTACCAAACATGGCAGGGAGTCCTTGGGAGAAATGGAGTTGGAAAGTGCAACAGCAACGGTCTTCTCCTGTTAAAGACTTGCGCCTCTCATGACCTTCTGATCACTAATACCGTCTTCGTACTTCGTCGGCCTCCGTCGGTCTATGATGACCATGGAAGAGAATCCTAAACGTCTACTCTGCTGGAACAGCACCACCTGTGGCCATCTACCGCTTGCCTAATTGCAACAAGACCTCTTGGATGCATCCACGCAGCAAGCATTGGCATCTGATCGGTTACATCACTGTGAGAAGGAAAGACAGGCAGGACGTTAGAGTAACATAGGGCGTAGAGTGACAAAGGCGATGTGTGGCTCAGACTGCTTGATGCGTCACAGATTCATTCTCTCAAAGCTCAACATGCACATCCAGCCCCAACGGTGTCCACAGGGGAAAAAGGCAAATAAGCGACTCAATGTCAGCAAGCTGGTACAGCAGTCTGTGCAACAGAACCTCAGTGAGGACCTGGACAGCAAGCTTAGTCAGCTCGACCACAGGGTGTACGGAGCAGAAGAAGACGGCAGTTTTCAGAGACATGGTGTACGACACCTCACTCACTCATCTGGGACAGAACATGCACAAACACCAAAACTGGTTCAATGAAAAGGATGAGGACATCCAAAAGCTTAACGAGAAGCGTGAAGCCCACAGAGTGCACCAGCAAGACAGCACATCTGCCTCTAAGAAGGCAACCTTCAACTCCATCAAAGGAAAGGTGCAGGCAAAGCTCAGAGAGATGCAGGACTTCTAGCTCAGCAAAAAGGCAGATGAAATACAGCAGTACGCTGACAGCAACAACTCAAAATGCTTCTATGATGCCCTTAAGACCATCTACAGGCCTCAGTCTTCTGGAACATCACCACTACTCAGTGCTGACGGGTCCACTCTCCTCACCGATAAGAACACAATTCTGGAAAGATGGGCAGAACATTTCAACAGCATCCTGAACAGACCTTCGTCCATCAATGCAGAAGCCATCACTTGCATGTCCCAAACAGAGGTGAACACTTCTCTGGCAGAACCTCCAATGGAATCAGAAGTCCAAAAAGTGATCAAACTCCTTTTGAACGGCAAAGCACCAGGCTGTGACTCCATCCCAGCTGAAATCTACAAGTCAGGAGGACCAGTTCTAATACAAAAACTCACCAAGCTCTTTCAGATCATGTGGCAGCAGGAAGTTATCCCCCAGGAGCACAAGGACACCTCCATTGTCCTTCTCTACAAGAGAAAAGGAAACAGGCAGTCCTGCAACAAACACCATGGGATCTCTCTCCTCGCCATTGCCAGCAAGATCCTTGCAAGAGTCCTTCTCAACCACCTCATTCAGCACATGGAAGGCGGTCACCTGCCGGAGAGCCAGTGTGGCTTCAGAGAGGGTCGTGGAACTGCTGACATGATCTTTGCCACATGCCAACTTCAAGAGAAGTGTCAAGAGCAGAACAGGGACCTCTACACAACATTTGTAGATCTGACAAAGACTTTTGATACCGTCAGTCGTGAGGGGCTGTGGAAGATCATGGCGAAGTTTGGCTGCCGGTTACAAGTTCATCAGCATGGTGCGCCAGTTCCACGATGGCATGCTTGCTCGAATACTGGATGATGGCGACTCCTCCAAAGCTTTCCTAGTCACCAACGGGGTCAAGCAGGGCTGCGTACTCATGCCCACACTTTTCAGCATGACGTTCACAGCCATGCTGTCTGATGCCTTCTGTGACCATGAAGAAAGCGCCATCAGGATCAGGTACAGGATGGACGGCAGGTTATTCAACCTGTGGAGGCTCCAAGCCAGAACCAAGGTGGAAGGGGACTCAGTGTGTGTGACTTCCTGTACGCAGATGACTGCGCACTCAATGCCGCTACAGATGCCCAGATGCAGCAGAGCATGAACTGCTTCTCCACTGCTTGCAACAACTCTGGGCTCACAATCAGTACGAAGAAACTGAGGTCCTGAACCAACGCACACCGCAGAAGACTTACGTGGAACCAGCCATCACTGTCAATGGGGAGACCCTCAAGGCTGTTGACAAGTTCACATACCTCGGCAGCACACTCTCCAGCTCTGTCAACATCGATGACGAGGTCGATTTGCGCATTGCTAAGGCAAGCTCAGCATTCGGACGGCTACATGCAACAGTGTGGGAAAGGAGAGGCATCAGGCTGACCACAAAACTGAAGGTGTACAAGGCAGTTGTCCTGCCTTCCCTACTGTACGCCTGCGAGACCTGGACAGTCTACAAGCGCCATGCCAGAAAGCTAAACCGCTTCCACCTAAACTGCCTCAGAAAGCTCCTGAAGATCACCTAGCAGGACAAAATCCCTGATGCAGAGGTCCTCTCCCGAGCTGAGCTGCCTAGCATCCACACCCTGATCAAGAGAGCCCAGATTAGGTGGGCTGGCCACCTTGTTCATATGCCTGACTCACGCCTACCAAAGAGACTGTTCTACGGTGAACTAGCAGAGGGCAAACGCTCACAAGGTTGTCAGAAGAAGCGCTACAAAGACACTCTTAAGGCCTCCCTGAAGAGCTTTGACATCAGTCTTGACACCTGGGAGACCCTAGCGCTAGACTGACCAGACTGGCGTAGCCATACCAGCAAAGGTGCTGTCTCCTTTGAGCTGAACAGGATTGCCAATGCCCAGAGAAAACATGAGCTTCGCAAGTCCAGAGCCACCCCTGTATCTTCTGCCTGTGCAGACCACCTGTGCCTGACCTGTGGCAGAGCCTTCTGTGCCCGCATCGGATTGATCAGCCACAGCCAGACACACCACACCCAGTCCTCTTCCCTGTGACGTCCTTGGTCATCGTTGAGAATGACGGACAAACAACAACAACATCTAGCAGGCACAGGTGGGTGTCCTGTTAAACAGACCCGGCAGAAGTCCACTCATGTCCAAGGTTCTGCTTTACATCTAATGCCCCTAACACTTACAATTTACAAAGGGCAAATTACAAAATTAGCAATAAATCAGCACTATCAGCTTAAAATGTGATTCCACTATACAAAGTGTCAATTCAGGGAAACATTACAACTACTTCAAATGTGGTGACACTTATTTTGGTGTGCCACACGCTCCCCGACACAAAAGGGTGGATCCTGACACCTGACATAAAACTCTGAACATCTTAAGTCCACTAAATAATTTCACTCTGAACATTACTCATCACTGACATCTTCTTACAAGTCTCAAGTGGGACGTGTGTGTTGTCTCTTCTTAACATCTTATACTTCAAAAGCATGGGAAGGGATGTGTGGGGTGTGAGTAAGTTTATTAGGCAAGTGGCGTGGTTGTCATTTGTGGAGGTGGAAAGGTGTGCATGTTGGTGAATGAGTAATGCAGTAAAGGATACTCTGAAGACTGGATGGTCACTGCATTCATAGTGAGATGTGGCTGGAAGGTTGGCTGGCCCAGGGATGGGTAGGTGAAGATGTAGCTGGGCTCCCTTTGCCTTGTGGATCTCCTTAACTGGGCTGACTGTTCTGGATCTGAATCGGGGTCTGGCCAAGGATGTTGGTGTGGTCCAGGATAGTTACTTGAGTGAAGATCCGGTGTGGGATTAACATGTCCGAGAAGGGGAACACATCCAGGATTGCAGATTGGGTTAAGATCTGGTTTGGGCTGAGGTAGCTGTGGTGTCTCTTGGTCATTGCTTGGCTGTGGCAGATCAGTGCCATGTCCACTCTCACTTTGTATAAGTTGTTCCTCATCTGTGACATTTTCCATCCCCTGCTGTCTCAGCTGAACTTCTGTCTATACAGGTCTAAGTATTTTGTAACTCAGAGAAGCTTTGTGTTGGTGGATTACTCTCCGCTTGTGGGTTCCTCGCAGGGATCCATAGCCAATAACGAGTCACACATTCCTCTTGTTCAGTGACTGGAATCTGGATTTTGTGTCTGTTCCACTGTCTTTGGGGGTTCTGAGGATTTATTTAGTCTCTTTTGTGACTTAGTTGTGTTTGCGGTATGACTCTGGAGTGGTTCTGTCGGCAGGTCATTCACTTGTGACAGCAGGTTGCGGTGCAGGGTGCCGGTGGGTCGTTATCCCCTACTTGCTCCTTCACATTATAGATAATCTGCTTCCAGTAGGGCCTAAGCTTGCCAGGACCTCCTCTTTTACTAAGATTGCATACAAGAACTCTGTCCCCACAATGAGGAGTCACACCTTTGCATCTTTTGTCATAATATCCTTTCCCCTTAGCGTTGGAGTGCTGGCTGTTTGCATTTGCTAACCGATATGTCTCAATCATTTTTCCTGCCCATTTTTCAGCATACTTTTGTGACCTTTCAACCTCCTTGTCTGTGATGAACCCAAAAAGAAGGTTGAAGGGGAGGCATGGATGTCAGCCATACAGCAAGTAGGAGGGGGAGAAGAAACTTGTGGCCTCATGCCTTGTACAGTTGTATGCATGGATGATATGCGGTAGATGATCCTTCCAATTCTCCTTCTCTTTCTCTCCCAGAGTCTGTAGCATCTGTAACAGCGTGCGATTCAGTCTTTCAGCAGGGTGTCCCTAAGGATGATAAGGGGATGTCCTAGAATGTCCAATACCAGATAACTGTCTGAGTCTTCTGAAAAGTTCATTTTCAAATTCTCGCCCCTGATCATTGTGAAGTTTGGTGGGATATCCAAATCTGGGGATGAAATCATTAAAAAGCTGGTCAGCACCTGTCTTGTCAGCATTGTTTTTTCATTGGACAGGCCTGTGCCAACTTGTTGAAGTGATCTACCATCACAAGGATGTACTCGCTTCCACCCCGACAGGCTTCAAGATCAAGGAAGTCGATGCATCCAAGTTCAAGGGGTGGACTTGATGCAATACTACCCATGGGTGCTCTTTCATGTGAAGTTGGTTTCTTCTGCTTCAGGCAAGGACACTTCCTGGTTATGTACTCTTCAATCTCTCTTTTCATAAATGGCCAATAGAAAGGCTCCCTTGCTAGAGCTAGGACTTTTTCAATGCCGACATGGCCCATGTTGTTGTGTAGTTGTGTGAGTGCTATTTGCTTATAGGTGGCAGGGAGAGCTAGTTGCCTTTAATTTGTGGTTTTCCTGTGAAGTAGATCATTCTCTATGTGTAATCTGTTCCATTCCCTGAAGAGTTTATTTGTACATGTGTCAGCTTTCTCTCTATTGCTCTCTGGTGGTGTGTTTTTTTTTTCTTTTAGCTCGATAACTCATCCAATTGCAGGATCCTGTCTTTGTGCCTTTACCAGTTCATCATGACTAATTCTTTGCAGAGGCTCAGTATGAAGCTGGGAGGTTTGAGCTGCTAAATTATGAGTTGCCACCCAGGCAACATCTCTCTGTTAGGCTATCCTGCTACCTTCCCATATAGCACATACTGCCTCCTCTGACAGACCTGCAGTACACTCTGTTATGAAAGCATCTATATCTAAGGGACAAAGGAATAAGGTGTCAGCATCAATATTGGTTTTCCCTGGTCGGTATCTGATATCAAAGTGGAAGTCGGCAAGTTGCTCCACCCAGCGGTGACCCACAGCATTGAGTTTGGCTGTACGTAGGATTTATGTCAGTGGGTTGTTGTCTGTGAAGACGGTAAAGGGAGGGGTATAGAAGAGATGATCCTTAAATTTGTCACATATAGCCCACTTTAAGGCCAAAAACTCGAGCTTGCCACTGTGTAGGTGATAGTTCTGCTCTGACGGGGTTAAGGTGTGTGACCCATAGCCAGTCACTTTCATCTTCCCATCCTGGTTCTGATAAAGGACTGCACCAAGACCTTTCTGGGAAGCGTCTGTGTGTAGTGTGAAATCCTGGTATGCCGACAGAGGAGGTTCAGTAAGCATGTCTATCAGATGTTCTTCCACTCTATTGGGGTTTTGGGAGGATTGCTGGAGGAATTTTGCCTTCCCTCGTGGTGGTTTGGGCTGTGATATGTCAGACCTTACCTGAAGCAGGTCATAAAAGGGCTTGGCTATTAAATCTTGTACATATGTCTGATAGTAACTCAGGAATCCAAGCAACTGTCTGGCATCTCCCACTGTCTTTTTTGTTTTGTGTCTGAGTACCTGTTCTGCTTCTAGGTCTTTGGGGTCTATCTTAACACCTTCTGCAGACACCAGCCGGCCAACATATTGGACCTCTCTGCAATGCAGTTTGCACTTTTCAGGTTTCAGCTTTACCCCATGGTGCTGGAGAGCTTGGAGAACTCTGCGCAGTGCTTGTACATGTTCATCAAAGGATGCTGAAAAACAAAGCACATCATCAAGGTAGGGGATGCAGCATTAGTCTCTAAGCATGTTGAGCATCTCCTCCATGCTCCTTTGAAATGCTGCCGGTGTGTTTGATAACCTGAATGGTATTCTGACCCACTCATACAGCCCCCAAGAAGTTGTGAAGGCTGTCAGATACCTTGATCCTTCAGCGATGAAACCTTGGTGGTAGACTTTCCCTCGGTCTAGTATCGAGAACCAGCTGTATCCTCCCAGTGAGTTGGTGATATCGTGGATCTGCGGAAAGGGGTGTTGATCTGGCACTGTCTCATTGTTCAGAAGCCAGTAATCAATACATAGGCATAGGGAACCATCCTTGTTCCTCACACATGTGACAGGAGCAGCATACAGTAATTGAGACTTCGCAATCCTTCCTTTGACCAACTCTTGAACATACTCTTTTACCTCTCTGTAGAGTGGTTTTGGAATAGCTGCATAGGCCTTTTGCACTGGTTCAATACAATTCAATTCAACTTTATTTCTATAGTGCCATTTCACAACAATCATCTCATAGCACTTAAAACTGTAGGGGAAACCCCCACAATTGCAGAAAGACCCCAGCAATCAGGTGATCCCCTGTGAGAAAGCACTTGGCAATGGTGGAGAGGAAAAACTCCCTTTTAGCAGGAAAAAACCTCCAGCAGAACCAGGCACAGGGAGGGGCAGTCATCTGCTGCGACTGGCTGGGGTGTGAGGGGATAGAGAAGAAGAAGAAAAGAACAGACATGTAGAGAGCAAACAGCACGACGGGGACTTAATCTACTAGTAAACATACAGGGAACAGACACTGAGATGGTGACATCCTACAAGTACCTTGGTGTTCATCTGAACAATAAACTAGACTGGTCACACAATACCGACGCACTCTACAAGAAGGGACAGTGCAGGCTGTTCCTACTGAGGAGGCTCAGGTCTTTTGGTGTACAAGGGGTGCTGCTGAAGACATTCTACAACACGGTGGTGGCATCAGCCATCACTCTTGGAGTGGTCTGCTGGGGCAACGGCATTACAGCAGCCGACAGGAAGAGACTGAACAAACTGATCAAGAAAGCTAGATCTGTCCTGGGGCAATGCCTTGACCCAGTGGAGGAGATAGGAGAGAGAAGGATGGTGGCTAAACTGTCATCTCTGCTGGAGTCCGAGTCCCACCCTATGCAGGACATATTGAACGCACTGAGGAGCTCATTTAGCAGTAGACTACATCATCCTAGGTGCACAACCGAGAGGTTTCGCAGGTCCTTCCTACCTACGGCTGTCAGACTGTATAAACTAAGCAAGGCTGCTCGCAGAGATAGCAAAAAAATGTGATGACCTAGTAGTATTGAATGCAAAAGACGCAACAGACTTACACAAATGGTCCCCTCCAGTATACAACTAGGACAATATCAGTCGCTACGGAGGGTGACAATATGTATGGGTACATATTCATACTATGTAGGATAACTAAGTAGACGGTTATGCTGTTTATTCCATCTTGCTACAATGCTCCGCACTTTGTATATATATTTATATACTTACGTGTACGTATGTACTGTATATCCACTCTTCTTAATTATTGCTCTGAGTGTTGCTATCCCTGTGCTGTTACAATCCTGGAATTTCCCCATTGTGGGACTAATAAAGGCTTATCTTATATTATCTATGGGAGAGAACAAACAGATGTTAATGACCAGCAAAAATATTTCCGGCAGGCAACTGGTGTGTTGCCTTCAGTCTGATTTCCATTTGCAGGGAGGGAATACACCCAGTATCGCTGTTGTCACGAGAAAATGCTGCAAACTCTTCACAGAGCATTTCTTTCACCACCTGTTGCTGTTAGTGTCACGGTGTGTAATAACCGGACCCAAACACTGGACATGAATCTTGTGATTTATTAAAGAGCTGGCCAAACTGGCATGGCTTGAGGGTGCAAAACACAAAAATAACGAACAGCTCAGAAGCTGTAACAAAAACTCACAAAACTTGACTGGACACAAGGCTTGGCAGGAAAACATAAGTGTGTTGCTCACGGAGATATGACTGACGACACCTATCCGGAACACTGATTGACACTGATATATATGGATACAGGAGTAATCAACACAACAGAACAGGTGGATACAATCAGGGACAAATGGAGATGGCAGGGATTGATCACAGACAGGACAGGCGGGGCTGTACAGATGATCACAGACATAGGATGCACAAAACATTAACAGAGGAACCAGGGGAGACAAGACCATGAGAATAATAAGAATAGTAATAATAATAAAGACCAAATGAAAAACAAACTGAGGCAATGGCAGGGATGAAAATAAAACACAGATGAACATAACAGAGGGTGAGGGCATGGCTAAACTCATGTCCTGAAGCATACAGAGAAACAAATAACATAAAACGAGCACATGAGCACAGCCATGTCCAGACTGTGACAGTACCACCTCTAAAGGGGCAGCTTCCAGATGACTCCAAGAGTATCATAAACAAAGACCCCCCCCCCCCCCTAAAAAAAAAACCCCTCACAGGGTGGGTGTACAAGGGCAGGTGTGCCGAAACAAACTGTAATCCCCCCACAGTGTCCAAAACAAACACAGTTTGAAGGCCAAATAAAATCCAAGGCCCCAAAACCCAAACTAAAGCAGGTCAGGTGATCTACCCAAGTCCATGGGCCACCGGACCGCAACAAACAACAGGTCGGGGGTCTACCAAAGTCCATAGGCCCTCGGACCGCAGAACAACATGGGTAGGGGGACCTGTCCCAGTCCATGGACCCCAAAAATGGAATGCAGGGCCAGTTCTGCAGCCTGCCAATGTCCTTAGGCCACCAAATTGGAGGACAAGGTGGAACAGCGGCCGCAGGAAGACAGAGCTCATCAAACAAACATAAAGGAGCCCTATGCTCTGCAACTGATGACTGCTGCATGCTGACCCCAACCTCTGGAATGAATTTGGAGGCCCGCCAGCCTCCTGGGATATGGTTGGAGGCACGCTGGCCTCTTGGGCTATGATTAGAGGCATGCCAGCCTATTGGGCTACAGTTGGAGTGGACTGCTCGAATGGCCCAGGTGGAGCAGATGGTTCGGAAGGACCAGGTGAAGTGGACGGCTCAACCACTGGAATGATGGGTGGAAGTCTGCTGACCTCTGAAACAACAGGTGGTTGAGGTGGAACATGGTCCTCCTACGGCTCCGTCCTCAACACGGCCACCTTGGATGAGGGAGGAGAACAAGAGGTGAGTGAGGTAATACTACAGTCAACAGCAGCAGAGACTGGTGGGGAGGACCCACAAGCTTGTGAATTGTGCGCTTGAGACCTCTCACCAGAGCAAGGCAAGTCTTTTCAAACATAGTGGTTGTAAATAAATGAAAAGGTACTTGCCTCAAGTCCTGGTCTCCTGCTGCTGGGGTAACAACCTCAGGATGAATATCTGGAACTGAAGCGTGCACCTCGGGCTGAGCAGGAACTGTGATGGGCCCATGGGAACAGCTGGAGCTGTGGCGTGTGCCTCAGGGACAACTGGAGCTGTTTTGTGCACCTCACAGACAGTGAGAGCCGCTGTGTGCACCTCAGAGACAGTGGGAGCTGTTGTGTGCACCTCAGGGACATGCTGGAGCTGTTTTGTGCACCTCAGGGATGGCTGGAACTGTGACGTGCACCTCGTGAGCAGCTGGAGCTGTTTGGAGAGGAGCTGGAGTTGGGGGTTGTGCTAGGAAGTGACGTGGAGCTGGTACTGGAGCTGGAGAGTGACGTGGAGCTAGAATTTGGAGCTGGGGCAGCTGGGCTACCCAACTCCAGATGATTCCGACCCAGTTGGGATACATGCTCTCGAAGAAGCCACAGTTTGCAGTCCAGCATTATCTCCTTCTGAGCAAGCACTCCTCCTGCTCCTCATCGTCACCCCTACACAGGGGTACCAAAGCTGCAGCCCCAATCCGACAAACCACTGGGTCTTCAGGAACAGCAGGGTCCTCCTAGAACAGCTAGTTGCCCCCCAGTATGGCCAGTTTCTCAGAAAAAACAGAATGAGACACAGGAGATGCAGGGGAGGGTGGATGGATGGAAATGGCAGCAAAGCGTGGTGGAGAGAGCTCAGCAGCGATGGTAGGTGGCTGTTGCTGAGCCCCCTCCCCGGGAACAAGGCAAGACCTTTCATTTGTTGATGTGAAAAATGAGGGGGAACTTGCCATTGTTATTGTTCTACTGCCGCTGGAGAGTCAGACGATCCCTCCCGGGAGATGACGGGGTTCTCCTGACCCGGAGCCACTACACGATGGTGTGGTGCTGTGTCAGGGGCGAGGGGAGACGCGGAGGTCTGGAGTGCCTCTGCTGATGAGGAAGAGACAGCCGATGAGTCTGCCAGTGCAAGCCGCATCCTTTGGCTTGTTTGGATTCCCCCTCCCTCTGCTCCTCGCAGGTTGCCGGCGGCATCTTTCCCTTGCCACTGAAACTTGCACTGTAGCTGGAACACTGAAAGCAGGAGTTCAGCGAGTGGGGGATATCGCCACAAGGCGGGGAAGCCCTTGATAATTCCCGCGGCCATGTCCACAAAATAAAAGGCCTTCTCTGGTGAGTGGGAGGAGCAGGCATCCCCAACTAGGTCCCCAATGAGGGATGCAGCCCATACATCCTCTGCATCAAAGCCCATTTGGTGGAACTTCAAGTCCGCTGGGTTCATGAGATGGGTGTCGTATTGTCACGGTGTGTAATAACTGGACCCAAATGCTGGACATGAAGTTTGTGATTTATTAAAGAGGTGGCACAGCTCGAAGGTGCTGGCACAGCTCGAGGGTGTAAAACACAAAAATAACAAACAGCTCAGAAGCTGTAACAAAAACTCACAAAACTTGACTGGACACAAGGCTTTGCAGAAAAACAGCAGTGTGTTGCTCATGCAGACATGATTAACGACACCCATCCAGAACACCGACTGACACTGACATATATGGACACAGGAGTAATTAACACAATACAGAACAGGTGGATACAATCAGGGACAAACAGATGTCAGGGATTGACCACAGACACAGGACAGGTGGGGCTGCACAGATGATCACAGACAGAGGATGAATGAAATATGAACAGAGGAACCAGGGGAGACAAGACCATGAGAATAATGATAATAGTAACAATAATAATAATAATAATAATAATAATAATAATAATAAAGACCAATGAAAAACAAACTGAGGCAATGGCAAGGATGAAAATAAAACAGATGAACATAACAAACAGAGGGCAAGGGCATGGCTGAACTCATGTCTTGAGGATTACACAGAAACAAATAACATAAAGCAAGGACATTAGCACAGCCATGTCCAGACTCTGACAGTTTGGGATTCAGATGACTTATATCAGCTGGGGGAAGCCATTGTTCTGTTTGGGGTTTACTGGGCACTGTGGGGAGCGTGGAATAAAGAGGCTGAATTGCTTTTGATTCAGGTTTATTCAAGCATCACGTCCCCAGCCTTCTCTATCACATGAGCAAAGAGGCTGAGCTACATCCAAGCTTCACATTTATACCATTTCACACAAAGGCTTTTCACACAAAGGAAGAATCACGTATCCCCGTCAAAACCCTCTATTGACATTTCTTCCCCTTCCAGACATTCAGTTCTCCACTTGTCTCCCGGGGGTCGGGAAGTCCTTTCATCGTACCCCTGTCCTCTTGTTGTTCCCCGCAGGTGGTCCAGACCTATTGTCTCCTTCGGTCGTGAGGTCAATCACCATATGTAATCTCAGCATCTACTTTATGCTTAAACATATGTAGTCACAAATGCACGGGCTACATAACCCCCCCCCCCCCCAAACGACGAAGAATGGACAATACATTCAATTCTCAATTTTCAGTGAACTGGCACTGTAGTTAGATGTACTACAGTACATCTAACATCAAACACTCAGTCTGTGCACCGCCTGGGCTTCAACCGCCTTCCGAATCTGCTGTAAGTCGGCCTCGCCTTCCCTGCGGCACCCTTCTGCAAAGGATCTGTTGATTGAGGAAGAGAGTGGTTATCTGACCCCTGCAGGGGCTCCAGGACGCTACCCCTGGGGGGTCTGCCACGTTGAGGTGCCCTCGCTACCTGTACAGACTCGTCATTCATCACAAAAGCAGGTTTCAGTCTGTCAATACTAACTGTCTCTTTTCTGTCTCCCAAATCTAGCACAAAATGCTTATCACCTGTCTCCAGCACTCTATATGGCCCATCGTATGGCGGTCTGAGGGTTGATCTTAGAGCCTCGTGCCTGACAAAAATGAACTCAGCATTTTTTAGAGCTTTGGGAACGAAAACGCGTGGAAAAGCATGACGAACGGGGCCCGGGAGCATGTCCGCTCCCGTGCCGATTAGCGGCCCAAGGGCCAGGAGGGGGGCCGGCTCCGGGTGCTCTGGTAAAAACTCGCCTGGCAGCCTGAGAGATTGTGCGAACACTAACTCCGCTGGGGAGGCATCTAAATCCTCCTTGGGCGCAGAACGCAACCCTAATAAAACCCATGGTAGTTTGTTTACCCAATCTGCATCCGTGAGTGACGCTCTGAGGGCTGCCTTCAAAGACCTATGAAAACGCTCGCATAAACCATTAGCCTGAGGATGATAAGCAGTAGTGCGGTGAATTTTCGCTCCTAAGCCGCTGGCCATCGCTGACCAAAGCTCGGAGACAAATTGAGGCCCTCTATCGGACGTAATATCCGACGGAACCCCGAAACGCGCTACCCAGGCCGTTAAAAAAACGCGAGCCACCTCCGCAGCCGTGGTCGATGCCAGTGGGACCACTTCTGGCCAATGTGTGGTTCGGTCCACCATTGTCAAAAGATGTGTGAACCCCTGCGACGACGGTAGGGGCCCACGAGGTCGACGTGCACGTGATCAAATCTTCTGGCCGGAATACGAAACGGTTCTAAAGGGCTTTTTGTGTGCTTGTGAATTTTGGCCTGCTGACAGGACATGCAGGCTTTTGCCCACTCTTTCACGTGCTTGCGCAGGCTCGGCCAAACAAACTTTTCCGCTACCATTTTCACCAAAGCTCGCACTCCCGGGTGTGCCAGGGAGTGGACCGAGTCAAAAACGCGGCGGTGCCACGTGGCTGGGACCACCGGGCATGGGTGCCCAGTCGACACATCGCAGATTAGGTGGGGGCGTACCGGTTTGCAAACATCTGCTCTCCAGCCTTAACCCTGTTGGTCCAGACTGGAGTGCGCGCACGTCCGCATCTGCACCCTGCTCCGCTGCCATGGCTGCGTAATCTATCCCCACGTGAACTGGGGCCGCGCGCGCTCCCGCGCTGCTACCTTGCTGCGTGGTCGCGGCGGTATTCTCTGCTGCTGCACGCGCCGGTGCCGTGACCGCGCGAGAGAGGCAGTCTGCTACTATGTTGCGTTTACCCGCTACATGCCGAATGTCAGTGGTAAATTCCGAAATTGCAGCCAGCTGCCTTTGCTGCTGGCCCGACCACGGATCTGAAATTTTGGACATCGCGTACGTGAGCGGCTTGTGGTCTACGAAAGCGGTGAACCGCCGCCCTTCCAGCCAGAACTGGAAATGACGAATAGCCAAATGAAGCGCCAACAGCTCCCTGTCAAACACGCTGTGTTTTCGCTCGGCCTCGCTCAACGATTTGCTGAAAAAAGCCAGCGGCTGCCAAACTCCAGCAACATGCTGCTCTATTACGGCCCCTATGGCCACGTCTGATGCGTCGGTTGTTAGCGCGATACGTGCCGATGGGTCAGGATGAGCTAGGAGCGCAGCGTCAGCCAAGGCTTTTTTTATCTCCGTGAACGCGCACTCCCGCTCTGGGGACCACTCGACGGTATTGGATGGTTTTTGTTTTTTGAGCGCGGCGTATAATGGCTGCATGAGCTGCGCTGCGTGGAGCAGGAAACGGTTATAAAAATTCACCATCCCTAAAAATTCCTGCAATGACTTGACCGTTTGTGGTCGGGGGAAATCTGCCACTGCGCGCACCTTATCCTGTAACGGAACTGCCCCTTCTGGGGAAACGCGGTGGCCCAAAAAATCGATCTGCGCGACGCCGAACTGGCACTTGGCTGGGTTAATTATTAAGCCGTGCTCTCCCAACCTTCTAAAAACCACAGTGAGGTGTTTTTCGTGCTCTTCCTCTGAATTACTGGCGACCAAAATGTCGTCGAGGTACACGAACACGAACGGGAGATCGCGTAACACGGCGTCCATCATCCGTTGGAATGTTTGCGCCGCTCCTTTAAGACCAAACGGCATGCGTAGGAACTCAAAAAGTCCGAAGGGGTTATTACCGCTGTTTTAGGAATGTCCTGAGGTCGGACTGGAACCTGATGGTAGCCGTGAACCAGGTCTATTTTAGAAAAAATACGCGCCCCCGCTAGATGTACTGAGAAATCCTGGATGTGTGGGATGGGGTAGCGATCGTGTGCTGTGGCGTTGTTCAGCCTGCGGTAATCGCCGCATGGTCTCCAGGAGCCGTCGGCTTTCGGGACCATATGCAGCGGCAAAGCCCATGGGCTTTTTGAATGGCGAATGATGCCCAGCCTCTCTAGGCTGGCGAACTCCTCGCGCGCTATGGAGAGCTTGGCAGCATCCAAGCACCGAGCCTTCGCGAAGACGGGGGGGGGCAGCTGTAGTTATAAAATGCTCCACCCCGTGTTTCGCGACCGTTGCTGAAAAAGTGGGTACCGTGAGTGCTGGGAACTGTGTGAGGAGTGTGTGGAACTTACCACCTGCTGTGGCGACGTTGGTCTGTACTGGTGGCGGGGACACTCAAGCTGAACAGGGGAGAGAGTAAAAAGAGAGTGCATTTACCAGCCGCCTATTGGCAAGATCAACTAACAGGCCATGTGAGCACAGAAAATCAGCACCTAACATGTTGAAACTCACCGCCGCTATGACAAAAGTCCATTCATACTTGCGGCCATGTAAGCGTAAAGACAAAGTCTTTTTCCCGTAGGTGTTGATGCTCGAGCCGTTTGCCGCCGTTGCTCTGCTACCATGGGGCCCAGCCAACCGGTCAGCGTAGGTTGGGGTGATGAAGCTCACTTGGGCTCCGGTGTCTATGAGAAACTCCCGCCCGGAGCCCGCATCTCTGATGTAGAGCAGCTTGTTGTTTTCGCCGAGAGTCGAAGCTGCTAACGACCCTCGGTCTTGCCGTTTCCCAAACTCCTGAAGCTGCATGGCGGCACACACCTGCGTGCCCTCTTGGCGAACCTCCGATGATAAAAACAGAGATCATTTCCTCCGCTGCATCGGGGGCGCGCCTCTGCAACTGAACCATCACCTCCACCGCGTCGAGGCCGCGCCGCTGCCGTTGTTGGTAGGATTGGGTCTGCTGCCTCTGGCTCACCACTGCCTTGGGTTGCCGCTGCAGCCGTCTGCTTGCCGCAGGCGTCCAGGAGCCTCTCTGCCTCCTGGGCCAGCTCCCGGAAATCCTCCTGGGTCTCACAACGTACGCTGGATAGCGTTCCCCTCATGTGCGTCGGGAGGTTAGTTAGGAAGATGTACTTGAAGAGGAAATTATCGTCGTCTGACCCCCTCAGCTGCAGCATGTCCTCCATCAGGGTACCTGGCCTGTGTCCCCCTTGGTCGAGCAAAGCCAGGAGCCTCCTAGCCCTCTCTTCGGCTGAGGGCGTGAAAAACTTGGTGAGGGCAGCTTTCAACCTGCCGTATCTGTCGCTGGCGGGTGGCTGCTGTACCAAGCTCCGCACGCACCGAGCTGTGCGGTTGTCGAGCCTAGCGATGACATGGTGGAACTTAGTGTCATCCGCCGTTACCCCTGCGAGCGCGAACTGTGACTCCGCTTGTAGGAACCACGACTGCGGGTTGTCCTGCCAGAATTCTGGCAGTCTGACGGCTACGGCGCTCACTAGGGCAGACTCCAGCGAGTCCGGAACGCGGAGACCCTCTCCAGGCATTCTCCACGTCACTGGGTCACCAATGTGGGGAGCGTGGAATAAAGAGGCTGAATTGCTTTTGATTCAGGTTTATTCAAGCATCACGTCCCCAGCCTTCTCTCTCACACGAGCAAAGAGGCTGAGCTACATCCAAGCTTCACATTTATACCATTTCACACAAAGGCTTTTCACACAAAGGAAGAATCACGTATCCCCGTCAAAACCCTCTATTGACATTTCTTCCCCTTCCAGACATTCAGTTCTCCACCTGTCTCCCGGGGGTCGGGAAGTCCTTTCATCGTACCCCCGTCCTCTTGTTGTTCCCCGCAGGTGGTCCAGACCTATTGTCTCCTTCAGTCGTGAGGTCAATCACCATATGTAATCTCAGCATCTACTTTATGCTTAAACATATGTAGTCACAAATACACGGGCTACAGGCACCATGATATTGTTAACCTTAGCTGTTGTTACTTGTACTCGTGTGGAATCAGCTTGTTGTGCTTCTAGTGTATTTGTCTTAAGGATCTTAGTGACATGCAGGATTGTACCTAATGGCGTCCTCTTAGGTAGGATGATTTCATGTTTTTGTCAGAGTCTGGTCGTGGCTGTTCTCATATCCTCGCTTTATGTTATTTATTTTATTGTGATTTTCAGGACATGAGTTCAGCCATGCCCTCGCTATCAGTTCATTGTGTTTTCCTTGTTTCCCTGCCGTAGCCTTAGTTTAGTCATTGTGTTTATTTTCATCATCATGTCCCTTATTATGTCCTGCAGTCTTGGTTTCTGATCTGCTGTCTGTGCTTTGATTATCATTAGTATTTTGACCTGGTGTGCTCTGTCTGTCTGTTCAGCCCCACCTGTCCTGTGTCTCCGTTGCCCTTGATTGTTCCCACCTGTCCTGTGTTGTCTTGATTACCCCCCTGTCTATATACAGTATGTCTGTGCTCTGTCTCAGTCTGGTGTGGTGTCATTATTGTTTTTGTCGGTCCTATTCGGTGTGGGAGGCATCCCACACCTCCTGGACGCCTCCCACTTGAGGTGTTTCAGGCACGTCCCACTGGGAGGAGACCCCGGGGCAGACCCAGGACTTGGTGGAGAGACTATGTCTCCCACCTGCTCTGGGAACGCCTTGGTATCCTCTCTGAAGAGCTGGAGCAGGTGGCTGGGGAGAGGGAAGTCTGGGCTTCTCTGCTTGAACTGCTGCCTCCACGACCCGGACCTCCGGAAAAGCGGTAGAAGATGGAGGGATGGATGGAAGGATATTCGGTGTGCTCCCATCAAATTATTATTTTGTTCCAGTTTGATGTTCAGCCTGTGAGTTTGGTTTTCCTTTGTTTGGTTTTCAGGTTTCTGCGTGGGTTTACTCCGGGATTTCTCCAGTTTCCTCCCACATGCCAAAAACATGCAAGTTAGGTTAATTGGCATCAACTGGGGATTCTAAATTGTCCTTAGGTATGACTGTGAGAGTTAATGGTTGTCTGTCTCTCTGTGTTGGCCCTGTGATGGACTGGTGATCTGTCCAGGGTGTACCCTGCCTCTCACCCAAAGATGCTGGGATAGGCTCCAGCCCCCCCGCGACCCGAAAAGGATTAAGTGGAAGAAGATGGATGGATAGATGGTTTTCAGGCCACGTGCTGCTGTTTATTCGTGGTTAAGTTTTGTTAACAAATTATCACTGCACCGTATCTCTGCCCGCATCCGAGTCATGTGCCTGCAAACCTTGACAGTTTTGAGTAGTTAGAGATTGGCACCTTAATAAAAGGGTGATGAGGATTATTGATTCCCAACAGGCCTTCCCCTAAAATCAGCTGATCCAGAGCAATGTTTTCCTCTGCAGGTTCATACAAAACAAGGGGATCAGAGGTGTCGAAGTTTAAGGGTACTCTACACCACACCTGTACCACTTTTCCAGCTGGAATGACAATGTTATCTTTCCCTACTCATACTGTAGCTGGGTCACAGTGTTTCTTTTGAGGTACTTGGATGAAGTTGACCGCAGCCATCAGTTTTTCCTCCATACCAAATGCACGGCGTAGGAGGCTGACCACTGTGGCAATGGCATCACTAGAAATTTCTTGTCTCTTAATGATCTCCTCCAGTACATTAGCTCCTATCCAATCCAATCCAATCTTGACACAAAGTGCTGTACATCAATGATAAATGACAAATAGCCAAAGTCAAATCCATTGTGTCAAGGAAAGATCTTGAAAAACTGTTGCATGCTTTTATTACGACTTGTCTGGATTACTGTAATGCACTTTTTGTTGGGATCAGCCAAGCTTCTATCGCTCGTCTTCAACTTCTACAAAATGCTGCCACCTGCCTTTTATCAAAAGCCCACAGGTGTAAGCACATTTCACCTATTCTGGCTTCCCCTCACTGGCTCCCTGTGCATTACAGAATCAATTTTAAAATTCTCCTTTATGTTTTTAAATGTCTTAACATTTTTTCTTCACCCTACCTCTCTGACTTACTTCAGCCTTATGTTCTACCACCAATCCTAATCCTAAGATCAGCTGATCAGCTGCTCTTGGCGGTCCCTAAAATCAGGCTTAAGCTCAGAGGAGATTGGGCCTTTGCTGCTGCAGCTCCTAGGCTGAACGAGTTCCCATTAATGTTAGGAAGGCCACCGCACTTTTTGTTTTTAAAACTCATTTAAAAGCGCATCTGTTTTACTTGGCTTTTAACTTGCATTAATTTTATTGTCTGCTGTGTTTGGTATTTTTGTCATAAAATTGCCCTTTTCAAGGGCTATGGAAGGACACCAAATGCTCACTGTGGGTTTTGCATATTTATTAACATAAAGACAAACGCTACACGAAATACTAAACACACATATAACGACAAGAAGGCGCCGGAGGAGAGCGGGGCTCACAAGTAGGAGGGCGGAGAACAGTCTGGGGAAAATACAGACTGAGGTGCTCAGGGACGCCGGGGAAAAGGGACTACCTCAGCCAGAGCACACCTGAGGAGAAGCGGGGCTCACAGCTGAGGAAATTTGGAAACCACAATAAAGCTCGGCAACCACATGCTACAGCAACCACAATAAAGCTCAGCGTCTAGCAGACAACTACTGAGGAATGAAGCATTAGGACACGACAACGGGGGAATGTTGTCATGCCCATAAATAGTGAAAGGACCAGATGAAAAATGACAGGTGTCAACTAAATAATAATACAAGAATAGGACAACATAACGGCCAGATGTAAATAATAATATAAGTACAAAATGACACAATAAATAGATAGGACACTAAGGATGAGACTAAGGATACAGACAACTCATACAGCAGACAAGATAAACAAAGAAACAGAAAAAGACTAAACCTAAACTGAGGACTGGGCACATCCCCAGTCTGTGCCCAGGATCATGACAGTGCCCCCCTCAATGGGTGTAGCCCAGACACCCCAGGGCAACATCAAAAAAGGAAAAGAACACCCCCACACACACACACACAAAGAAGACCCCTCCCCAACAAGAAAAACAACCCACCCCCTGGGGAAGGGCAACCCAGGCACAGAGGGACTGAAACAAAACAAGAGAAAAAAAACACTCATGACACACAACCCGAACAAATATGGTAGCACAGACTCAAGGAAGTTCAGGCAGACTAAGACTAAGGCAGTTCAGGCAGACTACCAGAGTTCCTGAGCCACCTGTGGAGATGGCGTAGCCTGTTAAGGCACTTTTCCACTAGCCCAGCTCACCTCGCCACGTCTCGATTCGCAACGACACGGTTCGGCCTCGGTTGTGTCTCCATAGCAGCCGGGTAAAGCGGGGTTAAGCTGGGGTGGGCGGGATTTTTTTTACAGCAAGTCGGCGCCACACTCCCGTGAAGTAAAACACGCAACCCAAGCAAAACATAACACATGCATCATGGTTGCTGTACAAGGCGACTCCTCAGTCTGTGGCTTTTTTCACTGTAAATACCAAAAAGGACCGCCAGACAAGGGTACAGGCAGCAAGACGAAACACTCTGGAATAGTTCTGCAGCTTCTGGCAGAGCCGAAGACGTGAGGATACAAACTAGGTCATATATGACGGTAAGCTAATGTTGCTAATGCTAGTTTGCTATAAGTACACTACCGTTCAAAAGTTTGGGGTCACCCAGACAATTATTTTGTGTTTTCCATGAAAAGTCACACTTATTTACTACCATCAGTTGTAAAATGAATAGAAAATATAGTCCAGACATTGACAAGGTTAGAAATAATGATTTGTATTTGAAATAATAATTTTTTCCTTCAAACTTTGCTTTCGTCAAAGAATCCTCCATTTGCAGCAATTACAGCATTGCAGACCTAACATGATTGCACAAGGGTTTTCTAATCATCCATTAGCCTTCTGACGCAATGAGCAAACACATTGTACCATTAGAACACTGGAGTGATAGTTGCTGGAAATGGGCTTCTATACACCTATGTAGATATTGCACCAAAAACCAGACATTTGCAGCTAGAATAGTCATTTACCACATTAGCAATGTATAGAGTGTATTTCTGATTAGTTTAAAGTTATCTTCATTGAAAAAAAGCGCTTTTCTTTCAAAAATAAGGAAATTTCTAAGTGACCCCAAACTTTTGAACGGTAATGTACGTCGTACTACACTGTAATGTTTCCAACTTATCGCTGTTAGGTACTAAAATATGTACGCTGTGTGTGTGTGTGTGTTTCAGATGGCTCTGTTGTGGGGAAACTACCGCTTCAAACGGTCAGTCTGGGCGTTCAACACAGCCTGTCACTGATGTCACCCCAGCTTCACAAACGATCAGTGGTTGTAGAGCTTAAGAATGTCTGTAGAAACATTTATTTCCTGTGCAAAAAATTGCTCTGATCTGCGTGAAAATCATGGAGAGACTGTTGAGATGTCATGGACGTATCTGCTGCAGCAGCACTGAGTCTGAGGTGGTGTCATAGAAAAAATGATCAGCTGACACAACTTGATCGCCATGTTAATAACTATATTAGCCACAAAATATATATTCAAAAAGTAAACAGTACTGAGTTACGTATAATAAGATATATTTGACAGTTATGATGCATTTTAGGCCAAAACAAACTTGATCTAGGATTAAAAGCAATTAAAATAATGCAGTCACAAGGTTACATGGAAAATACTTGATTTACTAGATACATGTACTGTAGAAATATATATTCTCTGCATCAACAATGTACTATACATGCATTCATGTAGTATTGCACTGGGAATTGCACTGACAATAAACCTGTGAAGTTTTTGCAGATGTCTCTTTTTTATATGTGAAGGTTACCACCATGTGGCACAAATTAAATATTGAAAGATTGGAAAAGCTGTCTAAGAACAATCCAGCAGTTTGAGAAATCACTTTTGGTTTGGTGTAAGCCTACCAACAGAATTATGAACCATAAAGCAGTTTGTGTTAAAATGTTAAATCACTAAATTGCTTATTACAATCAGCAGCAAATTCCAGATTATTCAGAATGTGCAAAATTCAAACTGTAAAAAAAAGAAAAAAAGAAACTGGAATGGGTCACACACGCCAGCCACGCTGCCTCACTGAGAAGCAACTGGATCAGCCCCTCGTACTGGTCCTGGTTCAGCAGATCTTCAGCCTGCATCTCTGTAAATAGTGAGGCAAGGTCCAGTTGGGGTGGACAGTTTCCCTCTTGCCTAGACAAAAGACAAATGGGTGGTGGTTAATTAAAGCAAGTTTAAAACATATTTGGGAAATACACTTGTTGCTAAAAGCCAGTAGTGGAATGTGAATGAATGAATGAATCTTTATTTTGGATAGATTAAAAGTAAAGATCAAAAGAAAATAGAATAATATAACAAAGGGGAAAAAATCTAACAAGGTCAAATTAAACAATAACTCCTCTGATTATACAGTTCAACATAGGTTATCTGAAATGGGTGATGGCTGAAGCTGCAGCTTGTATTGCCCAACCATATTCCATCCAAGAATTCAAAGAAAAACAAAACAGGAGCGATTACAATTTGAATGTGACAATAAAGTTCTTCGTTGTTGTATTTAACCACAATTTTCATGTAGCTGCGCTTCAGTAGATTTTACAAGGGCTGTGTTACATTTAAAATCATCTGTTTTTACTGTGGCCTCAGCAAGCAGAATGAATTAATACATTCACTTGAATGGAATTTAGTACTTTAACTGAAGGTGTGCATCACCGCGTATGGAGTCGCTCAGTGAAAATATGAAGTTTTTATCAATAAAAGTTTGTCTTGTCTGTAAAAGTGTCTCTTCTTGCCCTGGCTTCAAGTGTGGGCGGTGTTTTGAACTTGTATTGCTAAAATATAAAAGGAAGCACTACAATGGGTCTCAAATATTTGTAATGTGTCCTGTTACTGCATGAGTTTATTGATAATAGACTATAAACTACACATCCATCCATCCATCCATCTTCTACCGCTTTTCCGGAGGTCCGGGTCGCAGAGGCAGCAGTTCAAGCAGAGAAGCCCAGACTTCCCTCTCCCCAGCCACCTGCTCCAGCTCTTCAGAGGGGATACCAAGGCGTTCCCAGACTAGCTGGGAGACATAGTCTCTCCACCGAGTCCTGGGTCTGCCCCGGGGTCTCCTCCCAGTGGGACGTGCCTGAAACACCTCAAGTGGGAGGCGTCCAGGAGGCATCCTAATCAGATGCCCATACCACCTCAATTGACTCCTTTCAATGTGGAGGAGCAGCGGTTCTACTCTGAGCCTCTCCCGGATGACTGAGCTCCTCACCCTATCTCTGAGGGTGAGTCCAGCAATCCTACGGAGAAAGCTCATTTCAGCCGCTTGTATCCGCGATCTCGTTCTTTCGGTCATTACCCAAAGCTCGTGACTAAACTGGCTTCTAAACTACACATATAAACTAAATTATATTGATGACTGAACAACTGCCATTCCCCAAAGTGCAACATACAGTTATGAACATAACTCACAAAGGATCACACAAGTGATCTGACAAAAAAATAAATACATTAACAAGCGGTTTATTTTACAGTTGATGTGCCAGTCATTTTCAATTATTCTGTAATTAATATTCACACAGTCAAATAAATCTCAGTTCAGTCCCCTTTATATTAAGTGGAAATTGTGCTACTTTGGTTTTGACACTTTACCTATAAAAGCAAAGGATTTCAGTACTTTCCACAGTGGCGAGGTCCGTTGTGGGGCGGCTGCTTTTCCTTTCCTCTTGCCTAGACCAACGACAGAAATGGATGGTGGTTAGTTAAAGCAAGTTCAACACTTATACAGGCACATCTCAAAAATTAGAATACCATGAAAAAATTCAATATTTTTGTCACTCATTTCAGAAAGTGAAACCCATATATAGATTCATTACAGGGACAGTGATATATTGAAAGTGTTTATTTTAATATTGATGATTACGGCTACAGCCCATATTAACCAACACCTCAGCGGCCAACATTTATATTTAAAAACTATTTTTTTTAAAGTTAATTTTATGTAATATTTTAATTTTTTGCCAAATTGAATTTGGGGTTTTCAGGGGCTGTAAGCCATAATCATCCAAATTAAAATAAATAAACGCTTGAAATATATCACTGTCTGTGTAATGAATCTATATAATATACGGATTTCTCTTTCAGAAATGAGTGACAAAAACTATTGAATTTTTTCATGACATTCTAATTTTTGGAGATGTACCTGTGTTAGGGAAATACACCTGTGAAAGTCAGTGGTGGGATGTGACAAAAATGCTTCGTTTCCCTGACAAGCACTGCAGGATCCACAGAATAGGTGTGAGGGTCTATTCTGACGCATTAGAAAATTATATGAATCACTTTATAAATCACTGGTTTGAAAAAGCACTTTTAATATGTCGAGATTTCGGCTCCTGGGCTCAACTTCACCTGTATCCACAATATAAACACTGAGGGCAGCTAACCCCTGGCATGTGGAAACACATTCTAGCATTAAATTGCACACAATTTAATGCGCAGCACCAAAGTGCAATACGTACACAAACCAGGACTTTAACCAGGATTAACATATTTCATCGTTTCGCTCTCACAAGCGAATACTTAGGACAAAACAAGCGCGAATCAGCAGAGTTGGCTACTAGCTAGCTAGCTAGCTACTAGCTAAAACTCGTTAGCCAGCACAGGACGGCGCTGTATGGCTCAAAAAAAGTGAGCTTACCACCAACAGGATAAATAAGCGAATAGATGCACATTATTACAAATCACTCACCATTGATGGTTCTCTCACGTTTGTCTTCAGCTTGTCCGCAGTCCGGTTCTATGCTGGGCTGCATCTGTATCGGTGCAGGTCGCTTCTCTCACTGTGGATGTGGCACCAAGCAGAGAAAACTCCGCAGCTCTTCGTTGGACCACGGTGTAGAGTTCCGCAAAACCTACAACGCTGTCTGTATTAATATCGTATTTACTCCGTGACTGAGTTAGTCCGTGAAATATTGCAAATGGCGGTCGTGTAGATTCATCAGAAGACGGTCGCTTTCGTGACGTTACGACCTGACCAATCAGCGGCGACCAGGCTGTTGACGTCACATCTCGGCACGACTCAGCACGGTTGTACCCTGCCCTCGATCAGGCACGAAAACTAACCTCGCCAGCCCACGTGACTAACGCGCAATGCATTCTGGGCGGGGTAGGTTCAGCAATTGTAAACAGACTGCAAACACACAGCGCCTCGGCATTTCTTGTGAATGAACAGAAAAAAAAAATCACAAAATGGACCGTGAAGGAAAATTTAAAGGGACCGTACTCCGCCAAATTGAATGGGACTGCAAAGGCACGCTATTTGGCGAAGCTTGAAGGGGTTAATGGACTAGATCTCTACCAACATATCACATGGAGTTCGGATATAAACATTCTGCTGTAGCACCTTGGGGGAGTCAGATTATTTAGCATCTCAGACAAGAGACAATGGAAAAGCATGGGAGAACAATGCTCAGGAGGTTCCTGGCGAGATAGCAGGAAGGAGTCAAGGACGTAGGGGGTTGAATGCAGTGTAATGCAAATGTCATGTTGTGTGTAGAGAAATGCCATGAAACTTGTGAGGAGGGATTTGGGTAAGAGAAGAGTGCCTGCTGAAATGTGTCATTCTGTTCTGTGCTTGAAAGATGTGAAGTGTGTAATAAACCATCTGTCGTGAATATGTCTCTTATTTTACACACTCCACACTGGTTCCAAGGTTGGCATAGCCAGGAGCGGCACTGGGGTTAAGCTCCCAGTGCTCATAAAATGCTCCTTACGGCGTGCGTCTCGAAAAACCTCTGACAACTAAGTCCAACTCCTAGCCTGCCCGTGTGGTTTAGTCTCTAAGCCCAGCGGAACTGCTTTTACTAATAGGAGAAGGGGCGAGGGTGGATCTCTGGCGCCTTAAAACCAGATGCTTCAGGTAGATGGTGGCTTGTCAACCTGGGAAGGTAGCCCATCTAGGGGAAGGTAAACCCTGATTTCAAACCTCCGCTGCCTTGCGGCACACCCGGTCACGGGAAAGGCTTCGGGAGTCAACCCTGAGGAAAAATCTGGAGTCGGAGCCCCTAAGGCAGTTCTCTGTTGTGCTCAACATCATTCTGGCAGCTCCTGCGACGGCGCTGGTGCCAAACTGTAGCAACCCTGCTGTTCCTTTGGATTCATCAGTGACGTGGAGAGGGGGGACATGCTGCATGGGCAACATCTTGTCCTCCATATCTTCCTGCCCAGGCTTGAATCCTACCAACGCCCAACGCTGGAAGGTAGAACACCGGATCACTGGAGAGGACACTCCAGCTTCGCCTTTGGCGTAGACAAAACACGGGGAATGACAGTTACCGGTTATAAGCCACCGCTCAATTGGCATAGAGCGCGGCGCCAGGGGTTATTCCCGACGGTGGGAGGGATCATCAGATCTCACTGGACAGCTACTGCCCACCTCAAGCTGGGCAGCCCCCAGCCAATAAGGTGTTGTCCCGCCACAGCTTGCTTTCCTCATTGGGTGCATGGGGATGAGGAGAAGTCCGAACAGCAGGCTGAGAACCTTTGCACCAGGCAAGACAAAAAAAACAAAAGAGACCAACTCTAAAACTGGGAACTTGGAACGTCCGCACTATGATGACAGGACTCGCTGCTAACCTCAAGGACATCAACGACACCAGGAAGACTGCCATCATCAATAATGAGCTGAAGAGACTGGGAGTGGATATCGCCACTCTCCAGGAAACACGGTTGGCTGACGCAGGCACACTGAGAGAGAAGGACTACACGTCCTACTGGCAGGGAAAGGGCAGTGACGAACACAGGGAACACGGAGTGGGCTTCGCAGTGAAGAACACCTTGCTGAAGATGGTGGAACCAGGCAGCAATGGCTCTGCACGACTCCTCACCCTCCGCCTCAACACCACTCAAGGCCCAGTCACCCTCATCAGTGTGTATGCCCCAACACTGACAGCCACACCAGAGGAAAAGACGAGTTCTACGAGAATCTCACAACAACTGTCAGGATCATCCCCAACTCTGAACAACTCATTCTCCTTGGAGACTTCAATGCCAGAGTGGGCGCTGACCACGACTCCTGGCCCTCCTGTCTTGGACCATTTGGCGTGGGCAGAATGAATGACAACGGACAGCGGCTGCTCGACTTCTGCACATATCACGATCTGTGCATCACAAACTCGTTCTTCAAGACCAAGCCCCAACACAAGGTTTCCTGGTGACATCCGCGCTCAAAGCACTGGCACCAGCTGGACTTGATCCTGACCAGGCGCACCTCACTGAAGAACGTGCTAATCACCCGTTCGTTCCAGAGTGCAGATTGAGACACAGACCATTCATTGGTGTGTTGCAAGGTCAAGCTGCAGCTGAAGAAATTCCATCATGCTAGACAGCCTGGAAAGGCACGGATTGACACCAGCAAGATGGCCCAACCAGAACTTGTTGAGCAGTTTGCCTCCACCTTTGAGAAGGAACTTGGTGTACCACAAGAAGAAGAATCTGCAAAGCAGAAGTGGGAAGAGCTGCGAAACACCATCCACCGCACAGCCTTGGCTACCTTTGGGAGGAAGACCTCGAAGTCACAGGACTGGTTTGATGCCAAGTTGACCGAGATGACCCCCGTCATTGAAGCCAAGCGCTCAGCACTTGCTGAGTACAAGAAGTACCCAAACGAGAAGAATCTCCAGATTCTCAGGGCTGCGAGAAGCAAAGTTCAGCAGACTGCTCGGCGCTGTGCCAATGAGTACTGGACTCAGATCAGCCAAGACATTCAAACCGCTGCCATAACAGGGAACATCCGTGGTATGTATGATGGCATCAAGAAAGCACTTGGTCCGGCTCAGAGCAAGACGGCCCCCCTCAAATCCTCCACTGGGGAGATGATCACAGAAAAGAACAAGCAGATGGAGAGATGGGTGGAACACTACTCCGACCTCTACTCCAGACAGAACACCGTGACACCGTCAGCCCTTGATGCCACTGACTGCCTGCCATCCATGGACGAACTTGACGCCGAGCTAACCATCGACGAACTCAGCAAGGCCATTGATAGCTTGGCCACTGGCAAGGCACCCGGCAACGACGGCATACCCCCCGACCTGATCAAGCACTGCAAGACCGCCCTACTGCTGCCATTGCATGACGTCCTCTGGCAGTGTTGGAAGGAAGGTGCCGTACCACAGGACATGAAGGACGCCAAGATCATCACCCTCTACAAAAACAAAGGGGAGGGAAGCGACTGCAACAACTACAGGGGCATCTCCCTCCTCAGCGTTGTTGGCAAAGTCTACGCACGAGTTGTTCTCGTTCGTCTACAGAAGCTTGCTGAACGTGTCTACCCCGAGTCTCAGTGTGGCTTCTGCGCTGAGCGATCAATGGTAGACATGATATTCTCCATCCGCCAACTCCAGGAGAAATGCAGAGAACAGAACATGCCCCTGTACGTCGCCTTCATCGACCTCACCAAAGCGTTCGATCTGGTCAGCAGAGAGGGCCTTTTCAAGATCCTGCCAAAGATAGGATGCCCACCAAAGTTGCAAAGCCTCATCGAATGGTTTCACACCAACATGCAGGGTATGGTGCAGCACGACGGCAACGTCTCAGAGCCATTCAACATATGCAGCGGAGTGAAACAGGGCTCTGTATTTGCGCCAACCCTCTTTGGGATTTTCTTTGCTATGCTTCTGAAGCATGCCTTCAGCACAGCAACAGAGGGAATCTACCTGCACACAAGATCTGATGGCAGGCTTTTCAACCTCGCCCGCCTGAAAGCCAGAACCAAAGTACGTGAGGCTCTAATCAGAGACATGCTGTTCTCATACGATGCTGCAGTCGCAACCTACACACAGCAGGAGCTTCAGACCCTGATGGACCGCTTCTCCCAGGCATGCAAGGACTTCAGGCTTACCATCAGCCTGAAGAAAACTAACGTCTTGGCGCAAAACACGGAAGCACCACCAACCATCACCATCGACGACTACGAGCTGGAGGTCATGAATCAGTTCACGTACCTGGGGTCCACGATCAGCAACAACCTCTCCCTTGATACAGAGATCGACAAGAGGATTGGAAAATCAGCCTTCACACTCGCTCGCCTCACCACACGAGTGTGGGAGAATCCCAAACTCTCGGTCAAGACGAAGATGGCAGTGTACAACGCCTGCGTCATCAGCACACTGCTCTATGGGAGTGAGACGTGGACAACATACGCCCGGCAGGAAAAGAGACTGAACTCCTTCCACTTGCGCTGCATTCGCCACATCCTGGACATATCCTGGCAGGACAAAGTGCCCAACACAGAAGTTCTGTCCCGCGCCGGCCTTCCCTCCATGTTCACTCTACTCAGGCAGCGCAGGCTCCGCTGGCTAGGCCACGTTCACCGTATGGAGGATGGCAGAATCCCCAAAGACGTCCTCTACGGAGAACTGGCGACTGGCAGGAGAGACGTTGGCCGCCCACAGCTGCGCTTTAGAGACATCTGCAAGAGAGACATGAAGGCCCTGGAGATCAACACAGAGTGCTGGGAGGACCTTGCAACGGACCGCTCCAAATGGAGAAGCACCCTGACCAGACAGCTCAAGGCGAGTGAAGAGAGACTGACTGCTGCAGCAGATGAAAAAATGACCCTCAGAAAGAACCGCCACAGACACAGCAGCATGGAGACCACCCACAAGTGCGACCTGTGTGACAGGGACTGCCATTCGCGCATCGGCCTGTTCAGCCACAGGTGGTGCTGTTCCAGCAGAGTAGATGTTTAGGATTCTCTTCCATGGTCATCATAGACCGACGGAGGCCGACGACACTGGTGACCCAAGACGTATTATGGAACATGAGGCAAGAACCCCGGAGACAGCCCGGACTGGAACCCCCAGCCACACGTGTGCGGTTTCAGTCAAGCTACCGGACTTCTGGCAGCACAACCCGCGCTCTTGGTTCCACCACACCGAGGCCCAGTTCGCCCTCCAGGGAGTAACGGCAGACGACACCAGATTCTACCATGCGGTCGCAGCGCTGGACGCCCGCACAGCTCAGCAGGTAGCGAGCCTGCTCGCCCAGCCGCCAGCCCGCAACAAATATGAGGCGCTCAAGGCTGCGCTCATCCAGCGCTACACGCTCTCGGAATGTGAGAGAGCGGAGAGGCTCCTGAGACGGACCGAGTTAGGAGATGGTTCGGCCGTCGACCTGATGGAGAAGATGCTGGCGTTAATGGGCACGGACGACGGGCACTTTCTGTTTGCCCAACTTTTCCTCCGGAACCTTCCAACGGTGGCGAGAGTGGTTCTGGGCAATTCGCTGTTGCTGGCTGCACAGGACTACCGTGCCCTAGCCCAGGAGGCAGACCGGATCATCCTCACCACCAGGGCAATCACAGTCAACGCGGCAGCGGCGGAGCCCAGCGAGACGACCAGAGGAGGCGAGGAGCCACCGATGGTAGCAGCAGCGGGGGCCAAGGAGCACCAGAGAGACACGCTCTGCTTCTACCACTGCCGCTTCGGAGAGATCGCACGCAGATGTGCACCACCGTGCCAATTCAAGCGCTCGGGAAAACGCCGAGACCGACGGTCGGTAGCAGCTGCGACCCTCGGTGAAGAGAACAAGCTGCTCTACATGACAGACGTGCGCTCAGGGAGGCGTTTCCTCATGGACACCGGAGCCCAGAAGAGCTTCATCCTGCCGACCTACGCCGATGGGCTGGCAGGACCTAGTGGCCCCGTGATGTTGGCAACAAACGGCTCGGAAATTAAGACCTTTGGTGAGAGGACACTGATCTTATCTCTACACGGCCGTACATACGAGTGGACTTTTGTCGTAGCAGCACTGAATTACCATATCCTGGGGGCTGATTTTCTGTGTGCGCATGGTTTAGTGGTTGGTATTGCTAACAGGCGCCTGGTTAATGCAATGTCCTTTGATTCTCTCCCCTGTATAGCTCGAGTGACCCGGCCAACAGCACAAGCCAACGTCACAGCTACAGGCGGTAAGTTCCACACACTGCTCACTCAGTTCCCAGCACTCACGGTCCCGACGTTTTCGGCGGCCATCGCTAAACACGGGGTGGGGCACTTTATCACCACCACCGGGCCGCCCGTTTTTGCAAGAACTCGGTGCTTGGACGCAGCTAAACTGGCCATAGCGCGCGAGGAGTTCGCCAACCTGGAAAGGTTGGGCATCATCAGGCGTTCGAACAGCCCATGGGCATCGCCGCTACACATGGTCCCTAAGGCTGAGGGATTGTGGCGACCGTGCAGTGATTTCCGCAGGTTGAACAACGCCACAGCACACGACCACTACCTGTTTCCCCACATTCAGGATTTTTCCGTTCCCCTCGCTGGAGCATGCATTTTTAGCAAAATAGACCTGGTCTGCGGTTACCACCAAGTCCCAGTGCACAAGGAGGACGTACCCAAAACAGCGGTAATAACTCTGTTCGGTTTATTCGAGTTCCTGCGCATGCCATTCGGGTTAAAAGGAGCAGCACAGACATTCCAGCGCATAATGGATGCAGTGCTCTGCGATCTCCCATTCGTGTTCGTCTACCTGGACGATATCCTGGTAGCCAGTGCATCCGAAAACGAACACGAAACCCACCTCACGACAGTTTTCCGGAGGTTGGAGGAGCACGGGTTAATAATCAACCTGGCGAAATGCCAGTTCGGCGTGATGGAGATTGATTTTTTGGGGCACCGCGTCTCTCCGGAAGGAGTGATCCTGCTGCCCGACAAAGTGCGCGCCGTGGCGGATTTTCCCCAGCCTCAGACGGTCAGGGCGCTGCAGGAATTTTTGGGGATGGTGAACTTTTATAACCGTTTCCTTCCCCGTGCGGCGCAGCGCATGCAACCATTGTACGCCGCACTCAAGAGACAGAAACCCGCGGATAGGGTCGAATGGACCTCGGAGCGAGAGCGGCCCTGGCAAACGCCGCACTGCTGGCGCATCCGGACCCGGCGGCCCGGATAGCGCTCACCACCGACGTTTCAGACGTGGCCATAGGGGCTGTCGTAGAGCAGCGCATCGCCGGGGCTTGGCAGCCGCTCGCTTTTTTCAGCAGAACTTTGCGCGACAGCGAACATAAATACAGCGCATTTGACAGGGAGTTACTGGCTCTCCATTTGGCCATACACCACTTCCAGTTCTGGCTGGAAGGGCGCAGCTTCACTGCGTTCGTGGACCACAAGCCGCTAACATTCGCGATGGCCAAGGTTTCAGAACCGTGGTCGGGTCGGCAGCAGAGACAGCTGGCCGCGATCTCAGAGTTTACTATCGATATTCAGCATGTGTCGGGTAAACTGAATGTGGTGGCGGACTGCCTCTCGCGCGCCGTGGTGGCCCCAGTCTATGTGGGGATAGATTACGCAGCCATGGCCGCGGAGCAGATTAGCGATGCAGACGTGCGCGCGCTCCAGTCTGGACCAACAGGGTTAAGGCTGGAGAGCAGGGTGCTGCAAGACGGCATGCCCCCCCTAATCTGCGATGTCTCCACGGGACGCCCGCGTCCGGTGGTCCTGGTCGCGTGGCGCCGCCGCGTGTTTGAGTCGGTTCACACTCTGGCGCACCCAGGAGTGCGCGTGTCGGTCAAAATGGTGGGAGAGAATTTTGTGTGGCCGAGCCTACGCAAACAAGTAAAAGAGTGGGCTGCAGCCTGCGTGGCATGCCAACGAGCCAAGGTACACAGACACACGAAGGCTCCCTTGGAGCCGTTTCGGGTACCGGCTAAGAGGTTCAACCATGTTCACGTGGACCTCGTGGGCCCCCTCCCACCATCACAAGGGTGCACGCACCTCCTGACAGTGGTGGACTGCACCACGCGCTGGCCAGAAGCAGTTCCGCTGGTAGCAACCATGTCCGCGGACGTAGCACGCGCTTTTTTAACAGCATGGGTGGCGCGTTTTGGAGTCCCGTCGGACATTACGTCCGACAGGGGCCCTCAATTTGTTTCCGAACTCTGGTCCGCGATGGTCCGCAGCCTGGGTGTTGCAATTCACCGCACAACCGCATACAACCCACAGGCCAATGGGTTATGCGAGCGTTTTCATAGATCACTGAAAGCAGCGCTCAGGGCTTCACTGACGGATGCAAATTGGGTAGACAGGTTGCCGTGGGTTTTATTGGGGTTGCGCTCCACACCAAAAGAGGATCTGGAAGCTTCTCCGGCAGAGCTGGTTTTTGCGCAGCCCCTACGGCTGCCCGGGGAATTTCTGCCAGATAATCCCGCGCCGGACAGCTCGCCGTCTCAGCTTTTGCAGCGTAGCGCAAACACAGGCACGCTGCCGTGCCCGGCCCACCACTGTTTTCTGCGTGCCTTCGTGCCTAAAACTTTGAAGAGCGCGGAGTTCGTGTTCGTCAGACACGACACCCACCGCCCTCCATTGCGCCCACCCTATGATGGACCGTTCAGAGTGTTGGAAACAGGGGATAAGCATTTTTTGCTAGACTTGGGGGGTAGGAGGGAAAAAATTGGCATAGACAGACTCAAACCCGCTTTCGTTGTGGCGGACGAGCAAGTGATGTTGGCTTGGGCCGCTTGGCATGGAAGACCCCCACGGAGAGCTCCCCAGGGAAACGATTTACCAGAGCAGCCACACAGACAGACCGAAGTGCCCCCCCCCCCTCGCCACGGCCCACCCGCAGTCAGACACACTCCCAGCAGTCCCCCACCGGCACAGCAGCACCACAGAGGCGGTAAACCCCAGTTACAGCAGATATGGGAGGAGACTGTAGCCCAAACGGCGTGTGGACTGATTTTCTATTGTTCTATCTAAGATGCTGGGGGGGGGGGCAGTGTAGTACCTTGAGGGAGTCAGATTATTTAGCATCTCAGACAAGAGACAGTGGATAAGCATGGGAGAACAATGCTCAGGAGGTTCCTGGTGAGATAGCAGGAAGGAGTCAAGGACGTAGGGGGTTGAATGCAGTGTAATGCAAATGTCATGTTGTGTGTAGAGAAATGCCATGAAACTTGTGAGGAGTGATTTGGGTAAAAGAAGAGTGCCTGCTGAAATGTGTCATTCTGTTCTGTGCTTGAAAGATGTGAAGTGTGTAATAAACCATCTGTCGTTAATATGTCTCTTATTTTACACACTCCACACTGCCAAACTTCGACCATGCCTTCGTTTATAATTATATGACTTTAAGCATAAGTCCACACACACATGAAGTTTTTAGTAGCTTTAGGTCTTTGAAGCAAGACAAAGTGCAGTTCACAGACGGATGGGTGCATGACTTGTAGATGTACAAGGTAGACTTGAAGACAATTGTGCTCACAAAGGTGTTTTTTTTAAATTTCTTGTCTTGATTACAAGTATTTATTTACTAAATAAAATAAGTGCATGCCATAAATTGAATTATGCACCCAATATACATGTGAAAGTGTGCTTATAATATTTTATAATCAACCCCTCCTTTCCTGAAGTTGGTGCAACCCCTGATGCACTTGTGTCCTGCACCTGTTGTGAAAACGGCTGTGTGGAAATAAAATCCCCATATAAGCTCCACAACAACATCCTGCAGGCCTGTGCAGACAAGGATTTTACCTGAAACTCTCTGATGGGAGACTCGAACTCAAGCACAGTCACAAGCACTACAAGCAGGTACAAATGCAAATCTTTGTGACAGGCTCACGTTTCTCTGACTTTGTTGTCTGGACCACAAAAAGTTGTGTTGTTGTACGTGTCACACCAGATTCTGACCTGTGGGAGCAAATAATTTTACCAGTGGCCCAGAACTTTTTTTTATAAAGTTTTCCTACCTGAGCTTGTTGCCCGTCACTTTACTGACTCTGACCACACAACACAAGAGGAAAGCTGCAGCTGATAAACCCACCCAGAAGCCCAAAAGACGACGTCTAACTGCACTACAGCCAGGTCCCACACACAATCCCAAAAGACAGGCACAGAACACAGCAGAAGTGTGGTGGACTTGCTGGCAGCCAGAAGAGCTGGATGACATGGTTGCCTGTGAGAACCAAAACTGTGAAATTCAGTGGTTCCATTTAGGATGTGTGGGACTCTGAAGCACCAACCCCACAGCAGCCGTGGTTTTGTGACGTGCACATTAGAGTAGTGCTGTAGCATGAGACAGTTATGCGCTATAACGTTGTGCGTACAATGATACATGTCGATCATGCATGTCAATTTATATTCTTTTACTGTGTTATGGTTACAGTTTTGCGTCTTTGAAATAAAGAGCTTGAGTTTGTAAGCCATTGTGTACTTTATTCCAAAAATTGTTACAAAGCAAGCAAGTGGTATTTACTGTATATAGCACATTTCATACACAAGGGCAACTCAGTATGATTTACATATATAAAAAGAGGAAAGAAAGCAAAATGTTTGAGCAATAAGAAAAATTGAAGAGGCGCTGCTTTAACTGCTTCAGTATTATTGACAGTTAAAGACATGATGTCAAAAGGGCTAAACCACACCAAAAACATGTCAGTGCCTACATTCTAAAACTAAAAAGTTCAAAGCAGCCAATAATAACTGTGACCTTACTGCCAAACATTTCAACGTACTGATGTGGCGTGCTAGCCTGCAAACAAGGTCTCTTTGGCCAGGACACCAAAGGGCTGAGGTGTGCATGGAGCACATTTATGGTGTCGCAGAATAGGATGGATGTAGTTTGTCTGCTTATGTCAAAAAGGTGTGCAATATGTTCAAGAGGCAAATTAAGCCGCAAACGCATCATAGTTAAAAGGAGAATTTGAAAATGGGAATTTTTTCCATCTTTGGTAGGCTGGGAAAAAATTGCATCAGCAGAGCCATTAAACTGAAACATGGAAGCCCAGTGTAGTATTTCACCTTTGAGTCATTATCTTTGAGGAAATTCTCATCCAGGGTCTTTCTGGAGAGCTCTCCCTTTAACTTTCTGTTCTCCTCTTGCAAGAGTAAAATTTCTTTAAGCCTAAGGTGACACATGCTGCAGTTCTGTAGTTCTTGCACATTTTCCTCTGGAGCATCATCAGCCTGACAGATCTGTGCTGCTTCATCAGATGTTGTCTCCTCCATCTCAGCCAGAGGTGTGGTGCCATCTGCTGCTGATCAGGACAATAAACAACTGTAGTTAATATATTTTGTAATCAAAAGGAATCCCAAGACACATTTTAGAAAGAAAAACATAGGTAAAAAAAAAAAGACTACCTGAAGGAGCTACATTATCCATCTCAGTCACGGGGCCAGTGATGTTGGGGGTCTGTGTTGGGGGGTCACTTGCATGCCCTGCCGATTCTTTTTGCCATAATCTCGCCCATCTGCATAAGTGGTTAAACCTGTCAGGAGTGGAAGCTGGAAGCTCTTCATGCCCAAGGTTTAGAGAAGGTGCCCAGTCAGGATCACAGTCTAGCATTTCATAAGCTGGTCTGCCTGTTAAAGCAAAGGAAACGGTAAGAAAATACTTTGGTGTAGAACAAATTAAACCCGCTTACACAGGTGTGTGAGTGGTAACTTTTTCTAGCTACTAGGATATCGGAGTCTTTCTTTAGCTCTGTTTAGCTTAGCACTGCTGACGTAGGGTAAAAGCTATGACCAAGCAAGTCTTAACCACAACACAAGCAAGTTTTAACAACAGACATACACAATAAATCATAACGTACCTTTATGAAAATGCTTTGAGCACACCACCATCGATACAGGTGAGTGTTTGAAAGTTATGTTGGGTCTTCTGACTGCTGCAATCCAGGCCAGGGTGGAAAACGATAAAAGCCTATTCCGTGGTTTACCTTTTCTCCACGGCGGTTGTGAGAACGACTATTACAGTTTAAAACACAGCTGCTTTGTGACGATGTCTCCTACATTGACGTGATCTCAGTGAACTAACGGTTCCTACCCTACCCAGAATGCACTTGGTCAATTCTACGGACACTACGTAACACTGGCGGAATCAATAGCGCCTGTTAAACCGTGCTGGGGCTAGTGGAAAAAGCTACAAACGCGGGCTGAGGCGTAACTTGTTGGGCTAAGTGGGGCTAGTGGAAAAGGCCCTTTAGGTGGCCTCCCAGGGTTCATGAGCCACCCGACCCAATTACGCAGTCCGTCAGGTGGACTCCCAACTTTCCTGGGCCACCGGACCGCGGGGCACAATGCACCCCCCCAGAGGCAGCAGCTGGAACCCATGCCTCCAGTGGGCTGCAGGATCTTCAGCATGGAGGAGGTGAAACCAGAGCTGTGGAAGGTTGACTCTCAACAATGATTGCTGGCCAACGGTGGAGCCAGACGGTGATGGTGGCTGACCAGCAAGGAGTCCCGATGAGGGGAGAGGCTGCACAGTGGAGACCTCCGGTGAGGACGGGGAATTCACAATGACCTCCGCCGACCATGGAGAGCCCTCCACGAACTCGGACCACAGCAGGAAACCCTCAACAGCTTCGGGCGAAGGTGTGGCACTCACAGCGGCCTCGGACGGTGACGCTGCACTCGCGGCAGCCTTGGACTGAGGCGTTGTACCCGCGGCATCCTCGGACTGAGGCATAGCACCCACGGAGGCCTCAGGCTGAGGCGCAGCACTCATGGAGGCCTCGGGCTGAGGCGTAGCACCCATGGAGGCCTCGGATGAAGGCGCTGCACCCGTGGCGGCCTCAGACCGAAGTGTAGCACCCGCGGAGGCCTCGGGCTGAGGTGTTGCACCCGTGGCAGCCTCGGACGGAGGCGTAGCACCCATGGAGGTGTCGGGCTGAGACCTAGCACCCACGGAGGCCTTGGACCGAGGTGTAACACCCACAGTGACCTCCAGCAATGATGGCGGACCTGTGAGGAACCCAGGTGAGATGAAGTGACTGACCCATGAGAACATCCGGCAAAGATGATGGTTGATCAATGGGGAGCCAGATGAAGACTGAGTAGATGGACCCACAGAGACCACTGGTGGAGAGGAAGGGCCCACGGAGACCTCAGGCGAAGGTAGAGGACCTGTTGCGACCTCAGGCAAGGATGGGGGACCCATGATAACCTTTTGAGAAGGTTTGGATAAAGAGGACACAGACACCAGGTCAGGCTCACCAGCAGTAGTGGAGCCCGGCGAGGAGGACCCAGGTTCAACTGACGGTTGCCTTTGGTCCTCCCTACCAAGAGCCAGGCCAGATCTCTCCAGGACAGATAAAGTGAAAACAAAAAAAAGAACTTGTCTGAGCTCAAGCTCCACTGCCATTCAGGACTCCGATGATCCATTCTGGGACATCTCAGTTCTCTCCATCTGAAGCTCCAACCTTGCCACAGTCACCTTGGACGGGGAAGATGAAGAAAACACCAGAATGTTACCGGCGGCAGTGGAGCCCGACAAAAAGAAATCAGGAGCAGAGGGCATCTGCGGCTGATTCTCCTCGCCACAAGCCAGACAAGATTTCTCTAACACTGATAATTCAGAGACAGGAAACAGCACTTGCCTTGGCTCAGGCTCCACAGCCGTCCAGGACTCCGGAGAATCCAGCAGGGATGTCTCGGCTCTGCTCGCCCGACGTTCTACCTCTGGCATGGCCACCTCAAACAGGGAGGAGGAGAAAAACACCAGAGAATCACTGGCAGCAGCGAAGACTGGTGAGGAGAGTTCAGGAGCAGAGGACATCTGCAGCTGATTCTCCTCACCCTGAGCCAGACAAGAATTCTCTAGATCTTTAGATGTTAGAACAGAACCGAGTACTTACCTGGACTCGAGCTCCACCGCCGTCCAGGACTCCAACAACTCTGCTGCGGTGACCCTTGCAGCAGGCATGGTGGTGGATGTGGCCCACACACCTCCCGGCGTGGTGGCTGAAACTGGAGATTGCCCCATCACTGGCACCGAGTCCCGGGCAGCTGAAACCAAGGGACACTCCTTCATCGGCTCAGGCTTCAGGGATCCGGGACCACTTCTCTCCTGTCCAGAACGTGGCTGCCGGGCTGGTGTGGGGTTCTCCAGGGCTGCAGGTTGCTCTGTCATCCAGCAGCTCCATCCAAGGGCCAGCAGATGCTCAGGGAAGGCGGGAGGAAACACTGAAGGGACAGATGAGGAACTGGTGACAGCAGCGTGCAGTGAGATCTCAGCCAAAGTAAGCTGCTGATGCTGAGCCTCGCCACCGGGAATAAGACAAGGAATTTCATTGTAATGTGAAAGAGAATGAAAGCACACTTGCCTTATTTCCTGGGGTACGATGGTGATAGCTGCAGCTGAACCAGGCACGGTAGAGATCATCTAACTGGGAGGCGGAGACCAATGATGCTTTGGAGTCCGGGAACGCTGATTTAATGGCGCTGACTCCGCTTCCCCCGATGAACCTTCCTCCAGCTGTGGCACGAACTCCGGATGAAGCCATAGTTTATACTCCAAGAAGAGCTCAGTCTCCACCACCAAAACCCGCTGGCGCTCCTCCAGCTTCTCCTCGCTTGGGCCGTCTGGGGGCACAAAGGCTGCATGCCCAATACAGCAGGCTGCAGGACACTGTTCGGCGGGGGAAGACGGGACTGCAGCTGGATGGTGGCCCCGGACTTAAAGGTTCCGTCCCCTGGAACGCTTCCTCAGTGGCACAGGTTCGGATGGTGAAGGGGCCTTCCCCACCCCGCAGAGCTGGTGTTGAGCATGGGAAACTGAGGTGAGAAGATCTGCCAGTTCCGGATAGCTCCACAGGCTGGGGTATGCCTCCATCACCTGTTCCGCGCTATCCCATACCTGCAGCGCCTCCTCGGGAGTGTGGGTTAGGGGAAAGTCCAAAATAATGTCCTCCACCAGTCCAGCCGCCCAACACTCTTCCTCATCCAACCCAAAAGTCCTGTAGTCCGTGCGGCCAGACATACCACAAACATAAACATCAAAAATCAAAATAAAGATGGCGGCGCGTGTCTGTGCAGCGGCTCTTTGCTCCCTATTTTTGTTTGTATGTATGCTGTTTTTGGATATTGGACCGTGTGAAGCTGGATTTGTGTACAGTCGTACTGAGCTGATAAATATTGGACTTCAACAAAAGTCTGCTGTTACAGCAGTTTTTGAGAACACACAAAACATACGGGAGGCTACCTGTAGACCAGCGGGATCACTATGGATTGTTGTTGGTCCTGGGAAGCGACGCAGACAGAGGAGGGAGAGAAAGAAAAAGCAGGGATGCCGGTCGGGCCTGCTAGCGAGGCTAAAGAGACAGCTGCATAGACCTCCGCTACCCAGCACTTTTCTCTCCAACGCCAGAAGCATCGTCCTCAAGATGAATGATCTAGAGCTACAGCTGGCAACTAGTAAAACTGTAAGAGACTTCTGTGTGCTGTTGTTAACGGAAAGCTGGCTCCACCCGCTGATCACTGATGCTGCAGTGCAGCTACCAGAGCACACACTTCACCGTATGGACCGAACAGCAGAATCCGGGAAACAGAGAAGGGGAGGTCTCCGCATCTTTCTTCACAACACTTGGACTAACCACAGTCGTATTATTAACACTTACTGTTCTCCTGATCTAGAGACAATGTCAGTTTTATGTCGGCCTTTTTATCTTCCGAGAGAGCTGACAGTGATTATTATTACAGCGGTCTATATTTCTCCTGATGCAAATACTAAAGCGGCCCTTAGTCATTTGTACAGTGTAATAAATAAACAGCAGCAGGCCTATCCCGAGGGTGTTCACATCATAGCTGGTGATTTTAATCAAGCATGCTTGAAAACTGTGCTGCCTAATTTCACACAGTATGTGAAATGTGCCACTAAGGGAAAGAATTGTCTTGATCGGGTGTATTCGAACCTGAAGCATGCCTACAGAGCTGTGCCATGTCCACATCTTGGCCTGTCAGACCATCTATCATTGCTCCTCATCCCAGCATATACCCCCCTCAGGAGAACTGCTAGACCTACTATAAAGAACATCACAACAGAACATCACTTTTCCATCTTGCCTTGAGAGAGAGCAGTCGCATTTTTCTTCCCTCCTCCCCTGCCTTCCTGATCTATTCCCAGCTTTTGCAATGTTGCGTTTTTGTCTGTGTTTAGTCGCTCTTCTTCTGCTGAATCTTAATCTAAATGGAAATTATGGATTTGGAAGCGGCTTAAATGTGCTATTGTCACTATTTTTCAACAAGAATTGGAACCTACGAGGAGACTCATGGACATTGGAATTCATGCGTCTATGGAAACATTATTGGTTATGATCTCAGGACTTCTATTTTTGGCTGTGGAGTTCCCTGATGCATCAGAAATTGAAGGAAAGTGAGAGAGCTGATCAAGCGGACCCGGCAAGCTCCTTCATCAAATTCGACCAGTTGGGGAGGGCACGAGTAGCGGCAAACGGTGAACTGAATGACAGTGATTCAGTGAAGGAATACATCTGAAGCCCTGTGCTCTCTATGGAAAAACAGTTTAAGCCTGCATATATAATGGAAGCACAGAACTACACGGATGAGGACAAATTCTATTCTCTGAGTGCACTGTGCTGATTTGATTTGATTTGATTTGACCTTGTTTGCCCCGTGTTTACATTCCTCCTGACTGAGATAAGCGGAAGGATCGGCTCATGTCTACCCAAACAATCAACAATCAGTTGTTTGTCGTCAGCAGATTGGACCCTCAAGGACAATGCCCATGTGCCTTCTGCAAGCAAGAGAGAGAGAGAGAGAGAGATAGACTCTGGACTCTGGACTTGTTTATAAGTCACATGATTATAACATCTATCCACTGCCAGGAGGCGCCCTCTGCTGCTCACTAACAACTGTTACATTTACACTATACAATGCATACAACACTACATGCATACGATATACACACACTGCTCTCCCTCTGCGTGTGATCTGTCTACTAAATGTCTGCTAAATATGCATTGAGGGTTTTTTTGCCTGCAATCAAAATTTCGCTTACTCATTAAGCGTCAATTTGATAAAACATGTTTTTTTCTCTCGCCTATTGTGTCATATCCTTTCTTTTCTTTTTTTTCCTTTCTTCTTTATGACTGGCGCCTAGCGGCTGCCCCGGCCTTGGATGCGCTCTGCAGAGCGTGCCCAAATGCCAAGTCACGTTTCGTTACCTTGTATTCATACATGTGTAATGACAATAAAGTTGAATCTCATCTCAATCTCATCTCATCACAACATGGCCTGAGGGAGCTCTTTCTCAGCTGTAGGACTGTTTTTCAAACACTCTATGGGATTTATTCAAGAATGAGGATCTGGAAATGTACACACAGACTGTATTATGCTACACCACCTACTGTATCAACCAGGTGACTGTAGAAAAAAGCATTAGGGTTTTTCCTAACCAGAAGCCTTGGATGACAAAAGAGGTCCAGGCACTCCTCAGAGCCCATGATACAGCCTTCAGGTCAGGGGATACAGATCTGTATAGCACCGCCCGGGCTAATCTGAAGAAAGGCATTAAGGAGGCTAAACAGGCCTATAAGAGGAAAGTTGAGGACCATTTTTCTGATAATGATTCGAGACGAGTATGGCAAGGCTTTCACCATATCACAAACTATAGGGGCAGCAGTATCATTTCCAGTAACATCAGCGCCTCACTGGCAGAAGTATTGAACTGCTTTTTTGCACGGTTTGACGCAAATACACCTCGCCCGGACCCACTGACGTTATTGAATGCCAGCTCTGATGTGCTTACCCTGCAGGATCGTGAGGTGAGACAGACACTGAGAGCAGTTCACCCGAGAAAGGCTACTGATCCCGCTGGAGTGCCAGGAAAGGTGCTCAGAGCATGTGCAGATCAGCTATGCTCTGTTTTGACTGACATTTTTAATTTGTCTCTGAAGGCAGCCGTTGTTCCACAGTGTTTAAAATCTGCAGTCATTATTCCTGTGCCTAAAAAACATATTATCAGCAGTCTGAATGACTATCGACCACTAGCATTAACACCCATTATTATGAAGTGCTTTGAGAAAATGGTATTGTAACATCTTTTGCCTAGTCTCCCCCCAGACTTTGATCAGTACCAGTTTGCCTACAGGCAGAGCAGATCCACTAAAGATGGATCTGTAGATCTATCTATAACCTAGTAACTATCTATAACCTAGTAACCTAAACTTACATTTTTGCATCTCCCCCTGTTGAGATGGGTCTAAACCCATCTCATAACCCTAATCTACCCCCTGTGTGTAGTGCTTCTAAAGTTCTATATGTGCGTGATGTCCTCCTTCCGGCAGTCATTTAGACCTGCCCCCCTCAGGTCGCCATTTCTCCAGAGGACATCGGGTGTGGTGCAGACATCATGAGTTAATATACTGTAGCTAACAATCTTATATATGTAAAATATATTCAAAACTAAACTATCCTCATCTATGCATATATATGAATATATGTGAAAATGCATATATGCATATAAGAATATATGCATATATGAACACATTCATATACATGCATCTATTCTTTCATTAATCATTTATCACAAAGGAAACCTGTAGGGCAGAAGCACAGCAGAGCAAAATCTAACACCATGTGAATGTGCATTGTAGTGTTATGACCTGAGCGCCGGTTCTGATCACGCTCGGGCTAAGTTATTTCTCGCTGCTGGCATTGACAGCTGCGGGCTGTATTCTGGCCTCACCGGGCTCTTATTGTGAAAGTGCTTGGTGGGGCTTCCGCCTGTCAACGGCCGGTCAGCTGATTGTCATTACCGTCGTTAGTGCTTCGCCCTTTTAAGCCCGGCACTGACGACGGTAAGACGCAGGAGTATTGGTCTACATTCTGTCAATGTCTCGTCTCGTCTCGTTTGTCTTGTCAAGTCTGGGTCTACGCCTCATCATGTTAGAGAGTGCCGTAGACCTTCATGTCAGGTTTGTCATCATAGTTTTGTCACAGTTAGCTCGTAGCGGCTGGGTTAGCCCTATGAGCCCAAGTCTCGTTCTTGTGTGTATTTGCCCTAAGGGGTTCATAGTTGTGTTTTGTCATGTCTGGAAATAAATTACATCTTAGCCAAACTCTCTGGTGAACTCTGTGGTGTGTCTTGGTGATACGCGAGGATCACCACATGACATGTAGACCCTATTGCAGACCCTAAACTACCTCCTTGGCATCTTCTAGATCTCCATCTAGGTTCAGTCGTGGCACAACCTCATCATCGTCCTGGAAATAGGTGGGCAGGTGGGCAGGTGGGTCCCCTTGATATGGAGACGGGTCCTTGGAAGAGAAGGCCACTAAAATAGATCTTTCTTTTATTTTTAATTTTTATTCTTTTAATTTTTATTCTTTAATCATGGGAATACAACAGCATCCACAAAAAAACAAAGATCAATAACTAATAATTATACTTATATGGGCTCCTTGAATTATTTTGCCCCATTTGCCAAATATATTATCAAACCAACTACCTACAAGATTATCAATGCCAGATTAAGCTTTATTGAGCCTTTAGCTCTTATAAAGATTTTCATTTTTCTAAAATTTAAGCTATACTTTAAAAATATGCAACTTATGGATTTTATAACTATTTTAGTAAGTTGATTGATTGATTATACAAAAAGTTTTTCTTTTTCTTTTTTCTAAACATTAATTGTGCTATATAATAATCAACCAAATCCTGCAATTTCAATAACTTTAAATGTGTAAACAATAAATTAGTATGTTCAAGATACCCGACTTTGTGTATAACATGGACAGCCCTTTTTGTAATGTTAGCAATGAATTAAGTGTACTTTTATAATTGTTACCCCAGGCCTCTATACAGTAGGTCAAGTATGGAAGTATCAATGAGCAATACAAGATATAAAGTGATTTGTCTTAATTTTATTTATAATTGCCATATTTTTTGCAACTTTGTTTTGTATTTATCTGACGTGTGATTTCCAACTACTTTTATCATCTAATATTACCTTGTAATAGAAATTCACTAATTATGCATTTATCTGTTGAAATCACATGTTTTGTAAGTGTGTGTGTGTGTGTGTGTGTGTGTGTGTGTGTGTGTGTTACAACATATGACTGTAACTTTTATCCATATATGAACTGTTTTAATATGCTATATTAACAAGCTGTTTGATATGTCTATTGTATTTTGTGTTCCAAGATAAAGTTTTATATCACACTGACCGGCTAAAGGGTTACATGCTCTCACTCCCTCCCCCCTTTTTCTCCTCTCCTGGGAGTAGACTGCTTGATGGCCTTGAAGCCCTGTACAGTTATGCAGCTGTTGCCTTATCATATATACTTTTTTATACTTCATGTTTCACTTATTGCAATAATCCTAAATGGGGTGTTAAACTGATTTAAAACTCCTTAATACTATCAAAGTTTGCATAGAGACTCCTACTATTAATATGTATTATTGTCAATGTCTAATCTGAATTCATAATTCCATTTAATTGTTGATCATAATAAGCACACTTATTGTTAATATGATTAAAATAGTTATTGTCTGGGCCAATATCTTCTAAAATGTCTTGTGGTTGCTGTTCAGTATTGACAAAGGTTTCAGCTTCAATTTACCCTAATACACTTCCCTTATTAAATGAGGAAAAGGAAAAAAAGAAGAAACACTAAGGAAAAAAAAGAACACAAAAAATCTCCACTCATAATCTTACTGCACTATTATTCGTGCATCAGAACTAAGGTTTAAATTTATCTAATTCCTCCATTTCTCTAATCATTACCTTACATTTCTTTGTCCATGTCAACTGTATTTTCCCCTGTTTTCTGAGAGCCCTTTTAAATTTCAAAAATTTTATGAAGTGTATATTTATGTTATATGTCTTTTTGCATCTTTTTGCATCTGATTAGAATTTTAGCGTTACAAAGGTAATGAATCACGGACTTCTGCCAATGTCCGAGTTCCTGGAGGCACTGTGCATTTGATACAGTGGGACTTGTGCCAGTACCCACTTAATTTTTGTAAAGCAATTTTAATAAATGTAAAAATCTGTATTGTCTTTGTAGTAGATTCTAAATCAAGTCTCACGGTAAACATAAATTCAGCACAAGTTGAACTTTCCTAAGACATTTAGAACTTTTCTCATAAATTTGCATGGTTTTCTTCCTTATCAGTTTACCGTGTTCCTTATAGACATGATATTTCCTTTACAATAATCTACAGATATTTCCTTAAATATCTGGAAATTTATTGATGTAGCTTTTAACTTCTCCTATTGAATGTTGTGATTTCATTACCAAGCGGTTTCATTTGTATTTTTCTCTTCATTATTGAGCATCTATTGATAATTTTTATGTATTATCTATTTTTCTGAGGATTGCTAATTATTTATGCTAATTAATTTCTTTGATTCCCCCTTTTTGATGCATGGAGACACACGTTCAGCAAAGTTACAGTGTATTTGCTTGATGGGTAGTATCTTTTACTGAAAGGAAGCGTGTTACCACTTTTATGTGTTACACACAGTTAATTTAGATGAAAATTTGTGGGTAGTACAACGCCTTCAAAATGAGATTTCAATAATCATGGCTTCTTTTGTGACGTCTCTTGAACTAATTTACAAATTCCATTTAAGAAAAAACAAAATAGCTGTCTATGCAGATTTGATATGCTTCAGTATTGATAACTATAGTCAGTTTATCCAGTTAACCGCAGACAGGTTGAATCCTTGTGAAAGGTTGTATCATACTCCTTTAGTCAATGGAAAAATGGACATTTTGCCTAATTAGAATTTGGCTTAATTTTGTACAAGGAATGCCTCATTTTATACATTCCTTCATAAATTATGGGGTGGAATGTAGTCCCAAGGCCCAGCTTGGCCACGGCTGAGCATCGGGAAAACACATTCCTTTTTACTGTCACATTTCTGAAATATGATGTTGTCACACCATTATGTGGTAACATCAAATGTATCCTGCAGTGCAAAATCATATAAACATTACATTTGTAAAGTCAGAGTAATTTAAATCATTATGCTTTATATCATTTACAATGTCATACAAAGTCATACTTAGGTTCAAAAAATGCTTATCAATTTAGGGGTCCTTTCTCCTGGGTCAGTCAATGTCCATGTCGCCCCTTCCAGTCAATGAATGTCAATTATTGTTTTTTATTATTTTATTACATATTGTATATACATACCATTACCATTACCATTATATACATACCATTACCAAAGATTTAATAAATTAAAAGGTAATGATGATGTCATGAATCCCTGGATCAACCCTGAGATAAAAACACTTCTGAGAGAGAAGAAGAGGATCTTCAGGTCGGGGAACAGGGAGATGCTGAAGTCCGTACAGAGGGAGCTGAGGAGAAAGATCAGAGTAGGCAAGGACAGCTTCAGGAAGAAGATGGAGGACAAGCTGCAACAGAGCGACATCAGCGGGGTCTGGAGAAACCTCAAAACCATCTCGGGGCTCCAGAATACCTCCCCCCAGGCCACGGGGGGCAGGGAGTGGGCGAACAACCTGAATCTGTTTTTCAATAGATTTGACCAACCGCCCTCCCCCCTGTCTGCACAACAACCACTGCTGCCTCTAAGAAATCAAGTCCTGCTACCCACTCCCCACTCCACCGACACCCCCCCCACTCCCAACACACAGCCCCCCATCCTGACCCTGACCAAGACCCAGGTGAGGACGGAGCTGAGGAAGATCAAGGCGAGGAAGGCGTCGGGACCGGACGGCATCAGCGCAAAGCTCCTCAAGTCCTGTGCAGACCAGCTGTGTGGGATTGTGACGTATATCTTCAACATGAGCCTGAAACTGGGGAGGGTACCACAGCTGTGGAAAACATCTTGTGTGGTACCTGTACCAAAAACTTCCCACCCCAAAGACCTGAACAGCTTCAGACCGGTGGCCTTGACGTCCCACTTGATGAAGACCCTGGAGAGACTGCTCCTTGCTCATCTCCGCCCCCTGGTGGAACCAGCGATGGATCCACTCCAGTTCGCCTACCAGCATGGCATTGGGGTGGAGGATGCGGTGATCTTCCTCCTTCATCGTTCTCTGTCCCACCTGGAGAAGCCCGGGAATATGGTGAGGATCATGTTCTTTGACTTCTCCAGTGCTTTCAACACCATCCAACCGATGATCCTGAAGGACAAGCTGCTGCGCGCAGGGGTGGACCAGCACCTGTCATCATGGATCCTGGACTACCTCACGAACCGGCCTCAGTTTGTGAGAACCCGGGACTGTGTTTCCGACACGATCATCAGTAGCACGGGGGCCCCCCAGGGAACGGTGCTGGCTCCCTTCTTGTTCACTCTTTATACTGCGGACTTCTCACACAACACAACACATTGCCATCTACAGAAGTTCTCTGATGACTCTGCGATCGTTGGTCTCATCTCCAGCGGAGATGAAGCTGAGTACAGAGGGCTTATCCAGGACTTTGTGGACTGGTGCCATCGGAACTGCCTCCAGATCAACGCGAGGAAAACTAAGGAGCTGGTGGTGGACTGCCGCAGGCATGGGCAGCCCCTCACAGCACCAGTAAATATACAGGGAACAGACATCGAGATGGTGACATCCTACAAGTACCTGGGTATTCATCTGAACAATAAACTAGACTGGTCACACAATACTGACGCACTCTACAAGAAGGGACAGCGCAGGGTGTTCCTGCTGAGGAGACTCAGGTCTTTTGGTGTACAAGGGGCGCTGCTGAAGTCATTCTATGACACGGTGGTGGCATCAGCCATCACTTTTGGAGTGGTCTGCTGGGGCAGTGGCATTACTGCAGCCGATAGGAAGAGACTGAACAAACTGATTAAGAAAGCTAGCTCTGTCCTGGGGCAACGCCTTGATCCGATGGAGGAGATAGGAGAGAGAAGGACGGTGGCTAAACTGTCATCTCTGCTGGAGTCCGAGTTCCACCCTATGCAGGACATACTGGATGCACTGAGGAGCTCATTTAGCAGCAGACTACATCATCCCAGGTGCACAACCGAGAGGTTTCGTAGGTCCTTCCTACCAACGGCTGTCAGACTGTACAACCTAAGCAGGGCTGCTCGCAGAGATAGCAAAAAGACGTAACAAACTAATAGTTTTTGAATGCAAAAGATGCAATAGACTTACACAATGGTCCTCTCCGGCATACAACTAGAAACATACCGGTCGCTATGGAGGATGAGAATATGTATGGGCACATAATCATACCATGTAGGATAACTAAATAGACGGTTATGCTGTTTCATCCCACCTAGCAACAATGCTCTGCACTGTGTGTGTTTATATATTTACATACTTATTCCATCTAGCTACAATGCTCTGCACTGGGTGTGTTTATATTTATATATCTATATTTTTATTCCATCTAGCTACAATGCTCCGCACTGTGTTTTTATATATCTACATATTATTCCATCTAGCTACATTGCTCCGCACTGTGTGTGTTTATATACTTGCATATTTATTCCACCTAGCTGCAATGCTCCATACTGTGGGTGTTTATATATTTACATATTTATTCCATCCAGCTACAATGCTCTGCACTGTGTGTCTGTGTGTGTGTGTGTGTATATATATATTTTATAGTAATATGTACATATGTATATTAGCTGCTCTTGCTTGCTTTTTTTGCCTTCTGATTGTTGCTCTGAGTGTTGCTATCCCTGTGCTGTTGCAATCCTGGAATTTCCCCGTTGTGGGACTAATAAAGGCTTATCTTATCTTATCTTATCTTATCTTATGATTCCTTGTTAATTTGGCAAATTTAATTCCTGGTGAAAGCTAAAAAAAAATTTTTTTTTTGAATGCTTTTCCCTTTCCTTTTGAAAAACAAAGGATAAGGAATAGCAGAAAAACCTTTAAATCACACCTAAAGCTTCCACAATTTGAATGTGAGTTCGCTACTCACAAGTATTTACTAAATATTCTGTGAATCAGTTAAGGTTTTACCAATTGACCTGGGAAATCACTTAGTTTAAGATTATATTCAAACAAAACAATATCCTATATTAAACGCCTTAGACCAGTGCAGCATTTAGAATTAGTAACTGTAGGTGTAAACCTAATATCTGTTTTCAGGAATTTATGACACAGAATCACAATCTGTGGCGTGTGTGTTTTCTTTTGAAGGCTAATTCTGTCTATTCTTATCTGGGTCAGACTGACACAACTCACTAATCAGTCTCAGTTGCCATTAAAATTAAATTCCCTTTCTCCATTTTATCAGAATTCTTGTGATATTTCTATCTTTTCTGTTCATAAATTTACCATCTCCCAATAATTAAAACTTCATCATTATCTTGCTATGCTCTCCAGGAGGGAAAAAGCCACAGCATGGACTGTCCCAGATCCTGCTCCCGTGCTCTCCCTCCTTTTTTTTTTTACATGGTCAGGCCTAGGGTCAAAATGTAAATAAGATTGCATATGTCATTTATTAAAAGGTGAGTATAGTATTATTTAAACAAAGCAACAATATAACATACAATTACCAAGATCTCTGTTTGATAATCCGTAGTCTCTGGCAAATCATATGCACAAACACATTAATTATCAATCTCTTTTGAACCTCTATGCTTTAAGTCATGTAATATAGGGTTTACATAAAGCCTTCAGTGATTGAGCATTTTTAAGTGACATTGTGAGATTGTAATATTCAATTAATTTCATCATTGTCATGCTGGTAACATTGATTAAGATGTAAACATTTGTACTTAACTTAGTGTTTTATATGCCTGTAGTCACGTCGGCACACGTTAGTCCTGTGTTCTTTTTTCCCTGTAAAGTGCACTGTTATGCTTCATAGAAAAAGGTCAGTGATACGTCAAAAAATTGCTTTAAAAAATATGTAAATAATTTATCACGTATGCAATATTAGTTAAAACCCGCAAAGTTAGATTGAAAAAGTAGAACCCCAAAACTTTGTAAAAATACCCATTAGATTACTTCTCTTCCACACAGCCTGTTTTTTCATTCTCCTTTTTTTTTCTAAAACAACCACACACACACACACACACACACACACACACACACACACACACACACACACACACACACACAAACACAGAATTGCTTCTCTCTCCTATCTCCACAAGGTCGAAGCAGCAACCTTCCAGAAAGACAAAACAACCCAAACTGCAATAATCCACATAAACGGCTTTGTCTAATTTATTTGGTAGGGGGCCCCCCATATTGTCAAACAAGCCATCTCTTTGTAACCATTTTACCCATGTTTTTATCGTTATCCAGTTTTGTTGCCATTTTAATCCAACCGTCTTTAAATATTATAGTCTAATATCAATATCTTATAGCATAGAATGAAATTATTGTTATGATCTTACTTATTTCCACTTCCTCACGACAATATTGCCTCACACATCACCGTGTTTTTTACTATAATTAGTTTAATTATATTATTATATATCACCTATGAACCGATCGTCCCGATCGGGTTACTTAACCCCTTGCACTCCGGGCAATTTTCCTAAAAATGCCAAAAAAACCGTGCCCAAAGTAAATCGAAAGCTGTTATTCAACCCTTTGCAGCATCTTCATGGGGTTGGTCTCATTTAAAAGAAAACACTTTGAATTTTTTGGCAAAAAAAACATAATCTCTCTACGTGCTCCGGCCACCGAGTTACAGTCATCTAAACATACTGAACTTGAAGAAAATAAATTTGGACACGGTGTTTTTTTGGATACAAATGCTTGCAAATAACACACAGCTGTCCGATCCGGCTGGAAAATGCAACAGAAATGTAGAACCAAGTGTTATCAAGCTGAGATCCAAATTTGGTAACAATACCGCAAAAAATGAATATTTTACACAGCATTGTTCTCAGGTAGTTCCCAGGCGTTTTGGAACTGTGCCAAATTGTGCCAAATGGCAGTTTGGAAAAACATCTGTAACTTTTGAATAATTCAATGTAGAATCTTCATTTTAGGCTCTAATGAAAGGTCACATTCAGGGCTGTGTCTGTGTGTGTGTGGGGGGGGGGGGGTTGTCCCCCCCACCGCTACAAAAGACGGAGTTCGGCACTCGCTACATGACGGATTACACTCCTTGCATGTTTTCACAGCGGCTCCCCCCCCTCGCTACTGTGTGTGTGTGTGTGGGGGGGTTGTCCCCCCCCCCTCGCTACAGAAGACGGCCATCGCTACATGAAGGAATAGACTCATATGCTTCCCCCCGCGGACCGGGGCGCGGTCGGACCGTGAACGCCCCCCCCGCTCCTCTTCTGCAGCGGGGGGGGGGGTGTTCACGGTCTGAACACGGCAAATGAACCGTTTATCGCGGCGCACGCACTTCGTTCTTCGTGCGCAATACATTTGTAATTTACCGATCGGTCAAAAGTCATTTTTGGATTACAGTTTTCAGGGAGAAATATTAATTTAGCTTATAACACCTTACCTCTTCACAGCAGCAGAGTCCTGGCGAACTTCTCTTCCTCATTGTCAGACGAACGCGACGCTGCTCCGCTCGTGGATCCCGATCAAAACATAATTCCAATATTGCGGTTTTGGTGAATGATTTACGACCTTCGTCGTCGGCCTCCGTCGGTCTATGATGACGGAAGAGAATCCTAAACACTCTGCTGGAATTAAATAAAATAAATAAATAAACCACTGCCTGTGGCTGCTGAAGCAGTCTCTCTTCACCCAGCTTTAGACAATAGCTCAGCGAACTTCTGTGCTTCAATTGGCTCGCAGCCGTTGGGAGGCGGGTCCTTCTGGCTAGATTTTCATTCATTGGCTCTTCATGGTTTCAGAAACCCAATTCAAGGCTCTTATTAGTCGAATGACAGGTCAATCAGATGAACTAATCTGTTCTGTGTCTGCAGCTTTTTTTTTCGCTTGGAGGCCAGCACCATCTCCATCATCAGTATATCATGCGTTATGCGTCCGAGCGCGCACGAGTGCCCTCTCATGCGCCCTCGTGCGCCCTAGGACGCAGAGACTTGCCCGCCCGCGGAACAACGGAGCGCAATTGGTTAAAACTTAAGTGTTTATTTCACACACAGTAGGTCCCTATCTAATGCAGTAAGACCAACTATTTTTTAGAAACACGCTCGTTGCAATTTCTCTGGGAGTTACAACCTTCTTTGGTCTGAGCTAAATAAGCTAGGGGTGCCAACTCTACTTTTTGAAATCAAGCAATGATTCCAAGGGGTTAAAACCTTTTGGCAAAGCTATGCATCAGCCGAGTAACACTTCTTTTTCGGCAACCCTATATCAGTTACCTTGGGGTTAAAACCTTTTACCCGGACTATGCAATGCACAACGGGGCAACACTTCTTTTTCGGTGGCCCTGTTTCAGCCACCCCGGGGTTTAAACCTCTTGCCCAAGCTCTCTCCAACTCTACTTTCTGGAACAGTATTAACGCATATAACTAATTCCACAGGGTTAAAACCATTTGGAGATTTCATCAAACTCAGAAAATACACTTCTTAAAACAACATATCATAAATTCAAGACCATATCTCAGTTTCATTCCACAAATAAAATCACACGTGCATGAATATTTAATCTCTACAGAAAGGGCTGTCCCCGAAGGGACAGGCAGAAATTTATTGAAAAAGGTTTTCTGCTCACCTCTTATCATGCTGCGGCCACCAGTCTGTAGAGAAAAAATCTTCACACCGTTTACAAAACTAAAACTAAAATTAAGCCTTGTAACCAGGCGGAAACACCAAATTGTTGCATCTAAAATACCTTAAACCCCAGTTCTTTGATACGACGGCCAAATAATCAGACTGAGAGATGAAGTATACTTTCACTTATTTACTGAAAGTGAGATATGGGTACAAGCAGCGCTGGAACACAACTCTTTAGGCAATTCCCCGAGAGAGTGTCCTACCCCAAAATTGAGCCCTATAGTTTTTATAAGCTTAACCACTCCCTCATGCAAGAGGGAGGGGTTTTACCTCATTGTATCTGTAATACATTTTCCGCATATGTGGCAGCTCAGCTGTGTGCAGAGCTGATTCTAACTGATTTCAACAAATGAATTATAGGGTGTAAACTAAACTCTGCAGTGTAGCGTGTGAAGCAAGCAGATAAAGAAGTGTGAGAAAGACAGAGCAATCATGTCATTTTACCAACAGACAGACACTAACTAACTAACTAACCTGCACTTATATAGCGCTTTTCTAGTCACAAAGACCACTCAAAGCGCTTTCACTAATACTAACCCTCTATTCTAAGGGCCTATAGGAAACAGATATCTAGGGACAATTTAGAACAACCAATTAACCTAACATGCATGTCTTTGGATTGTGGGAGGAAACCGGAGCCCCCGGAGTAAACCCACGCAGCACAGGGAGAACATGCAAACTCCATACAGAAAGGTTCCAACCCCTGCCACCTTGGGGATTTGAACCAGGAACCTTCTAGCTGTAAGGCAACAGTGCTAACCACTGCACCACCGTGCTGCCCTAACTGAGAGCAGTTCACTCGAGAAAGGGTACTGGTCCCGATGGAGTGCCAGGAAAGGTGCTCAGAACATGTGCAGATCAGCTATGCTCTGTTTTGACTGACATTTTTAATTTGTCTCTGAAGGCAGCCGTTGTTCCACAGTGTTTAAAATCTGCAGTCATTATTCCTGTGCCTAAAAAACATATTATTAGCAGTCTGAATGACTATCGACCAGTAGCATTAACACTCATTATTATAAAGTGCTTTGAGAAAATGGTATTGAAACATCTTTTGCCTAGTCTCCCCCCAGACTTTGATAGGTACCAGTTTGCCTACAGGTGGAGCAGATCCACTGAAGATGCTATTGCTATAGCTCTCCACTCGGCATTCAGCCATTTAGAAGACAAGGGGAGCTATGTAAGAATGTTGTTTGTGGACTATAGCTCGACATTTAATACAATTATTCCCAACATTCTCATCACCAAATTGCTTCAGCTTGGTCTGCCTACTCACACTTGCAGCTGGATTAAGGACTTCCTAACAAACCGAACGCAGACTGTTAGACTCGGACCCCATTCCTCCTCTACAGTCATGCTTAACACAGGCTCACCACAGGGCTGTGTGCTGAGCCCCACTTTGTATTCATTGTACACATATGACTGCATACCTGTTCATCCCACAAACATTATAGTCAAGTTTGCAGATGACACAACAGTAGTGGGGCTCATATCAGGAGGAGATGAGTCCGCATACAGAGATGAGGTCCAGAAACTGGTGAGATGGTGCTCAGAAAATAATCTGCTATTGAATACAAAAAAACCAAAAGAACTCATTATTGATTTTAGGAAGCACAGCAGTGAGCTGCCTCCTCTATATATAAGCAAGGAGTGTGTGGAGAGGGTGGAGGCTTTTAATTATTATTTCTCACAACCTTACCTGGGCAGTTAACACCATAGCTACGATAAAGAAGGCTCAACAATGTCTACACTTTCTGAGTCTCCTCAAGAGGAATGGCCTGAATGCACAGTTGCTGGTTTTATTTTATCGCTCTGCTATTGAGAGCATTTTGTCATATGGCATCACGGTTTCGTATGAGGGCTGTTCAGCCGTAGACCGCAAAGCCTTCCAGAGAGTGATCGGGACTGTGCAAAAAGTCACTGGCTGTTCTCTCCCTTCTCTGGAAGAGATTTCCAGGTCTCGGTACCTCAACAGAGCTACTGCCATTATTAAAGACTGCACTCATCCAGGCCATGATTTCTTTCACTTGCACCCCTCAGGAAAGCGGTACAGATTCCATAAAACCCGGACTACCAGGTTTAATCATAGTTTTTTCCCAGCAGCAGTACGTATTTTGAACGGATTTATGTAACACGTACAGACTGCTGATATTATTTTATGTTATTTTAGGTTATTTTGTGGCAATAACCCTGTGTGTATAAGCTGGTCTTGTATATTTATCGCTCAGTATGCTTTTATTATTGCTATGTACATATTGTATTCAACTTTTAGGTAATATTGTTTCAAGCATTATTTATTGTTGTAATTATGAGAATGTTAAATGCATGAGTGAACTGTGAGTGTGATAGTTTGTTTTTAGGGAGCAGTATCTCAGTTTCGTTGCATTGTTTATTAGCAATGGATTGACAATAAAGGCACTTTGACTTTGACTTTGACTTTAACATGGACTGTAACAAACACGGAAGGGGAAAAAAAGGCAAAAACCCCCAGCGGCAGGTGTCCACACCAGGTCGTGTCCTTCTGTCATAAAATTGCCTTTTTCAAAGGCTATGGAAGGACACCAAACGCTCACTGTGGGTTTTGCACATGTATTAACATAAAGACAAACACTACACGAAACACTAAACACACATATTTTAGTGTGTTTAGTGTGTTAGTGTGTTTAGTGTGTTTATATCTCCTCCGGCACCAAGAAGGTGCCGGAGGAGAGCGGGGCTCACGACTAGGAGGGCAGAGACCAGCCTTGGGAAAATACAGACTGAGGCCCTCGGGGACGCCGGGGAAAAGGGGCAACCTCAGCTGGAGCACACCCAAGGAAAAAAGGGGCTCACAGCTGAGGAAATTTGGAAAGAATAAATACCTGGTTGGGGCTCTCCCGTTCCCCTCTACAGCAACCACAATAATGCTCAGCGTCTAGCAGAGAACTGCTGAGGAATAAAGCAGTAGGACATGACAATGGGGGAACATTGTCATGCCCATAAATAGTGAAAGGAAAAATGAGTGACAGGTGTGGATACATGAGTAGAAACGCAGCATAATCACTGACAGCTGTGCAGCCCGCGAAACAAGGTTTAACAGCCGGAAGCTGCACAGCACTGTCAAAGTAAAAGCACAAAACCAGAAACTAAATAATAATACAAGAATAAGACAGCACAACCCCCCTGATGTAAATAATACTATAAGTACAAAATGACACAATAAATAGACAGGACAATAAGGACGAGGCTAAGGATACAGACAACTCATAAAGCACACAGGATAAACAAACAAACAGAAAAAGACTAATCCTAAACTGAGGCCTGGGCACGGCCCCCACCGGTGTCCAGGATCATGACAATTTTGTTTTTACACTTGTGAGTTGCTTCTGTTTTTGTTGCATGTTATGTTTTTATTGTCTTTTACTTTTCTTTTGTCTATTTGTACTTCAGGTTATTTATTACTGTGCAGCACTTAGGTCAGCTTTGTTGTTTTTAAATGTGCTTTATAAATAAATTTGGTATGGTATGGATAAATAAAATATAAAAACATTAAACTTAAGAATAGTAAAAACAATAAAATACAGCTAAAAAAGTGCAAAACAGCACAATCAAAACAGTAGTCATACAATTGAGACAATAAAAACAAATAAAATCAGTGTCTCAAACTGGGTCAAAGGCCAAAGAATAAAAATTGGTTTTAAGATGAGTTTTAAAACTGGATAGTGAAGAGGCCTGTCTGATGAACAAAGGCAGATTGTTCTACAATTTAGGAGCAGTAACAGAAAAAGCTCTGCCCTCTCTGAGCTTCCTCTTTGATTTCGGTATCTCCAAGAGCAGCTGATCAGCTGACCTTAGAGACTGAGTAGTGGTGTAAGGATGGAGCAGCTCAGAGAGGTAAGGTGGGGCAAGGCCATTTAATGATTTAAAAACAAATAAAATAATTTTAAAATGAACCCTAAAATGCACAGGCAGCCAATAAAGGGAAGCTAAAATGGGTGTAATGTGGTCCCTCTCCTAGTAGGGGCTGAGGTAGTGATAGCTGGCTGACAAGGAAGGGAGTCTGGACGGTGAGCCTGGGGTCATCATTGCAGAGATCTAACCATGTAATTGGGAATGTGAGTGTCAGCCCATTCTTGGTCAATGATGCTCACCTGTGAGCCAGTGTCAAATAGGACTGTCACTGGATAGCCACTGATCAGACACTTATGGCCCTTTTCCACTAGCACCTACTCAGCCCGACTTGCCTTGACTCTACACGGCTCGACACAGTTTAGGTCATTTTCCATTAAAACTGAGTACCACCTCAAGGTGGGTGGGTTCATTACAGGAAGGCGGCCCATTATGTTGTTGACATGCTGACATTTTGCTGTCGGAAGTGAATACTTATTACTAATACTAATTAATTAATACTAATACATATTACAGCAAGCGCAAAATACAAGCAAAATACGAAGTTAGCATTGATGGCTAGCTAGGTAGCTAACTAGCTAGCTCCTCTGCATACAGGAGACAACGGCAATATCCTTGTTTGTTCAAGTGAGCTTGCCACCAATGGGATAAATAACGTAAAAGATGCTTAAAAATCACAAAACACTCACCATCTTCCCCGTGAGCAGCCAGCAGCTTGAAGACCTCCTAGTATTTCATTTCGGGTCGCTCCACCATCAATGGGGCTGAAAAGTTCACAGTGGTCAAATTTGGCCAAATGTGGTTTATTTTTCAACCGCAGGGATCCAAGTGTTGCAATACCGATGGAAGAAATGTGAGCACAACGGGGAGACTGTTGAAAAATAATCACATTTGGTCTATATTTTTCAGCCCCGTCGACAGTGGAGAGACCCAAAATGAAACACCAGGTGGTTTCTGAGCTGATGGCTGCTTGTGGGGAAGATAGTGAGTGCTTTGTGGCGGTGTTGAGCAATCACTGGCCTGCAATCTGTTGACGTCACATTATCAGCTCGACTCAGCATGGTTGGAACTTCACTGAAGTAGGTCCTAAAAAAGTACCTGGTACCAGGTACTAGGTCCTAATGGAAAACCCTACAAACTGAGTAGAGTCGAGGCAAGTCGGGCTGAGTAGGTACTAGTGGAAAAGGGGCTTTAACTAAGCTTTTCTTTCCAACTAGGGACTCTTCGCATTTGGTGGTGCTTTGACAGGCAAGTGTGCATGGTTGTCCATTTTTCTTGTATGGTTTTGGTTCTGTTGTTAGTTTTACTGGATGGGACTGGGGCAGTGGGATGGTCTCTGGCAGTCCCTCGACAGAGGCCGCACCCCGTTTCCCTGAAGCTTGGTGTGCTTCAAACACCCCACTGCCCGGGGTCCTGGCTTTCCACACACAAAGCAGTGGCTGCACTCCTGAATGTTCTGTTGTGTACATTTTAGGCAACAAGTTATTTTTCCTCTTACTTGGATAGAGGAGGGGCTTTGCAGGGGTTGAGAAATTTTGCTGAAAAGTGGCTGGGAGGGAGGGTGTGACTGGCGACGTGAAGCCATTTGGGTTGACAGTGTCATGGTGTGAGCTGCATGGGTACTCACTGCCTGTTTGTCGATTAAAGTGGCCACCATGTGTGTCAGGATCTCCACCTGTGCAGTAAGCTGTTGTATGGTCTGGACATTTCTTTTGTCTGTGGCTGTGTCCTTTAATTTTTCATTATCCCGTGAACCTTCTGTCTCTACCTTGGCACTGTGAGCATGTGCTGTCTTTTGACGTGGGGTCCCAGTCTGCGCTGATGCTTGTTCTCATCATTTATTGTTTTTATTACCTGACTCAATATTTCCTCATCAGCAATTTGGTTATTTGAGAGGAGAGGTCTTAGTCTGTGTCACGGATCAGCATGTTTTGCCCCCAGACCTTGGTAAATAGTGTGGAGATAAACATCTTGTACAGTCTTAGGGTCGTAAGATGTGTCTGTGCTGGCCTGCTTTGACCGAAAAAGGAGCTTCTGCTTCAAGCCGATCACGTGATATAAAAACTGCTGAGGTGACCCTTGTTCCGTCTGCCTGGCACACATCAGCTCCTGAAACATCTCAGTAGTTGCTTTCTCACCAAGGTGGGACTTGAGGAAGCCCTTGAGTTCAAGAACAGTCATTTCACCTTTGTTTATAAGCATATCCTTAAAGGTGCCTGGTTTAACAGTTCTCAGCAAACCTCGGACAACCTCTGCCTCAGTGAAGCCTGTAGTGTAGTTATTTATTGTTCATATTGTGTTGTATTTGGAGCTCTTATTTGTGTGGCATGGGGTGGTGGCTCCATGTTACGGTTCCGCCAACCCTGTGCGCATAAGAAGGGCTGCACGTGGGAGGGGCGTTCTCTTCTGCCTTTACCTCTGCAGCAGGTGTATGTGTGGTCAGGTGCACTGTACCCTGTAATATAACAAACGTGTGTTCAGCTCCACTATTGCGCTCCTCCTTGACTCCAGGTCCAGACATAACATTTGGCGACGAGAAGAAAAGCCATGGAAGCGTGTGGAGCACCAATTCGACCTTTCTTGGAGTTCCCAGATGGGCCATCGGTGCCATGGACTCTATGGTATGAAGCCTTTAAAACGTACATGGTGGCATTGGACCTGGGAAGGATGGAGAAGCTGAGGGCACGTGCATTGCTTGTGCACAACCTGGGTATGGAGGGCCAGAGGATTTTCAAATCAAATCAAATCAAACTTTATTGTCATATTGCTGTACATACAACTGTAGTGCAGGCAAGATGAAATTGCGTTTCTCTCGGCATCCATATAAGAAGCAGCATGATTTAAGACACATTCCCACATAACACGTTTGGTGACGCGGACAGCTATGAAGAAGTGGTCGAGTTAATGGCACGCCATTTCAAGGCGTCGGACAGCATCATCGTCCAGAGGATCAAGTTCCAACAGTGCCGCAAACTCGTCGGTGAACCCATCCAGCAGTTTGTATCGGACTTGAGGCAGTTAGCTGCTGAGTGTTGATTCGGACGGTTGGAGGAAGAAATGGTTCGTGACCAGCTGGTGGAACACACCAACTGTGCTGCGGTCCAGTCTAAGCTGCTCACATTTACGGGTGAGTTGACGCTGGACAAGGCCATCGACTTGGCTCTTCACCTGGAGGCAGTGGATTAGCTAACTCAGGAGCTACGTGAACGTCTGCCTTGGGATCCTCCATGGCTACACAGGTAGTGGACGTGGACTGCGATGGGAGTGTCGAGGATGACACTGAGAGTGCCAACGCTGTATGGATGAGGTCTGCCGTGGGGATGTCCAGGTGTATGGGCTGTAGGTCCACAAAACACCGCTACAAGGCCAGAGAGTGTGCCGCAAGAGGAAAGTGCTGCAGCAATTGTGGCTGTCTACATCGTTTTGCGAGGGTGTGCCAGTCGGCGGAACAAGATAGCCCGCACAAGAGCTCAACTCCTCCCGCCCCGACGGTGATTCATACTGTGTCCCCGAGTACCAGTGGGTGCACACGTTGCACGGTAGAGTTGGACGGAGTACCGGTACCGATGCTGATCAACGCGGGGGCAGAGAGTTTGCTGCTGAACTGTGTTACTGTTAGAGAATGTTTTCCCCGCTACAGAATTGGAGGTGACTCAGCGCCGCTTTGCAGCTATGGAGGAGGACGGTTGGCCACGGTGGGTACCGTCAGACTGACGGCTCGGTACAAGTCAGCGGAGATGGCCGATGTGAAGTTCGTCATGACGGCCCTCAGCACGAACATCATGGGCTGCAACTTATTCTATGGCCTCAGGTTTTTCATCAGGAGCACCGCTGGGGAAGAGTAGTCGGGCTGCAGACTGTGGGACTGACTGGTTCCAAAAGTTCGGGACGATGCTGTGTGGGATGAACAATTGCTGGGCACTCCAGAAAATGGACAGGCCTTGTCGCACTCAGGGTCGCCACGGGAGGGCCCCGGTGCCAGTGTCCGATTCGCCCTGGACGAGGATACCGGGCGGCATGGGGGAGAGCCTGTGGCGGCAAGCAGAGCCCAAAAGATGGTCACAGGTGCTCCAGGAGCATGGCTGTGGCGTGCCGATGAACACAGGGCCACATCGGCAGGGTCTGCAGCGGATTTACAAGCACTCGGGGCAGGACCAAGTGGCACTGGGAGAGCGAGTGCCAGGCGGAGACACCGCAGGCCGTGCAGGGCCCCGCTTGGAGTCGCGGACTGGGTTTGGGTTTGGGCTCAGGTGGAGGCGAGTTCTAGGCGGGTGAGAGAAAAGCGGAAGATGGAGCAGTACCAGGTCCGGCTGCAGGTGACGGGCGAGTGGCACGATGGTTATCTTTTGCTGTCAGATGGCTCATGGTGCCATCCTAATGAGTTACGGTGTGCCCCAAAGAAGGCAGTTGGGCACTGCCCCAGATGATTAGAGCACTTGGAGAAGGCGCACCGGGATTGAGGCAACCAGCTGTGGCCTGGGAAGCGAGCTACCTCCACGGGCGGACTGACTGGTGAAGGGTCTGGGGTGGCCATGGGTCATCCTCACTGAGCCATGGATGTGTATGTGTTGATAGTTGTTAATATGTAACAACTATATGTTGTTACATATTAACAACATATAGTTGTAACATATATGTTTGGTGTAATGCTTAAGTAGGAGACATGGCAGTATTTTTTTTTTTTAACAGGACTTTTACATCTATCATAGGCGTCAGAATAACCCGCCTCACCATATGGGGGGTAGGACAGCAGTCTACCCATCCCCCCTAATTTTAGTTATTTTGTGTGAATGCCATAGGCCCCTTTTGTGATATTTAGTTCAGTTATGTTTAGCGGATGATCCGGGTTCCAAATTGGGGTGGGCTGATTGTATGTGTGTTTTGGACCTTTTCTGCGGGGGGGGGGGGTGTAGTGTTGTTATTTATTGTTCATATTGTGTTGTATTTGGAGCTCTTATTTGTGTGGCACAGGGTGGTGGCTCCATGTTCTGGTTCCACCAACCCCGTGCGTATAAGAAGGGCTGCAGGTGGGAGGGGCGCTCTCTTCCGCCTTTACCTCTGCAGCAGGTGTATGTGTGGTCAGGTGCACTGTGCCCTGTAATATAATAAACATGTGTTCAGCTCTACTATTGCTCTCCTCCTTGACTCCAGTTCCAGACATAACAAAGCCATCCTTGACTCCCTCATCGATTTGCTTACTGATGCTGTTATATGTCCGAGCTCTGGTCTCCAATTTGGCCCCACGTACTTTAAACTCTCTATGCTGGAGATAGGAAAGGCTCTTAAGGGGTACCAATCTCTCTGCTCCAATCTGTGGTGTTGAGTGTGACATCAGCCCACTTTGGCTGTATGTAGTAGCTAGTGGGTTAGTGCTTGCCTCACATCGTCTGAGCCTCTTGCCCAATTCCTCATAAGCTTTTCTTAGCTCTTCTACTGACTGTGTGGTTGCACTGTCCTGTGCATTGAAGGGGTAGGTGATTGCATCACTCTGCTGAGCGGATGGTTGCAGTGCTTGTTCTGGGACCATTGTAGCTGGGCTAGAACTGAGGGTGACGTGTCATAATATCATCTTGTTATGGATGACCCCTTGCAGGGTCATCAGTGAGACGCTGTAGGTAACCGGTGAGTTTGCGTTTTTATTAGCATAAGACATAAATAACAAAGGGTGACAAAATAATGAGCTTCGAGGGGCTAAATACGCACATCAACTCTGACACAAGAACTCAACCTCGGGAGATTGGCTAGGGAAGGCAGCAAGGACGGAACCTATGCTGAACAGTTAGCACTTACGGAAGGATGAGGAACAGAGTCACAGGAGAGACTGGAGTTGGGCGAAGGAACTCCAGCCACGTACATGGAGGTGCACGATGTCGTTAGGTGTAGGTCGCAGCGAGGGGTGAGCCTCAGCTGCTCCCTTAAATGGGGAACAAAACCCAATCAGGAAAAGGGGAAAGTAATTAATGACAATACCATACAGCTGTCCCGGAGCGGCTGGGCTTTGACAGCCGGAAGTCTGCCGAGACACTGTTAAAATAACAGCCTCGGAGGAGGCCATAAGACACAACCTGGAACAGGGTAGAACTGGAGAAATACTGGACAACCTGAGCGTGGATAGAATCGGCGCTCAGGCCATCACAGTACCCCCTGGTCAAAAGGCGCATTCCAGGCGGTCTTAACATCCAAGGCCCCACCCCTGTCCCAACCAGAAGGCCACCAGAACCAGCCTAAGGAGGGTGGAGGGGGAACAGGCCAGGAGGGAGAGAACCAAGAAAAAACACCATGAAGGGCACAAAGACAACCAAAATGATGAGATAAATACACCGAAAAACAAGGCAGAACATGCCACAACAATCTTCAAGCAAAGTTGAAATCAAAAAGAATATCACATTCCAAAACCCAAAATACAGGAACATACAAAACATACAGTACCCTATAACCACCAGGGGAAAACCCTCAAAGCTATGGAGCAGCAACACCACAAGTGGAGTCCTACAGAAAAAGGGAGTTGCAGTGCACTGATTATACATATGTGGATAAGGGATCTTTCCCAGCAAAAGAACGAAAGGGGCAAACAGAAACACACCAATTTAACAAAATACATTCAACAGCAAATTCGGTTTCCACAAGTCTCAACTACAAGGCAGATATAGAAAATGCTAAATAAACTATCGACCTAGAATATGCGATGTCTCTAATCACAGCATCATGGTCTCAGCAGAACATATAAATAAGCACAAAACTAATGCACAATAAAAACGAATAAATCCAGACAATCCTCTTTCCCTACATGCAACATCAGTGTGAAAAAAGAAGAAAAATGCATGTGAAGGACTGCATGATCTAAGTAGACCAAATGAGCCGTATTACAGAAACTCGTTCCTGGGGAGGAAAAAAAAAACTGCATATAATGGCTCGAGGTTAACTTGCAACACAGATCATAATCAGGTTAAGTCCAAAGCAAAATGAATAAGCAGATTACTTGATCATAGACCTCGATATAAGATGAATATTTGCCATAAAGCCTCAGAAATTTCAAGAAGAATTCATTCCCACAAAAGAAACTTTATCCAGAAAATAAAGATCTACAGACTTAACAAGACTACAGCACCCCAAGTGAGAGTTCACATGAGCACCCAATGAACTGAATGAAGCATTTCCCACAAATCTGACAAGAGTACAGCTTTTCACTTGGGTGAAATCTCACATGAATTGACAAAATATTGAACATTTCTCCAATACAAAAATGGTTCAAGGTCAACCACCCAACAGGAACAAAAAAAACAACAACATCCCACCAAAATACAAAGAAAGGCACAGACACCCACAGGGATGTCGACAGGGAAAAGCGAACAATTCAGGCAGTCTACCCAGATCCCGATTCCATGTGACTGCAGGGGAGAAAAGCAGTTCGGGCGGCCCACCCAAGTCCCAGACCCGGGAAAACAGTACCTCAGGCAGCCAAACCAGCTCGCCGACCCAACAGGGAAGTTCTTCAGGAGGACGACCCAGAACACAGAACCCACGAAGCAGTCTTTCAGGCGGCCGAACCAGGTTACCAATCCAACAAGACGGTCCTGCAAGCGACCGTCCCACATCCTCAGACCACCAGGAGCAGAGGGAGAAACCCAGATATGGCTTCCTCACCGAGAGGGAGGGCTGGGGGGAGCCGACCCGGATGAGGGGAACCCCAATGGCACCCGGCGGGGAAAAAATGGAGGAAAGAGGCGGAACCAGCCCGACGTCCGGCGAAAAGGAATCCACAGCTCCCTCACCGGCCCCGAACCAAACCGGCGCTGCACCCTCGATGGACCCCGATTGGGCCAGCGTAGCACCCATGATGGGCCCTGGTTGGACCGGCGCAGCACCCACGATGGGCCCTGATTGGATTGGTGCAGCATCAGGGACTATCTCCATGCACGAACCCGGAACCCCTATAGCGACAACCAGAGCGGATTTGTCTCCGGTGACCCTGGGAAGAGGCTCAGAAGAACAAAAGGAACCGGGATCAGGATCACCGGCAGCGGCAGAGCCCGGTGAAACAAGCTCGGATGTAGCAGACGACTGCACCCGGCTTGTCTCCCCGAGAGACAGGCAATAATGCTCCAGAATATAGAAGAGGAAAACAAAATAGAGCACTTGCCTGATCTCGGGTTCTACCGCCTTCCAGGACTTCGATGCTCCAGGTTCAGTGCGCAGAAGGTCGTCTTCTGGTTCCCACTCGACCGCGGCAGGCTCCGCAGCCAGCATGATGGTCTCCACAGTCTGGGGTTTCCCTGATGCTGACGTCCACGTCGAAAGCCTGCACAGCGTGGTGGCAGGGAATCCGTGGCCTGCTGGACTGAATCGTTCCTCCGTGGAGACCCAGGGATGCTTGATCATCATCGCAGGCTCCAAATAGCAGTCCGCCCTCCTCCTCTGCCCATAATGTGGCTGCGGGGCTGGAACCAGGCTCTCCAGGGCCACAGGCTCCCTCCTCGTCTGACGGTGTAGTTCCAGCACCGGGGAACGCTCGGAGAAAAGAGACACAGAGGGTGCAGGTTCATACTTCATGACTGCAGCAGGTGGAGGGAGCTCAGGGGACTGGGAACCCCGAACTCCACCCCCAGGGGTCAGACAAGGCAATTTACCCAGTGAAGGATGAGAATGAAAATGCACTTGCCTGCTCTGCTGAGGACCGATGGGACCCACTGCAGTGGGCTTTGTTCTCTCCTCTCCCCTTTGGATGATGATGGAGGACCCCCCGGGAGGATGAAGAGGAGCCACTTGCACCGGATCAAGAACGAGCACAGCTGGAGTCGAACTCAAGGAGCTCACAGCAGCTGGGGAGAGTGTCGAGGAAGAGGGAGGAACAGCCGAGACGGTCCGGGAACGAGGAGCTGACGGAACAGCGGGGCCAGATGACCTGGAGACGGTGGCTGCAGTCCTTCCCTTCCTACGTGACGCAGGAGGATCAGCTGGCTGGGAGACAGAGTCCTTATGGCTACCCGGAACTGGATCCAGACGGGGTTCTCGCTGAGGATAGTGATCAGCGTGGTGACGACATTTACCGGCAAAGGGCGAGGCAAAGGAGAGGTTAGGAAAACGCCGCTCCTGCGCGGAAACAGAGGCAAGCAGGTCAGCATATTCAGGATAATCACTCAGTTCAGGATTCCTCTCCACCAGCCTAACCGCCGGCATCACATGCTTCATGATCTGCGTGGGGTGGACGGCGGAGCGAGCTGCACCACTCGGCCCCGGATGGAAATAGCTGTCAGCTGTAACTTCTCCGGGAGAATCCCGACTGACGTCTCACTCCGGCAGGGATGACCTCTGGGAGGTGCGAACTCCTGGACCGGATGAGGGACAAGAATGGGATCCCGAAGCGAAGAGCGAGGATGCCTCCTCTTCGGCTTCCTGCTTGAGTTTTCCTCCGGCCCACGGAGCTTCTCTCGTTGAGCAGCGATGTCCGCATGTCCGCCATCCTCGCCATGATCTCAGGGTGGTCGGTGTAGCGGGGATGGCGGTTTATTGTTGCCTCAGCGAGGTCCAGGTTCCAACGCGAGCCACTGGGGATGGGATGGCTACGAGCGTTGGAGAGGATCCCATCAATTTCGATGAGAGCCATGACTAGCTCATAGCCTAAACTCATGGCATAGCCCTTAGGTGGTGACGCCATCTCCCAGCACGTTGGTACACAGAAAAGAGAATAATCAAGCCCAAAACAAACTCACGGTAACCGGCGTCTCCTTTGGTTGCGACCTACTGTTATGGATGACCCCTTGCAGGGTCATCAGTGAGACGCTGTAGGCAACCGGTGAGTTTGCGTTTTTATTAGCGTAAGACATAAATAACAAAGGGTGACAAAATAATGAGCCTCGAGGGGCTGAACACGCACATCAACTCTGACACAAGAGCTCAACCTCAGGAGATTGGCTAGGGAAGGCAGCGAGGATGGAACCTACGCTGAATAGTTAGCACTTATGGAAGGATGAGGAACAGAGTCACAGGAGAGACTGGAATTGGGCGTAGGAACTCCAGCCACGTACACGGAGGTGCACGATGTCGTTAGGTGTAGGTCGCAGAGAGGAGTGAGCCTCAGCTGCTCCCTTAAATGGGGAACAAAACCCAATCAGGAAAAGGGGAAAGTAATTAATGACAATACCATACAGCTGTCCCGGAGCGGCTGGGCTTTGACAGCCGGAAGTCCGCCAAGATGCTGTCAAAATAACAGCCTCAGAGGAGGCCATAAGACATGACCCGGAATAGGGTAGAACTGGAGAAATACTGGACAACCTGAGCGCGAATGGAATCGGCGCTCAGGCCATCACACATCTGACACATCAACTGGAAAGTCAGCAGAGGGACAGGTGTCAATAACTTTGGATGCAATGTTGTTCAACATCAACAAGTGGCTCACTCCTTCATCTTCAAGTTCTAGCAAAGTGTTAGATTGCAGGTAGGAAATGACATAGTCTATACAGTCTTCATTGTCACTTGGACTCAGCTTGACTGTATCGTGCCTGTCTGCTGCAAGGTTTCTGGCAACTTGGTAAAGGTTGGTGTTTGAGAGTCTGAACAGGCTTTTCTTCATGCTCCACACCAATTCTTTACATACCAATGGCATGGTGGGTGTATGTAGTCAAGATGGTAATACAGTAGTCTGATGAACCTTGCCCTTTGGTTCAGTGGTGTAACTCCGTGTCACAGTAGAGTTCCTTTTCCACCTTGGCCTTGTGGTCCTATTATCACTGGATCTGCTCCTCTTCTGGTTGTGGAGAGAAGAGATCCTGGACGAGCCCCCAGTTTGTTACAGGTCCCGGGCAGGTGACTCACGATAACAAAAAGGATGAGATGGTGGTCTGCAAAACATGAGTAAGGTGTTAAGAGCAATGAACACAGGACCACTCGTGTCTTTCTCCAGATCGCATCTATTCAAGTCTTTAACAATTTACAAATAGAACCTTCACATCCACTTAGTGTAACAGTTTCCTTCAAGATACTTACAGTAGCTGTAAACAAAGTACGTTTCTCCCAGCAAACACACTTCCTAGCACGAAACTGTATGCTCCATATACAGTAATTGGAGAGTTTGTTTGCAAAAACCGATAAAGGCCACTTCCAAGAAAATTTCCCTCTATACAACAAACAACTGTTCACATTACCTACTTATAGAAGTTCAAATTGTTTTTTCTAAAAATCCGCCATATCTGCTGTCATGTACACTACGAAGTTCATGTTTTTTTTCAAAAGCCAATAAACGCCGGGACCCTGTTTTTACCAAACCAGATAACTCCACACACGGCAAATCAGCACTTGGTATTTGGGTGACGTGACTTAATGGTGTAGTGAGGATCAGCCAGTCATGTATCTCGATGCTGAGACTAGCTAATCATGTGTATCTGCTGCGGCAGCGTTCTGCAGAGACCTCTACTTGGGTCTGCTCGCTTTGCATGATTTCCCTGCCAATTTTTTTTACAGTTTTGTTGCATTTTATGTCAAATATGGATAATTTTGATGAAGCAGATGAACCAGTGATGCGTTCACCAGACAAACTAGCATGGTTTTTGGGACATATCTGTTTTTGCAAAAGTATGTGTTGTGGATTTATCTGTTTTTGTGGCAAGAAGTTCTGGATTATTTTGCTTGTTAGAGGAAATCTTGATTCGTATAAAGTTCTTGTTCTCCAGTTTTGCATTAAAACATTTCTCATACTTCTCTTTAATAAAGTGGACTTTGTGATATTTTAGGATCATCAGCATATTAACCAGCCGCTGCATGTCAAACTGGGACACCACAGCTCAGAGCTCAGACTGCCCCCCCCAGTCGATCCTCTGATGGCAATATTGATCCCACCCTGACCTCTTCTGCCAGATCTGCTGCTAACAGGAAGCCATGTATTAATAATCATCACTGTTTCCATCTCTTTGCACAGAGCCGCCGGAGTCTGATGACTTTGCTTTCTACCTTGAGGGTGGTGGCGGCGGCGGGTGCCTGGGGGTGCGGGACCGCGGCCTCGTCCTGTCGCACGCCTGTGAGCACGTGAACCAGCGCTGGAAGTTTGTGACCCGGGGTCGCCTGTTTAACCTGGGATCCTCCCTGTGCCTGGGTGTGACCACAGACAACTCCACCCTCAGACTGGGCAGTTATCCGTTCGGTGTGTACACCTGCGACCGCGAGCCGCCCGGCGTGCGCTGGAGCTGGAACTGCGGCACGGCCTTGGACAAGTTCAACAGCTACTTCACAAAGATTCTGCCGTCGTTTTGGAACGTCTCCAGTTCCACTCTGCTGACGCTGCATGGCGATCTGCAGGACCTGTGCTCCAAAAGGTACAAGGGTGAGTAAAAGTCAGGCCAGTGTACCGAGTTCACATCAGGACATTTGGCCAACGTCTAGCCAATGGGCAAACGACCTCTATAAGATGTGTAGTGGCCACAAATTTTAAAGAACAAAGTTGCAAATTTATGAGAAAAAAGATGAAAAATTACAAGAAAAAAAAATCACAAATATATGAAAAAAAGTTTCAGATCTACAAGAAAAAAGTGGCAGATTTATGACGAAAAAAGTTGCAAAATGACAGGAAAAACGACGCACACTTACAGTATAAGGTAAATTCACAAATTTTGAAGAAAAAGTTGCAAATTTAGGAGAAAACAGTTGAAAAGTTACACAATAGTTACTAATTTTGAGAAAAAAGCTGCAATTTTTTTTTTTTTTAAAAAGTTGCATATTTATGAGAACAAAGATGGAAAATGACTGGAAAAAAGTTCCACATATATAAGGAAAAAGTCAAAAATTTTTAACAAAGTTGCAAATTTTGGAGAAAAAAGCAGAAATTTACAAGAAAAAAGTTGCAAATACATGTAATTATTTATTTTGCAAATTTATGAAAAAAGTTGCAAATTTTTGAGAAAAAAGTCACAAATTTATGGAAAAAAAGTTGAATATTTACAGGAAAAAGCTCCAAATTTAAAAGAAAAAAAGTTGAAAATTTTTGAGGAAAAAAGTTACAAATTTATGAGAAAAACGTTGGAAAGCTCCCAGAATAAAATTTTGAGGAAAATGTTGCAAATTTACAATAAATTCTTTTTTGCAAATTTATGAAACAAGTTCCAAATTTTTGAGAAAAAAGTTTCAGATTTATGAGAAAAAAAATGCAAATCTACGAAAAACACTTGAAATGATTTTTTTCCTGACATTTCTGCTTCTGATTGTTGGTTAGCTTTTCTTCCAGCACCACACGAGTAGGCTGCCTTTTTGCAACAGCAGATCAATTTTTTCCTATTTCTATTTACTATCTGGCTTCTCTTGCTAATCTTTCTGATCCGGCGATACCTTATCCATCACAGACAGACACGGATCGCCCAAATGTCCCCTGAGCCGGCAGACAAAGCCACTGTTTTTAGCAGGATACGTTACAGCAGAGACCAGCTGTTATCACTTAACCGGACCAAGATGCTAGCGCAAGACCTCGACATACCGGGTGAAATAAGACAGAAACGGCATGGATGCCGTGCTGGAGCAAGACGGCGGGCGAGAAATATAAGGTACAGACCCGTCCTTCCATCCGTTATTATGGGGAATGTACGATCGCTACTCAATAAAACAGATGAGCTAGCGGCTATGGCCCGTTACCAGAGCGTCTTCAGAGAGATTAGCTTGATGTTGTTTACTGAGACGTGGCTAACAGAACTAGCAACAGATGCTAACATTGAACTGGAGGGTTTCCACGCAATACGGGCAGACCGGACACCAAGACAGTGGGAAGGCAAGGGGCGGGGAGTTGATAATGTATGTCAATAACAGCTGGTGCAGACCGGGACATATCACGGTTAAACAACACTGCAGCAAAGACATTGAGTTGCTAGCTGTTAGCATGCGGCCTACCTATCTCCCAAGGGAATACTCACACGTGATCTGCATTGTTATTTATGCAAATCCTACGGCGAACGCTGGGACAGCGCGTGACGCCATTCACTCAGTAACTGGCAGGCTGCTGACAGAACACCCAGATGCTCTTCTCCTCATCTCAGGTGATTTCAACCATATTTCACTGTCCCCCATTCTGCCCATGTTCACCCAGTATGTCACATGCCACACTAGAGACAATAAAACACTGGACTTATTCTTAGAATAAGAGGGTTAGTATTAATGAAAGCGCTTTGAGTGGTCTTTGTGACTAGAAAAGCGCTATATAAGTGCAGGTTAGTTAGTTAGTTAGTTAGTTAGCTATGCAAACACTAAGGAGGCGTACACCTCATCACCACTCCCCCCACTCGGGAGATCGGATCACAACTTAGTTCATCTCCTGCCGGTGTACAAACCCCTAGTACACAGACAACCTCCGGTCATGCGCACGGTGAAGTTATGGTCTGAGGAGGCAATGGACGCTTTAAAGGATTGTTTTAAAACCACTGCCTGGGAGCAGCTCTGCGATCCACATGGTGAGGACATCGATGGCCTCACTCACACCATCACGGACTACATCAACTTCTGTGTGGACAACACCGTACCCACCAAGACCATACGGTGTTGCTTGAACAACAAACCCTGGATCAACCCTGAGATAAAAACACTTCTGAGAGAGAAGAAGAGGATCTTCAGGTCGGGGAACAGGGAGATGCTGAAGTCCATACAGAGGGAGCTGAGGAGGAAAATCAGAGAAGGCAAGGACAGCTTCAGGAAGAAGATGGAGGACAAGCTGCAACAGAGCGACATCAGCGGGGTCTGGAGAAACCTTTAAACCATCTCTGGGCTCCAGAATACCTCCTCCCAGGCCACGGGGGGCAGGGAGTGGGCGAACAATCTGAACCTGTTTTTTAATAGGTCTGACCAACCGCCCTCCCCCCCTGACTGCACAATAACCACTGCTGCCTCTAAAGTCATCGAGACCTGCTGTCCACAACCCACTCCACCAACACCCCCCCACTCCCAGCACACAGCCCCCCAACCTGACCCTCACTAAGACCCAGGTGATGACCGAGCTGAGGAAGATCAAGGCAAGGAAGGCCTCGGGACCGGACGGCATCAGCGTAAAGCTCGTCAAGTCCTGCGCAGACCAGCTGTGTGGGATTGTGGAGCACATCTTCAACCTGAGCCTGAAGCTGGGGAGGGTACCACAGTTGTGGAAAACATCTTGTGTGGTACTTGTACCAAAGACTTCCCACCCCAAAGACCTGAACAGCTACAGACCAGTGGCCCTGACGTCTCACATGATGAAGACCCTGGAGAGACTGCTCCTTTCTCACCTCCGCCCCCTGGTGGGACCAGCGATGGATCCACTTCAGTTCGCCTACCAGCATGGCATTGGGGTGGAGGATGCGGTGATCTTCCTCCTTCACCGTTCCCTGTCCCACCTGGAGAAGCCCGGGAACGCGGTGAGGATCATGTTCTTTGACTTCTCCAATGCTTTCAACACCATCCAACCGATGATCCTGAAGGACAAGCTGCTGTGCGCAGGGGTGGACCAGCACCTGTCATCATGGATCCTGGACTACCTCACAAACCGGCCACAGTTTGTGAGAACCCGGGATTGTGTGTCCGACATGATCATCAGTAGAACGGGGGCCCCCCAGGGAACGGTTTTTGCTCCCTTCCTGTTCACCCTTTATACTGCGGACTTCTCACACAACACAACACACTGCCATCTACAGAAGTTCTCTGACGATTCTGCGATCGTCGGCCTCATCTGCAACGGAGATGAAGCTGAGTACAGAGGACTTATCCAGGACTTCATGGACTGGTGCCATCAGAACTGCCTCCAGATCAACGCGAGGAAAACTAAGGAGCTGGTGGTGGACTGCCACAGGCAAGGACAACCCCTCACAGCACCAGTAAATATACAGGGAACTGACATTGAGATGGTGACATCCTACAAGTACCTGGGTGTTCATCTGAACAATAAACTAGACTGGTCACACAATACCAACGCACTCTACACTGAACAAACTGATCAAGAAAGCTAGCTCTGTCTTGGGGCAGCGTCTTGACCCAGTGGAGGAGATAGGAGAGAGAAGGATGGTGGCTAAACTGTCATCTCTGCTGGAGTCCGAATCCCACCCTATGCAGGACATACTGGACGCACTGAGGAGCTCATTTAGCAGTAGACTACATCATCCTAGGTGCGCGACCGAGAGGTTTTGCAGGTCCTTCCTGCCAACGGCTGTCAGGCTGTATAACCTAAGCAGGGCTGCTCGCAGAGATAGCAAAAAAACGTGATGACCTAATAGTATTAAATGCAAAAGACGCAACAGACTTACACAAATGGTCCCCTCCAGTATACAACTAGGACAATATCAGTCGCTATGAAGGGTGACAATATGTATGAGTACATATTCATACCATGTAGGGAAACTAAATAGACGGTTATGCTGTTTATTCCATCTAGCTACAATGCTCCGCACTTTGTATATATATTTACATATTTATGTGTACATATGTATATTCACTGCTCTTATTTTGTTATCTTCTAAATTATTGCTCTGAGTGTTGCTATCCCTGTGCTGTTGCAATCCTGGAATTTCCCCATTGTGGGACTAATAAAGGCTTATCTTATCTTATCTTATCTTAAGTCACGTTATTCTGTCGCAGAGAAAAGGTTTATGATGACACTGGAGGTACACGTCTCTCTTTTTTCTAGGTTGGTGAGAGGCCGTGTCCACCCACAATGTACAGCCATGGACAAAATTGTTGGTACCCCTCTGTTAATGAAAGAAAAACCCACAATGGTCACAGAAATAACTTGAATCTGACAAAAGTGGTAATAAATAAAAATTCTATGAAAATTAACCAATGAAAATCAGACAATGCTTTTGAATTGTGGTTCAACAGAATTACTTTAAAAAACAAACTCATGAAACAGGCCTGGACAAAAATGATGGTACCCCTAGAAAAGATTGAAAATAATGTGACCATAGGGACATGTTCAACCAAGATGTGTCCTCTAATTAACATCACAGCTGTCTACAAACTTGTAATCAGTCAGTCGGCCTATTTAAAGTGACAAGTAGTAGTAGTGACAAGTAGTCACTGTGCTGTTTGGTGACATGGTGTGTACCACACTAAACATGGACCAGAGGAAGCAAAGGAGAGAGCTGTCTCAGGAGATTAGAAAGAAAATTATAAACAAGCATGTTAAAGGTAAAGTCTATAAGACCATCTCCAAGCAGCTTGATGTTCCTGTGACTACAGTTGCACATATTATTCAGAAATTTAAGATCCACGGGACTGTAGCCAACCTCCCTAGACGTGGCCGCAGGAGGAGACGGATAATACGAATGGTAACAAAAGAGCCCAGAACAACCTCTAAACACATTCATGGTGAACTCCAAGGTCAAGGTACATCAGTGTCAGATCGCACCATCCGTCGTTGTTTGAGCCAAAGTGGACTTCATGGGAGACGACCAAGGAGGACACCACTGTTGAAAACAAATCATAAAAAATCCAGACTGGAATTTGCCAAACTGCATGTTGACAAGCCACAAAGCTTCTGGGAGAATGTCCTATGGACAGACGAGACAGAACTGGAACTTTTTGGCAAGGCACATCAGCTCTATGTTCACAGATGCAAAAATGAAGCATACCAAGAAAAGAACACTGTCCCTACTGTGAAACATGGAGGAGGTTCTGTTATGTTCTGGGGCTGCTTTGCTGCATCTGGCACAGGGTGTCTTGAATCTGTGTAGGGTACAATGAAATCTCAAGACTATCAAGGTATTCTAGAGAGAAATGTGCTGCCCAGTGTCAGACAGCTTGGTCTCAGTCGCAGGTCATGGGTCTTGCAACAGGATAATGACCCAAAACACACAGCTAAAAACACCCAAGAATGGCTAAGAGCCAAACATTGGACTGTTCTAAAGTGGCCTTCTATGAGCCCTGATCTAAATCCTATTGAACATCTGTGGAAGGAGCTGAAACATGCCGTCTGGAGAAGGCACCCTTCAAACCTGAGACAACTGGAGCAGTTTGCTCATGAGGAGTGGGCCAAAATACCTGCTGAGAGGTGCAGAAGTCTCACTGACAGTTACAGAAATCGTTTGATTGCAGTGATTGCCTCAAAAGGTTGTGCAACAAAATATTAAGTTAAGGGTACCATCATTTTTGTCCAGGCCTGTTTCATGAGTTTGTTTTTTAAAATAATTCTGTTGAAAAACAATTCAAAAGCATTGTCTGATTTTCATTGGTTAATTTTCATAGAATTTTTATTTATTACCACTTTTGTCAGATTCAAGTTATTTCTCTGACCATTGTGGGTTTTTCTTTCATTAACAGAGGGGTACCAACAATTTTCTCCATGGCTGTATGACTATGAATGGTGATGGGGCGGGGGGGACAAGTTAACAAGAGGGATGATTTGGGGTCATTTTGCTGACACGGGGCTAAATCACCTCCTGCTTACACTTTACTGACGAGGCTCTTAATTAAGCCACCACAGTACAGCATCAGTGACTACATCACTGCTGTGATTTGACTGTAAATGAGCAGAATATAATAAAGAAAAGGCCACTGTGATCCTCATTGTGTGGGAGTTTCTGCATTGGGGTTGAGCTCAGGGTCAAAGGTCAGGTCAGAGGTGAGAAGCTCTGAGCCTTCTCCTGGTGATGTCATCAGGTCATGATGATCTCCTCCCTCATTGGTCCATAACTCAGCTCGTTTTTGCTCACATGGTAAGTTTCTCATCAGAATTCTTACTGTTTCTCATAAATTTGTGACCATTTTATTGTTTGCTTTGTTCTTTTAAATGTATGAAGTGGCAGAATCAAATTTAAACTTTATCTTTCTGTTGTAAATTTCAAACTTTTCTCACAGGTTTGTGGAAAATCAGTTATTGTGAAGTTGAGACTCTTTTCCCTTCATGTTACTTCTATCCACCTTGTTCCTAGGCCCCATGATGCCTTGCGTGGATTATGGTAGCAACTTCCAGTACTAGTTTAGAACGTATGGTTGTCACTGAAACGGAACACTTTTCCTTGTTAAAAAAAAAAACAATGACTTTGGCATCAAAAATGCAGGAACACGGCCTCTTGCACCTGAGAAACAGTAATATAATCATACCACTTCCCATGACTATGGAGGGATGAGAAGATGAGCTTAAAAAGTGGCCTGGCAGACAGCAGTCTGTTGTGTAGAGAGTGTGGTGTATGTGTGTAGCCCTCGGGGCTTGCCGTAGCTGCCCTGCAGAGTGACATCAGGCGGGCTGCGGCACCTGTATATATAGTTCTGTGTGTGCTCAATAAAGTGAGTTTGCTGCATGGCGTAAGAGAGGCTCCAGACTCTGATTACTGACATAACGGCTCCGTTTGTTAGTGGCGCTGCTAAGACGTTAGCGCTATAAACAAATAAACGCTCTGACATATATTAATATCTCCTCCACAACAAATTCCCATGCATTTTGTTAAAATATGATGCCAAAAAACCTGCAAGTTAGGTTAATTGGCATCAAACTGGGGATTCTAAATTGTCCTTAGGTCTGACTGTGAGAGTGAATGGTTGTCTGTCTCTCTGTGTTGCCCTGTGATGGACTGGCGATCTGTCCAGGGTGGACCCTGCCTCTCGCCCAGAGATGCTGGGATAGGCTCCAGCACCCCCACGACCCGAAAAGGATTAAGCAGAAGAAGATGGATGGATGGCTGGATGTTGGACATAATCAGATTTACCTCAGAGCAGATGTACGCCACAACACTGTGCTTGGCTGTCATAGTAAAACAGACAGCTGCAGCTGTTCGTTTTACCCCAAAATTAAAATGCTCATGCTGCTGTCATGCCATAAATGCTTGTTATTTAACTTAACATATCAGACATTTTCTGACAATTGTTCAGAATTTTATTGATCTATATTTTGTGATAATTTAAAAATTAATGCATGCTGAAGATGCTAATATCAAGTCCATATCGTTCCAAGGCAGTGCAATGAATGCAAAAAACCTCCCAAAAACTGTTTATCTTTCTTAAACCATTAAGCCTTAGGAAGCAAAACTGTTACTATTTTTTATTTATTGTTTTACTTCATGCAGCCTTCATTCTGGTGACACATATGATGCATAAAGGTCAGATCTGTGACATCCATACAAGTGAAAACATAGCTGGTGCTGCTGTGTCTGGACCACCATCACACCAACAGTTCTTTTTAGTTTTTAGTGCATGATCTAAGCCTCCATTTATCCAGTCTATGGCACAACCGCCAACACCAGCAGCAAGTACCAGAACTACGCCAAAACATTCAAAAAATACAAAAACTACAAGAGCTGAAATTAGCTGCCACTTGCGTGCAAAACAGATATGTGGACTATACATTAAAATGAATTTGAAACACTTTTAAAAACGCTATTTTAAATGCCCCACTACTCCACTCTTGCTGACTGATTTAACACGACTGCAGCCAAAACCGGAAGCTCCGCCCATAATCGTTCCTACAGCGGTGCCCTCAGGAATAAGGTGGATAAATATATAGATTTTTTTCTGGCTTAGTTTTGTCTTATAAATGTGTTTTCACCTTTTTTTCCCTCATAAAAACGTCTTCATTGTAAAGTTGTGAGATCCTTCTTAAGTTAACTTGTGACCTTTGTCACAAGTTGTGAAACTTTCAGTTCACGTCTTTCACCGTTTCTTGGGGAAACTGACACTTCTGTTTATTTGCTTTTTAAAGTCTTTGTTTCTGATAAATCTGGATCTTTTCTCATGAATGTGTCTTTTTTTCATCCATATTTGTGAGGTTCTTTCACGGTTTCTCCCTGTTGCTGATGCCTCCGCTGAATCTGGTCCACACGACGACAGCGGGGCGGCGTGGGCGGCCTTCCTGTCGGACACACATCCACGCCGCAGTGTTTGTGAACTGCAGTAAACACAGCGACAGTCGTTGACCTCCACTTCATCATCTTCTCTCTAGATTTAACGAGACCACGCCGGTTCCGCTGTCACTCATGTTCCCAGTGGTGGTGGTGGCCCAGGCAACGGCCACCCTGGTGGAGCATTGTGGCACAGCAGTGCCCCCCCCCCACCCACACCCCGCTACTGGACAGTCTCAGATAAATTTATATTTTACATGTAGTAGATGTTTAAAGATAATTGATGTGTGCTGTATTGTGGAGTGTGTGAAATCACAGGCAGATGCATTTCAAATGATTTATTGCACACTCACATCTCACGAGCACAGAACAGAATGAGCTTTTTACCAGAGGCTCTCCTCTTAAGTTTCATGGCTTACATCACACACAACAGGACATTTGCATCACACTGCATACAACCCCCTACATCTTTGACTCCTCCTCGCTCTCTCACCAGGAGCCTCCTGCTCTTTGCTCCCCCATGCTTATTCACTGTCTCTTGTCGGAGATGCTAGAAATCTGGCTCTCCCAAGGTGCTACAAATACCCCCCCCCCCCCCCCCAGCATCTTAGGTAAGACAATAGAATAACAGTCCACATGCTGTACGGGCGACATGCTGTATGGGCTGCACGGTGGCGCAGTGGTTTAGCACTGTGGCAGCACAGTTTTACCCTCGGCCGGGGGATCGCGGGGATCATGAGATCGTGGGTTCGATCCCAGCCCCCGACCAACAGTGAGCTGTGTGGAGTTTGCATGTTCTCCCCGTGTTGCGCGGGTTTACTCCGGGATTTCTCCGGTTTCCTCCCGCATACCAAAAACATGTAGGTTTAGGGCGCTCGCGCACGCAGCGACCAGCAGCCGGTGGCTTGTCACCAGACTGCAAACCAAGTCTACCTACGGGTACAAATAAGTAACAAAAAAAAAAACAAAAAAAAAAAAAAATGCTGTGATAGAACAACAGAACATCAGTCCACATGCTGTTTGGGCTTCTGTCTCCTCCCGTATCTGCTGTAACTGGGTTTTACCGCCTCCGCGGCGCTGTTGTGCCGGTGGGAGGTTGCTGGGAGGGGGGGCCACTTCGGTCTGTCCGTGTGGCTGCTCTGGCGAATCATCTCCCTGGGGAGCTCTCCATGGGGGTCTTCCACGCCGAGGGGCCCTAGCCAACAGCACTTGCTCATCCGCCACAACGAAAGCGGGTTTGAGCCTGTCTATGCCAATTTTTTCCCTCCTACCCCCCAAGTCTAGCAAAAAATGCTTATCCCTGTTTCCAACACTCTGAACGGTCCATCATAGGGTGGGCGCAATGGAGGTCGGTGGGCATCGTGTCTGACAAACACGAACTCTGCGCTCTTCAAAGTTTTAGGCACAAAAACACGCGGAAAACTGTGGTGGGCAGGGCCCAGCAGCATGCCTGTGTTTGCGCTACGCTGCAAAAGCTGAGATGAGGAGCTGCCCGGAGCGAGATTATCTGGTAGAAATTCCCCGGGCAGCCGTAGTGGCTGCGTAAAAACGAGCTCTGCTGGGGAAGCTTCTAGATCCTCTTTCAGCGCGGAGCGCAACCCCAATAAAGCCCACGGTAGCCTGTCTAAACAATTTGCATCCGTCAATGAGGCCCTGAGTGCTGCTTTCAGTGATCTATGAAAACGCTCGCATAACCCATTGGCCTGTGGGTTGTACGCAGTTGTGCGGTGAATTGTAACACCCAGGCTGTGGGCCATCGCAGACCAGAGTTCGGAAACAAATTGAGGGCCCCTGTCGGACGTAATGTCTGACGGGACTCCAAAACGCGCCACCCATGCTGTTAAAAAAGCGTGCGCTACATCTGCGGACGTGGTTGCCGCCAGCGGAACCGCTTCTGGCCAGCGCGTGGTGCGGTCCACCATTGTCAGGAGGTGCGTGCACCCCTGTGATGGCGGGAGGGTGCCCACGAGGTCCACGTGAACATGGTCGAACCTCTTAGCCGGAATACGAAACAGCTCCAAGGGAGCCTTCGTGTGTCTGTGTACCTTGGCTCGTTGGCACGCCACGCAGGCTGCAGCCCACTCTTTCACTTGTTTGCGTAGGCTCAGCCACACAAACTTCTCTCTCACCATTTTGACCGACGCGCGCACTCCTGGGTGCGCCAGAGTGTGAACCAACTCAAACACGCGGCGGCGCCACGCGGCCGGGACCATGGGACGCGGGCGACCCGTGGAGACATTGCAGATTAGGGGGGGCATGCCATCTTGCAGCACCCTGCTCTCCAGCCTTAACCCTGTTGGTCCAGACTGGAGCACGCACACGTCTGCATCGCTAATCTGCTCCGCGGCCATGGCTGCGTAATCTATCCCCACGCAGACCGGGGCAACCACGGCGCACGAGAGGCAGTCCGCCACTACATTCATTACCCAACACATGCTGAATATCGGTAGTAAACTCTAAGATCGCGGCCAGCTGTCTCTGCTGCCGGCCCGACCGCGGTTCTGAAACCTTGGCCATCGCGAATGTTAGGGGCTTGTGGTCCACGAACGTGTTTATATATGCTTCCGTTAGGCAACATTATTAGAAAGCACTGTATACATTTTCATTGTTATGCAGATGACACACAATTATACCTGTCAATGAAGCCAGATGATAGTAATCAATTAGCCAAGTTAGAAGCCTCTCTTAAGGAAATCAAAGCTTGGATGACTTGTAATTTCCTGCAATTAAATTCAGATAAGACTGAAGTCATTCTTGTTGGTCCAAAAAACCTTAGAAATTCCTTTCCAAATCAAACTTTCAGTTTGGATGCGGTTACTCTTTCTCTTAATAGCTCTGTGAGGAACCTTGGAGTTATTTTTGATCAGGATTTGTCCTTCAATTCACATATTAAATTTGTTTCTAAGACTGCCTTCTATCATTTGCGTAATATTGCCAAGATTAGGAGCATCTTGTCTCAGAGTGATGCTGAGAAACTGATCCACGCTTTTGTTAGCTCGAGATTAGATTATTGTAATTCTTTATTATCAGGTTGTCCTAAAACATCTTTAAAAAGTCTTCAGCTGATCCAAAATGCTGCAGCAAGAGTTTTAACAGGTACTAGAAAGAGAGTTCATATCTCTCCGGTTCTGGCCTCCCTTCATTGGCTTCCCATAGAGTTTAGAATTAAGTTTAAAATCCTTCTTCTTACTTACAAAGCTCTAAACAATCATGCTCCTTTTTATTTAAAAGATCTGATACTACCGTATTATCCTAACAGAGCACTACGCTCCCAAAATGCAGGATTACTTGTAATACCTAGAATCTCCAAAAGTACAATGGGAGGCAGAGCCTTCAGCTATCAAGCTCCTCTCCTGTGGAATCAGCTGCCAATCTGGATTCGGGAGTCAGACTCGATCTCTGTTTTTAAGAATAGGGCTAAAACCTACCTTTTTGATATAGCCTACAATTAGGGAGGGATCATGTGTTTCTGAACCCTCCCTTAGTTATGCTGCTAATAGGTTTAGTCAGCCGGGGGACCTCCAGTAATGCACTGGGCCTCACTCCTTTCCTCACTCTCTATGAAATATTTTTTTTTTTTTTTTTTGCTGGTCATTAACATCTGTTTGTTCTCTCCCATAGATTGAGTCCCCATCGTGCTGTTTGCTCTCTACATGTCTGTTCTTTTCTTCTTCTCTATCCCCTCACCCCCCAGCCAGTCGCAGCAGATGACTGCCCCTCCCTGAGCCTGGTTCTGCTGGAGGTTTCTTCCTGTTAAAAGGGAGTTTTTCCTCTCCACCGTCGCCAAGTGCTTGCTCACAGGGGATCGCCTGATTGCTGGGGTCTTTCTGCAACTGTGGGGGTTCCCCCCTACAGTTGATAGTGCTATGAGATGACTGTTGTTGTGAAATGGCGCTATATAAATAAAGTTGAATTGAATTGAATTGAATTGAATTGAACGTGGTGAAACTGCGCCCTTCCAGCCAGAACTGGATGTGGCGAATGGCCAGGTGGAGAGCCAGCAACCCTCTGTCGAACGCGCTGTATTTACGTTCGCTGTCGCGCAAAGTTCTGCTGAAAAAGGCGAGCGGCTGCCAAGCCCCGGCGATGCGCTGCTCCACGACAGCCCCTATGGCCACATCTGAAGCGTCGGTGGTGAGCGCTATGCGGGCCGTCGGGTCTGGATGTGCCAGCAGTGCGGCGTTTGCCAGGGCTGCTTTAACTTCCGAGAACGCCCGCTCTCGCTCCGGGGTCCATTCGACCTTATCCGCGGGTTTCTGTTTTTTGAGCACGGCGTACAATGGTTGCGTGAGCTGCGCCGCGTGGGGAAGGAAACGGTTATAAAAGTTCACCATTCCCAAAAATTCTTGCAGCGCCCTGACCGTTTGAGGCCGGGGAAAATCCGCCACGGCGCGCACTTTGTCGGGCAGCGGGATTGCTCCTTCTGGAGAGATGTGGTGCCCCAAAAAATCAATCTCCGTTACGCCGAACTGGCATTTCACCGGGTTGATTATTAACCCGTGCTCCTCCAACCTCCGGAAAACCGTCGTGAGGTGGGTTTTGTGTTCGTCTTCGGACGCGCTGGCTACCAGGATATCGTCCAGATAGACGAACACGAACGGGAGATCGCGCAGCACTGCATCCATCATGCGCTGGAACGTCTGTGCCGCTACTTTTAACCCGAATGGCATGCGCAGGAACTCGAATAGACCGAACGGACTTATTACCGCTGTTTTGGGTACGTCCGCGCACTGGGACTTGGTGGTAACCGCGGACCAGGTCTATTTTGGAAAAAATGCGTGCCCCGGCGAGGTGAACAGAAAAATCTTGTATGTGGGGAATCGGGTAGCGGTCGTGCGCCGTGGTGTTGTTCAACCTGCGGAAATCACCGCACGGTCGCCACGATCCCTCAGCCTTAGGGGCCATGTGTAGCGGGGAAGCCCATGGGCTGTTCGAGCGCCTGATGATGCCCAGCCTTTCCAGGTTGGCGAACTCCTCGCGCGCTATGGCCAGTTTAGCTGTGTCCAAGCGCCGAGGTCTTGCAAAAATGGGCGGCCCGGTGATGGTGATAAAGTGCTCCACCCAATGTTTAGCGATGGCTGCGGAAAACGTCGGGACCGTGAGTGCTGGGAACTGAGTGAGCAGTGTGTGGAACTTACCGCCTGTAGCTGTGACGTTGGCTTGTGCTGTTGGCCGGGTCACTCGAGCTATACAGGGGAGAGAATCAAAGGACAGTGCATTAACCAGGCGCCTGTTAGCAACATCAACCAATAAACCATGTGCACACAGAAAATCAGCCCCCAGTATGTGGTAATTCAGTGCTGCTATGACAAAAGTCCACTCATATGTACGGCCGTGTAGAGATAAGAGCAGAGTCCTCTCACCAAAGGTCTTAATATCCGAGCCGTTTGCTGCCAACATCCCGGGGCCGCTAGATCCTGCCAGCCGGTCAGCGTAGGTCGGCCGGATGAAGCTCTTCTGGGCTCCGGTGTCCACGAGGAAATGCCTCCCTGAGCGTGCGTCCATTAGGTAGAGCAGCTTGTTCTCTTCACCGAGGGTCGCTGCTGCTACCGACCCCCAGCCTTGGCGTTTTCCTGAGCGCTGGAATTGGCACGGTGGCGCACTCTCCGAAGCGGCAGTGGTAGGAACAGAGCGTGTCTCTCTGGCGCTCCTTGGTCCCCGCTGCTGCTACCATCGGTGGCTCCTTGCCTCCTCTGGTCATCTCGCTGGGCTCCGCCGCTGCCGCGTTGACTGTGGTCGCCCTGGTGGTGATGATGATCCGGTCTGCCTCCTGGGCTAGCGCACGGTAGTCTCGCGCGGCCAGCCACGGCGAATTGGCCAGAAACGCTCTCGCTACTGTCGGAAGGTTCCGGAGGAAGAGGTGGGCAAACAGAAAGTGTTCATCGTCCGTGCTCATTAACGCCAGCATCTTCTCCATCAGATCTACGGCCGAACCCTCTCCTAGCTCGGTCCGCGTCAGGAGCCTCTCCGCTCTCTCACAGTCCGAGAGTGTGTAGCGCTGGATGAGCGTAGCTTTGAGCGCCTTGTATCTGTTGCTGGCTTGTGGCTGATCGAGCAGGCTCGCTACCTGTTGAGCTGTGCGGGCGTCGAGCGCTGCAACCACATGGTAGAATCTGGTGTCATCTGCCGTTACTCCCCGGAGGGCGAACTGGGCCTCGGTGAGGTGGAACCAAGAGCGCGGGTTGTGCTGCCAGAAATCCGGTAGCTTGACTGAAACCTCACACGCGTGGCTGGAGGTTCCAGTCCGGGCTGTCTGTGGGATGGCTGCCACCTCGCTGTAGCTTCCTGACCGGGCCAGCTCCGGGGATCTTGCTTCGTGTTCCATAATACGTCTTGGGTCACCAGTGTGGAGTGTGTGAAATCACAGGCAGATGCATTTCAAATGATTTATTGCACACTCACATCTCACGAGCACAGAACAGAATGAGCTTTTTACCAGAGGCTCTCCTCTTAAGTTTCATGGCTTACATCACACACAACGGGACATTTGCATCACACTGCATTCAACCCCCTACATCTTTGACTCCTCCTCGCTCTCTCACCAGGAGCCTCCTGTTCTTTGCTCCCACATGCTTATTCACTGTCTCTTGTCTGAGATGCTAGAAATCTGACTCTCCCAAGGTGCTACAGTATATTATTAACAGATATTTACCAAATACAGCAAAGTGGGACGATGACACTGGCACAGCCTAAAGCTGTCCCCTCCCACCACCTCTGGTAGAACACCTGGTGACGTGAGCGCCTTCATCAGGTGATGTTGAGAACTGTGCCATCCGTCAGGTTGAAGGCCTGACTGCCTGACTGTCGTGTGGACGATACAGTTGCTGGCTTGGTGCCTTATTAGGATGCTGAGAGATGCCAGTGCTCATGGGAATGCAACGCAAGTCATTTAATACTTACTTAAAAATGTGTTTGTGCTTTTTCTGGTTTTGTCCGTTCTTTGTGGCTTTGTTACATTTGCTACTAAGCTAGCACCAGTAGCAGGCGCTTGCTAGCTCTTTTTTAAAATTTAAGATAAAGTTTCTCACATCATAAAAGCATATCGCAATGTACAATATTGAGGAGGAAAAAATGCTGCTGTTAGAAAAAGAAGATTTTTTTTTCACCCTTATTGTAATTCAATCGTACAACCAATCACGTACAGTAGAACGAGATTGTGTTTTACCTATCTACTGTGTCAATCACACACACCCCAGTGCAGAATCAGAGGGCCGCTGCCATGCAAGGCGCCGCCACAAATTTCTCTCCTCCATTCCATTATTGCTGAGCACCAAGCTGGTTGGCAGGAAGTTCCACTTTTATATGGTCTTCTGCATGACCCGGCCGGGATTTGAACCCCTGCCTCCCGGGTGTGGGGCGGATGCTCTACCAACTGAGCCACCACTCCGGTAAGATAAAGTAAGAATAAATGAAGTATAATGCAAATTGCTTTTAACAAGGTTAAGGTGCTAATATCGTAATATACAGTTGAGGCTTTTATAATATTACAGTGTTTTAAGACCTTTATACAATTTTATTTTGTTCATATCAAGACAGCATCAAAAATTGCACTAATTTTAAAGCAACTATATTTACGCGTAAAAAAAATGATTATTCATTCTTTGTTTATTTAAATTATATTGTCGCACTCGACCTGGGTGAGCTAAATAAATTAAGAGCACATGTGCTCCTAGTACATAATTTGAGAATTTAGGGCCATCGTATCCTCTATTCACTCGGGGCTTCAGACTCATATGGGGACGTAGTCAAGTTGCTAGCATGCCATTTTCACACCTCAGACAGTGTGACCGTCCAGAGGATTAGGTTCCGACAATGACACCAGCGAGCGGGTGAGCCTATGGCAGCTGGCTAGCGAATGGAGGAGGAAATGGTACGTGACCAGCCCGTGGAGCACACAACCAGCGCTGTTTTACGAGCTAGGCTACTCATGGCACCAAGTGACCAAACGTTAGCCAGGGCTGTTGAGCTCACTCTCCAAGTGGAGACCACAGACAAGCTAGCTTTGGAGCAAAAGTGTCGCCAGTCACTACAGCAGCTGGTGACTGGCGACACCAGTCGCATCACCAGCTGCCGCTACCGCCACAGCATTAGTAGCGGACCCTGACAGTGAGGATAGGTTGACCGATGACAATGTGGACATCAACGCTGTCAGCCGATGGTCTTCCCCGGGAAAACCCCTGCGCATGGGTTGGGGGTCCATGAAGCACCAAAACAAGGCTAGGGAATGCCCAGCTAGAGGGAAGCGTTATGGCAAGTGTGGACGCATGAACCATTGTGCTAGAGTGTGCCGTTTATCTGAGCCGGAGAGCTCACAGAAGAAATTACTCCGCCCATCCCCAACAACTGTCCACACAGTGTCCCAGAGTACCAACGGGTACGCGTTCTGCGCAGTGGAGCTAGACGGTGTGGAGGTGTTGCTGCTGCTCAACACAGGGGCGGAGGGATCGATGCTGAATTGCACCTCGGTGAAGAAGTTTTTCCCCCACTACAGTATAAAAGCTAACCCAGTGCCACTTTATGGTTATGGAAGTTGCAGGCTATGCGTGGTTGAAACGTTGGAGTTAACAGTTTGGTACAAGTCTGCGACGATTGCGGACTTCATGTTTCATGTGACGACCCGAGGCAACAACACCATGGGCTGTGATTTGTTCTATGGACTGGGTTTTGCCATCAAAGACGACGGTTGGGAAGAATGGTCTGGTTGTTACCAGTGGAATCATCCGGTTCCGGTGGAGGAGGATGACACTGTGTGAGACAAAGATTTACTGGGCACCATGGCGGTCAAGCAGGACCAGCCTCACTCAGGTTCTACGCAGGAGGGTCTCAGTGCCGGCGTTCGGGGTACGGTGGGAGAGGGCACCAAGCGTGGTGGCAAGGCACCTGCATCAGCGAGTGACGCGGACGAGCTAGCCCCAGATTCCTCTGGAGCTTGGCCACAGAAGGCTGGAGGATCTACAGCTACAACGGTGACCGCTACAGCGGCTTTAAAAGAGGTCAGGGCCAGACTGACAGGCACTGAGGGGCCGCATGCCAAGCAGCACCACTGCAGGCCAAGCAGAGCTCCTCTGAGAATTACGGACCTGGTCCAGGCTTGAGGAGACGTCCACGGCTGGTATGGGCCAAGAAACAGCCAGAGGAACACCAGGAGCGGCTGTGCATCGTGACTAAGTGGGGTGCAGCCTACTTCCAGCTGTCGGACGGCTTGCGGAGGCACACCAACGAGCTGCGGCATGCCCGGGAGGAGGCTTCTGATTGCAGGTCTGGACAAGAGAAGCGGTCGGCGCCGAAGAGGCACTCTTGTCTATGAGGTCAGCTGCGACCCTGGGGGCATGCCACTTCCAGGGGCGGGTCTATTGAGGGGCTGCCCTGGGCCTCCCACAAGCTGGTTCTACCCTTTCCTGCCAGAAAGATAGTAGTGTGGTTTGGAAAAAAATATAAAGTTCTAACGTTCATATGTTTGTGTGTGTTTAAAAAAAAACCTAAAATGTTATTGTTCTGGGTGTGTTTATATTTTAAGAACACAGCAATGTTTTAAGTTATTAATGGTCTCTTAGTTGGTCATAGGTGGCAGAATAACCCACCTTGCCGTGTGGCGTAGGACAGTAGTCCACCTGTCCTCCCTAGTTTAGGTTTTGTTGTGTGAATGTGGTAGGCCACTTAGTAATCTCAATTTAATTCTCTTAGTGCGTGATTTGGGTCCTAAATTGGGGAGGGTCTTGATTGTGTGTGTTTTTGGACTTTCTGGGGGGGGGTTGATATTGTGATTTATGTTTTATGAACTGTGGTGTAGCAGCGGCCACTTCCTTTTCCGCCACTGCACCGCCCCATAAATACCGGGGGGCATCCATTTTATGGCGTCTTGCCGATGCCTCTGCCTGGTGGCTGTGTTGTGCATCTACTATTAATAAAGCTGAGTTCACACGTTCATCTGGCCTCAGCCTTGTATGAGGTCATTATTCAGACGTAACACGTCTCATAATTGCAGTTTTCAACTAGTCTATATGTCTGTGACAACAGCATTAGAGAATTTCTGGGCTTGAGTTTTGGCTTTGGATTTTGATGTTCCACCACAAGATTTTCAGTGGGCCCCATGTGGCCACCCCGAGGAAAAATTTCTGGAGGTGTCCCTGGATGTTCCTACCAGTATCCACCATCACTGAGGATATACATCTAATGCCAGGGCAGCTTAGCCCTGGTAGAGCCTCAGACTGGTCCTGGGTGGAGGGCTAGACTGAGAGTGGTCCAGTAGAGCACCAGTTACACCAGGGGTGGGCAATCATGTGCCATGGAGGGCCATTCTACTGCAGGTTTTCTGTTTCACCCAGTCTCTTCTGCAGGTGTTTTCAATGATTAGCAATCCTTGAAGCTGATCAGAGCACACACCTGCTGAAGAGACTGGGTGGAACAAAAAACCTGCAGTGGAATGGCCCTCACTGCCCACCCCTGAGTTACACCAAGGCCCCAGTGGAGTCACAGGAGCCACATGGTCCCCCCTTCAGTGGGCTCACCACCTGCAGGACGGATCATGGAGATCATTGTGGAGCATAGAGCACATGGTCATGTGAACTGAGAGTCTGGGCATCTCTGCTCAGACTGCTGCCCCTAAGACCTGGACTGTGTATGAGGGGTAGAGGATGGATGGATGGACAAATATGGACAAATATGAATGATGGACAAATATGAATCTACTTTTTAACACAACAGCTGTGCATTAGAGGCATGTCTTTGATTTATTCATATTTTTATAAAACTTTGAAGGAAGAACAATTCCCAGTCTGATGTCAACCATAACATGTGGACTTTTTCATTTTGACCAAACCCCAAAAATTCCGTTTTAATTATTCTGTATCGTCTGGGACAGATTCCAGTAATGATTTATTTACGGATCATTTATCACTGCAATATTCAAAATACTATCAAACAAGTTAACAGTAAATGAAGACACATAATTTAGTCAGTTTATGTTTTGATGCAGAAAAACTGAATAAAACATTTTTTCCTCACAGCCTGGAATAAAAACACAGTTGTCCCCCATTATCATCAGAAACATTTTTTATCCCCTGCCAGAAGCCCAAAGGAGTCGAAGAGCCCTTTGAGCAAAGACTGAATGTAATGATCTGCTCTGCGTGCCTGCTGCCCTAATTACCTCCACAGCTGCGCGCACACCTGATCACCTCATCTAGCAGCCTACTTAAGCCGCGCTGCCCTCTGGTCTGCACGGAGATGTCAATGCTCCAACGATCTTGTAGGACCTCCTCGTCCTTTCAACTCTTCCTGCTCTGGAGTTCCGTCTCCTCAGCTTCTTCCTGGCCGTCGTGTCTCCTGGGAGTCTGAACTCCCCACCGACAAGTAAGCCTTCGTGATTCCTTCACTCCTACGCTGTGCTCCTTCTTCCCCGTGCACAGGTGGAAACCTCCTGGCGGTGGACCTGAGTGCAATCCCACACTTCACCAGCACTGTACGCACCTGCACCGCTTCACCTCGTCAGCAGCGGCAGCTTTGACACGGAGCAGCTGGCCCGGAGCCCTTGGGAGTTCTTCAGCGCTTCAGCCCTCCTGCCAACTCGTAAGACTGTACATTCACTGACTCATCCTACCTCAATTCACTCAACCACCTGTCTGTGCTCTCTCCTAGGGTTGCCAGTCTGAACTGTGCTCTGCTTGCCCAGCTGCCTCACTCCTGCACACACACACACAACCACACTCTCACACTCTATAATAAAAGATAATTGTGTCTATCTTGGGTCCGAGTCTGCTTCTGGGTCAACCAATCATGTCACTGAAGGGGGAGTATGTTGTGGGTCCGTCCGTCATCCGTCCGTCTGTCCCACTTTTGTGAAATCAACTCCTCCTACAATTTTGTTCCGAAACTTGGTACCATGGTTTGATATACTCTGATGATGCACATATTGCAATTTGACTCTCATTGGATGACCTTGAGTTCACAGGTCAGAGGTCAGATTTTCTAAACACAATAACTACTGAAAGAAATGATGTAGGCTTTTCAAATCGATACAGTAGTTGTGAAACAAAAAAGATGACACACTTGGGATGCTAGCCGATGACTTGATTCACGACCACCACCTTCCAGAACAACCACTGAAAAAGAACATATCCGGTGGTTCTACTTCCACTTGCCTTAACAATAAAAGCCTTGCGGATAATAAGATAAGTGAGAAGTATAGAACTTAAATTTGATAAATGACACAGTTACATACATTATGTTGTGTCTGAAACTTACAGTAATTGTATTGAAGATGCATCTTCATGACTTACACCCTGACCTGACTACAGGTTAGGCTCAAAAGGTCAGAGGTCAAGGTTGACACTCCCTATGATCTGTTACTCTAGAACATGTAAAGCTCTCTAGGGTCACCAAACTTGCCACACGGGTCCACCTCTGGATGCTGACCTTAAGCTATGGCTGTATACTTTGTTGTGTATTCATGAATGATGGTTTACCATAACTTGGTTCTGCCACAGTAATTATATTGAAAAGTTGAAAACTGCTCTGTCAGTAACAGTGGGCTCTTCAAAGAAAACAGAGGCGGGGGATGCTGCACTGGCCTCAAAGTGCTCTTTTTCTCATGTTACAGAACTGAATAACATGAATTTTAAGCACCAATTCTAAGCAGAAATGCAAAAAAAAAAAACCTTGTAAATTTTCAACTTTCTTCTCGATTTGCAACTTCTTTTCCTGTATATCTGCAACTTTTTAAAAAATGTAGTTTTTTCATGTAAATTTGTACATTTTTTTTCTTGTAGGTTTGTTTTTTTTTCTCATAAAGTTGCAGTTTTTTTCCTCAAAAATTTGAACTTTTTTCCTGGTAAATTTGCCATTTTTTGTGTAGATTTACAACTTTTTTCCTCATAAATTTGTGATTTTTCTCTTGTAAATTTTCATCTTTTTTCTTGTAAATTAGCAACGTTCATTTGGATGCTGGTTAAATTTTTATTCATTGCAGTTAAATTGTAATTTATGACTTTTTGAATTTTTAAATTGGATTCAGGATTCAAGAATTCAAAGATTTTATTGTCAATACTGCTATACGTACAGGACATACAGGAGAATTGAAATGGCATGTCTCTCTCTCTTTAGTGGTGTGCACAGTATAAAAAACAAAAACAGTCTGGAAAAACAACAACAGCAGTCTATGTACAGTAATGCTACCCGTAGTGCAAAAAAAAGATAAACGATAAACAATGAAACCCAGCAGTCGTATATACGGAAAAGTAGAGCAGTTGCAAGTTCGATGCTGTAATATAGGTGCAGGTGGTGACAGATAGGACTGCACATGATCAGTATTGCAATAACAGACAGCAGCAGGTATGGCATTTTTGGAAATGGTTGCAGTAAAGTGCAGAGACATACAGCAGCAGATGTATTACTGTTGGTGTGCCAGTCTTTCTGTGCCAACAGCTGAGGTAGTTTTTGTGCAGGTGAGTGTGTTACAGTCCGGGGAGGGGGGGGGGGGTGGACAGAGTTCAAGGTTCTGATGGCCTGATGAACAAAGCTGTTTGGCAGTCTTGTGGAGCGGGCCCAGAGGCTCCAGTACCTTTTCCCTGAGAGCAGGGGGCTGAAGAGGGAGTGTGAGGGGTGGGAAGTGTCGCCTGCAATGTTGATGGCTCTGTGGGTGTGTCTGGGGGGAGGGGGGCAGAGGGGCACCGATGAGCTTGCTGGCTGCTTTCACTGTGCATTGTAGTGTCTTCTGGCAGGAGGCGGTGCAGCTTCCATGCCACACCATGATGCAGCTGGTGAGGATGCTCTTGATGGTGCCCCGGTAGAATGAGCACATGATGGGGGGTGGGACTCATGCTCTTCTCAGTTTGTGAAGGAAATGGAAGTAAGTTTGAGTCTTCTTGGCCAGTGATGTGATGTTGTTGGACCAGGAGAGGTCCTCAGGGATGTGCACCCCCAGGAACTTGGTGCTGCTCACCCTCTCCACAGCTGCTCCATCGATAATCAGAGGGGGATGCTGTGTGTGTCCCCTTCTGAAGTTGACAACAATCTCCTTGGCTTTTCCCATGTTCAGGAAGAGGTTATTGTCTTTACACCACTGGACCAGTTGGCTCACCTCATTTCTGTAGTTGGCCTCCTCGTTGTTGATGAGGCCCACCACCGTCATGTCATATGCAAATTTGATGATGTGGTTGGTGCTGTAGGCTGGTACGCAGTCATGGGTCAGCAGGGTGAAGAGCAGTGGGCTGAGCACGCACACTTGAGGGGCCCCTGTGGTCAGTGTGATGGTCTTGGAGGTGTTGCTTCCAGCCTGCACATTTTGTAGCCTCCCTGTGAGAAAGTCTAGCACCCAGTTACAGAGAGAGGTTTTGAGTCCCAAGTTTCTGAGTTTTTGTATTAGGTGCTGGGGGATTATTGTGTTGAATGATGAACTGAAGTCCAAGAACAGCATTCGCACATAGGAGTTCTTTGAGTCCAGATGGATGAAGGCTGGGTGGGGAGCAGCAGAGATGGCATCCTCTGTGGATCTCTTTGACCTGTATGCAAACTGAGATGGGTCATGGGAGGGAGGGAGGATGGCCTTGATGTTCTGCATGACCAGCTGCTCGAAGCACTTCATTATGATGGGGGTCAATACTACAGGCCATTTGCAGCCAAATGGAACGGGCTTCTTTGGGACTGGTATTATGGTGGCAGTTTTGAAACATGTGGGGACAACAGCTTGAGTCAGGGAGATTTTGAAGATGTTGGCCAGGACATTCTTGAGCTCCTCTTCACAGTCCTTCAGGACGCGACCCAGTATGTTGTCTGGACTAGCTGTCTTGCTTCGGTTGATCCTGCAGAGGGTTCTCTTCACACTAGCCGGATCCAGACTTATGGCCTGCTCATCTGGAGGAGGAGTGGTCTTCTGTGCTGATGTGCTGTTTTGTGCTTCAAAAACAGCCGAAGAAGTCATTTAGGTTGTTGAGCAGTGTTGTTTCACTCGCACATGTCTGAGGTGGAGGTTTGTAGTTGGTGAGGGTCTGTATGCCACGCCAGAGGGAACGTGCATCTCTGGTGTTGCTGAAGTGTCCAGATATTTTCTTGCTGTACTGTCATTTTGCCTCCTTGATACCATGGAACAGGTTGGCCCTAGCTGTTGTTAGTCCTGCAGTGTCACCGGCCCTGAAGGCTGCGTCCCAAGCCCTCAGGAGCCTGTGGACCTCTGCTGTCATCCATGGATTTTGGTTGGCAGGAACAGTGATGGTTTACAGTGAATGACTTCATCAATGCATTTGGCTATGCAACAATAACCTCAGTGTACTCCTCTAGGTTTGTGTGTCCATTGTGAGTAGCTGCATGCTTGAAAGTGTCCCAGTCTGTAGTGCTGAAGCAGTCTTTCAGAGCATCAGAGGCCCCCTCTGGCCATACACGTACCTGCTTTTTTGTTGGTCTGATTGTTTTCACTCTGGGTTTGTATGCTGGCCTTAACAAGATGGTGATGTGATCAGAGAGGCCCAGGTGGAGAAGGGGGGAGGCTCTGTACGCTTTCTTGTGAGTTGTGTACACCAGGTCCAGCAAATTGTCTCGTCTTGTTGGAAAGTCTGCATGTTGGTGTAGATTTAGTAGGAGGGCCTTTAAATCTGCATGGTTGAAGACTCCTGCTGTGATGAGGAATCCATCTGGATGCGCTGTTTGTGTCTCACTGATTGCCTAATAGAGTTCTTTTAGTGCTTTACTCCTTTACTCGGCAGTGGGCGGGGCATACATGGTGACTAGTAGGACAGATGAAAATTCTCTTGGAATGTAAAAGGGTCGACACTTGATGATCATAAACTCCACCAATGGAGAAGAGTGTTTGTGTACAACAGTTGCATCACGGCCCCAGGCGTGTGTGTTTACATCAGCGTCACTGATGTAAACACACACGCCACTGCCTCGCGTTTTCCCTCCTTCTGTGAGCAGTCTGTCAGCACGGAAGTATGTTAGCCCTGCTAACTGAATAGCAGAGTCCAGTATATTGTCATTTTACCATGTTTCCGTAAAGATAAAAACACAGCAATTCTGCGCATCGCATTGTGTAGTTCTCAGGAGCTGTATGTGGTCTATTTTGTTGTCTAGTGAGCGTACATTAGCCAGAATGAGGAAAGGAATCAAGAGTCTGTGTGGGCTAGAGGCTAGCTTTGTTCAGATACCTCCACGTTTACCTCTCTTTTGTTGCCGCTCACACTGTCTATGGCGTCTCCATTTGGGATGAGACACAGCAGTCGAGGCCGGGGGCATGGAGGTCTAGTGGAGAAGACCTAGGCCACGGAGTTCTTCTGTAACGCTCTGATCCAGGACATAATGTTTGGTCATATTCCTTATCTCCAGAAGGCTGTGGCGACTGTAGCTTGTGCGCAGCATCATATATGTACATTAAACACATGAATATACACTTAGGTGTAATTTAAACAACACTAGATGGCACAAAACATGAAGAGAAAAGGGAGGTCACTGCGTGTTCATGTTCCACCTCGCATGATAACGTAACGTAATTGACATCTTTTATCATATTTTTGCAACTTTATTCCTGCAAATTTGCATCTAATTTACATTTATACATGGTAGAATGTGTCAAATGTGATCCAGGATAATTCCTGGAAGGAGCTATTAAAATTACATCTTTACTGTGTGACTGAGGATGTGAAAACTTAAAACAAGTCTCTGGAAGGTGAACAAATGTGTCCTTTAAACTTCAGCTCTTCAGCCATTTCTTGTTGGACTGGAGTGTGTTTAGTCTTAGAAGTGAGGACAGAGGCATCACAGACGTCTGCTGCCCCCCCCGAACACATCTGACCCACTTTCTCTGACTCGTTTTAACACCACCGTTCAGCTTCTCCCTCTGCTGCCCTGTTTTTCACACTGTACTGTGCATGTGGAATGTCCAGGCTGCAACCACAACCACACGCTGTTTACTTCAGCCACACGGTGTCCTCGGCAACTCCTGACACCTCATGACGGCAGCAACGGGCAGGAGGCCATTTGCTCTTTTTCAACGGGGGGGAAAATCACCAATTTAGCATGAGGTACAAGTGGCTGAATAGACAGGGACACATATGGAAGAATAAAGACGCAAAAATATGATGAAAGATGCCAATTTAAAAAGTCAAAAACTACAATTTAAATACACAGAATGAAAATTTAACCGGCATCCAGATAAATGTTGCAAATTTGAAAGAAAAAATGTTTCAAAGCCTTTAGAGAAAAGATGCAAATTTATAGCAAAAAAGTTGCTAGTTTGAGGGAAATAAAAGTCAAATGCAAATTGCAAATTTGCAGGTAAAATGATAAAAGTTTTTAAATTTTAAATTTATAACAAAAAAAGTTCCTGCTGTTTGTGAAAAAATTGAAATCTTTAGGGAAAATGTTGCAAAGTTACAAGAAAAAAATTGCAAGTTTTGGCAAAAAAGTTGCAAATTTGCAGGTAAAAAGTTGCAAATTTTTAAGAACAAAGGTAACAAATTTTATAGGAAAAAAGGTGCAAATTTACAACACAAAAAGCTGAAAATTTGCATGAAAAGTTGAAAATTTGCATGAAATAAAGTTGACAAATTTCAATAAAAATGAACAAATTTTTGAGAAAAAATGTATTACTTTATTTGCATTTCTGCATCGAATCGGTGCTTCAAATTAATTTTTTTTCAGTTCTGTAACTTGATTAAAAAAGCTTCATGATGATGCTGGGGGGGGGGGGGCAGTTCTGTCTTTTTTCTAGGTTCAAGAGTAAATGCCCTACACCCCCCCCTTCCCGATTTTCTTGAGTGCTGATGGCAGGTTAACAAAGGGGATGATTTTGGGTCATTTGGCTAAGAATGGGGGGGAAAAAAGCCACCCGCCCCCACATCACCTGCTGGTACTAAGTGTGAAACAGATGGTCTCTTTGAAGAACATCTCCACTTTCATCTGTAAAAATGATGAAGATCTTAGTTTAACTGAACCTTTTAACAGAAATAAATTATTCTGTATTCTGATGAAAACAAATCTGAGGCCACTCATTGGTGGGTTTTTCTAACTTTTGTAGCTCCTTAGTTTGCTTATCTGAGATCAGAACTTCCACCACTGTCTATAAGATCCAACTTAGGATGATCAGTGGTTGTCATGGTGAAGGAGAGGAGGAGTCAGACACAGACACAACACACACAGACCAGAAAGTAGAGGAAAGAACTACTGGTTTGTACTTCTCACTCTGTGAGTAGAACAAACCAGTAGTTCTTTCCTCTACTTTCTGCAGGACAAGGTGGGTGATGTTCAGAATGGTCTCACTTGGGAGTCTTAGAGCAGCGGCGAATCCAGCTGAGTATTTTGTTTCAGAGGAGGTCCTGAGGTAAGCATAGGTTTGAGGGTTAGAATGTGGAATCTGTCTCCTTACTTGGAGGTTCTGAGAGAACTGGTCCAGGAGGTAAGGAGGCTGGGAGAATGGGCAGGAGCACACTGGAACTTAGAGAACAAGAGATGACCAGTAGGCAGGCTAGAACATGATGATCCCATGCTGCTACAAGCTTAGAGTGAAGCTGAAGTAGCAGTGAGGGACAATCCGAGGCAGGTGTGGTAATGAGGAACAGCTGTAGGTGATAATGAGGGACAATCAGAAGCAAGTGGGGTAATGAGGAACAGCTGGAGGTGATTATGAGGAACAATCCGAGGCAGATGTGGTATGAGGAACAGCTGGAGGTAATTATGAGGGACAACCAGAGGCAGTTGTGGTAATGAGGAACAGCTGGAGGTAATTATGAGGGACAACCAGAAGCAGGTGTGGTAATGAGCAACAGCTGGAGGTGATCATAAGGGACAATCAGAAGCAAGTGGGGTAATGAGGAACAGCTGGAGGTGATTATGAGGAACAATCCGAGGCAGATGTGGTATGAGGAACAGCTGGAGGTAATTATGAGGGACAACCAGAGGCAGTTGTGGTAATGAGGAACAGCTGGAGGTGATTATGAGGGACAACCAGAGGCAGGTGTGGTAATGAGGAACAGCTGGAGGTGATCATGAGGGACAATCAGAAGCAGGTGTGGTAATGAGGAACAGCTGTAGGTGACAATGAGGGACAATCAGAGACCGGTGTGGTAATGAGGAACAGCTGGAGGTGATTATGAGGGACAACCAGAGGCAGTTGTGGTAATGAGGAACAGCTGGAGGTGATTATGAGGGACAATCAGAAGCAGGTGTGGTAATGAGGAACAGCTGTAGGTGATCATGAGGGACAATCAGAGACCGGTATGGTAATGAGGAACAGCTGTAGGTGATCATGAGGGACAACCAGAAGCAGGTGTGGTAATGGGCAACAGCTGGAGGTGATTATGAGGAACAATCCGAGGCAGATGTGGTATGAGGAACAACTGGAGGTAATTATGAGGGACAATCAGAGGCAGGTGTGGTAATGAGGAACAGCTGTAGGTGATCATGAGGGACAACCAGAAGCAGGTGTGGTAATGGGCAACAGCTGGAGGTGATCATGTGGGACCACCAGAGGCAGGTATGGTAATGAGGAACAGCTGTAGATGATCATGAGGGACAATCAGAAGCAGTTGTGGTGATGAGGAACAGCTGGAGGTGATTATGAGGAACAATCCGAGGCAGATGTGGTATGAGGAACAGCTGGAGGTAATTATGAGGGACAATCAGAGGCAGGTGTGGTAATGAGGAACAGCTGTAGGGGATCATGAGGGACAACCAGAGGGAGTTGTGTTAATGAGGAACAGCTGGAGGTGATTAGAGTCCCAGCCGAGGTAAACACAGCCATAGAACATGCAGCGCTCACCCAGATCCATGACAGCAATGAGAAGTTACAGTTTTCTGGAGGGCCCTATGCATGATTGTGTTTCTGTGTGTGTGTGGAAGGGTATTTTTGTAATAGGGAAGAGCTCAAACCCTTAAGAATGAAATGACAACAAAAGACTTTCAACTTTAAAAGAACAGCAAATTTGTGAAGGAAGAGTTGCAGAAAACCCTGAAAAACGAAACCCTGTTTCCTGTTCCCTCTCCCTTCTTCTGACCACAGTCTGACTCCACGGCTCCGGCCATGACACCACCCTCTGTTTTCAACATGGGTCTGAGTTGCAGGGAAAACACATGAGGTGTCTGAGTTTTCTTCACAGCCACGACGTCTGAACGGCGTATCGGCAACAGATTAAGGTCTTCTCTGTTCTCCTCCACAGAGATCTTCACCATCCAGGGGAACTCTCACGGTCGCCCCTGCTTCCTGCCCTTCCTCTACGATAGCCAGTGGTTCCACAGCTGCACCGGCATTGGGCGGGAGGACGGCCATCTTTGGTGTGCCACCACGTATGACTACGGCAAAGATGAGCGCTGGGGCTTCTGTCCCATAAAGAGTATGCTCTTCTTCTATAGTCGCACTCCACATACGGCAGACAGCACCCCTAGCCACCAGGGGGCCCCAGGCTGCAACTTCACTCTCAACATTCTTTTGGTGGGGGTTAGGGTGTGTGTGTGTATAAAATAAGTTTGAATTTTTTCTTGTAAATTTGAAACTTTTTTCCTCATATTTATTTCTTGTTTTTCTTGTAAAAAGTTGCAACTTTTCTCTTTGAAATTTGTAACTTTTTCTTGTAAAATTTCTTTGTAAAGTTGAAAATTTAAAAGAAAAAAGTTGCAATTTTTTAGGCAAAAAGTTGAATATTTTTAAGAAAAAGTTGAAAGTTTACAATAAAAAGATTCCAAATTTGCAAGAAAAAAGTTGCAAATTTTTAATAAAAAAGTTGAAAATTTAAAAGAATAAATTTGGAAAATTTTTGAGGAAAAAAAGATGCAAATTTGCAGGTAAGAAGTTGTGTATTTTTAATAAAAAGTTGCATATTTATAAGAAAAACACTGAAAATTTACAGGAAAAAAATTGAAAATTTGTAAGCAAAAAGTTGAAAATTCTCAAGAAAAAAAAAATGTAAATTTATAAGAAAAAAGTCCCGGATGTATGAAAAACAATATCACAAATTTATGTGATAGAATGTTGCCAGTAATTCAAGTCACAAAATCTGACAGAAAAATGATGCTGTTTTACAAGAAAAAAAATATTTTGTTTTTTTTTTAAATTTTATTCATTTGTTAGGGCCTGAGCCACTGACGTCAGTCGGCGAAAGCCCTATTGTAATTACTCAGCTCAAAGAAATTCTTCCGCCTAAACAAATGAATTTTTCACCCTCTAAACATTAACCAAAACATGATTTTTTTTGGCAGACCCCTCAGACCCGGCGAAAAATTCGATAAACTGGAAAACATATGTGCCCCCCCACCCCTAATTTTTGTGGGTGGGACCAAATGTACAAGGTCTATGGAGAGTGGAGACCATAAACTTTGCCGTACAGACAAAAAATTTGGGTGAGGTATGCATCACCTCAAGACATGCAAAAAACATAATTGTGGCCCATACCCACCACCAACAGGAAGGCCGCCATCTTGCCTCAAAGTCGCTCAACCTCCAATTCGGAAAAAAGCCACACCTCACATTTGAACGCATTAGTCCTAGGGACCTGCTCCGATTGAGCTCATTTTTACATAGTGGCATCTATAGGCTTTGGCCATTAAAAATTGTATAAATTAAGTCAAAATCTCAAAAGTTGTGGCCAGGGCGCCATGGCGAAGTTTGACTCCTCCCCTTACAACTTCAAACAGCTGTCATTCGAGCAAAAATTGTCCGATGTCCCCCAAACTTTCCATGATGGAAAATAGTCCTGCCCCAAACGCGTCAACATTAAAATACCTGACAAAAGATATAGCCCCACATAGTGGTTAATGAAAGAATTGCTGAAAACTGTTTTATTTATTACTCACTTGCCAGACTGACGTGAAATTTTCTGAGATTACTCACACCACAGGGATGATCATAACTGCACATCAACTTTAGCATGACGTCACACGTGTTACCATGGACACGCCCTCCTCGCCATTCAGTCCTTGATCTTTTTTACAGGATTAGGAATGACCTAGAGTCATGAAACCTTGAACATAGGTTGAAGTGACTGTAATATATAGTCCTATTTGGGTGGACAATACATAACTGATAGGTAAGTGTTGCCATGGCGACATGGCGTATGCTGACTCTTCACCATGGAATATTAAAAACTTGCAAACTGGACAAACTTCATCTGATTTCCACCAAATTTTCGACAATGGATATGACTCCCGCCCCGAACGCATCTATGTAAAAATAATAAACGAAAGTTATAGCGCCACCTTGTGGTTTGAGCAACAGACACTTGTAAATTGGACAAACTCTGTACGATTTTCACATGATTTTGCACATTCGATATTAGTCCCACTGCAAACACATGTATGTAAAAATAATAAACACAAGTTATAGAGCCCCCAGGTGGTTAAAGGAAGAATTGCTGAAAACTCTTTTATTTATTACTCACGCGCTGCTGGCCAGAACGACGTCAAATTTTCTGAGATTCAGCAGACCAAAGGGATAATCATAATTGCACATCAACTTTAGCATGACGTCACACGTGTTACCATGGACACGCCCTCCTCCCCATTCAATCCGTGAGCTTATGGGGAGGGGTGGGAAGGTCCCAGAGTCATGAAATTTGGAACATACGTTGACATGACTGTCATATATAGTCCTATATGGGTGGACCACACATAACTGACAGGGAAGTGTTGCCATGGCGAAGTTTGACTCCTCACAAAATCAAGCAGCTGTAACTCGGGCAAAAGTCCGATGTGCACCAAAGTTTCCATGATGGAAAATATTCCCACCCGGAACGTGTCTACATCAAAATACCTGACAAAAGATATAGCGCCACCTACTGGTTAATGAAAGAATTGCTGAAAACTGTTTTTTTATTACTTACGCGCCACTGGCCAGAATGACGTGAAATTTTCTGAGATTCATCAGACCAAAGCGATGATCATAACTGCACATCAACTTTAGCATGACATCACACATGCTACCATGGACACGCCCTCCTTTCCATTCAATCCTTGAACTTGGTTGCAGGATTAGGAACGACCTGGAGTCATGAAATCTTGAACAATGGTTGAGGTGACTGTCATATATAGTCCTATATGGGTGGACAACACATAACTGAAAAGGAAGTGTTGCTATGGCGACATGGCGAAGGTTGACTCCTCACCATAAAACAACGAAAAGTTGTATCTTGGACAAACTTTGACTGTCACCAAATTTTCGTTATTGGATAATAGTCCCACCCTGAACGCTCCTATATAAAAATAACAAAAGTTAGAGTGCCGCCTAATGGTTACAACATCGGACCCTTGTAAATTGGACAAACTTTGGATGATTTGCACCAAATTTTCTACAATCAATATTCGTCCTGCCCCGAACGTGTCTATATAAAAATAATAAACCAAAGTTTTAGTGCCCCATTGATTAAAGGAAGAATTGCTGAAAACTGTTTTCTTTCTTTTTCTCTCACCACCAGAAAAAATGACATGAAGGAATGACTAGGGGGGCAGCGCGGTGGTGGAGTGGTTAGCACTGCAGCAGCACAGCAACTCACCCTTGGCCGGGGGATTGTGGGTTTGATCCCAGCCCCCGACCAACAGTGATCTGTGTGGAGTTTGCATGTTCTTCCCGTGTCTGCGTGGGTTTACTCCTGGATTTCTCCGGTTTCCTCCCACATGCCAAAAACATGCACGTTAGGTTAATTGGCATCAAACTGGGGATTCTAAATTTTCCTTAGGTCTGAATGTGAGAGTGAATGGTTGTCTGTCTCTCTGTGTTGGCCCTGCGATGGACTGGCGATCTGTCCAGGGTGTACTCTGCCTCTCGCCCAAAGATGCTGGGATAGGCTCCAGCCCCCCGTGACCCGAAAAAAGAATTAAGCGGAAGAAGATGGATGGATGGATGGATGGAATGACTAGGGCTCATTGACAGTACATGTACATAGTACAGTACTCAGTGGAAGTCATTTTTGTCCTGCGATAAGCACAGTTGCCATGGAAACCCACTCCTTGCCTTTCGACAATGGACACTTGTAAATTGGACAAACTTTGTACGAATTTCACCAAATTTTTTATGATCGATATTAGTCCCGCACCGAATGTGCCTATATAAACATAATAAACAAACGTTTCAGCACCCCATTGATTAAAGGAAGAATTTCTGAAAACTGTTTTCTTTTTTTCTCGCCAGCAGAAAAAAAATGATGTGAAGGAATGACTAGGGCTCATTGACAGTACGTGTACATAGTACAGAACTGTTTCCATGGCGACCAGCATGCTTCAGTGGCTTCCTCGCAATGCAAAACATGACAGTTACAGCTCAGACAGCCCTCGTCTGATTTGGACCAAACTTTGCACAAATCATGCTGATCCCACTCTGAACACGTTTGTATATCAATATTCACAAAACTGTCACACCACCACCTACTGCTGACATGAGGTACTGCACAAAATTGCATCAAATTTTGCGCAAAGACAAGTAGTCATAATGACATGACATTTTCAGTGGTTTATCAGAGTGCATTGGACTACCCTCAGTGGAAGTCACTTTTGTTCTGTGATAAGTACAGTTGCCATGGAATCCCTTTCCTTTCCATTCAAGACGTTTTATACATGGTTTACTTTATTATTCCCGCAGCCCTTTTTTTTTTTTTTTTTTTTTTTTGTTACTTATTTGTACCCGTAGGTAGATTTGGTTTGCAGTCTGGTGACAAGCCACCGGCTGCCGGTCGCTGCGTGCGCGAGCGCCCTAAACCTACATGTTTTTTGGTGTGCGGGAGGAAACCGGAGAAATCCCGGAGTAAACCCACGCAACACGGGGAGAACATGCAAACTCCACACAGCTCACTGTTGGTCGGGGGCTGGGATCGAACCCACGATCTCATGATCCCCGCGATCCCCCGGCCGAGGGTAAACTGTGCTGCCACAGTGCTAAACCACTGCGCCACCGTGCAGCGACAACAGGAAATTTTCCGAGACAGCAAGGTACGACGGGCGCTGGGTTGCGCGGGTGCGTGGAGGGTGAATTCCCGCTTACATCTGCTTGCAGGTTTAATTAGTTTTATTCTTTAACCAAACAAAAACTTTCATTTCAAACAAAATTTCCACGCTTGAGTGAAAAAAGTTAGCAACAAAAATTGTAACTTTCTGTGAAATAAGGTGCAAATTTTTGAAGAAAACAGATGCAAATTTAAAGAAAAAAAAAAAGCCACAAATGTAGAAGACAAACTTGCAAATTTTAGAGAAAATGTTGCAAATTTACAGTACACTGAAAAACATTGTTGGTTTTCAGGAAATGAGTTGGAAATTTATTTCATATTTGAGAGGAAAAAAATCTGAAGTTTAGATGAAAAAAAGACTCAAATTTATGAGGTAAGTTGCAAATTTAAGTGAAAAATATCAAATTTGTCTTTAAGAAGTTGTAAATTTTAAAAAAAAGTGCACATTTACAAAAAATAATAAAAAACTGTTAATCTTTCTGCTTTCACCCACTTCTCTACCCCCCCACCCCCCCGGCATCAGGCAGTAGCTGCGAGACGTTCTGGGACACGGACCCACTGACGGACAGCTGTTACCAGTTCAACTTCCAGGCCACGCTGTCATGGAGCGAGGCCCGCTTCAGCTGCCAGCAGCAGGGGGCTGACCTGCTCAGCATCACCAAGCTGCATGAGCAGACCTACATCAATGGTAAGCAGTCCTGCCAACCACGCCTTCTTCTGAGGTCACAAGGGTTAAGTAGATGTTCTAAATATCAGATCAAATCATGCTGGACGTAAACTCACATCTTTTATAATCTTCATGTGATGTTTTGACAGAGTTCAGACTCTCCTTTGTGATTTAGTGGCTGACTTTTTTTTTTTTTTTTAAATGATGAAGTTTATTAGCTGTTATTTGATATTAATGTCCATAATTTGTAAAGGAGGACTTTTTTCATTCTCAAACCTGATAAAAAGATGTGCATGGATTCTATACATTTAAACTGCAGCTTCGTATTTGTTCTGCATTGGTTTGGCTGGTTTCCACCCCTACAGCACACATACATCTCCCAGTGTACAAAGTTTGCATCAGCAATATCTACAGTGCATCCGGAAAGTCTTCACAGCGCTTCACTTTTTCCACATTTTGTTATGTTACAGCCTTATTCCAAAAAGGATTAAGTTTATTTTTTCCCTCAAAATTCTACACACAATACCCCACAATGACAATGTGAAAAAAGTTTTTTTTTTTTTTTGAGATTTTTGCAAATTTATTAAAAATTAAAAAAAAACAAGAAATCACATGTACATCAGTATTCACAGCCTTGGCTCTTTACTTTGTTGATGCACCTTTGGCAGCAATTACAGCCTCAAGTCTTGTTGAATATGATGCCACCAGCTTGGCAAACCTATCTTTGGGCAGTTTGGTCCATTCCTTTTTGCAGCACCTCTCAAGCTCCATCAAGTTGGATGGAAGCGTTGCTGCACAGCCATTTTCACATCTCTCCAGAGATATTCAATTGGATTCAAGTCTGGGCTCTGGCTGGGCCACTCAAGGACATTGACAGAGTTGTCCTGAAACCACTCCTTTGATATCTTGGCTGCGTGCTTAGGGTCGTTGTCCTGCTGAAAGGTGAACCATTGCCCCAGTCTGAGGTCAAGAGCGCTCTGGAGCAGGCTTTCATCCAGAATGTCTCTGTACATTGCTGCATTCATCTTTCCCTCTATCCTGACTAGTCTCCCAGTTCCTGCCACTGAAAAACATCCCCACAGCATGATGTTGTCACCACCATGCTTCACTGTAGGGATAGTATTGGCGTGGTGATGAGCGGTGCCTGGTTTCCTCCAAACATGACGCCTGGCATTCACGCCAAAGAGTTCAATCTTCGTCTCATCAGACCAGAGAATTTTGTTTCTTCTGGTCTGAGAGTCCTTCAGGTGCCTTTTGGCAAACTCCAGGCGGGCTGCCATGTGCCTTTTACTAAGGAATGGCTTCCGTCTGGCCATTGTACAATACAGGCCTGATTGGTGGATTGCTGCTGAGATGGTTGTCCTTCTGACACTGATAGAGTGACCATTGGGTTCTTGGCCACCTCCCTGACTAAGGTCCTTCTCCCCCAATTGCTCAGTTTAGATGGCCGGCCAGCTTTAGGAAGAGTCCTGGTGGTTCCGAACTTCTTCCATTTACGGATGATGGAGGCCACTGTGCTAATTGGGACCTTCAAAGCAGCAGAAATTTTTCTGTACCCTTCTCCAGATTTGTGCCTTGAAACAATTCTGTCTCAGAGGTCTACAGACAATTCCTTTGACTTCATGCTTGGCTTGTGCTTTGACATGCACTGTCAACTGTGGGACCTTCTATAGACAGGTGTGCGCCTTTCCAGATCATGTCCAATCAACTGAATTTACCACAGGTGGACTCCAGTTAAGCTGTAGAAACATCTCGAGGAGGATCAGAGGAAACAGGATGAACCTGAGCTCAAATTTTGAGCTTCATGGCAAAGGCTGTGAATACTTATGTACATGTGATTTCTAAGTTTTTTTTACTTTTAATAAATTTGCAAAAATCTCAAAAAAACGTTTCACATTGTCATTATGGGGTATTGTGTGTAGAATTTTGAGGAAAAAAATTAATTTAATCCATTCTGGAGTAAGTCTTTAACATAACAAAATGTGGAAAAAGTGAAGCGCTGTGAATACTTTACGGATGCACTATAAGGGTTCCTGTCTGATCTGCCTGCCTGCCTGCCGCTCTCTCTCCCCACTGATTGAGCACCTCTCCCAGCAGCTGCAATCGCCACCTGCAGCCAATCAGTGGGGCAGTATAAATAGGACGCTCTCCCACTACTCTATCTGGTCGCGTCTGATCAACAACCTGCCTGTGTCCTGCCTGTGATTAATCCTGATTTCACCTTGTGATTTGTTTTGCCGTGATCCGACCCGTGCCTGTCCCTAGACCCTGTGCCTACCTGTTGCTCGGATTTATCTCCCTGTTCTGACCTAGCCTGCTGTGCTCTGACCCCTGCCTGCCTCTGGACTCTGGAGACTCCTAACGGACTGGACCTGGATAATCTCGGTCTGTGTACACTATCACCTCCCCAAGTAAGTTAACTTACCACCGCATATCATCATTATCACCATTCCCCTTTCCTGGCCAGCCTTTCCCCGTCACTCACTCACTCACCTGCACTTAAGGACTCCTTCCCTGACACTCATCACCAGAGGATCTGCTGTTTTCTATTTGTTTCTATTCCATATACTCACTGTTGTCTCTGTTCTCTCTCCTGCAGGGTTGCCAGATCCTCACCATCACTACATTATTGCAATAATATTGTCAATAAAGATAATTGTTCACTTACCTAAAACATTGTTCTCCGTGTCTGCTCTTGGGTCAGAGTGTGACACCATGTCAGCACGCAGTCAGCATGCAGACCCAGCGGGCACAGCTACGACAACAGCCACAGCCTGGCTCAGTTTTCTGGAGCAGCTTGTAGACCAAACTGTTTACCAAAACCAGGTTACGCATAATCATATGTTACAAATGTCTGAGAGTATCACTCGGCTCGACCGAACCCTACATGGGCTCGTAGCAGCGTCCTCCGTCATGCTTCACTTCGTGTCACCCCATCAGGGCCGTTCCACTCCGGTACCTCTTCCCTCCCGTTATTCTGGGAGGCTGGGAGAGGCAGGCAGTTTTCTTTTCCAGTGCCAGTTAATGTTTGATCAGATACTGGAGGATTTACCCACAGATCAAAGCCACATTAGCTTCATGGCGGGGCTCCTCGATGAGAGCACGCTCACCTGGGCTCAGGCGTTAATGCAGAAGTATCACCTGTACACCTACACCTGGTTCTCTGAGGAATTTTCTTAGGTTTTTGATCACACGGACCAGGAGGGCAATGCCTCCACTCGGTTACTTAACCTTCGCCAGGGGCTAAGTTCCGCAGCGGAGCACGCAGTCGGTTCCAGGGTTTTAGCGACTAGAGCTGGGTGGGGCGACACCGTGCTATGGGCCGTGTTTATCCACAGGCTTAGCCCCCACCTTCGTGACGAGCTCACCCGCCTTCGGGATGAACCAGGTTCGTTTGACGTTCTTATCTCATTAATCATCAAGTTGGACAATAGGCTACGTGAACACTCGACGGAGGAGCGATGCATGGCTAACACCACATCACATATCGATTCATCGTGCCTACAGCTCCTTGCGTTACCACCAGCCCCCGCCAGTCGTGAGTCCTCAGAGTCTATGGCTATTGGTCATTCCAAATTAACTCTGTCTGATAAACAGCAATGGCGCAGCAAAGGTCTATGCCTGTACTGTGGTCAACCTAATCATATTGCCACTCAGTGCCCAGAGAAATTAAGTGGCTCAGCCCATCAGTCAGAATAGGGGAACTGATGGGCAGAGTCAATAATCTCCTTATAAATCGCCTTGTCGTGCCCGTGGATATTATGCTCCAGGCTACCGAGTTTGTTGGCTCAGCGTTGGCTGATTCAGGGGCTGAACAAAATTTTATTTCTGAGAGTCTGGCAACCGAGTTTAAAATCCCTTGTACCCAGTTACCTCAGCCCCAGAACCTTGTTGCTCTCTCTTTTGCCAACCCCTGTGTCAGGTGCATGGTCCCATTAGCTCTGTTAATCTCTGGCTATCACTGGGAGGAGTTTCCCTTTTTTGTTCTCCCGGCCTCCACTTCCCCTGTAGTTCTAGGATACCCCTGGTTATCTACCCACAGCCCCGCTATTGACTGGAACCAGGCTGTCATCTGCTCATGGAGCATGTTTTGCATGTCCGTCTGCCTCTAGTCAGCGGCCTGCTCACCATCCATTCCACTCCAGGCCTCAGGCCCTTAGCCCCCGACCTCTCCAAGGTCCCTCCTGTTTATCATGACCTAGCTCCCGCCTTCTGTAAGGTCAAAGCCACATCACTTCCCCCTCACCGGCCAAATGATTGCACAACAGAGCTTCAGCAGAGGGTGAAGTTACCCATCAGCCGGTTATATAACTTGTCGGCTCCCGAAAAGGAGGCCATGGAAACGTATACAGTATCTCACAAAAGTGAGTACACCCCTCACATTTTTGTAAATATTTTATTATATCTTTTCATGGGACAACACTGAAGATATGACACTTTGATCCAATGTAGTCAGTGTACAACTTGTATAACAGTGCAAATTTGCTGTCCCCTCAAAATAACTCACACAGCCATTAATGTCTAAACCACTGGCAACAAAAGTGAGTACACCCCTAAGTGAAAATGTTCAAATTGTGCCCAGTGTCAATATTTTGTGTGGCCACCATTATTTTCCAGCACTGCCTTAACTCTCTTGGACATGGAGTTCACTAGAGCTTCACAGGTTGCCACTGGAATCCTCTTCCACTCCTCCATGATGACATCATGGAGCTGGTAGATGATAGATGTTAGAGACCTTGTGCTCCTCCACCTTCTGTTTGAGAATACCCCACAGATGCTCAATAGAGTTTAGGTCTGGAGACATGCTTGGCCATCACCATCCATCCATCACCTTTACCCTCAGTTTCTTTAGCAAGGCCGTGGTCATCTTGGAGGTAGATAGATAGATAGATCTTTAATTGTCATTGTCACAGGTACAATGAAATTCAAAGTGCTCTCCAGTCAGTGCCCCATTTATAAAAACATTACCCCATTATAAAAAACATAAAAAAAAATCAGATAAAATAATAATTAAAAAGAATAAATAACAAGCCACATTCACACAGACATCAACACAGGACATCATGCACACACAGTCATTGCAAGGAGCATTCAACAACATATAATCATGTCCATTTAGCACATTACTTCCTCATTTTATTCAGAATGGTTATTGCTGTTGGATAGAAGCTGTGTTTGAGTCTGTTTGTCCTTGTGTTCATTAGTCTATATCGTTTCCCAGATGGCAGTAGTTCAAACAATGAGTGTCCAGGATGTGAAGTATCCTTTAAAATATTTTGAGCCTTCTTCTGGCAACGGGAGCGGTGTAGGTCTTCCAACGTGAGGAGAGGGCAGCCAATGATCTTCTGGGCGGTGTCAATGACCCTCTGGAGTGCTTTCCTCTGAGCTACTGTACAACTACTGTACCAGATGCATATACAGTATATTAATATGCTTTCAATAGAAGCTCGATAAAAGGACACCAGCAGTCTCTGTGTGATGTTCTCCTTCCTGAGAATCCTCAGGAAGTACAGTCTCTGCTGGGCCTTTTTCACCAGCTCAGAGGTGTTCACACTCCAGGACAAGTTCTCCTCTATGTGGACTCCTAGAAAACGGAAGTCAGCTACCCTCTCTACACAGTCCCCGTTGATGATGACAGGGCAAATCTCTGTCTTCTTCCTCCTGTAGTCTATTATCAATTCCTTAGTCTTAGAGGTGTTCAGGAGAAGGTTATTCTTTTTACACCATGACGACAGCCGCACCACCTCATCTCTGTAGGCAGACTCGTCCCCCCCCCCCCGAAATGAGACCCACCACTGTAGTGTCGTCTGCAAACTTCACGATGGTGTTATTGTGATGGGCGGGGGGTGCAGTCATGTGTATACAGACAGTAGAGCAGGGGACTCAGCACACAGCCCTGGGGGGATCCGGTACTGAGGCTTAGGGCCATAGATGTATGATGGCCCACCCTGACTCTCTGTCTGTGACCAGAGAGGAAGCTGCTGATCCACATACAAATAGCCTGAGGAAGCCCCAGGTGACCCAGCTTGACCACCAGTTTGTGTGGAAGAATGGTGTTAAATGCAGAGCTGTAATCCACGAAGAGCATCCGCACATAGCTCCCCTGCCGCTCCAGGTGGGCTAGAGTGGCATGGAGTGCTGTGGCCACTGCATCCTCTGTGGATCGATTCGCTCTGTAGGCAAACTGGTGGGAGTCCATACTGCGGGGCAGGGCTGCTATGATATGACTACGGACCAGCTTTTCAAAGTACTTCATCACCACCGGGGTGAGTGCGACTGGTCTGTAGTCGTTGAGGCTAGAAATGTGAGGTTTCTTGGGTAAGGGGACTATGGTGGAGGACTTCAGGCAAGATGGGACAGTGGACTGTGCCAGGGATTGGTTGAAAATCTTAGTAAAGACTCCAGCCAGCTGATCCGCACAGTCCCTCAGCACACGTCCCAGGACACCGTCCGGACCCGCTGCTTTTCTTGGATCGATGGACCGCAGGGTGCGCCTCACCTCATGTTCCTCCAAAGTGAGGAACGTACTGCTGTGGGCCTGGTGTAGGTTGGCCGAGACAGGTGCAGCGACCTCAAAGCGGGCAAAGAAGATATTCAGCTCCTCCGCCAGTGTGAGGTCACCTACCGCGGTTCCCGGATTCGTTCGATAGTTGGCCAGGTGCTGGATGCCCTGCCACACCTGCCGGTTATTATTGCTGTCCAGATGGTCCTCAATCCTCCTCCTATAGTCTGCCTTAGCCTCTCTGATGCCCTTCTTCAGGTTGGCCCGAGCTGTGCTGTAAAGTTCGCTGTTACCAGACCTGAAGGAGATGTTTCTCTCCCTCAGCAGTTGCTGGACCTCCCGGTTCATCCAGGGCTTCTGGTTAGGGAAGATGCGGATCCGTTTGTTCACTGTGATAGTGTCTATGCAATTCTTAATATAGCACAGCACACTATCTATGAACAGCTCCAGGCCCTCATGTTCAAAGACTTCCCAATTTGTCCTATCGAAGCAATCCTGCAGCTGCTGGGAAGCATCCTCCGACCATATGGCAACAGTCCTAGAGATGATGGGAGCAGTTTTTCTGAGGGGGGCGTATGCAGGAATTAATAGCATGGACAAATGGTCAGACTGGCCCAGATGTGGTAATGGTCTAGCCCTATAGCCCAGTTTGATGTTTGAATAGACCTTGTCCAGAGTGTTCACTCCCCTAGTAGCACACTTGACATGCTGATGGAATTTAGGGAGTGCTGCCTTTAAGTCTGCATGATTAAAATCCCCCGCTATAACTTGCACGGCGTCAGGGTAAATACTCTGTGTATGGCTAATGCTAGCATGTAGCAATCCGATAGCTAAGTTAGCATTAGCATCCGGTGGAATGTAAACAGCCGTTGCCAAAACTACAGTAAACTCCCTCGGGAGATAAATAGGTCTGCACTTAACAGTCAGATACTCTATGTCCGGTGAGCAGTGACTTTCCATGATCACTGAGTTAGTACACCAGCTGTTATTTACGTACACACAGAGCCCTCCTCCTCTGCTCTTACCGGAATCCGCTGTTCGGTCATAGCGCTGTGTAGAGTACCCTGCTAGCTCGATAGCTGAGTCTGGGATAGATGGTTGAAGCCAGGTCTCAGTGATAAAAAGAATGCATGCATCCCTGGCACAGTTGTTTACCTTAATCTGTAACCTTAGCTCCTCCATCTTGTTCACGAAAGATCTGGCGTTTGAGAGGAGAAGGCTGGGAAGTGGAGGTTTGAATGGCTGTTTCCATAGCCTTACTAGCGCGCTGGCTCTACAGCCCTGCTTCTGCTTCCTCTCCCTCCGCCGCCTGCACCTCCTCCCCGCTGGGATGGTAATCCATGGAGAGCCGGGACTCCTCGCTACTTCCACCGGGATCTTGTGTAAGCGGAGAAACTCACTTGTTACTTTCCACTCGTAGCATATTCCGATCTTCAGAATATCATGCCGGCTATAGGTGAAATTCGCTTGGCAAAATGTGGACAAAACAAACACGTAAAACAAAAAAAAAAAAACCACATCCAAATACCGCTCCAAATGGTGAACCATTTAGCCGCTGCAACTACGTGCGCCGCCATTGAATTGGGCAGGCTGAGCTTGGCTCCCTCAGTCCTTGCCACAGATGTTGCGGCAGGTGTGTTTGGGGTCATTATCATGTTGGAATACTGCCCTGTGGCCCAGTTTCCGAAGGAGGGGATCATGCTCTGCTTCAGTATGTCACAGTACATGTTGGCATTCATGGTTCCCTCAATGAACTGTAGCTCCCCAGTGCTGACAGCACTCATGCAGCCTCAAACCATGACACTCCCACCACTATACTTTACTGTAGGCAAGACACACTTGTCTTTGTACTCCTCACCTGGTTGCCACCACACACACTTGACACCATCTGAACCAAATAAGTTTACCTTGGTCTCATCAGACCACAGGACATGGTTCCAGTAATCCATGTCCTTAGTCTGCTTGTCTTCAGCAAACTGTTCGTGGGCTTTCTTGTCCATCATCTTTAAAAGGGGCTTCCTTCTGGGACAACAGCCATGCAGACCAATTTGTTGCAGTGTGCGGCGTATGGTCTGAGCACTGACAGGCTGACCCCTCACCCCTTCAACCTCTGCAGCAATGGTGGCAGCACTTATACGTCTATTTTCAAAAGACAACCTCTGGATATGACGCTGAGCATGTACACTCAACTTCTTTGGTCGACCATGGTGAGGCCTGTTCTGAGTGGAACCTGTCCTGTTAAACTGCTGTATGGTCTTGGCCACCATGCTGCAGCTTAGTTTCAGGGTGTTGGCAGTCTTCTTATAGCCTAGGCCATCTTTATGTAAAACAATTCTTTTTTTCAGATCCTCAGAGAGTTTTTTTGCAATGAGGTGCCATGTTGAACTTCCAGTGACCAGTATGAAAGTGTGAGAGCGACAACACCAAATTTAACACACCTGCTCCCCATTCACACCTGAGACCTTGTAACACTAAGGAGTCACATGACACCGGGGAGGGAAAATGGCTAATTGGGAACAATTGGGACATTTTCACTTAGGGGTGTACTCACTTTTGTTGCCAGCAGTTTAGACATTAATGGCTGTGTGTTGAGTTATTTTGAGGGGATAGCAAATTTACACTGTTATACAAGCTGTACACTGACTACTTTATATTGGATCAAAGTGTCATATCTTCAGTGTTGTCCCATGAAAAGATATAATAAAATATTTACAAAAATGTGAGGGATGTACTCACTTTTGTGAGATACTGTATAAAGGAGTCGCTGAACGCCGGCCTTATACGTCAATCAATCAATCAATGCATCAGATTTATATAGCGCTTTATCATAGACACTCAAAGACGCTTTACAGAAATTAAGGGTCATCCACCACCTGGATGGATGAAGCAGCCACAATACGGCGCCATCCCTTTAACCATTCACACACACACACATTCACACCAAGGGCCACTTTAGAGTCTCCAATTAACCTAACCTGCATGTTTTTGGCATGTGGGAGGAAACCGGAGAAATCCCGGGGTAAACCCACGCATACACAGGGAGAACATGCAAACTCCACACAGATCACTGTTGGTCGGAGGCTGGGATCGAACCCACGATCCTACGATCCCCACAATCCCCCGGCCAAGGGTAAACTGTGCTGCCGCAGTGCTAACCACTGCGCCACCGTACGTCATTCCTCATCTGCCATGGGTGCAGGTTTTTTCTTCATGAGAAGGAAGGCTGGATCACTACGTCTTTGTATAGACTTCCGAGGGCTGAACAATATCACTATCAGAGACAACTACCCACTTCCCCTCATTAATTCGGCGTCTGACCAGCTCCAGAGGGCTACAATCTTTTCAAAACTCGACCTTAGGAACACCTATCACCTTATCCGGATCAGGGAGGGTGATGAATGGAAAATGGCTTTTTCCACATATCTGGGTTTATTCATTCATTCATTCATTCATCTTCTTCCGCTTAATCCTTTTTGGGTCACGGGGGGGCTGGAGCCTATCCCAGCATCTTTTGGGCGAGAGGCAGGGTCCACCCTGGACAGATCGCCAGTCCATCACAGGGCCAACACAGAGAGACAGACAACCATTCACTCTCACAGTCAGACCTAAGGACAATTTAGAATCCCCAGTTTGATGCCAATTAACCTAACTTGCATGTTTTTGGCATGTGGGAGGAAACCGGAGAAATCCCGGAGTAAACCCACGCAGACACGGGGAGAACATGCAAACTCCACACAGATCTCTGTTGGTCGGGGGCTGGGATCGACTCAGGATCCCCCGGCCAAGGGTGAGTTGTTGTGCTGCCGCAGTGCTAACCACTCCTCCACCACACTGCCCCTATTTGGGTTTATTTTTTATTTTTTTAATTTTTATTTATTATATTTTTTTATTTAACCTTTATTTATACAGGGTTGTTCCACTGAGAGGGAACCTCCCTTTTTCAAGGACGCCCTTTTCACACAGACAGTTCCACATTCACACCAGGACGCTGCCCAGTTCAGCCACAGACTGACCTGTGGCCACTGAGCAGCTCCACTGGAGCAGTTGGGGTTAAGGGCCTTGCTCAAGGGCACCACAGTGAGGTTAAGGAGGTTGAGGCAAACACTGCTGTTATCTGTCCCACCCAGATCTAATCCTGTCAGTCCAGGGATCGAACCCATGACCCTCTGCTCATCAGTCCACATCCCTAACCATTAGGCCACCACTGCCCACCACTAGGTCATTTCGAATTCTGCGTTATGCCATTCGGACTCACCAACTAATTAATAATGTACTTCGGGACTTCCTGAACAAATTTGTGTTTGTTTACCTTGACAACATTATCTTCTCTCATTCACAGGAAGAAGACTAAGCCCATGTCCTTCTGGTCCTGCAACGCCTCCTTGAGAACCAACTGTATGTCAAAGCAGAAAAGTGCGAGTTCTTCTTCTTCTTCTTTTAGATTTGATTGGCAGTTGGCAACCAGCTTACAGGTGCATTACCGCCACGTACCACCACCACCACTTTTCTGAGCCTCATAATTTCACCTGGGTGCATCAAACCTGCCCAACCATTGCCCAACCACTCACCGCCCTTACTTCAACCAAGGTCCCCTTTCACTGGACCCTGGAGGTGCAGGAAGCGTTCGCCCTCCTCAAAACCCGCTTCTCTGACGCCCCCATCCTACTCCAGCCCGACTCCGAGCTCCAATTTATTGTTGAGGTGGACACTTCTGACACTGGAGTGGGGGCAGTGCTATCACAGCGCTCGAGAACTGACAGGAAGGTCCACCCATGCACGTATTTCTCTCGGCGACTGTCCCCAGCCAAGAGAAATTACGATGTCGGGGATTGAGAGCTGTTAGCCCTTAAATTGGCACTGGAGAAATGGCGCCATTTGCTTAGAGGGGTTGGCCCTACCCTTTCTTGTGTTGAGGTACGACAAGAATCTCGAATACATCTGCTCTGCCAAACATCTTAACCCCCGCCAAGCCAGACGGGCCCTGTTCTTCACCCGGTTTAGGTTCTCTCTCATGTACAGGCCAGGGTCAAAAAACACAAAACCAGACGCTCTCTCCTGCCAGTTCTCCACCATCCTATCAACCACGATAGCAGAGACCATCGTCCCGGAGGGGGTCGTCATGGGATATAGAACAATGAATCTGGGAGGCGCAGCGCACCAATCCTGACCCGGGGATGGGGGGGATCTACTGGGTCAGCTATTCGTCCCTACGGCAGTCAAGGGTGATGTACTCCACTGGTTGCACACCACAAAGCTTTCCTGTCACCCAGGGGTAGCGCGCACCATGTCTTCTCTCCGCCGCTACTTCTGGGGGCCTGCAATAGAGAGGGACATCCAGGAGTATATAAAGGTCTGTCCCCACTGCTCCACAGAGAAGACCCCTACTTCCCCTCCTGCCGGACTCTTCCAGCCCCTTCCTGTTCCTAGCTGCCCCTGGGCAAACATAGCACTGGACTTTGTGACTGGGTTACCTCCCTCCAATGGGCACGGTCATCCTAAGTATCATCAACAGGTTCTCCAAGGCAACACACTTCATCCCTGCGAAGAAATTACCATCAACCTTGGACACAGCACATCTCCTATCAGTACATATGATCAGGCTGCCCAGCATACCAACAGACATCATTTCAGACTGTGGTCCCCAATTCACGTTGAATGTCTGGGAGCCTTCTGTAAGGCCACCGGAGTCACGGTCAACCTTTTTTCTGGCTATCACCCCCGGACCAATGCCCAGTGTGAGAGAGCAAATCAGGAGATGGAAGCGATGCTCTGCTGTGTAACAGCGTCTGACCCGTCCTCCTGAAGCTCCCACCTTCAATGGTCAAATACGCCCACATCTTGGCCACATCAGCTGCCACCAGGTTCTCCCCCTTTGAGGCATCGTTGGGCTACCACCCACCTCTCTTCCTCATTGCTGAAGAGGAGGTAGTAGTTCCATCTGTGGGGGCCCACATCACCTGATGCAGGTACTTTTGGAGGGAGACAAAAGCAGCCCTGCTCCGAGCGGCAGAGGAAACCTCTAGGTGGGCCAGCCGGAGGAGGTGTCCCACCCTTGCATACCAGGTCGGCCAGAAGGTCTGGCTCTCAACCCGGAACTTCCCCTTGAAGGCCAAGTCCAGAAAACTCACTCCCCGGTTTGTGGGTCCATTTGCCATCACGGAGATCATCAACCCCGCCTCGGTGAGACTGGAACTACATGCCTGTCTATGGGTGCACCCTACATTCCATGTATCCCACATAAAACCGGTCTTCTCCAGCTCCCTGTACCCACCATCAAAACCACCTCCACCCCCGAAGATGGTTGATGAGGGACTGGTTTACGTGGCCACCTGGATTCTGGATACTCGCTGAAGGGGGCACAGCATCCAGTTCCTTGTAGATTTACTGGGGTATGGTCCCGAGGAAAGATCCTGGATCCCCAAGTCCTTCATCATGGATGACTCCCCCATCAAGGAGTTTTATCGTCATCACCCGGACAAGCCCCGAATTACACCAGGAGGCATCCCTTGAGGCAGGGTACTGTAAGGGTTCCTGTCTGATCTGCCTGTCTCCCTCTCTCTCTCCCCGCTGATTGAGCACCTCTCCCGGCAGCTGCAATCACCACCTGCAGTCAGTCAGTGGGGCAATATAAATAGGACACTGTCCCACTATTCTGTCTGGTTGCATTGGATCAACAACCTGCCTGTGTCCTGCCTGTGATTAATCCTGATTTCACCTTGTGATTTGTTCTGCCGTGATCCGACCCTTGCCTGTCCCTAGACCCTGTGCCTGCCTGTTGTTTGGATTTGTCTGCCTGTTTTGACCTAGCCTGCTGTGCTCTGACCCCTGCCTGCCTCTAGACTCTGGAGACTGCCTAACGGACTGGACCTGGGTAATCTTGGACTGTGCACACTATCACCTCCCCAAGTAAGTCAACTTACCACCGCATATCATCATTATCACCATTCCCCTTTCCCCAGCACCTAGGCCTGGCCAGCCTTTCCCACTCGCCCGCTCATCTGCACTTAAGGACTCCTTCCCTGACACTCATCACTAGAGGATCTGCTGTTTTCCCCGCTGCTGCCTCCAGAAGAAACCTGTAAGCATACAAACAATATTAACCTCCCTGTCACTGTTCCATATACTCACTGTTGTCTCTGTTCTCTCCCCTGCAGGGTTGCCAGATCCTCACCATCACTACATTATTGCAATAATATTGTCAGCAAAGATAATTGTTCACTTACCTAAAACGTTGTCCTCCGTGTCTGCTCTTTTTTTTTTTTTTTTGTATTTTGTATGCTTTTATTAATCCCAGAGGGAAATTCAGGGCATCCACCTGGATGGATGAGGGAGCCACGGTACGGCGCCAATCCCTTCACCATTCACACACACATTCACATCTTAGGGCCACGTTAGAGTCTCCAGTTAACCTAACTAGCATGTTTTTGGCGTGTGGGAGGAAACAGGAGTACTTGGGGTAAACCCACACAGACCACACCGAGAACATGCAAACTCCACACAGAAGGGTCACTGATGGTCAGGAGTGGGATCGAACCCATGACCTTGTTACTGTACTGCCACAGTGCTAACCACTGTGCCACCGAGCTGCCCCTCTTGGGTTGAAGTGTGACATCATGTCACAATACTGCATCTTATAGAGGTCGTTTGCACACTGCCAAGACACTGGCAACTTGCAAAATTATGAGAAAAAGGTTGCAAATTGATGTGAAAAAATTTGAAAAATTTACATGAAAAAAAATTGTAAATTAAAAAATTTGAAAAATTGTGAAAAAAATACAAATTTACAGGAAAAAATTTGCAAATTAACAAGAAAAAAATGCAAAATTATGAGAAAAAGGTGGCAAATTGATGTGAAAAAATTAAAATTTAAAGAGGGAAAAAGCAAATTATCAAGAAAAAAGTGCAAAATTATGAGAAAAAAATTGCAAATTTACAGGGAAGAAATTCCAAATTAACAAGAAAAAATGCTAAATTACGAGAAAAAGTTGAAAATTTACAGGAAAAATTTGCAAATTAACAAGAAAAAAAATGCAAAATTATGAGGAAAAGGTTGCAAATTGATGTGAAAAATTTTGAAAAATTTGCACGAAAAAAAATTGTAAATTAAGAAAAAATTTGCAAAATTGTGAAAAAAATGCAGATTTACAGGAAAAAATTGGAAATTAACAAGAAAAAATTAGCAAAATTATGTGACAAAATCTACACATTTATAAGAAAAAATTCCAAATTAACAAGAAAAAAACTGCAAAATTATGAGAAAAGATTTGCAAATTTATAAGAAAAAAGAAAGATATTTATAAGAAAAAATTCCAAATTAACAAGAAAAAAAATTGCTAAATTATGAGAAAAAGGTTGCAAATTGATGTGAAAAAATCTGAAAAATTTACATGAAAAAAAATTGTAAATTAAAAAATTTGCAAAATTGTGAAAAAAATGCAAATTTACAGGAAATAATTGGAAATTAACAAGAAAAAATTAGCAAAATTATGTGACAAAATCTACGCATGTATAAGAAAAAAATTCCAAATTAACAAGAAAAAACTGCAAAATTATGAGAAAAAGGTTGCAAATTGATGTGAAAAAATTTGAAAAATTTACATGAAAAAAATTGTAAATTAACAAAAAATTTGCAAAATTGTGAAAAAAATGCAAATTTACAGGAAAAAATTTGCAAATTAACAAGAAAAAAAATGCTAAATTATGAGAAAAAGGTTGCAAATTGATGTGAAAAATTAAAATTTAAAGGGAGAATAAGCAAGTTAAGAAAAAAAGTGCAAAATTATGAGAAAAAAATTGCAAATTTACAGGGAGAAAATTCCAAATTAACAAGAAAAAATGCTAAATTATGAGAAAAAGTTGAAAATTTACAGGAAAAATTTGCAGATTGACAAGAAAAAAAAAGCAGAATTATGAGAAAAAGGTTGCAAATTGATGTGAAAAAATTTACACGAAAAAAAATTGTAAATTAAGAAAAAATTTGCAAAATTGTGAAAAAAATGCAAATTTACAGGAAAAAATTGGAAATTAACAAGAATAAATTAGCAAAATTATGTGACAAAATCTACGTATATATAAGAAAAAATTCCAAATTAACAAGAAAAAACTGCAAAATTATGAGAAAAGATTTGCAAATTGATAAGAAAAAAGAAAGATAAGATATAAGAAAAAAATTCCAAATTAACAAGAAAAAAACTTGCTAATTTATGAGAAAAAAATTGATCTGAAAAAAAGTTGAAAGTTTGCAGGAAAAAAGTTTATGGAAGCAGTCGATCCAATGCCTTGCCAATGTGCAGACGCCCTCTATAAGATGTATTGTCGATGCAGACTAGCCGTTAGCGGGCCGGCGTGTGTGCAGCTGCTGGGACATCTTCAGTCTGTCAGCAGACGTGCTGGATGTTTGTGCTGTGCTGGGACTCGGTAGCCAGCGGAGACTTCCATAACTACTGAGTAGTCCATGCTAAAATTGGTGTCAGGCCAGGTTTCATGGTGAAGGTGTGTCCTGCTCTTGCAGGTCTGCTGAACGGCTACAGCGCCGCTCTGTGGATTGGCCTCAACGACCTTGACATCAATGGAGGCTGGCAGTGGGCTGACTCTTCGCCGCTCAAGTATCTCAACTGGGAACCAGGTCAGGCTGCTAAAAACAATCCCAGCTTTTCTCTCGGATCTTTTTAAGAGACATTTATTTGCAGCAGAAGGAGGCTGAGTGGGCGTGCGCTGATTTTAGCTGCGCTCAGACTCCTGCTGGTGTAACCACGCTGACTCACTGTTAACCCTTGACATGTTTGAGGCATCGTGGTGAGATGTTTTCATGTCTTTGACTGGACCCCAGAACAGCCCAGTCACACAAAGGAGGACAACTGTGCGGTGATCAGAACTGAGTCGTCGAATCGCTGGCAGAACCGGGACTGCTCCATCGCTCTGCCGTACGTCTGCAAGAAAAGGCCCAATGCCACCCTGGATCCCTTCACCACCGGTGAGTGTGGCGTCTGTGGCTCACCGTGGCAGAAGTCCACTCTGATGAGCTCAACCTCTTAGAATTCTAATGTTCCAGGTGAGACGTTTCAACTTTTCTGCCGCCGCTCTGAGAAGAAAATTTGATTGTCTCTGATATGCTAAATTTAGGCATTTTTAGGAAAATTGGCAGGAATACTGAGGGGTTAATTCATTTTGTGAAGTTTTTCATCTAAATTTGGGACTTTTTCACTTAATTTTGTAAAGTTTTTCATGTCAATTGGGACTTTTTTCAGTTAAATTTGTGAAGTTTTTCATGTAAATTTGGGACTTTTCACTTAAATTTGAGAAGTTTTTCATGTAAATTTGGGACTTTTTTAACCTCATAAAATTCTGGTGTTCCGCTGGTGGGATGTTTCAAATTTTCAGCTGCTGCTCAGTGAAGAAAGAATTTGATTTTCGTTGCTAAGCTAAATTGAGGTATTTTTTAGGAAAATTGGCTGGAATGCTAAGGGGTTAATGTCTTCTCCTTCACAGATTCATGGACGGATGATGATAAATACGAGTGTGACGTGGGGTGGCAGGTCTTCCAGGCCGGGTGCTACAAGTTGACCTCTGAGAAGGTCGACTGGAACGCAGCTCAGAAGACCTGCCAGAAGATGGAGGCCAACCTGATCAGCATTCACACACTGCCCGAGCTGGAGTTCATTATCCGCAACATGAAAAAAGGTGACTGAAGCAATCAATCAAAACTTTATTTATAGAGCACTTTTCATACAAAAGGTTTTAGCACAGTGTTTTACAACTTTAAAATGTAAGACAACTACACAGTTTTTGTCCTGGTTGAGCTGAAGGAGGTTTGCTGCCATCCCTGATTTAATGTCTGAAATACAGTTATAAAGAGTTTTGATTGGCTCCATGTCATCAGGACACACAGCAATATAAAGCTGTGTATCATCAGCGTAACTATGGAAACTGATGCTGTGCCTCCTAATAATGTCCCAAGGGGACAGCTTGTACAGACTGAAAAGTAATAGTCCTAAAACTGAACCTTGTGAGACACCACAGTTTACTTTGCAGACTCTAGAAGAACATGCATGCACGCTTTCTCCACTACTTCTTCTAGACATCGACCAGCTATGGATCGGCCTCCACGACACCAACATGCAGATGGACTTCCAGTGGACCGACCACACGCCCGTCATCTTCACCTTCTGGCACCCGTTTGAACCCAACAACTTCCGTAACACCCCAGAGGATTGCGTCTCTATGTGGGGACCGGTGAGTGCCCCCCCCCCCGCCACACACACACACACAGTCTGCACCATCACTTTGACCACAGAACAGATCTCCGCAAGTCTGTTTGTCTAACCAGCTGTCCTCTTCTTCTTCTGCGCTGGTGAGCAGGAGGGCCGCTGGGACGACAGCCCCTGTAACCTGACACTGCCCTTCATCTGTAAGAAACCAGGAACAAAGAGTGACGGGAAGCCTCAGCATCAGGACTGCAAACAAGTATGCTCATTCTTCTCCTTTATGGTTTAGATCTGAAACCTCCAAAACAAGTACTACTTGCTTTTTTTCCTTTATGTTTTAGATCTGAAACCTCCAAACAAGTACTGCTCGTTCTTTTCCTTTATGGTTTAGATCTGAAACCTCCAAACAAGTACTACTCGTTCTTCTCCTTTATGGTTTAGATCTGAAACCTCCAAACAAGTACTGCTCATTCTTCTCCTTTATGGTTTAGATCTGAAACCTCCAAACAAGTACTGCTCCTTCATCTTCTTTATGGTTTAGATCTGAAACCTCCAAACAAGTACTACTTGTTTTTCTCCTTTATAGTTTAGATCTGAAACCTCCAAACAAGTACTGCTCGTTCTTCTCCTTTATGGTTTAGATCTGAAACCTCCAAACAAATACTGCTCATTCATCTCCTTTATGGTTTAGTCAGGGCTCTGCAGCCTGCAGATTCATGAAAAAGTAAAAGAAGTGTTAGTTATGAAAATGCAGTAAAAGACCATCCATCCATCCATCCATCCATCCATCCATCATTCTTCTCAATGTTCTTGCTGAGATGGTTTAATGATCCATGTCAGGTTTCTTCTTGTGCTTCATCTTGATAGAATCTTCTACTCTTCCATACATGGCGGTCTCCTGATGATCTGGTTCTTACTCCCTATGCAAGTTCTGGATTAAATATGACGGGTCACTGCTTCAGGTTGACGCCATGTAGTTTGAGTTTTCCTTGTTAGATCTTGTTGTACTCACCATAACTCATTAGAACCTACCTGACTTCCACCCTACCCCAAAATAACTAAGTTTGAGTGGAAAAAGTCATGAATTCATGTGATAAGAGTCAAACATTTATGAGGAAACAACAAGTTTACAATAGAAAAAAAAACCCTCTAATTTACCCCAAAAAAAACACATTGATGAGAAAAACCTCAAAAATCTTCATGAAGAGTCACAATTTTATAAGAAAATGTCAGAATTTTTTGAGAAAAAAAAGTTAAGAAAAGAAAAATAAAGGAGCAGTTTTATTACATATTCAGTCATTCAGTTCTAATAGGCTTTGGCTTCCATGAAGATTTTTTTGGGCCAAAAACTCTTTAGAATGTTTTTTTCTTCCACAGTTGGAGGTTTCAGATGCTGCTGTAAATCACAGAATTAACCCCGCGCACACACACACACACATTTTCTCTTTTACATGTGCAGTAATAGTCCATTCAGAGCTGCAGCCTCTGATTTCCACCAGACATAAACTGCTGGGAGGACTTTTATCATGGTAAATATTTCAGCCGTCACCTTCACCTCTGACCTCCGTTCCTGCAGCTCTTCTCCAGCACTCACCCTGTGCTTATCCACTACCAACCCACCTGCCCCAACCAGTCTGTAAGTTTGACATAAATCACAATTTTCCTTGGAAAATTTCCAGAAACACCAAAGTCTCTTCTCTCAGCTAATGAAAAAAGCATTATATTGGTCTGCAGTAGAAGAGCATCTTAACTTCAGCTCCTGATCGTGGCTTTCATGACTCATCTGCTTCACGTCAGACAGCTCCTAATTCTCTCCACATGAGCTTTACAGCCTCCCTCAGACCCATCTGCCCATTCAAAAGGTCACTTGGCTAGTAGACATAAAAAGTGAAGCGTAGTCAGGTGTGGGTCGTGTTGTCTGAATGTTGTGTGAGTGTTTGGCCCTCGGGGCTTGCTGTAGCCGCCCTGAGTGGTGACTTCAGGCGGGCTGCAGTCACTGTATATATTTCTGTGTTCTCCTAATAAAGTTCTGTTCACTGCTTTGTGTAAGACGACTCCAGTCTCTCATTACAGACATAACATTTTGGCGACGAGAATAAACTATGGAGGCATATGGGCCACCTCCACCTCTATCACAGTTTCTACTGTATCCGAGTGAGCCAGTGATCCTGTGGCCTAACTGGTTGGCCATGTTTGAAGGGTACATCACGGCGTTGGGCCTGAATAGACTCGACGCAATACAGAGACGAGCACTTCTGGTCCACCATCTCACTGTAGAAGGTCGGAAAATTCTCTACACTTTGGGAGAGACGGAGTCTTATGCAGATGCTGTCAGGCAGCAGGCTGAATATTTTGCCGAACATACAAGGAGCACGAAGCTGTCGGTGGAAAAGCTGTTGGCGTCAAAAGAAGCTAGGCTGGCTAGCTCGGGGAAGCTAACAGGCCAGTTCGTGGCAACGGTGAAGTTAGCCACGGGGCTAGGTGGGCGCCAAACACAAGCTACAAGCTACCAGCTGGATATTGCGGTGGAACTGGAGCCACAAGTGAGGGAGCCCGCGGCCACCGAGGAGGCAAGCCAGCCGAAGAGCTCAGCACGGTGAGCGACTGCAACGCTGGTGGTGAGGGTGGTGCGATGAGCGAAGACAGCACGGGGGGAGAGCAGCGACCAAACACAGCTCAGTTTTTCCCGCAGCGAGAGTCGGAGCAGTGGGAGGAGGGGCGCGAGCATGCTGAGAGCCCCAGGAAACAGCAGTGACAGCCGGGGGCAGAGGCGGCGCAGCGGAGCACCTCAGACAACGGAGAGAAAGTGCCGGACTGTCCGTGTGCCCGAGACGAACTGCAGTCGAAGACGGACACTGGGAGTGAGCAGACTGGAGATTTTCTGGACACCACAGAGGTTGAACAGGACCAGCCTCGCTCAGGGTCAGTGCAGGAGGACCTCGGTGCCAGAGCCCGGGTCGCCCTGGACATGGGTTCTGGGTGTGGCAGTGGGACGCCTGGGTCGACGAGTGACGCCGACGAGCGAGCTCCAGTTTTTCCTGGAGCTTGGCCACAGGGGGCTGGTGAATGTGCAGCTGCAATGGCGACAGCTGCAGCGGGTTAGAAAGCGAACAGACCGACAGGCACGGAGAAACCACGTGCTAGGCAGCAACACTGCAAGTTGAGCAAGGCCCCCTGAGAGTTACAGACCGGGTTCGGGTTTGTAGGGAGGGGTGCCCACGCCGAATGTGGGCGAGGCGAGGTGCAGCTTGTTTCTAACTGTCAGACAGCTCGAGGAGGCACACCAGTGGGCTGTGTTGTGCCCGGGAGGAAGTTTCAGATGGTGGGTCCGGACGAGAGAAGCGGTCGGTGGTGAGGAGAAGAGACACTCTCACCTGTGAAGTCAGCTTCGACCCCGGGGGCAGGCGGCTTCCAGGGGTGCGCCTACCAAAGGGCTGCCCTGGGCCCCCGAGCCGATTTTACATTGTTCTGCCTGTGGACAGTGGTGTAACTTGAAAAAACTGTAGATGGGAAAGAAATATTAAATAGTTATAATGTTCATATGTGCATGTTTTAAAAAAGTGTTTGATGTGAGTTTGATGTGCATATGAATGTGTGCTGCCTGGGGATTATTTTATGTATTGTTGTTTAGTCAGGAAACACGGCAGTAATTTTAGTTTATAAATGGACTTTATATCGGGTATCAGGCTTGTTGTTACGAGCTATTCGGTCTCTGTACGACCGTTGTGAGAGTTTGGTTCATATTGCCAACACTCGGTCGGACTCATTCCCAGTGAGAGTTAGACTCCGCCAGGGCTGCCCTTTGTCACCGATCCTGTTCATAATTTTTATGGACAGGATTTCTAGGCGCAGTCAGGGAATGGAGGGTGTCATGCTTGGTGACCACGGGATCTCATCTCTGTTGTTTGCAGATGATGTTGTCCTGTTGGCTTCATCCAGCAATGACCTACAGCTCTTGCTGGGACGGTTTGCCGCTAAGTGTGAAGCGGCTGAGATGAGAATCAGAACCTCTAAGTCCGAGTCCATGGTCCTCAGCCGGAAAAAAGGTGGATTGTCCTCTCTGGGTTGGAGACAGGCTCCTGCCCCAAGTGGAGGAGTTCAAGTATCTCGGGGTCTTAGTAACGAGTGAGGGGAAAATGGAGCGAGAGATTGACAGACGGCTCGGAGCAGCATCTGCAGTGATGCGGACGTTGTACCGGTCTGTTGTGGTGAAGCGGGAGCTTAGTTCTAAGGCAAAGCTTTTGATTTACCGGTCAATCTATGTTCCTACTCTCACCTATGGTCACGAGCTTTGGGTAATGACTGAAAGAACGAGATCGCGGATACAAGTGGCTGAAATGAGCTTTCTCCGTAGGATTGCTGGACTCACCCTCAGAGATAGGGTGAGGAGCTCAGTCATCCGGGAGAGGCTCAGAGTAGAACCGCTGCTCCTCCACATTGAAAGGAGTCAGTTGAAGTGGTTTGGGCATCTGATCAGGATGCCTCCTGGACGCCTCCCACTTGAGGTGTTTCGGGCACGTCCCACTGGGAGGAGACCCCGGGGCAGACCCAGGATTCGGTGGAGAGACTTTGTCTCCCAGCTGGTCTGGGAACGCCTTGGTATCCTCTCTGAAGAGCTGGAGCAGGTGGCTGGGGAGAGGGAGGTCTGGGCTTCTCTGCCTGAACTGCTGCCTCCATGACCCGGACCTCCGGAAAAGTGGTAGAAGATGGATGGATAAATGGACTTTGTTTTATTTAGTACTGGTGGCAGAATAATCCGCCTGGCCGTGTGGGGGTAGGATGGTAGTCCACCCGTCCTCCCTAGTTGTTTTGTGTGGATGTGGTAGGTCCTGTTAGTGATTTCAGTTTAGTTTTCTTAGTGCGTGATTCGGGTTCTAAATTTGGGTGGGTCTCGACTGTGTGTGTGGTTTTGGACTTTTCTAAAGGTGGGGTGGGGGGGTGTTGTGAATGTTGTGTGTGTGTTTGGCCCATGGGGCTTGCCGTAGCCACCCTGGGTGGTCACGTCAGGCGGGTTCCGGTCACTGTATATATTTCTGTGTTCTCCTAATAAAGTTCTGTTCACTGCTTGGCATAAGACGACTCCAGTCTCTGATTACAGACATACAGTTAGGCCCCAAAATATTTGGACAGTGACACAAGTTTTGTTATTTTAGCTGTTTACGAAAACATATTCAGGATACAATTATATAATCAATATGGGCTTAAAGTGCAGACTCTCAGCTGTAACTTGAGAGTATTCCCATCCAAATTGGAGCAAGGGTTTAGGAATTACAGCTCTTTAATACGTAGCCGCCTCTTTTTCAAGGGACCAAAAGTAATTGGACAATTGACTCAGAAGGCTGCAAAAAAAAATGACAAGGCTGCATGGGCTCTTCCCTCGTTAACCTGTCATCAATTAAGCAGTTAAAAGGTCTGGAGTTGATTCCAGGTGTGGCGTTTGCATTTGGAAGCTGTTGCTGTGAACACACAACATGCGGTCAAAGGAGCTCTCAATGGAGGTGAAACAGACCATCCTGAGGCTGAAAAAAAGAAGAAATCCATCAGAGAGATAGCAGAAATGTTAGGAGTGGCCACATCAACAGTTTGGTACATTCTGAGAAAAAAAAGAGTGCACTGGTGAGCTTGGGAACTCAAAAAGGCCTAGACGTCCACGGAAGACAACACTGGTGGATGATCGCAGAATCCTTTCCATGGTGAAGAACAACCCCTTCACAACATCCACTCAAGTGAAGAACACTCTCCAGGAAGTAGGTGTATCAGTATCTAAGTCTACCATAAAGAGAAGACTTCATGAGATTAAATACAAAGGATTCACCACAAGGTGCAAACCATGAATCAGCCTCAAAAATAGTAAGGCCAGAATTGACTTTGCCAAAAAACACCTGAAGAAGTCAGCCCAGTTCTGGAACAGTATTCTTTGGACAGATGAGACTAAGATCAACCTGTACCAGAATGATGGGAAGAAGAAAGTTTGGAGAAGAATTGGAACAGCTCATGATCCAAAGCACTACATCTTCTGTAAAACATGGTGGAGGCAGTGTGATGGCATGGGCATGCATGGCTTCCAATGGCACTGGGTCACTTGTGTTTATTGATGATGTGACAAAAGACAGAAGCAGCCGGATGAATTCTGAAGTGTATAGGGATATACTTTCTGCTCAGATTCAGCCAAATGCAGCAAAGTTGATTGGACGGCGCTTCACCAATGATCCAAAACATACTGCAAAAGCAACCCAGGAGTTTTTTTAAAGCAAAGAAGTGGAATATTCTGCAATGGCCGAGTCAATCACCAGATCTCAACCCAATCGAGCATGCATTTCACTTGCTCAAGACAAAACTTAAGGCAGAAAGACCCACAAACAAGCAACAACTGAAGACAGCTGCAGTAAAGGCCTGGCAAAGCATCACAAAGGAGGAAACCCAGCGTTTGGTGATGTCCATGGGTTCCAGGCTTCAGGCAGTCATTGCCTGCAAAGGATTCTCAACAAAATATTGAAAAGTAACATTTTACTTAGGGTTACGTTTATTTGTCCAATTATTTTTGAGCTCCTGAAATGAGGAGCGTTTGTATAAAAATAGCTACAATTCCTACATGTTTAATCATATATTTTTGTTCAACCCCTTGAATTAAACCTTAAAGTCTGCACTTCAATTCTGTTGTAGTTGTTTCATTTCAAATCCAATGTGGTGGCATGCAGAGCCCAAATCATGAAGATTGTGTCACTGTCCAAATATTTCTGGGCCTAACTGTAACAGGCTGGCCTTGACCAGAGTGTAGGATCACCAGAGCATCACCACAACATGGTTCACTTTAAAACACCAGATTGACGGGTATTACAGTATTAGATACTTCAGGTTAAAATATCAGAATGGACGTTTGGTCATTTGTAAGTAAATATTAATGGTGGGCATGCTGTCAGCAGTGATTTCATGATGTTTACTGCAGAATAAAGAAAATGGAGCTGAGGCAGATCTGAGCTTCTGGAGCAGCTCCACCCTGTCAGGTTTCATGCTACACGCCGAATGTGGTCGAGCAAGAAGCTCGAGGTTGGGTTTATTCACACAAAGCTGGACGTGGTCCGTCTGTCCCCCTCTGTCAATGTCTGTCTCCCTCTGGTCTCCCTTTGGTCTTCCTCTGGTCTTCCTCTTTCTCTGTCTGTCTCCCTCTGTCACTCTGGCTTCTCTCGGCATCCACACATGTTCACAACTACAGCACCTTCTGTAGGCAGGGATGGAGGCAGGGGAAAGTTCTGCATGTTCAGACTCGACTCTTGGACCATCTCAGGGTCAGACACTAACATATCCTCGTTATTGTTGTCCTGTCAGGGCTGGAAGTGGCACAGTCCAGCTTGTTACTGGGTAGGAGAAGATCTGCTCAGCTTTGATGAGGCCAGGAAGTCGTGTGAGGTCTACGGCGCCACGCTGATTACCATCACTAACAGGTACACCCGCCATAATACTGCAATGCTGACTACCATCACTAACACAGAATTTACACTGACTCCGGATGCAGTCCGTTGCAGATGCAGTGCAGATGGACTCTTGCGTTCATCCTTACCAACTCTGTGTTTTGCAGTGGCATAGATAGATAAATAGATGTACTTTATTGATCCCAATCTGGAAAATTACAGTGTAACAGCAGCATGACACAAAAAACCCAACAAACCGAAAAACACACAGTATAATAGAAAAGGAGTTACCCAGGGAAGTAAAGTAAAAATGCTTAGATAACTTCTTATACAACATAGGCTACTACTAGATTAAATAGATGATCCTGAGGCATCAATGGATAGCACTGACTGTACAGACAAGGATTATAAGGCACAGTGTGAAACTCGAGGTACCAATTAGACTGTAAGGTACAGTATGGCAGCATAGTTACGACCAGAATTCAACATCAGAGTGAGTTATTGTACAGTGAAATGACATGTGGCAGAAAATATTTCCTGTACCTAACCTGCTACAGCTTTGCTGTCGAACTCTGCTGGAGAAAGTGCTCCGCTGTCTGTCCAGTGTGTGGTGGAGGGGGCGATCAGGATTGTCCATGATGGATCACAATTTGTTCAGTGTTCTCCTCTCCATCACAATCTCAAAGGTCTTGAGCCTGAGACCAATCACAGAGCTATCCCTCTTGATAATCTTGTCAAGTCTGTTGGTGTCATTGGCTCTGATACTGTTACCCTGACAGACAGCAGTAAAGAAGATGGTGCTGGTGACAACAGCCTGGTAGAAAAGCTCCAACATCTTGTTGCACACAGTGAAGGATCTCAACTTCCTCAGAAAGTAGAGTCTGCTCATCCCTTTCTTGTACACAGCATTGGTGTTTGATTTCCAGTCCAGTCCGCTGGTGATCGCGAGACCCAGGTATTTGTAGTCCTCCACTACTTCCACCCCCCCCCCCCCAATTTGCAATGGCTGTGAAGGTGTCCTCTTCTTCCTGAAGTCAATCACCATCTTTCTGGTCTTGCTGACGTTCAGCCTCATGTGATTCTGCTCGTTCCACTTCACAAATCTGTCTACCAGTGTCCTGTACTCCCCCTCCTCTCCCCCTCTTATACAGGTACATCTCAAAAAATTAGAATATCATGAAAAAGTTTAATCTTTTTTTTTTTTTCACTCACTTCAGAAAGTGAAACCCATATATTACATAGATTCATTACACAAAGAGTGATATATTTCAAGTATTTATTTTAATTTTGATGATTATGGCTTACAGCCCATGAAAACCCCAAATTCAGTTTCTCAAAAAATTAGAATATTACATAAAATTAATTTCAAAAAATAGTTTTTTAATAGAAATGTTGGCCGACTGAAAAGTCTGTCCATGTACCACTCAATACTTGGTCGGGGCTCCTTTTGGATTAATTACTGCATCAATGCAGCGTGGCATGGAGGTGATCAGCCTGTGTTACTACTGAGGTGTTATGAAGGTCCAGGTTGCTTTGATAGTGACCTTCAGCTCGTCTGCATTGTTGGTCTGGTGTCTCTCTTCTTCCTCCTGACAATCCTCCATAGATTCTCTATGGGGTTTAGGTCAGGAGAGTTTGCTGGACAATCAAACACAGTGATGCCATGGTCGTTAAACCAAGTTTTGATAATTTTGGCAGTGTGGGCAGGTGCCAAATCCTGCTGGAAAAAGAAATCAGCTTCTCCATAAAGCTTGTCAGCAGAGGGAAGCACGGAGTGCTCTAAAATTCCTTGGTAGATGACTGCGCTGACTTTGGTCTTGATAAAACACAGTTGACCAACACCAGCAGATGACCTCTGTTCACATAAGTAAATTTTGCATTTCACTTGTAAATCAAAGTTCCAGAGTCTCGAGAAAGAGTGGAGATGCACAGAATCTATGTTGCTTGAGGTTTATTGTGAAGTTTCCACAGCCAGTGATGAGTTCAGGAACCATTTCATCTGCTGGTGTTTGCCCACTGTGTTTTATCAAGTTTTTCTGCAACTGTGGGGGTTTCCCCTACAGTTGAAAGTGCTATGAGATGACTGTTGTTGTGAAATGGTGCTATATAAATAAAGTTGAATTGAATTGAACCTAAACCCCATAGAGAATCTATGGAGGATTGTCAAGAGGAAGATGAGAGACTCCAGACCCAACAATGCAGACGAGCTGAAGGTCATTATCAAAGCAACCTGGACCTTCATAACACCTCAGCAGTGCCACAGGCTGATCACCTCCATGCCACGCTGCATTGATGCAGTAATTAATCCAAAAGGAGCCCCGGCCAAGTACTGAGTGGTACATGGACAGACTTTTCAGTCAGCCGACATTTCTATTAAAAAAACATTTTTTTTAATTAATTTAATATTCTAATTTTTTGAGAAACTGAATTTGGGGTTTTCATGGTCTGTAAGCCATAATCATCAAAATTAAAATAAATAAACACTTGAAATATTTCACTCTCTGTGTAATGAATCTATAATATATGGGTTTCACTTTCTGAAGTGAGTGACAAAAAATATTAAACTTTTTCATGATATTCTAATTTTTTGAGATGTATCTGTACACCCCACAGCAGCTGAGTCAGAGAATTTCTGCAGGTGGCATGACTCTGTGTTGTACTGAAAGTCAGTGGTGTATAAGGTGAAGAGAAAAGGAGAGAGCACAGTCCCCTGTGGAGCTCCCATATCACTAACCACCACATCAGACAAGACACTGCCCAGCTGGACAAACTGGCCTGCCTGTCAGGTAGTCGGTAATCCAGGAGATCAGTGCTGTCAACCCCCTTCACCCACAGCTTCTCACCCAACAGCAGTGGCTGGATGGTGTTAAAGGCACTGGAGAAATTAAAGAATGTGATTCTCAGTGTCTCCGCCTACAAGATCACATGAGAATTATACAAAATAACGCGAGATCTTGAGAAACACCCAAGAGTGACCGAGATGAACCAATTGAAATCACGTGATGACAACAAGGAAGTGTGATGCTGCGTCTTGCATCATTTCATCTTCCAAATGGCCGAATTTACACATACTAGGCAAACAGCGAAGTTCGGTGACATACTGTTGGGCCGACTCATCCGTTCACTGTCGGCACTGGCAAAACATAATTCTCCAGACAATTACGCTCTATGGCGCAGCGAAATGTCCACCAACAAAGTCACACCGTTGCTGTATGTGTCCGCGGGTCCGAAAGATATGCTGTCCCTTGCTGCCGAGGTTATGAATTAGCATGGGCTTTAGCCTCACTAGCCTCGGCTAGGTTGATGGCAACCATAAAAGTCTCAAAAGATTCATACCAGTGGGACCATGGAATCGCCATGGTCTCATGGATTCACCAGGCAGAGCGAGGAATGGCTGTAGAGGTGTAGCTAAAGTCTCCATCCTCGTCACCAATGTTATGTCTGAAGAATGAGCACACATGACCATGTGCTGAGGTTAACTTTATTTAGCATAGAGCAACCATGTCACCTACAGAACAGTGTCGCAGGACCAATCTCCCAAACCTCAACACCGACGTGCTGATGTCACTTGCGTGTGCGTACGATGCAACACGTCACATACACCACATCCCTCTCAAATAAACCAGTAAACAAAATAAAATGAGTAAATGTAGTGTGACAAGATGCAACATGCAGACATGAATGGGTTTGAAACTTCAGGAAAAGAGGATGATGCCTTTGCAAACTTTCATTAACTTTCATTAACAATGGCACGGAAGTTGCTCTGGCCATCATTTAGAATAGAATAAAACTTTGTCATTGTCACATGAACAATGAAGTTTAAAATGCCAACCAGTCAAAGCATCATCCGTAAATATGTAGGCTCAATATAAAAAATGTGTAAAAACAAGCATAAGCATACAAACATACACACATAGTCCACACAGTTCCTCCTTTCCTCCACGGGAGATGAAGGAAAGGAGACGATCCTTCCCACCCACCGCCGGCCCCCGCCACAGAGCGAGCCTGCTCCTGGTGCCTCTGCCTGGGGGCTGATGGGTGGCTGTCAGGGAGCTTGCTGGGCTGGAAGGGCCACAGCCGAGGCAGATGTGGACGTATCTCCTGTCTCTGTGGGCAGTTACAGTGGAAAGTAAAATGCTGCACACTCCTTGTTCCTTCATTTATTCTAAAATTAAACACATTAATGCCTAATAAGTCTGATTAAAAGACAAAATCCACAGGTACACACGGCAGAATACTGCAGTACAGACTACCATCACTAACAGGTACACACGGCAGAATACTGCAGTACAGACTACTATCACTAACAGGTACACACACCATGTAATCTACTTTTCAGTCTCTGTGAAGCCTCTCTAAGGACTTCTTTGTTGTCCACTAAAGATTTGAGCAGGCGTTTGCAAACAGCCTGGTGTTTGGTCGATCTGGAGACTCCTTCTGGATCGGTCTTCGTGAACAGGGTGGTCGGGGGTCATTCCACTGGCTCAGCGGAGATGAGGTGTCCTACACCAACTGGAACAGAGACCAGCCAGGTATGTGGGAGGTGCCATTCCAGGAAAGTCTTTGTTTGTAGTGAAATCTGTCGATAGGAAGTGGACAGACGAGCTCTCAAAGAACCTTCAAAATGTTTGTCTCAATCCCTCACAGCACACACACACATCAGCCCAACGTCAGCAAGTTTACATCGGGAATACGGCAAGACATAGGCTCAATGTCAGCATAACGCCAGCTTTTGCAACTTTTTCTCATAATGTTGCAAAAAAAAATTCTCCTGAATTTACATTTTTTCCTCATATTTGCTACTTTATCTAAAAAAAAAAATTAAAAAATTGTGACTTCTCATTAATTTGCAATTATTTTCTGTTAATTTTTTTTTTTTATCTTTTTTTCTTATAAATCTGCAACTTTTTTCTCGTAATTTTGCAACACTCATCTGGATGCTGGGTAAATTTTCATTCTGTGTATTTAAATTGTAATTTTTAAATTAGCATCTTTTATCACATCTTTGCACTGTATTTCTTGCAGATTTGTACCTACTTTACATTTATACATTTGTACCTCATGATAAGTAGGTGAATCCCCCGTCCTCCTTGTTAAAACACAACCAATCACCTGCTATGTGTATCTGACGTGATAAAGTGGCAACCCGTGTGTGTTCCAGACACAGAGCAGGAGTCAGAGGACACGTGGTCAAAAACAAAAACAAAAAAAACACATGTGAGCTCATCATCTGGCATCAGACTCACTGATGGATCCAAACATCTGAACCATCTAAACTTTGTGATTTAACACTTTAGCTGACGGACAGCTTTCTCTTCATCCGACTGAGATTCTAGCAGTCACACATTTGTTAAAATGCACAGTGTGTGACGTGGCTCATTTAGTTCAGTTTTTTTTAATTTATTTAATTTATTTATTTTAATGTGTGCAGACTGTACCGAGAGTCAGAGATTAACCCTTTCATCTATCATAGCTTCAGTCAGGATTTTTTTTCCCATAATTTTAATTCTTCTTTACGATGGAAAAACAAAGACCTGAGGAACTTCATTAAAGATCAGATCACCCCGCACATTCGTCTCCACCCACTCCACCCTGCCTGCATGCTCCTCTTCACCTCTCTTGTAGAGCATCCATTGCTTGGGATGGTTGACCCCAGGTATTTAAACTAGGGATGAGCCGATCCGATCTGCTGTATCTGTATTGGGTTCAATCCAGGCAAAATGGCTGGATTGCATTGGTAAGGAATAAAAGTAATTTACCAATCTAGTGAGGCTGCATTGGTGGTAGTGGTTAGCATCGCTGCCTTCCAAGCAGCTGACCCGGGTTCAATTCCAGGCCAACAAAATGGTTCTTTTCTGGAATTTCCCCATTGTGAGACTAATAAAGGCTTATCTTATCTTAATATTAAAATGAAGGTGCAATCATGTTCTCAGCCACACTGTATGCAGCTTCTGTAAACAGAAGCAACGACTGTTACTGGAGCATTATGTATTTTTATGCATTTTAAACCAAATAAACCAACTACCAGCAACAGCCTGTCTGTGGGACTCACCTTGGTATGTTGCTGTGTGGTACTAGCGTCTACAATTTTAACACCAGCAACTTGATAAAACACTTGCAAACGTATCACGGTAAAGGAGCATGCTGAATTCTATCAAGAACCGTGCAGAAGGAAGTGTGTCATGCATCAGCAGCTGCTGCTTTTCCAGCTCAGAGGCTGGGAGACACTAAAAGTGAAACTAAAACAACAAAACTGAAAGTACACCAGATGGGAGCTGGAAATCAACAAGAACGAAGACATAACATGGGTTTTTCTTTGGGGGGATAGTTACAGCTGATGAGAGGTAGGTGACAGAAACAAATAGCAAATCATAACGGTGAACTGGAAGCAGAACTAGAACAAGACCACAGGAAATGGAACAGGAATGACTTCAAAATAAGAGCAAACCTAAAATCTAAGAATTGACAGAGAATAATATCAGAAACACTAAACTACAAAAGCACTCGGAGAGCACAGACCTCCGCCAAGCGCCACACTTCCCCCCATACAGTGTTTGTGTGTACATTTTCAGATTCCTTGACCATGAAAACATATGACTAGCAATTGGATTCACAATGATAGGATTAGTGGTTCAGTAGTTATTGACGAAAATGGCATTTTCCGTAATGGCGGTTTAGCGCCACAGTTCCCCCCATACAGTGTTTGTGTGTACGTTTTCAGATTCCTTGACCATGAAAACATATGACAAGCAATTGGATTGACAATGATAGGATTAGTGCTTTAGTAGTTATTCACAAAAATGGCATTTTGCATAATGGCGGTTTTCTTGTGGACGGTGATCCAGATCACCACCAAAATCTAATCCTCTGTAGGATACCCCATTTCTGACAATCTGTGAAAATTTCATGAAAATCCGTCCATAACTTTTTGAGTTATCTTGCTAACAAACAAACAAACAAACAAACAGACAGACAGACAAACCAACGCCGATGATCACATAACCTCCTTGGCGGAGGTAATAAACCGAGGACCAGGAGAATACTGATGATAATGATGATAATAATAATGGATGACAAGGATACATCTTTAAGAAGAATTACTTTAGAGCATACAGAGCCTCCCCTCTTCCCCACCTGGATCTCTCTGATCACATCACCATCTTGTTAAGGCTGGTATACAAACCCAGATTGGAAGCCATCAGACCAACAAAAAAGCAGGTACGTGTGTGGCCAGAGGGGGTCTCTGATGCTCTGAAAGACTGCTTCAGCACAACAGACTGGGACACTTTCAAGCATGCAGCCACTCACAATGGATACACAGACCTGGAAGAGTACACTGAGGTTGTTGTAGCATACATAGCTAAATGCATTGATGGTGTCACTCACTGCAAAACCTTCACTGTTCGTGCTAACCAAAAGCCATGTATGACACCAGAGGTCCAAAGGCTCCTGAGGGCTCGGGACGCAGCCTTCAGGGCCGGTGACACTGCCTGTCCCATGGCATCAAGAAGCCAAAACGTCAGTACAGCAATAAAATATCCGGACACTTCAGCAACATCAGAGATGCACCTTCCCTCTGGTGTGACATACAGACCCTCACCAACTACAAACCTCCACCTCAGACCAGGACGAGTGACATCACATTGCTTAACAACTTAAATGACTTCTTTGGCTGCTTTGAAACACAAAACAGCACATCAGCACAGAAGACCACTCCTCCCCCAGACAAGAAGGCCATAAGTCTGGATCCGGCTAGTGTGAAGAGGACTGTTTCCAGAATCACCCCACACAAGGCAGCTGGACCAGACAACATATCGGGTCATGTCCTGAAGGACTGTGCAGAGGAGCTCAAGAATGTCCTGGCAGACATCTTCAACATCTCCCTTACTCAAGCTGTTGTCCCCACATGTTTCAAAACTGCTACCATAATACCAGTCCCAAAGAAGCCCGTCCCATCCAGCTACACCGATTACCGACCTGTAGCACTGACCTCCACCATAATGAAGTGCTTCAAGCGGCTGGTCATGCAGAACATCAAGTCCATCCTCCCTCCCTCCCGCGACCCATCTCAGTTTGCATACAGGTCAAACAGATCCACAGAGGATGTCATCGCTGCTGCTCTCCATCCAGCCCTCACCCACCTGGACTCAAAGAACTCCGATGTGCGAATGCTATTCCTGGACTTCAGTTCAGCATTCAACACAATCATCCCCCAGAACATAATACAAAAATCTCAGACACTTGGGACTCAAAACCTCTCTGTAACTGGGTGCTGGACTTTCTCACAGAGAGGCCAGTTTGCAGATGACATGACGGTGGTGGGCCTCATCACCAACAATGAGGAGGCCAACTACAGAATTGAGTTGACCCAACTGGTCCAGGGATGTAAAGACAATAACATCTTCCTGAACATGGGAAAAACCAAGGAGATTGTGGTCAGCTTCAGGAGGGGACAGGAGTGGTATGGAAGCTGTACCACCTCCTGCTGGAAGATACTACAACGCACAGTAAAAGCAACCAGCAAGATCGGTGCCCTTCATCTTCCCCTCTCGGATATCTACCTCACCCGTATCACCCACAGAGCCATCAACATTGCGGGTGACACCTCCCACCCCTCTCACTCCCTCTTCAGCCCCCTGCCCTTGGGGAGAAGGTACCGGAGCCTCCAGGCCCGCTCCACAAGACTGCTAGACAGCTTTGTTCATCAAGCCATCAGGACCCTGAACTCTGTCCAACCCCCAGCCCTGGACCGTAACACACTCACCCATACAACAACTACCTTAGCTGTTTGCACAGAAAGACTTGGCACACCAACAGTAATTCATCTGCTGCTGTACGTCTCTGCACCCTATTGCCACCATTTGCACAAATGCCATACCTGCTGCTGTCTGTTGTTGAAATATTGATCATGTGCAGTCCTGTCACCGTTTGCAAACTTGCAACTACAAGTATTACTGCTCTACCTTTTCTGTATATAGGATTGCTGGGTTTTATCGTTTTTCTTTATTTGCACTATGGGATGTCTGGGTTTTATCTTTTACCATTATATGCACTAGGGGTAGCATTACTGTACATAGACTGCTGTTGTTTTTCCAGGCTTATTCCTTTTTTATATTGCCCATGTTACGGGTCCCGGGGAGGTGACCGCAATAACAAAAAGAAATAAGTCTGGAAAATAAAGAAAGAGTCTTAGAAAGACAGAACACAGGACCACTCGTGTCTTTCTCCAGATAGCACTCTTATTTCCTTTTCATTTTCATTTACAGGCAGCATCACATTTTGTGCTTTACATGTCATTTTCTTTTACATATTGTAAATAATGTTTTTTTTCCCTCAGTCACACAGTGCATGAACTACACTACATCTGACATCTCAAATTTACATACTTTCCAAATCACAATTTACTTATACAGGACTTTCAATTACTAGTCTGACTCCCATTAATTAGGACAAAACATAGGATTTAACTATAACCTTAGATTAGTTTAGACATTGTACTTAGATTAGCTGACCTGGACTTAACAAATTATTTTACAAACTCGACACTAGGCAAATATACACAGGACAAACTCTGACTATTAATTAGCATCAGGAGACTTTTACATTCACACGGAGCAAAATATACTTGTATAAAGTAAGACATTTTACGCGAGCTAACAGTCTTTCCCAAAGTTAAGCTAGACTGGCACGAAACCGCTACCGCGATATGGCTCGCCTTTGATTTCCGGCGCTGGACGCAGCTTAAACTTGTACAAAAACGTATCAAAACCACACACCAACATCACAGTATTACTCATCGCGAAACACAGCAGTAACACGGAGCTTAAGGCTCTTATTTATGGCATTTTTAACCAAATACTGACCTGGAAAATAAAGAAAGAGTCTTAGAAAGACAGAACACAGGACCACTCGTGTCTTTCTCCAGATAGCACTAAAGGGGGGCCAGAAGCGCACCCTCATTGTTTACCTGGGGAGGGACGACCGCAGTGCCAAAGGTTCCGCTGCTTACTCTTAAATATTTATACAGGGCTACATATCAAATGTTAATATTGCTGATCGTCCACAATCTCAAAATATATTTAAATGCTCTTAAAATAAAAATAAAATGACAGTCTCTCTGAATTATTTCCAAATGTGGTGCACGATTTGGGTGTACCACACCCACACCACTGAAGAGGGAGAAACGCCATTTCAATTCTCCTGTATATCCTGTACATGTAGTAGTATTGGAAAATAAAATCTTTGACTTTTTGAATCTTGAATCTTTGTTCCTTTATTTTCAGATCTACAGCATTTTTTTTACCTCATGCATAAAGTGGCACTTTGAATTTCATCTGAATGTTTACTTATACTCAGCTTTAAAGTTTTGCATAAACTTGCACTTAAAACTTCAGAATGCATGTTTACATGTTTACATCCGGCCCCGTGAGGAGAGGCAGCCATAACAGCAGCAGCTCTATCGTGTCTTTGTGTCTTTATTAGCTTATTCTTGTATGTAGTGTGTTTCTTTTCATCAAGGCTCGGTAGGAAGACTCAGATTAACGACTGGATCAAGTTTTTCCATTTTACTCCTGGTCTCTTATTTTTCTTCCTCGGGGCAATTGAGAACAATAGAGGTGGGGATGAACACATTGTTTACATACGCAACCAGCTGATTCCACTGAGGAGACCAGCGCTGCTGCCTGGAGGCAAGCCCCTGATCCCGGATGAGCTCAAGAAGAGATGCCTTGGGTGAAGGGCTGGAACCAAGGTGAGAAGGAGGAAGCATTAGCCAGCGGCACTGATGTTAACCTCATGTTACCTGTTCATCACAGGTAACATGAGGTCGCTGGGATACAAGGGGGATGAGCTCACAGTGCTGGTCAGGATGTAAAGTGAATATCCTGAGTGTAGTATCATGTGTTTTACAGAAACTTGGTTAAATTCACAGATCCTGGACAACAACGTAGAGGTACCTGGATTTAAGACTATCCGGTGAGACAGTGATGCTATAAGTAGTGGGAAAAGGAGGGGAGGAGGATTGGCACTTCTTATGAATCAAAGGTGGTGTAATCCTGGACACATTTATGTGAAGGAACGATGCTGCAGCCTGGACATTGAACTGCTGGCTGTGAGTATGCGACCTTATTATATGCCACAAGAGTTCATGTGCCATTGTGATTACCGTTTATGTCCCTCCGTCAGCTGATGCAGCAGTGGCCTGTGACTTCATCAGCTCCACTACTGCCACTTTACTGGAGAAGCACCCTGACACATTTATGGCCATCACAGGTGATTTTAACCATGTCTCACTGGGCAAAACACTACCAAACTTCCAACAGAGTGTTGACTGTCCCACCAGAGAATATAAAACACTGGATCTACCGTATACCAATGCAAGAGATGCATACAGCCCCACCCCCCACCCCCAGCAGATCAGATCACAACCTGGTCCTGTTATCACCCAAGTATGTTCCCCTTGTGCAAAGGCAGCCTGCTTACACACGGACTGTGAGGAGGTGGACACATAAGGCTGATGATGCACTACAGGACTGCTTTGAGACAACAGACTGAACCACATGGGGTGGACATAGACAATATGACCAACTGGATCACAGAATACATCAGATTCTGTGAAAACACAACCATGCCAGCTCAGACCATGAGCTGTTTCCTCAACAACAAACCATGGATCACCAGTGACCTGAAAGCTCTTCTTAACAACAAGAAGAGGGCTTTTGGGTCTGAAGACAGGGAGGAACTGAGGAGAGCGCAGCGTGAACTAAGAAAAATGCTGAGGATGTGTAAAAACAATTACAGGAAGAAGTTGGAAGATAAATTCCAGCAGAAAAATGTGAGGGATGTGTGGAGTGGAATGAAACATCATTGGGTGTAAGGGGAGGGACAGACAGACATCAGGGAGCCTTGAGAGAGCTGATGAGCTGAATCTGTTTTTTAATAGGTTCAACTCACCATCTGCCACCCCCACAACACAGCCAGACCCCCACACACCCCTCATCCTCACCCTCCTGTGCAGCAGCCCCCCCCCCGAGGACAGAGGCACCAATGTTGGTGTTGGTGCACTGTACAGGCCAAGTTAAGAAACAGCTGGAAGATTCCGTCAGTGGAAGGCCGCGGGGCATGAAGACATCGCCACCAGGATCCTGAGGACCTGTGCCAACTAGCTATTTCCTATACTGAAACACCTGTACAACCTGAGCCTGAGTGTGAAGAGAGTAACTGGTGCTGTGGAAGACGTCCTTCCTGGTTCCTGTCCCCAAGAAGTCGTCTCCATCGGACCTGAATGACTGTTGACCAGTTGCCCTCACATCTCATGTGATGAAGGTCCTGGAGAGACTTGTCTTAATCCACCTGAGGCCGCAGGTGAAGACGTGGCTGAACCCTCTGCAGTTTGCATATCAGCCCCATTTAGGAGTTGAGGACATTGTCATCTACCTGCTGCAACGAGCCCATTTGCACCTGGATGAAGGAGGGGATACTGTGAGAATCACGTTCTTCGATTCCTCCAGTGCCTTTAACACCATCCAGCCACTGCTGCTGGGTGAGAAGCTGCGGGTGAGGGGGTCAACAGTTCTGTGACCTCCTGGATTACTGACTACCTGACAGGCAGGCCACAGTTTATCCAGTTGGGCAGTATCTTCTCTGACATGGTGGTTAGTGATATGGGAGCTCCACAGGGGACTGCGCTCTCTCCTTTTCTCTTCACCTTATACACCACTGACTGTCAGTACAACACCGAGTCATGCCACCTGCAGAAATTCTGACAACTCAGCTGTTGTTGGGAGTATAGGAGGGGGAGGGGGGGTACAGGGCACTGGTAGACAGATTTGTGGAGTGGACACAGCAGAATCACTTGAGGCTGAACATCAGCAAGACCAGAGAGATGTCGATTGACTTCAAGAAAAAGAGGACGCCTTCACAGCCATTGCAGATTAGAGGGGAGTATGTGGAGGTAGTTGAGGACTACAAATACCTGGGTGTCATGATCAACAGTGGACTGGAAATCCAACACTGATGCTGCGTACAAGAAGGGGATTAGCATGTTATGAATGTAAAACCTGGTGATGAATGAGGCAAGATGAGGTAGCATCAAACACAGCTTTATTGATGATTACAACACAACAGTATACAGCAAGCACCAGTGGGATCATCCGGCATAAGAGGCCATAACATGGTGGCTTGCCCTGCTATGTAGGGCAGTGCGGTGATATGACAGGAAGTCCACGTCATCACACTGCACTCCACAATAAAGTGCCACAAACACACATACCACATCTCCCCCCCCCCGCCTTAGAAAGTCCAAAAGCACACATACAATTGAAACCCACCCCACCCCACCCCGAATCATGCTCTAAAATAACAAAAATTAATGTACTCAACTGGCCTAACACTCACACAAAACAACCTAAAATAGGGCTGGTGGGTGGAGTGCCACACAGCCCACACGGCATGGTGGATTATTCTGCCACCAGATAAACTAAAAAGTTCTTTAAACTAAAATCACTGCCGTGCTCCTAAACTAAAACAACAATACACACCCCATAACATAACATGCACATAAACACACAGGAACTATAAATAAAGTGCTACCACACAGTCACTTAGATGGGAAAGATGGAGCCAGCGTTGGGGGGCCCAGGGCAGCCCCTCAACAGGCATGCCCATGGAGGCAGCAGGCCCTCAGAGCGATTGCTGATCTTCTGGACAACAGAGCCGCATCCCACACCACCATCACCGACTCCCGTCCAGCCTCGCCACCTGGAGCGTCCCCCTGGACACGCCTTAGCTGGTTGGCATGCCTCATCGAGCTGTCAGACAACCAGAAGCACGTCACTCCCAACTTCGTCACTATCCGCAGACGTGCTTGATGTTTTGCTGGCTATCATCTGGTCCATCTTCGCCCTGGTCGTTCATCACCCCGAACCAAGTCCATAAACCGAAGTGGAATCTTACTCTGCCTGATGAGCTGCTGCTGAGTTTGCGGCAACTCCATGCTCGTCGGTCTGGCCCCATCCTCTTCTACAAACGTTGTAGTGTTCACGGTTGTAACTGCAGACTCCCCACCCAACTGCAGCCAAGTACCAGAGGCATCTGGGGCTAGCATGGTGTCACTCATCGGCATGGGTACCAACACTGAGCGAGAACTGGCCAACTGGAAGGTGAGGGTGTCCATTAGCTCTTCGTACCATTCGCTCCCAGTGTCTGTCGGGGGTGAGAGGGGCGATTTCTCCTGTGGGTTCCCCAGGTAAGACAAACGGCACACCCTGGCGTAGTGATTCAAGTGTCCACATCTACTACAACATTTTTCTCTTGCCGGACATTCTTTCGCTTTATGGCGGTGTGTTGCAGACCCACAACCCCTGCAACGGGAGTTTCCTGGGGCAGACCTTCGGCTGGCAGCATTGATTTCCCAATAGTCTTCGTCCAAGCTATCCTCGCTATTAGGGTCCACAGTATTAGCTGAGGTGGCTTCTGTGGCTGGTGCCAATTTAGCTCCACAGGTAGCTTATCAACGGTTTCCAACCAGAGAGCTAGCTCAACTGCTTTAGCTAATGTCAAGTCATTAGGCACCATTAATAGCCTAGCACACAGCTCAGCATTGCACGTATGCTCTGCTAGTTGTTTGAATATCATCTCGCCTTAAAGTGGTCCAGAACAACACTAGCTAGCTGCTTCAAGTCAATGACATACTGATGGATAGGCTTGCCTACTTGCTGGCGTCTCCGGCGAAAGCAAATTCTCCAAACAGTCACACTGTATGGGGTGGAGAAACGTTTAGCTAGCAGCTCCACGACGTCCTCGAATGAGTCCGACGCGCCGAGCGTCTGTAGAACCTTCCGGCCTTCAACACCCAGGTTGTGGATGAGAAGAGCCCATGCCCTCACCTTATCAAGCTTTCTGAGGTCCAGCACCGCAATGTATGTTTGATAGACCTCCAACCAATGCGGCCATGGAACCAACCGGCGGTTCGCAGGGGAGCTCAAGGAAAGCACGGAGCGATGTTATGCGTACCTCCATGAGTTAATCCTCAGTCGTCAAATGTTATGAAAGTAAAACCTGGTGATGAATGAGGCAAGATGAGGTAGCATCAAACACAGCTTTATTGATGGTTAGAACACAACCGTATACAGCAAGCACCAGCAGGATCATCCAGCATAAGAGGCCATAACATGGTGGCTCGCCCCACTATATAGGGCAGTGCAGTGACGTGACAGGAAGTCCACGTCATCACACTGCACTTCACAATAAAGTGCCACAAATACACATACCACAGAGCAGACTCTATTTTCTGAGGAAGCTGAGCTTGTTCAATGTGTGCAACAGGATGCTGAAGCTTTTCCTCCAGGCCGTTGTTGCCAGCTCCATCTTCTTTGCTGCTGTCTGTTGGGGTAGCAGCATCAGAGCCAGTGACACCAACAGACTTGACAAGATTATCAAGAGGGCTGGCTTTGTGATTGGTCTCAGGCTGGAGATCTTTGAGATTGTGGTGGACAGGAGGACACTGAACAAACTGTTATCCATCATGGACAATCCTGATCATCCCCTCCACCACACACTGGACAGACAGTGGAGCACCTTCTCCAGCAGACTGCTACAGCTTCACTGCCGAATGGTTAGGTACAGGAAATCTTTCCTGCCGCATGCCATTTCACTGTACAATAACTCACTCTGATGTTGAATTCTGGTCATAACTATGCTGCCATACTGCACCTTACAGTCTAACTGGTGCCTCACATTTCACCCTGCACCTGATAGTCCATCATTGTGCAGTGGGATGATTCATGTATCTATATGGGTCAGCATCTATTCATCTACAATGTATATAAGTTATTTAGGCAGTTTTACTTTCCATGGGTAATCCCTTTTTCTATTATGCTGTGTGTGTCTGTCGATTTGGTTGTCTGTGATCCTGCTGTTACACTGGAATTTCACAGTTTGGGATCAATAAAGTACATCTGTCTGTCTGTCTATTCCTGACCAGTGAAATGCTGCCAGTGTTACAACGTTTAAAATAAAAAAGCGTTGCTGCATTTAGTCAAATTTGTAATTGTTTTTGTATACTTTATTGATCGGGCATCCACCTGAATGGATGAGGCAGCCACGGTGCGGCACCAGTCCCTTCACCATTCACACACACATTCACACCTAGGGCCACTTTAGAGTCTCCAGTTGACCTAACCTGCATGTCTTTGGCCTGTGGGAGGAAACCTGAGTACCCGGGGTAAACCCACACAGACACTGGGAGAGCATGCAAACTCCACACAGAAGGCTCACTGATGGTCAAGAGGTGGGATCGAACCCACGATGGTCAGGGGTGGAATTGAGTCCATGACCTTCTTACTCTGCTGCCACAGTGCTAACCACTGCACCACTGAGCTGCCCCAAATATATTCTTTGACTTTTAGATTTATGTTTTTATCTGTGCAAAATGCAACCAGTCATTACCAAAGTATGTTCTGTACTTTTGTTGATTTAAATAAGAGAGATGGTATTGGGTTTGGATCACAGTATCGGTATCAGACTTGAAAAAGTGGTATCGGCTCATCCCTAATTTAAACTCTACCTTCACTACCTCTACTCCTTGCTGCTGCCACCTCCTTCCTCTCATTACTGAGACTTTTATTTCTAGCAATTCATTACCACTGACACGAGCATCATCCTCACTTGGTTCAGTTGCTGTAATACATATGTACTTAACCAAATGACCCAAAATCATCCCCATTGAAAATTTTTAAATTAACAACTTTTTGTCGTCAATTTGCAACTTTGTTGGTGTTCCAAGGTTGTCATAGCCAGGAGCGGCACTGGGGTTAAGCTCCCAGTGCTTATAAAATACTCCTTATGGCGTGCGTCTCGAAAAGCCTCTGACAACTAAGTCCAACTCCTAGCCTGCCCGTGTGGTTTAGTCTCTAAGCCCGGCGGAACTGCTTTTACCAATAGGAGAAGGGGCGAGGGCGGATCTCTGGCGCCTTAAAACCAGATGCTTCGGGTAGATGGTGGCTCGTCAACCTGGGAAGGTAGCCCATCTAGGGGAAGGTAAACCCTGATTTCAAACCTCTGCTGCCTTGCGGCACACCCGGTCATGGGAAAGGCTTCGGGAGTCAACCCTGAGGAAAAATCCGGAGTCAGAGTCCCTAAAGCAGTTCTCTGTTGTGCTCAACGTCGTTCTGGCAGCTCCTGTGACGGCGCTGGTGCCAAACTGTAGCAGCCCTGCTGTTCCTTTGGATTCATCAGTGATGTGAAGAGGGGGGACATGCTGCATGGGCAACATCTTGTCCTCCATATCTTCCTGCCCAGGCTTGAATCCTACCAACGCCCAACGCTGGAAGGTAGAACACCGGATCACTGGAGAGGACACTCCAGCTTCGCCTTTGGCGTAGACAAAACACAGGGAATGACAGTTACCGGTTATAAGCCACCACTCAATTGGCGTAGAGCGCGGCACCAGGGGTTGTTCCCAATGGTGGGAGGGGTCATCGGATCTCACTGGACAGCTACCGCCCGCCTCAAGCTGAGCAGCCCCCAGCCAATAAGGTGTTGTGCCGCCACAGCCTGCTTTCCTCATTGGGTGCATGGGGATGAGGAGAAGTCTGAACGGCAGGCTGAGAACTTTTGCACCAGGCAAGACAAAAAAACAAAAGAGACCAACTCTAAAGCTGGGAACTTGGAACGTCCGCACTATGATGACAGGACTCGCTGCTAACCTCAAGGACATCAACGACACCAGGAAGACTGCCATCATCAATAATGAGCTGAAGAGACTGGAAGTGGATATCGCCACTCTCCAGGAAACACGGTTGGCTGACGCAGGCACACTGAGAGAGAAGGACTACACGTTCTACTGGCAGGGAAAGGGCAGTGACGAACACAGGAACACGGAGTGGGCTTCGCAGTGAAGAACACCTTGCTGAAGATGGTGGAACCGGGCAGCAATGGCTCTGCACGACTCCTCACCCTCCGCCTCAACACCACTCAAGGCCCGGTCACCCTCGTCAGTGTATATGCCCCAACACTGACAGCCACACCAGAGGCAAAAGACGAGTTCTACGAGAATCTCGCAACAACTGTCAGGATCATCCCCAACTCTGAACAACTCATTCTCCTTGGAGACTTCTATGCCAGAGTGGGTGCTGACCACGACTCCTGGCCCTCCTGTCTTGGACCATTTGGCGTGGGCAGAATGAACGACAACGGACAGCGGCTGCTCGAGTTCTGCACTTATCACGATCTGTGCATCACATACTCGTTCTTCAAGACCAAGCCCCAACATAAGGTTTCCTGGTGACATCCGCGCTCAAAGCACTGGCACCAGCTGGACTTGATCCTGACCAGGCGCACCTCACTGAAGAACGTGCTAATCACCCGTTCGTTCCAGAGTGCAGATTGCGACACAGACCATTCATTGGTGTGTTGCAAGGTCAAGCTGCAGCTGAAAAAATTCCATCATGCTAGACAGCCTGGAAAGGCACGGATTGACACCAGCAAGATGGCCCAACCAGAACTTGTTGAGCCTTTGAGAAGGAACTTGGTGTACCACAAGAAGGAGAATCTGCAAAGCAGAAGTGGGAAGAGCTGCAAAACACCATCCACCGCACAGCCTTGGCTACCTTTGGGAGGAAGACCTCGAAGTCACAGGACTGGTTTGATGCCAAGTTGACCGAGATGACCCCCGTCATTGAAGCCAAGCGCTCAGCTCTTGCGGAGTACAAGAAGTACCCAAACGAGAAGAATCTCCAGATTCTCAGGGCTGTGAGAAGCAAAGTTCAGCAGACTGCTCGGCGCTGTGCCAACGAGTACTGGACTCAGCTCAGCCAAGACATTCAAACCGCTGCCATAACAGCGAACATCCGTGGTATGTACGATGGCATCAAGAAAGCACTTGGTCCGGCTCAGAGCAAGACGGCCCCCCTCAAATCCTCCACTGGGGAGATGATCACAGAAAAGAACAAGCAGATGGAGAGATGGGTGGAGCACTACTCCAACCTCTACTCCAGACAGAACACCGTGACACCGTCAGCCCTTGATGCCATCGATTGCCTGCCATCCATGGACGAACTTGACACCGAGCCAACCATCGACGAATTCAGCAAGGCCATTGATAGCTTGGCCGCTGGCAAGGCACCCGGCAACGACGGCATACCCCCCGACCTGATCAAGCACTGCAAGACCGCCCTACTGCTGCCATTGCATGACGTCCTCTGCCAGTGTTGGAAGGAAGGTGCCGTACCACAGGACATGAGGGACGCCAAGATCATCACCCTCTACAAAAACAAAGGGGAGAGAAGCGACTGCAACAACTACAGGGGCATCTCCCTCCTCAGCGTTGTTGGCAAAGTCTATGCACGAGTTGTTCTCGTTCATCTACAGAAGCTTGCCGAACGCGTCTACCCCGAGTCTCAGTGTGGCTTCCGTGCTGAGCAATCGACGGTAGACATGATATTTTCCATCCGCCAACTCCAGGAGAAATGCAGAGAACAGAACATGCCCCTGTATGTCGCCTTCATCGACCTCACCAAAGCGTTCGATCTGGTAAGCAGAGAGGGCCTTTTCAAGATCCTGCCAAAGATAGGATGCCCACCAAAGTTGCAAAGCCTCATCGAATCGTTTCACACCAACAGCACGACGGCAACGTCTCAGAGCCATTCAACATACGCAGCGGAGTGAAACAGGGCTGTGTACTTGCGCCAACCCTCTTTGGGATTTTCTTTGCTATGCTCCTGAGGCATGCTTTCAGCACAGCAACAGAGGGAATCTACCTGCATACAAGATGCGGCAGGCTTTTCAACCTCGCCCGCCTGAAAGCCAGAACCAAAGTACCCGAGGCTCTAATCAGAGACATGCTGTTCACAGACGACGCTGCAGTCGCAACCCACACACAGCAGGAGCTTCAGACCCTGATGGACCGCTTCTCCCAGGCATGCAAGGACTTCGGGCTTACCATCAGCCTGAAGAAGACTAACGTCTTGGCGCAAGGCACAGAAGCACCACCAACCATCACCATCGACGACTACGAGTTGGAGGTCGTGAATCAGTTCACGTACCTGGGGTCCACGATCAGCAACAACCTCTCCCTTGATACAGAGATCGACAAGAGGATTGGAAAATCAGCCTCCACACTCGCTCGCCTCACCACACGAGTGTGGGAGAATCCCAAACTCTCTGTCAAGATGAAGATGGCAGTGTACAATGCCTGCGTCATCAGCACACTGCTCTATGGGAGTGAGATGTGGACAACATACACCCGGCAGGAAAAGAGACTGAACTCCTTCCACTTGCGCTGCATTCTCCGCATCCTGGACATATCCTGGCAGGACAAAGTGCCCAACACAGAAGTTCTGTCCCGCGCCAGCCTTCCCTCCATGTTCACTCTACTTAGGCAGCGCAGGCTCCGCTGGCTAGGCCACGTTCACCGTATGGAGGATGGCAGAATCCCCAAAGACGTCCTCTACGGAGAACTGGCGACTGGCAGGAGAGACGTTGGCCACCCACAGCTGTGCTTTAGAGACGTCTGCAAGTGAGACATGAAGGCCCTGGAGATCAACACAGAGCGCTGGGAGGACCTTGCAACGGACCGCTCCAAATGGAGAGGCACCCTGACCAGACAGCTCAAGGCGGGTGAAGAGAGACTGATTGCTGCAGCAGATGAAAAAAAAAAGACCCGCAGGAAGAACCGCCACAGCTCCAGCAGCACGGAGACCACCCACAAGTGCGACCTGTGTGACAGGGACTGCCATTCGCGCATCGGCCTGTTCAGCCACAGGCGGTGCTGTTCCAGCAGAGTAGACGTTTAGGATTCTCTTCCATGGTCATCATAGACCAACGGAGGCTGACGACGGTCTTGTAACTTTGTGACCTTTTTGCAAAATTGCAGCTTTTTCCACATACATTTGCAAATTTTTTCTCGCAAAATAGCAACTCAGGAGGTAGAGCAGGTCGTCTGATAACCGAAAGGTTGGCGGTTCCAATCCCACTCCCCCCACCCTGCCATTGTGTCCCTGGTCGAGACACTTTACCCACCTTGCCTCCAGTGTGTTCACGACTCTGGTATGTCAATGTGTATAAATGTTTGGTAGAGGTCGGAGAGGCCGTTGATGCAGATTAGCAGCCACGTTTCTGTCAGTCTGGCCCAGGGCAGCTGTGGCTACAGAGGTAGCTTACTACTATGTCTGTTGAGTGAATGAATAATGGACTCATTTTAAAGTGTCTTTGGGTGTCATGAAAAGCACGATATAAATGCAGTCCATTATTATAAATTTGCAACTTCTCAAATTGAAAATTTCTCTTTAAAATTTGCAACTCTTCTTGTAAATAAGCAACTTTTCTCATAAATTAGCAACTTTTGTTGAAAATTGTAACTTCTCAGAACTCAGAACTCAGAAAAGGATTTATTGCCAAGTACATTAACAGTAAACAACTGATAACATACGAGGGATTTGACTTGACACTGAAAACGACATGCATTTCCAGTGACGCGGCAGCGTCGATAACGCGCCTGTCAGCAGACTAGGAACAGGAAGCATAGGGAAGAAAAGGATAAACACAATAGGAGACAGCAAAAAAGCATTGATTGTCAGAATACAGGTCATAAATGATCAATATTATGATTACAAGAAAAAAAGCCCTCAATGCACAATTAGCAGACAATAGAATGTATACAAGGACACAAAGAGAGCAGTGAATGAATGATCTTCTCATCAGTTTTTGAGTCAGTGTGAGTGTAGTGTTGAATGAGGGTGTTTATATCAGTTAAGAACAACAAAGTCTCTTCAGCAGGAGATGTTATGTCTAGCGTCTGGCGCTTTGTCCTAGTGCCAGGCAGCTGGCTGTCCATGAGAGTCAATGCAGCTCAAATGTTTTGAAAACAAAAACTGCAGATAATCTGGAGGACTTTGATTGTAAGGGCAGGTCAGATAAGTCGAATAGTTCTGTTTCCAGAGAAAAAAAAACCCCTTTATATTCTCTCACAGATTCAGTACTTTAATCCTTCATTGCTGGACGTTGAATTCTTCATGGACGGCTCTCAGCGTGATCATGATGTAATCCATTTTCCTAGACAGTTCTCCATTAGCCGCTGTCAGAGTCCTGCCCAATTGTTCAATTTGATGGTTAAGCCTCGCCTGGTCAGCATTTTGATAGGCTCCATCCATCTTCATCAATTTACGGTACACCAGAATAATCCCAGATCCAATCAGTAAGATTCCAATGACCATTGCTACGAAGATGTATAAATCTTCAACATCTTCGATAGAGAGATCACACAGGCACAAGAGTTTCCAATTACTTGTGTCCTTCAAATAGCCCGCGGCCGCTGTTCCTGCGGGACAAACTGCCTCCCCCGGGGCACTTTTCCTCGTTGAAAAAATAGTGTCAATTGCGTTCAAAGCCCAGCTTATTAAATCCATAATTTCGTTCAATAATCAGCAGTAGAGACACGCAGACAGACGATAGCAAGCTGGGATCCAGTCAGTTAGGGAAGGAGGGAGATAAAGAGCCAGAGCTGGAGAGAAAGAAAAAAGCGTCTGCTCTCTTTGGAAGGCGGAAGTGAATTATAAATGGGCAACTTTTCTCTTTTAAATTTGCAACTTTTTTCATAAATTTGCAACTTTTCTTATAAAATTGCAATTTTTTCTCATAAATTAGCAAATTTTTTCTTGAAAATTAGAACTTTTCATAAATTGACAACTTTTCTTTTAAATTTGCAACTTTTCTTGTAATTTTGTAACTTCTCATAAATTTGCAGCTTTCTTTTAAATTTGAAACTTCTTATAAATTTGTAACTTTTTTCATAAATTTGGAACTTCCATCCATCCAGCCATCCATCTTCTACTGCTTTTCCGGAAGTCCGGGTCGTGGAGGCAGCAGTTCAAGCAGAGAAGCCCAGACTTCCCTCTCCCCAGCCACCTGCTCCAGCTCTTCAAAGAGGATACCAAGGCGTTCCCAGACCAGCTGGGAGACAAAGTCTCTCCAGCGAGTCCTGGGTCTGCCCCGGGGTCTCCTCCCAGTGGGACGTGCCCGAAACACCTCAAGTGGGAGGGGTCCAGGAGGCATCCTGATCAGATGCCCATACCACCTCAACTGACTCCTTTCAATGTGGAGGAGCAGCGGTTCTACTCTGAGCCTCTCCTGGATGACTGAGCTCCTCACCCTATCTCTGAGGCTGAGTCCAGCAATCCTACGGAGAAAGCTCATTTCAGCCGCTTGTATCCGCAATCTCATTTTAGTCATTACCCAAAGCTCGTGACCATAGATGAGAGTAGGAATGTAGATTGACCAGTAAATTGATAGCTTTGCCTTAGAACTCAGCTCCCTCTTCACCACAACAGACCGGTACAACATCCGCATCACTGCATATGCTGCTCCGATCCGTTTGTCAATCTCTCGCTCCATTCTCCCCTCACTCATGAATAAGACCCCAAGATACTTAAACTCCTCCACTTGGGGCAGGAGCCTTTTTCTGGCTGAGGACCATGAACTCGAACTTGGAGGTGCTGATTCTCATCCCAGCCGCTTCACTCTCAGCGGCAATCCATCCTAGCAAGACCTGTAGGTCATTGCTGGATGAAGCCAACAGGACAACATCATGTGCAAACAACAGAGATGAGATCCTGTGGTCACCAAGCATGACACCCTCCATTCCCTGGCTGCGCCTAGAAATCCTGTCCATAAAAATTGTGAACAGGATCGGTGACAAAGGGCAGCCCAGGCGGAGTCCAACTCTCACTGGGAATGAGTCCGACCGAGTGTTGGCAATACAAACCAAACTCACAACGGTCATACAGAGACCGAATAGCTGGTAACAAGCCTGATACCCCATACTCCCGAAGCACCCCCCACAAAAAACCATGAGGGACGTGGTCAAATGCCTTCTCCAAGTCCACAAAACACATAAATTGGTTCAGCAAACTCCCACGAACCCTCGAGAATTCTCAAGAGGGTAAAGAGCTGGTCCGATGTGCCACGGCCAGGACGAAAACCACATTGCTCCTCCTGAATCCGATTTTCAACCAACGGCTGGACTGTCCTCTCCAGTACTTTGGCATAGACCTTCCCAGGGAGGCAGAGGAGTGTGATCTCTCTAAAGTTGGAGCACACCCTCTGGTTCCCTTTTTTGAATAGAGGAACCACCACCCCGTTTTGCCATGCCAAAGGCACTACCCCTGACCTCCATGCAATGTTGCAGAGGCATGTCAACCATGACAGCCCTACAACATCCAGGGCCTTGAGGTACTCAGGGTGAATCTCATCCACCCCTGAGGCCTGGCCACAAAAGAGATTTTTAACCACCTTGGCGACCTCAGCCCCTGTGATAGGCGAGTCGTCCCCCTCGTCCACAAGCCCTGCTTCCTCTGTGGAAGGCATTTCAGTGGGATTGAGGAGATCCTCGAAGTATTCCTTCCACTGCCAGACGATATCCCCAGTCGAAGTTAGCAGCGCCCCACCCGCACCATACACAGTGTGGACAGGGAGCTGCTTCCCCCTCCTGAGCCGCCGGACAGTTTGCCAGATTCTCTTCGAGGCCAACCAAAAGTCTTGTTCCATGGCCTCACCGAACTCCTCCCATACCAGAGTTTTTGCTTCAGCAACCACCCGAGCTTCACTCCGCTTGGCCTGCCGGTACACCTCAGCTGCTTCGGGAGTCCCACAAGCCAACCAAGCTCAATAGGACTCCTTCAGCTTAATGGCCCCCCTCACCACTGGTGTCCACCACTTGGTTCGGGGGTTGCCACCACGAGATGCCCCAACGACCTTGTGGCTGCAGCTCTGGGCCGCTGCTTCAACAATAGAGGTGGAGAACATGGCCCAGACTCCATGTCTCCAGACTCCCTCGGAATGTGGTTGAAGTTCTTCCGGAGGTGGGAGTTGAAGACCTCCCGGACAGCGGCCTCAGCCAGACGTTCCCAGCACACCCTCACTATACATTTGGGTCTACCAGGTCTGAATAGCATCCTCCCCTGCCATTGGATCCAACTCACCACCAGGTGGTGATCAGTTGACAGCTCTGCACCTCTCTTTACCCAGGTGTCCAAGACATACGGTCGCAGGTCTGATGACATGATAAAATCGATCATCGACCTAGGGTGTCCTGGTGCACATATGGACACCCTTATGCTTGAACATGGTGTTCGTTATGGACAAACTGTGGTTATTACAGAAGTCCAATAACTGAACACCACTTTGGTTCAGATCGGGCAGGCAGTTCCTCTCAGTCACCCCCTTCCAGGTTTCACTGTCGTTGCCCACGTGTGCATTGAAGTCCCCCAGCAGGACAATGGAGTCTCCAAGAGAAGCACCCTCCAGCACCCCAGTCAGAGACTCCAAAAAGGGTGGGTACTCTGAACCATCATTTGTGCCTATGCACCAAATGATGGTCAGGACCTGTTTCCCACCCCGAAGGCGCAGGGAAGCAACCCTTTCGTCCACTGGGGAAAACTCCAATATAGAGGCAGCAAGGTGGGGGGGATACAAGAATACTCACCCCTGCTTGTCGCCTCTCACCCAGGGCAACTCCACAGTAGGCCAAGTTCCAGCCCCTCTCCAGGAGACTAGTTCCAGAACCGGAGCTGTTTGTTGAGGTGAGGCCGACTATATCTAGCCGGTATCTCACAACCTCATGCACCAGCTCAGGCTCCTTCCCCACCAGAGAGGTGGCATTCCACGTCCCAAAAGCCAGTTTAGGAAGCTTGGGATCAGTCCGCCAAGGTCTCCGCCTTTGACCGCCACCTGATCCACATAGCACCGGACCCCCATGATCCCTCCTGCAGGTGGTGAGCCCACTGGAGGGCGGACCCATGTAACTCCTTCGGGCTGAGCTCGGCCGGGTCCCATGGGCGGAAACCCAGCCACCAGACACTAGCCATCGAGCCCCTCCCCCAGGTCTGGCTCCAGAGTGGGGCCCCGGTAACCCCGTACCGGGCGGGGTACACTGAATCCTTGTTCTGGTATTTATCATGAGAGTCTGTTGGATAGTTCTTAGTCTGGCCCTTCACCCAGGACCAGTTTGTCTTGGGTGACCCTACCAGAGGCAAATTGCCCCGGACAACATAGCTCCTGGGGTCACTGGGGAACGCAAACCCCCCACCACGATAAGGTGACGATCCATGAGGGGAATTTGGAACCTTTTCTTGTAAAATTGCAGCTTCTCTCATAAATGAGTGAGGAGTGAAGAAGCCTCACCGTTACAGGCCCGGTACCGTGGCTCTGAGAGAGATCCGTCGCTACCTGAAATCCACGGAGCTGCTCATCCGTAGGCTGCCCTTCCAGTGCCTGGTGAGGGAGATCGCTCAGGACTTCAAGACCGACCTGCGCTTCCAGAGCTCCGCCGTCATGGCTCTGCAGGAGGCCAGCGAGGCCTACCTGGTGGGTCTCTTCGAGGACACCAACCTGTGTGCCATCCACGCCAAGAGGGTCACCATCATGCCCAAAGACATCCAGCTGGCCCGCCGCACCCGCGGAGAGAGAGCTTAGACTTTCTGCTGCACATCCACCAACCATAATGCTCTGCACTGTGTGTCTATATATATATATATATATATATATATATATATATATATATATATATATATATATATATATAGTAATATGTACATATGTATACTAGCTGTTCTAGTTTTTTTCTTGCCTTCTGATTGTTGCTCTGAGTGTTGCTATCCCTGTGCTGTTGCAATCCTGGAATTTCCCCATTGTGGGACTAATAAAGGCTTATCTTATCTTATCTTATCTTAAATTTGCAACTTCTCTTTTAAATTTGAAACTTCTCATGAATAAGCAATTTTTTTCTTGAAAATTGCAGCTCTTCTCATAAATGTCACTTTTAAATTTGAAACCTTTTTCTTCTTAAAAAAAAGGGGGGGGGCTGTGGTGGCGCAGGTGTAGTGTGACCGACTACTGATTGGAGGGTCATGGGTTCGATGTCTGCTGTCCGCTTGTCAAAGTGTCCTTGAGCAAGACATTGAACCCCCAGTTGCTCCTGGTGGCCTGGGTAGCGCCTGTGTGTGTATGGCAGCTCTGCCGCCATCAGGGTGTGAATGTGTGTGTGAATGGGTGAATTGCAGGATCTGGAAAGCGCTTTGGTCATCCTAGATGAGAAGAAAAGCGCTATATAAGTAAATACCATTTAAATGTGTAACTTTTCATAAATTGGCTACATTTCTTGAAAATTGCAACTCTTCTCAAATTTGTAACTTTTAAATTTGCGACTTTTTTCTTGTAAATTTGTAACTTTTTCATAAATTTGCAACTTTTTTCTGTCAGGGTCTGTGCATGGGTTGGGGACCATGCTCCCACTTTAAGTTTGTTTTTGTTATTCTGTGTTTCCCCTGCCTCAGTTCAGTTGTTTTTTTGTAATTCTCTGTATTTATTACTATTCATTATCATGGTCATGTTATGCTCTTTATTCTGGTCTGGGGTTTGAGTTTAGTGTTGTGTGATTCTGTTTATTGTTATTATTTGTCATGGTCGTGTATTCTGTGGTCCTGTATTCGTGTCTCAGTCCCTCATGTTTACCGTGCCTATAGCCACTCCCTGCCGTCTCTGATGACCCCTGATTGCTCCCACCTGTCTCATGTTGTCTTGATTACTCCTGTCTATATATACCAGTCTCAGCCTGTGTCCTGTGTGGTGTCCTTGTCTCATGTTGGCATGATTACAAACTTCTGTCCAGTCTCTTCGTGTCTTTGTCCAGAGTTATCCTGCCAGTCAGTAGTCTGCCGTATTTTTGCCTTTGTTTCAACCCACACGCTGCTTCAGTTTCTGTTTTGTCTGTAAATAAACCATGGTGTATGAAATTGGCCTTGCATGTGGGTCCTCCTCTTCATTCCAGCAGAGGGGCAGCTCTAACATTTTCTTGTAAAATTAACTTTAAATTTGCAACTGTTTTCTCAAATTGGCAAAGATATTAACCCCCCCCATCAAAAGAACGTCTCTAACAGGCAGGGTGGGATGACTCTTGAGGAAGGTAGAACGTAGTGCAAGAATGATTTATTTAAGAGGAACAAAAGGGCAGCACAGAGGCTGTAAAACAATTAAGTGAAACTAGGCAGAGAAAAGAGCTGGAGAAACGTTCTGTGTCTAGAATCAACACTAACTAAACCAATGTTGCAGCAACGAAGAACAAAAAAACGACATCTATAAATAGTGACATGGAAATTAGTCAAACCAAGGACAGCTGAGAGCAATAATTAGCTAAACAGTAATGTATGGGAAAGGAATGGCCAAAGAGGAAAAAAGATTCAAGATTTTATTTGTCAATACTACTGTACGTACAGGACAGATAGATACTTTATTTTGAACAAAAAACAAAACAAATGACAAGTGCAATAAAAGTGACAGTGTCCAGTGCTCGAAAGGAAGAAGGAAGAAGTGAACACTTATTTACTCCAACTCCTCTTTTCCCTAAATACAGCCCATGTGAAATATATAGATATTACCTCAATTAAAGACCCCAAGTAGACAATTTAACTATATTTTGTACATAACATTGACACCCATCCATCCCAGTATACATACGGTCCGTACGTCTATACCCAGCCCCAAACAACACAGATATACACAGTGCTGTCCCACCTACCATTCCATAGTGTCCCAGAGTGAGCGTAGTGAATCGTACATATTAATACTACCCCTCTAACATATATTCTTTCAGCAAATAATGTTTATACCTCTTTTTGAATTGATTTCTGTTTGTACATAGTTTCAGTTCCTGCTTCAGACTGTTCCACAAATCCACCCCACAGACAGATATGCACAGACTTTTCTTGGTTGTTCGTATCTTAGGTTTTGTAAAGTTTAAGTCTCCTCTCAAATTATAATCATTGTCTCTTTTTTGAGTATTTTTTGTATATTAGTTGGGAGTTGATTATTAATTGCCCTGTACATTACTTGTGCTGTCTTAAATTTAACTAAATCCATGAACTTTCTGACATGTGACTTTAAAAACAACGAATTGGTATGGTCTCTATATCCTACATAATTTATTATCCTTATAAATCTTTTTTGTAATGTGCATATTGACTGTAGGTTGGTCCTGTAGGTGTTTCCCCAGACCTCTACACAGTAGTTAAGATAAGGTAGAAACAGTGAATTGTACAGTAAGACCAATGATTTATAGTCCAAGATGTGTCTTGTCTTCCCCAGTATGCCTATACATTTTGCCAACTTGGCCTGGATGTGACTGATGTGAGGTTTCCAGCAGATTTTATTGTCTAGTGTCACCCCCAGAAATTTATTTTCCTGTACCGTTTCTATTCTGGTATCATCTATCATTACCATTATTTCATGATTTATTTTATAATTTCCAAACATAATCTTTGTTTTTCAGATTTAGAGATAATTTATTTTGTTGAACCACTGCGTTAACCTTTTCATTTCAGTTGTGACCACCTCTAAAACCTGCTGCAAATTCTCACCAGTGCAAAGGATATTTGTGTCATCCACAAACAAAATAAATTTCAGAATTTTTGATACTTGGCATATGTCATTTATATACAAGATAAAGAGTTTGGGTCCCAAAACTGACCCCTGGGGCACACCACAAGTGATGTCCATGAAGGGTGATTTGTGCTCACCAATTTGTACAAATTGTTGTCTGTTAGTTAAATAACTTCAAATCAAATCACCCTTTGTCATTCAACTGTACAACCAATCATGTGCAGTAGAACGAGATTGTGCTTTACCTATCTGCTGTGTTAATCACACACACCCCAAGTGTAGAATCAGAGGGCCGCTGCCATGCAAGGCGCCGCCACAAATTTCCTCCTCCATTCCATTTTTTTTGCTGAGCACCAAGCTGGACGGCAGGAAGTTCCACTTTTATATGGTCTTCGGCATGACCCAGCCGGGATTTGAACCCCTGCCTCCCGGGTGTGGGGCGGATGCTCTACCAACTGAGCCACCACTCCGGTACAACTTTCCACCCAACTCAGTCCGACCCCTCTTATCCCATACCTTTCCAGTTTCCTTAGTAGAATTCTGTGGTCAATGGTGTCAAAAGCTTTCTTTAAATCTATAAACACTCCTAAAGCAAACTTTTTTTTTTTTAATCTATACAACTAGTAATTTCTTCTATGAGTTCAATCAGTGCCAAAGATGTAGATTTATCTGCTCTAAAACCATACTGGCTGTCTGCAAGGAGGTTCATTCATTCATTCATCTTCCGCTTAATCCTTTTCGAGTCGCGGGGGGGCTGGAGCCTATCCCAGCATCTTTGGGCGAGAGGCAGGGTACACCCTGGACAGATTGCCAGTCCATCGCAATGCCAACACAGAGAGACAAACAACCATTCACTCTCACAGTCAGACCTAAGGACATGCCAAAAAAAAACCCCAAAAAACATGCAAGTTAGGTTAATTGGCATCAAAACTGGGGATTCTAAATTGTCCTTAGGTATGTAAGGCGGTTGTGTTTTTCAATGAAATCATCCAGTCTCCTAGTGAAGATTTTTTCAAGTATTTTGGAGAATTGTGAGAGTAAAGAGACTGGCCTGTAATTTGTGAAACAATGACTGTCTCCTGTTTTGTATAGAGGGATTACTTTTGCTATTTTCATTTTGTTTGGAAGTTTACCAGTTTGAAATGACAGGTTATAGATGTGGGTGAGTGGCTTAACAATTCCTTCAATTACTTTTTTCACTATTGTCATGTCAATTTCATTCCAGTCCGTTGATTTTTTGTTCTTAAATTTACTCACAGTCTCGATAATTTCCTTTTCAGTAACTGCACCCAAAAAGATTGTGTTTGGATTTCTATCTTCTATTTCATTTACAGAACCACTGTTGTTTGTTTCTGGTGTCTATTGATTTTGCTAATTCAGGACCAACGTTTACAAAAAATTTATTGAAACCACTAATCACTACACATGGGGTGTGTGTGATCAACACTGTAGATAGGAATAGCACAATTTCGTTCTACTGTACATGATTGGTTGTATGGCTGAATGACAATAAAGGGTGATTTAATTTTAATTTAACCACATCCTCCATATTATTTATCAAATTGTCATTACCTCCGCCAGGCCGCAGGCCAAGAGGTTATGTTTTTGCCGGGGTTTGTCTGTCTGTCTGTCTGTTGGTTAGCAAGATAACTCAAAGTTTTGGACGGATTTCGATGAAACTTTCAGGCATTGTTGGAAATGGTACAAGGAAGAACTGATTAAATTTTGGGGATGATCCGGATCACCGTCTAGATCCAGGAATTTTTTAAAGGATTCTTTAACATTGTGAGATAGGGCCATTTTCAACATGTGTGCAGGCGCAATGGAGTGCGCTGGTCGTTGTGTCTGACGAACACGAACTCCGCGTTCTTCAAAGTTTTAGGCACAAAATCACTCGGAAAACAGTGATGGGCCGGGCCCGGCAGCGTGCCTGTGTTTGTGCTACGCTGCAAAAGCTGAGACAGGCAGCTGTCCGGCCCGGGATTATTCGGCAGAAATTCCCCGGGCAGCCATAGGGGCTGCGCAAAAACAAGCTCTCTGCCGGGGAAGCTTCCAGATCCTCTTTTGGCGCGCAGCGCAACCCCAATAAAACCCACAGCAACCTGTCTACCCAATTTGCATCCGTCAGTGAAGCCCTGAGTGCTGCTTTCAGTGATCTATGAAAACGCTCGCATAACCCATTGGTCTGTGGGTTGTACGCGGTTGTGCGGTGAATTGCAACGCCCGCAGCCTGGGAGTTTGAAGATGGAGGAGATGGACATAACAGCAAAACTTGAGTTTATTACCTCCGCCAAGGAGGTAATGCTTTTACTGCCATTTGTCTGTTTGTCTGTCTGTCTGTCTGTTACGAACATAACTCAAAAAGTTACAAATGGATTTTGACGAAATTTTCAGGAAAGGTGTGTAATGGCACAGGGAACAGATGATTAGATTTTGGTGATGATCTGAGAGTGCATACCTCCACCAAGGGCTTTGTTTGTATTTGTACAGCAGGATGACACAAAAACTACTGGATGGATTTGGATGACATTTTCACCAGAGGTGGTTCTTGGCCTAGAGAGGAACCCATTACATTTTGGGGATGATCTGGCAATGCATACCTCAGCCAAGGCTCTTCTCACAGTGTGTCAGCCACAAAACTCCAAAACTAATGGACAGACTTGGATGCAATTTTCACCACAAGTGGCGATAGGCCTACACACAAGCCCATTACATTTTGGAGGTGATCCATGAGAAACGGAAGGAGCCTTGGCGGAGGTATGTGCTCTATGAGTGCTTTTCTGGTTTTCAATAAAATATTCTGGATAATTAGCATTCTTAGGTCGGTCACTAATAATCCCATTGAGTACTTGCCATAGTCCTCTTAAGTTATTTTTATTATCCTCTAATATTCTGTTGTAGTTTTCTTTCTTGCAAGTCCTCATTATATTAGTAAGCTTGTTTTTACTGTATATTTTTTATATTTGATCTCAGCCTCCACCGTTCTGCACTTAATGAATTGTTTATATAATGTATTCTTTTTACATGCATTTATTAACCCCTTGGTGACCCAAGGAATATTTTTGTTTTGTTGTCTGTCACTGTATTGTTTTATAGGACAATTTTTATTGTACAATAATTGAAATATTTGTAAAAATTCATCATATGCTTTATTTATATCATTTTCATCATAAACCATCTTCCAGTCTTGTATTAATAATTCCTTTGCCAGTAAATACATAGATTCTTCCGTTCTTATTCTTTTATATTTGATATTTTTGGTACACTTTTTCTTCCTATAATCACATTGATAGACAACAAAAATCGGCAGGTGGTCACTGATATCATTCAATAAAAGCCCACTCCTGATATTTTCCATAATGTTTGTGAATATGTTATCTATTAGTGTGGCACTGTGTGATGTGATTCTGCTAGGTCCGGTAATTGTTGGATGTAAGCCCATACTGTACATTGTGTTGATAAATTCTTCTGTCAAACTATGTTGTTTTGAGTTCATCAGATCTATATTGAAATCCCCACAGATGAACATAACTTTGAGTTAGTTTTGCATACATTTTTTCCATCCAGTCCTTAAATAAGTCAGTGTTTGATCCAGGTGTTCTATATCCACAGCTCACTACTATATTCTTCACATTGTCCAGACAGATTTCTATTGTAATACATTCAAATAAATCATCCACAGTTACTGAAAATTTTCAACAACCCTGTATTGCAAGCTCTAGTCAACATAAATTGCAACTACTCCTCCTTTTTTCACTTTTCTATTTATACAATTTAATTCATAGCCATCCATGGAAAAATCCACTCCTTTCTCTTCACTGAGCCACGTCTGATATTGCCACGATATTGAATGGCTCTTTAAACTGATGTAAATAATATTTAATGTTATTAAAGTTGACATAGAGACTTCTGCTGTTGAAGTGGATCATAGAACACAGGAGAATTGAAATGGTGTGTCTCTCTCTCTTCAGTGGTGTGAGCAATATAAAAAAAGAAAAGGAATAAGGCTGAAAAAAACAACAGCAGTCTATGTACAGTAATGCAACCCGTAGTGCAAATAGTGACAAAAGATAGACCCAGACATCCCATAGTGCAAATAAAGATAAACGCTAAAACCCTATATACAGAAAAGTAGAGCAGTAATACTCGTAATTGCAAGTTCAATGCGGTAGTGTAGGGGCTGACAGTGACAGAGTCCCTCCTGGACTGCACATGATCGGTATTGCAATAACAGACAGCAGCAGATATGGCATGTGTGCAGATGGTTGCAGTAAAGTGCAGACATACAGCAGCAGATGTACTACTGTTGGTGTGCCAGTCTTTCTGTGCCAACAGCTGAGGTAGTTATTGTGCGGGTGAGTGCGGTACAGACCGGGGAGGGGGGAGGAAGTGAACAGAGTTCAGGGTCCTGATGGCCTGATGAACAAAGCTGTTTAGCAGTCTTGTGGAGCGGGCCTGGAGGCTCCGGTACCTTTTCCCTGAGGGCAAGGGGCTGAAGAGGGAGTGTGAGGGGTGGGAGGTGTCTCCTGCAATGTTGGTAGCTCTGCGGGTGACGTAGATGTCCGAGAAGGGGGGCAGAGGGGAACCGATGATCTTGCTGGCTACTTTCACTGTGCATTGCAGTGTCTTCCAGCAGAAGGCAGTACATCTTCCATACCACACCATGATGCAGTTGGTGAGGATGCTCTCAATGGTGCCCCGGTAGAATGAGCACATGGAGGGTGGGACTCGTGCTCTCCTCAGTTTACGGAGGAAATGGAGGCGAGTGTGAGCCTTCTTGGCCAGTGATGTGGTGTTGTTGAACCAGGAGGTCCTCAGAGATGTGCACCCCCAGGAACATTGTGCTGCTCCATAGCTGCTCCATCGATGATCAGAGGGGGGTGCTGTGTGTGTCCCCTCTTGAAGTCGACCACAATCTCCCACGTTCAGGAAAAAGTTATTGTCTTTACACCAGTGGACCAGTTGGCTCACCTCATTTCTGTAGTTGGCCTCCTCACTGTTGGTGATGAGGCCCACCACCATCGTGTTGTCTGCAAACTTGATGTGGTTGGTGCTGTAGCCTGGTACACAGTCATGGGTCAGCAGGGGGAAGAGCAGTGGGCCGAGTTGTGACGATGGGATGTCACCACTGTATGTCTTATTGTGTGATTATGTTATATCTGTATTGTTGTAAATGTCAATATGATTATTTGTTAAAGACCACACAGTAATTTGGGATTTGTCTTTCTTAATTTGAATGCCCTTGGGAGATAATTATTATGATTAAGTATTTGGTAAAATAATTTATTTCACATACCTTTGCCAACATGCTTTCTGTGGGTGTCCAGGCAAAAGACTCTGCGAGGGGTTGAGGGCCTTATATAGGACACCAGCAGGGAGCAAACATGTATGGTAAGTTAGAGGGGTGGTTTAATATTTGTAAATAGGGGTTAAAGTTATTTATATTGTTATTTATTGTATGTTATTTATATTTATATTGTGTATGCTTGGGGAAACTATTTATGTACTTTTAGATGCTAGTGGGTGTGTGTTTAGAATAGGAATGATGATTGTTTTACCTGAGATTATGGTAGGGGCTAATCACCTCTAATTATCTCGTCCATTATATAACAGGTGTGAGATATCGAGTAACAGGTTGGTTGGATTGCATGCATTGCGTTGCTGATTGCAGAGTACTTATTGTTCTTGATATGCTTCTTGATTGATGAAGTGCATTTTGTTGAAAAGACTGTGTCAGATGATTTCCTGAGAGACTGGAGATATTACTTGTAAGTTAATTAAATAAAATTGAAAATTGGAATTGAGCTCTGGCCTCGCTCTGCTGCATCAATTTGTCACATTTGGTGCAGCGGTGGTCCGTGCTGAGGACGTCGTAGCGTTCGGTGGACGAAAGAACCCATGGCCAGAAGGAAAGTGAGGCAGGAGGAGCGGTCTGACCTGGATGCAGGTATGACGGATGAGGAGCCGGGAGTCAGCGGACTGGATGAGCTCGAGGAGCTAACGAGCCTGGTGGAGATCTTGGTGCGTTCGCTGTCTCTCAGTAGATCGCCAGCTGGAGGAAGAAGCAGCTCCTCCATGACCAAAGGTGGCAGGCTGTGATTAGCAAATACATCGCTGGAGTTGCAGGTTACGGAGCTGAGAGAGGAGTACGGGAGCCGGGCGGAGCATGGTGGTGACGGCGGCGCTCCGGCGGAGGACCCCAGGGTGACGGCCAGTCGGGTCGGCCCGCAGGAGGAAGATTTGCCGCTGCGGGTGCAGCCGAGGAGGACACCAATGCACCACGAGCCCAGGCTGAATCCTCTCTCACCCGAGGACGACATAGAGCATTTCCTGACAACGTTCGAGAGGATCGCTACAGTCTGCCGCTGGAGGGAAGAAGAGTGGGCTATCCACCTTGCTCCTCTACTTACAGGTAAAGCGCGGAGCGCATATGTTTTGATGGATCTTGATGACATGGCTAATTATGGAAAAGTTAAAGAAGCTATTTTGAACAAATTTGAAATGACATCTGACACTTATAGGAGGAGGTTTCGGTCCTTGATATTTTATCAGGACGAAACCCCTCGTGAACTTTATGTACGCTTGAAAGACTTGTTGTATAAATGGATTAAACCAGAGACCCTATCTTTAAAAGTCATTATAGAACAACTAATTTTAGAACAGTTTTTGCACATGGTGAACCCGGAACTGGGAGTCTGGATACAAGAGCGGGACCCGAAGACTGCAGAGGACGCTGCTCGTCTGGCAGAGGTTTTTCTGTCAGCCAGGTCTGGGAGCAGGAGACCTACTCTCGGCCGTGACAGATTTTTCACCACTCGGAGTGAGTTTAATGAGGGTGAAAGGGGTGGTCCAGCTCGAAATAGGTTGTATTCCAGGCCCAGTCGGATCACAAACAGCAAATTTGATAATAGCAAAAAGTTACGAGTTGTTGCAAATAAGGATATACGCTGTTATCAGTGCAATAAAATCGGTCACACCCAATACTCATGTCCTGCCATAAGGAATCAGAAACTGTCACTTTTATGTTCAGTTCCTAGACCCACTTGTTCAGCCTCAGTGCACAGTGGAGTATATAAAACAAAAGTGTTGCTTAATGGTCAGTGTGAAGAGGCCCTGTTAGATTCAGGCTGTTTTCAAACGGTTGTGCTACCTAGTTTGGTCCCTAGGGATTTGTGGAATGACTCAGAAATAAATATCAGTTTTGTCCATGGGGATAAGAAACTGTACCCGACCGCTGAGGTTTATTTAACAGTAGGGGGTCAAACTTATCTCCTTCCTGTAGCTCTTGTGCCTGATTTGCCGTTTCCCGTTATTCTTGACAATGATGTTCCAACTTTGTTGGACATCATACAACAGGTTAGAGAGGAACAAACGGAGGAGAGACAGGCAGGTGGCGCTGTTGAGCAGAGAGTAAACACACCTGTGGTGAAAAATTGTAATATGGTGACAACTAGGGCACAGAGGGCTGCCAATGTTCTTCAGGAATTACCATTTTATGATTCTGAGATAGAGGCAGGCCCTATTAAGCAACCCAAATCCAAGGCTCAGAAGAGAAGAGATAAGGTGTTAGTGTCAGCAAAGAACTTGGGTGAAGAAACACCACAATTAAGCCAGTCAGTAGAGTTTGACATCCCTCCTGACATAGCTACACTGCAGAAAGCTGACCCAACACTTAAATCATGGTTTGATAAAGTCTCGGAGGTTGAGGGTGTGAAACAGGGTAAAACTGATTGTTTGGCTGAGGCTTTGTATGTCATTAGAAAGGGCATTCTATATCAACAGCACGGTGGAGTTATGGCCATAGCTTTACCACAGGACCTCACATCCAAAAATTATGGAACTGGGGACATGTTATCCCTTGGGCAGGTCATCTAGCATTCCAAAAAACTCTACAGAGAATTTCTAGAAGGGCTTGTGTGGCCGTGAATGTATACCCAGATAAAAGGACTTCTGCACGACATGCTCAGTATGTCAGATTACAGCATCTAGGGGAGTAGCACGTGCCCAACTGCAACCTTACCCATTATTGGAACGCCATTCGACAGAATAGGGATGGATATAGTTGGCCCCCTAGAGAGAAGCTCCTCGGGTAATAAATACATTCTGGTGATTTGTGACTATGTGATTCGTACCCAGAGCCTTTCCCCCTGAAATCTATTAAGGCTAGGCAGGTTACCAACTGCCTTATCCAGTTGTTTTCAAGGGTAGGCATACCTAAAGAAGTTCTGACAGACTGTGGAACAAATTTCTTGTCCAAACTGTTGCAGCAAGTGTATAAGCTGTTGGGGATTAAGGGTATTAAGACCACCCCTTATCACCCGCAGACTGATGGACTAGTGGAGCGATTCAGACTCTTAAAAATATGCTGCGGAAATTTGTTTCTGAAACGGCTCATATTGGGATCAATGGTACATTTATTTACTGTTTGTTTATCGGGAGGTGCCCCAGGCTTCAACAGGTTTCTCACCTTTTGAACTACTTTATGGTCGTCAGGTGAGGGGCCCACTGGATTTATTAAAGGAGCACTGGGAGAGTCCACCGAGTGATCAGGACAATGTGGTCTCTTATGTTATTAAAATGAGAGAGAAACTGGATCGAATGACTGCTTTGGCTCAGGAGCACATGAGGACGGCGCAGGCCAAACAAAAAACTTGGTATGACAAGAAGGCCAGAAAAAGGGTTTTTCACCCAGGACAACAGGTTTTGTTATTGCTGCCCTCGTGTGACAGTAAGCTGTTGGCTCGATGGCAGGGGCTATATGAAATTTCTAAAAAACTAAGCTCAGTGACATATGAACTATATATGCCTGACAGGAAGGTAAAGTATCAGACCTTCCATATTAACTTATTGAAAGAGTTTCAGCAGCCTGGCCATCAGCAGCAGCAACCTGCTCTCAGAGACACATCAGCTCTTGATCTGTGCGACGGAAGTGGATGAGGAGAAGGAACAGTCCTTTCCCACAAATGTGTCAGAGCCTTATTTATTTCAAGTGTCTCATTTGCAGGTGAGCAGCAGAGAGAGTTAGAGACACTATTGGATCCAGAATTGTTTCAGAGAGACCTGGTTTCACCACATTGGGTACGTCATAAGGTCTATTTGAAAGAGGAAACTGTTCCACGTAGAAAATCGTATAGGATCCCGGAACGATTGGTCCCAAAAATGAAAACAGAAATTGACTTGATGTTGCAGCTGGGAGTGATTGAGGAGTCAGTCAGTGAGTGGTGTAGCCCGATTGTGCTGGTCCCCAAAAAGGACGGCTCATTAAGATTCTGCATTGATTTTAGATACACTACCATTCAAAAGTTTGGGGTCACCCAGACAATTATTTTGTGTTTTCCATGAAAAGTCACACTTATTTACCACCATGAGTTGTAAAATGAATAGAAAATATAGTCAAGACATTGACAAGGTTAGAAATAATGATTTGTATTTGAAAATAATAATTTTTTCCAGATACTCAACCTGCTCAAAGGAAGGGTCATTTTATAGCTTCTCTAACCAGCTAAACTTTTTTCAGCTGTGCTAACATGATTGCACAAGGGTTTTCTAATCATCCATTAGCCTTCTGACGCAATGAGCAAACACATTGTAACATTAGAACACTGGAGTGATAGTTGCTGGAAATGGGCCTCTATACACCTATGTAGAATATTGCATCCAAAAACCAGACATTTCAGCTAGAATAGTCATTTACCACATTAGCAATGTATATTAGATATTAGAGGTGTATTTCTGATTAGTTTAAAGTTATCTTCATTGAAAAAAAACAGTGCTTTTTCTTCAAAAATATGGAAAATTTCTAAGTGACCCCAAACTTTTGAACGGTAGTGTACCTTAACTCAGTATCTAAATTTGAGTCATACCCCATGCCCTGGATTGACGAATTATTAGAGAAAGTGGGCAAGGCTAGATTTATTTCTACTTTGGACTTATGTAAGGGGTATTGGCAGGTGGCATTGGTCCCAGAAACAAGGGAACTTACAGCCTTTAAAACACCTTATGGCAGTTTCCAATTTAGGGTCAGGCCATTTGGCCTTCAGGGGGCACTGGCAACGTTTCAGCGGCTGATGGACTAAGTATTAAGGAGAGTATCGAACTCGTCGGGCTGCCTATTTGGATGACGTGGTCATTTATAGTCAGACCTGGGAAGAACATTTGACACACCTTAGCAGGTCCTTCAGCTAATTAAGAGGGCAGGACTGACAATTAACCCACGCAAATGTGCATTCGGACAACAGCAGGTGGAGTACCTGGGACTGTGGTTGGTTCAGGGGTCATTAGACCACGAGAAGGTAAAGTGGATGCCTATTCGGACCTACCCAGTTACCCACCACTAAAAAGAAAGTACATTCATTCATGGAATGGTAGGATGATAGCAAGTTTCATCCCCCACTTTGCTGAAAGAGCAGCAGTGTTGACTGACCTTACTAAGGCTTCAGCACCAAGTAAGGTAAAATGGACAGAGGAGTTTGACAGAGCGTTTGAGGATCTGAAGAGGGCTATTTCTGGGGAGAAGGTTCTCTACAGTCCAGACTTTGCTCGCCCGTTCAGTTTTACAGACTGATGCTTCAGGGTTGGCATTGAGCAGTACTTCTCCAGGAGGAGAAGGGAGAGAGACACCCAGTACTGTTCTTGAGCCGTAAATTGTTGGAGACCGGGAGACAAGATACTCATACGGTTGAAAAAGAATGTCTTGCCATGAAATGGGCAATAGGGTCTCTAAAATAATATTTATTAGGGCGTCATTTTTTGTTTGAGACAGATCACGGGCCCTACAGTGGTTGGACAGAAAGAAAGATTGTGAACAGTCGTCTTACAGGGTGGTATGTGTCCTTCAGCCATATAATTTTACTGTTCGTTATGTGGCAGGAAAACCAACCTTATAGCTGATAGCCTCTCTAGAGGTACATGACTCAGAGTACTGTACTCTCGGAAAGGGGGAGGAAATGTGACGATGGGATTTCACCACTGTATGTCTTATTGTGTAATTATGTTATATCGTATTGTTGTAAATGTCAATATGATTATTTGTTAAAGACCACACAGTAATTTTGGATTTATCTTTCTTAATTTGAATGCCCTTGGGAGATAATTAGTATGATTATATTTGTAAAATAATTTATTTCACATACCTTTGCCAACATGCTTCCTGTGGGTGTCAGGCAAAAGACTCTGCGAGGGGTTGAGGGCCTTATATAGGACACCAGCAGGGAGATAAACCATGTATGGTAAGTTAGAGGGGTGGTTTAATATTTTAAATAGGGGTTAAAGTTATTTTATTGAATTATTTATATTGTTACAGAATCAGCTTATTGGCCAAGTAAGCACAACACATACAAGGAATTGACTTTGGCTAAAAACTTGCTCTCGTTGTTCAGGTGAAGGATTTAAATAAGGATTCAATGACAACCAGAGTATTACAGTAAATAACAGTCTATTACAGTCTAACATTTATTTGTTGTATGTTATTTATATTTATATTGTGTATGCTTGGGGAAACTATTTATGTGCTTTTAGATGCTAGTGGGTAGTGTTTAGAATAGGAATGAGATCATTTTACCTGAGATTATGGTAGGGCTAATCACCTCTAATTATCTCGTCCATTATATAACAGGTGTGAGATATCGAGTAACAGGTTGGTTGGATTGCATGCATTGCATTGCTGATTACAGAGTACTTATTGTTCTTGATATGCTCTTGAGTTGATGAAAGTGCATTTTGTTGTAAAAGACTGTGTCAGATGATTTTCCTGAGAGACTGGAGATATTACTTGTAAGTTAATTTAAATAAAATTGAAAATTGGAATTGAAGCCTCTGGCCTCGCTCTGCTGCATCAATTTGTCACACGAGTACGTACACTTGTGGGGCCCCTGTGCTCAGTGTGATTGTCTTGGAGGTGTTGCTTCCAGCCCACACATTCTGTCCTCCGTGAGAAAATCTTGCACCCAGTTACATGAGAGAGGTTTTTAGTCCCAAGTTTCTGAGTTTTTGTATCAGGTGCTGGGGATGATTGTGTTGAATGCTGAACGAAGTCCAAGAACAGCATTGCACATAGGATTTCTTTGAGTCCAGGGGGTAGGGTGAGAGCTGGATGAGAGCAGCAGCGATGGCATCCCTGTGATCTGTTTGACCTGTTTGCAAACTGAGATGGGTCATGGAAGGGAGGGAGAATGGACTTGATGTTCTGCAAGACCAGCCACTTGAAGCACTTCATTATGATGGGGGTCAGTGCTATGGGCCAGTGATCATTGTAGCTGGAGTGGGATGGGGACTGGTATTATGGTGGCAGTTTCATAACATGCGGGGACAACAGCTTGACTCAGGGAGATGTTGAAGATGTACAGCCAGGACATTCTTGAGCTCCCCTTCACAGTCCCTTCAGGATGCAACCTGGTATGCTGTCTTGACAAGCTGCCTTGCATGGAGTGATTGTGCAGAGGGTCCTCTTCACGCTAGCCGGATCCAGACTTATGGCCTGCTCGTCGGAGGAGGAGTGGTCTTCTGTGCTGCTTTGTGTTCCACAGCAGCAGAAGAAGTCATTTAGTTTGTTAAGCATGTGATGTCACTCGCACAGCTCTGAGGTGTAGGTTTGTAGGTGGTGAGGGTCTGTATCCCACGCCAGAGAGGACGTGCATCTCTGGTGTTGCTGAAGTGGCTGGATATTTTCTTGCTGTACTGTCGTTTTGCCTCCTGATACCACGGGACAGGTTCACCCTCGCTGTTAGTCCTGCAGTGTCACCCAGCCCTGAAAGCCGCACCCCGAGCCCTCAGGAGCCTGTGGACCTCTGCTGTCATCCATGGGCTTTTGGTGGCAGGAACAGTGATGTTTGCAGGGAGTGGCATCATCAATGCATTTACTATGTATGCTACAACAACCTCAGTGTACTCCTCTAGGTTTGTGTGTCCATTGTGATAGCTGCATGCTTGAAAGTGTCCCAGTCTGTAATCTGAAGGAGTCTTTCAGACCATCAGAGGCCCCTTCTGGCCCCAAACGTACCTGCTTTGTTGTTGGTCTTTGGCTTCACTCTGGGTTTGTATGTTGGCCTTAACAACATGGTGATGTGATCAGAGAGACCCAGGTGGGAATGGGGAGGCTCTGTATGCTTTCCTGTGAGTTGTGTACACCAGGTCCAGCAAGTTGTCTCCTCTTGTTGAAAGTCCACATGTTGGTGTAGTTTTTTTGTAGGACGACCGTTTTAAATCTGCATGGCTGAAGTCATGCATTTAAACATCAGGAGCTTGAATAAACATCATGATCTAGTTACTTTACTTACCAGTACAGGCTGCAGCTTTGATGTAATTTGTTGAGTGAAACTTGGGCTGAACGATAAGTCATACATAGACAGTCTTAACCTTGATGGTTATAACTGTTCAGGAAGAACAGATGTGGCAGATCTGGTGGTGGTGTCTTCTGTATATCTCTTGTAACATGATTTGGTGTTTATGATGATATTGTCATGGAAGACTGTCATATTGACTCTTTCGTTAGGCACATGTCAAAAATGGGAAAAATTTAATTATAGGTGTGATTTATCACCCCCCGGACACCGACCTTAATATTTTCACAACCAAACTGGAAGAAATTTTATTCTCAATCAACAACAAAAAATAAAAGTTGTATTCTCCTTGGAGACTTCAACACTGATCTCTCCAGGGGATGATGCAGCTAAAAATGACTTTATGAATAAACTACACTCCTCTTTCTTCTTCCCTACCATTAATACCTACACTAGAATCACTCACTCCACCAAGTCCATTATTGATAATATCATTACTAACATCTGCAGTTCCACACTGGTATCTGGAGTTGTGCTCTGAGATTTCTGATCAGTTCCCCATTGTTCTGTTTCTTGACCTTGCCGTTAGGGCCCTCATCTTGCATCATAAACTAAAAATGCTCAATGAAGAAACCTTACAACGACTGAGTGAGGACTTGCATGTCAAGGAATGGGATAGAATCTACAATTGTAGTGATGCTGATGCTGCGTTTGACGCCTTGAGCAAGGAAATAACAGAATCCATCCAGAGGAATATTCCTGTCAAGACTATCACATGTAGTGTTACTATTCAACACCCATGGCTTTCTAAGGGCATACTAAAATTTATTAAGTACAAAAATAAATTATATAAACGCTACATAAATATCCAAATATTAACAATAAAAATGAATATACTAATTATAGAAATAAACTAACACATATTATTAGAAAGAGTTATTACTATGCAGAACTTATAAATGCATCACAGGGTGATTCCAAGAAATCCTGGAGAATACTAAATAAGGTTTTAAATAGGGACCAAGAAGCCCCCACACTTCCGAACAATAACGCGGTCAGTAATGTCACCAGTAATGCCACTCTTGCTGACAATTATATTATTATATATTATTATATATTATATATTATATTATATATTATTATATATTATTGATAATTATTTTGTCTCTATTGGAGAAAATTTATCTAATTAAATTAACCAACCCCAGGCTGACATAACGCACGGCTCAGGAGACACACACGCAGGCTCAGGGTAGATTTAATAGCTTTATTGAACAACAAGAGTGCGTGGCTGCGTGTCCGTGGGATAAGAATGTATTGGTGGTGGGCGTCTGCGTCAGGCACGGGGGCAGGAAGCCGTTCAGCCGGACAACCCTAAGGGAGGAAGCAGAGGGAGAAGGGTAACGGGCACCACACCAATACAGAAGACTAAGACAGTTTGCTGGCTTACTTGGTTTGGGCTGGTGGCTGGCGTTAACAAGGGCGTAGCCCGGGAGACAGCAACCTGGAGCGCCTGCAGCAGCAGCGAGGAGGCAGCGGCGAGGAGACGAGGTCCGCCGCCAGGGAATCCACCTGTGCACAGGGGAGAAGACTGGGAGAAAAAGAGGTGAGGGAAGCTTACTCAGATTTCCTTGCTTGGAGAAGGGGGTTCCTTGCAGCAAGAGATGCCGATGAGAACAGATGGCTTCAGGCCGAAGCCCAGGGCAGAGTGAGTTAAATACCTCGCCGCTGACGAGGCGCAGGTGTGCGCGCAGCTGGCGCCACTGATGAGCGGCGAGTCATGACAGTACTCCCCCCTCTAGCAGCGCCTCCTGGCGATGGTTTCTCCGGGTGCGCTCGGTGGAACTCAGCGATGAGGGACGGGTCCAACACAAACGAGGAGCACACCCATTGTCTCCATTCAGGTCCATAGCCCTCCCAGTCCACCAAATACTGCAACCCGCGACCCCAGCTCCGGGAGTCCAGGATGGCGGAGACTGCCCAGGCCGGATGGCCACCTATCATCCGGGGCGCGGGCTGCGCTGCAGGTGGAGGGCAGAGGGGGTCAGAGACCACCGGTTTAACCTTGGAGACGTGGAAGGTGGGATGGATGCGGAGGGAGGGGGGGAATAGCCACACGCACAGCCACCGGGTTGATGAGCTGGGTAATGGGAAATGGGCCGATGAATCGTTGTGCCAGCTTCCTCCTCTCACCCTTTAAATTAACGTCCTGTGTGGACACCCAGACTTGTTGGCCCACCTGGTAGGCAGGGGCAGGTCTCCTGCGCCGGTCCGCCATGGACTTGTTGCGCTCCGCCGTGCGTAAAAGCGCATTGCGCGCCGTGGTCCAAAGGGAGCGGCACCACCTGAGGTGCGCCTGGACTGAGGGGACAGCCAACTCGCCCTCCTGCACGGGGAATAGAGGTGGATCATAGCCCAGGGATGCCTTGAAGGGGGACATCCCGGTGGCAGAAGAGCGGGAGGTGTTGTGGGCGTACTCCACCCAGGCGAGATGTGTGCTCCAGGACGCGGGCTTAGATGCAGTAACGCAGCGGAGCGCAGCCTTCAGCTCCTGATTGGTCCGCTCACACTGCCCGTTGGATTGGGGGTGATGGCCGGAGGAGAGGCTTACTTTGGCTCCCAGGGCATTGCAGAAAGACCTCCAGACGTCCGAAGTGAACTGGGGACCCCGATCGGAGACCACGTCAACCGGTATCCCGTGCAGTCTGACCACGTTCTGGATGAGGAGGTCCGCTGTCTCCAAGGCAGAGGGGAGCCCCCGTAGAGGCACAAAGTGGGTGGCCTTGGAGAACCGGTCAACGATGGTCAGGACTGTGTCGAAGTTGTTGGAAATGGGGAGACCGGTGACGAAGTCTAGAGCGACGTGCGACCAGGGCCTACCAGGGACGGGCTGGAGCAGGCCCACGGGAGGAGCGTTACCTGACTTGCCGGTGGTGCAGACGGGGCAGGCCCGGGCGTAGCGGGCGGCGTCCCTCTGCAGTCCCGGCCACCAAAAGGACCGTTGGAGGAGGTCGATCATCCGGGAGGACCCAGGGTGGCAGGTGAGCTTCGAGGTATGGAGCCAGTGGATAACCCCCCCCCGGACAGCAGATGGCACGAAGAGCCTCCCCTCCGGTCCACCGCCAGGGTCCGGTTCCGACTCCTGCGCCCTCCGGATCTTGCTCTCAATGTCCCAGGAGACGGCCCCCACAACACACGACCTGGGCAGGATGGTGTGGACCGCATCTTCTGACGCCTCAGGGGCGAATTGCCTGGAGAGGGCGTCGGGCAGGCCGTTTTTGGAGCCAGGCCTGTAGGTGATGTTAAACCTAAACCTTGCAAAGAACAGGGACCAACACGCCTGGCGGGCGTTCAGACGCTTGGCAGTTCTTAAATACTCCAAGTTCTTATGGTCGGTGAGTACCACGAACGGCAAGGCGGCCCCCTCCAGCCAGTGGCGCCACTCCTGAAGCGCGAGTTTGATGGCCAATAGTTCTCTGTCCCCCATGTCGTAATTATGTTCCGCCGGGGACAAGCGCCGAGAGAAGAAGGTGCAGGGCCGCTTGGCTCCGTTGGCTGGTGACCGCTGGGACAGCACCGCCCCCACCCCCGTATCCGAAGCGTCCACCTCCACAATGCACTGCAGCGCGGGACCAACCTGGCTGAGGACCTGGGAGGAGGAAAACTCCGTCTTCAGCGCTTGGAAGGCAGCTGCGGCCTCTTCAGTCCACCAGAACGGGACCTTAGGGGAGGTGAGGCGGGTCAGAGGGCCGACGATGGCTCCAAAATTAGGGACGAAGCGGCGGTAGAAATTGGCAAACCCGATGAACTGTTGCACCTGTTTCCTCGAGGTTGGCGTGGGCCAATCTACCACCGCTTTGACCTTCGCTGGGTCCGGGAGCACCTGGTCATGGGAGATGACGAACCCCAGGAAGGAAGTTGTCTTGGCGTAGAACTCACATTTCTCCACTTTCACATATAGTCGGTTCTCCAGTAGCCTCTGAAGGACCCGCCTCACGTGGATCCGGTGCTCGTCCCTGGATCTGGAGAAGATGAGGATATCGTCCAGGTAGACGAACATGAACAGGCCGATGAAATCCTGGAGGACGTCATTTATGAGGCGCTGAAAGACGGCTGGAGCATTGGTCAGCCCGAACGGCATGACTAGGTATTCAAAGTGGCCGTTTGGGGTACGGAAGGCAGTCTTCCATTCATCTCTCTCCCGGATCCGGACGAGGTCGTACGCGCTGCGGAGATCCAGCTTGGTAAACCAGGTCGCCCCCTGGAGGGAGTGGAAGGCGGTGTCCATCAGGGGCAGGGTGTAGCGGTCCTTCTCCGTGATGTCATTGAGGGCACGGTAATCAATACAAGGACGAAGGGAGCCATCCTTTTTGCCCACGAAGAAGAACCCTGCGCCTAATGGTGATGATGATGGGCGGATAATCCCAGCACTGAGCGACTCCTTCAAATACGTGTTCATCGCCTCCTTCTCTGGTGCTGACAGACTGTAGAGGCATCCCGAGGGTAGAGGTGCCCCCTGGCGGATGTTAATGGCACAGTCATAGGGCCGGTGTGGAGGAAGAGACATTGCCTTGGACTTGCTGAAGACCGTGCCCAGGTCATAGAACTCCGAGGGCACCAGGGTGAGATCCGGAGGCGCGGCGTCCTTAGCAGAGGGAGGAGAGGACGGGGCGCAGGCAGCGGATTGGAGACAGGTGCCCATGCAAAAGGAGCTCCAGGCAGACACCCTACCGGTCTTCCAGTCCAGGACGGGGTTGTGGAGGCGGAGCCATGGGTATCCAAAGATGACAGGTGTAATAGAGGAAGGCAGGACGTAGAAGGTGATGTCCTCCCGGTGGTTCCCCGAGATGATAACCGGGACGGGGGACGTCCGGTGAGTCACTTTTCCCAGGGAGACACGGGAGAGATTGACTAGGGCGAGAGGAGAATCGAGAGGGTGGCAACGGATGCCCAATCGGGTTGCCAGGCTTTGAGATATGAAGCTACCCTCCGCGCCTGAATCCACCAGTGCCTGAGTGAGATGCCCTGTGGGGTTGTGGCAGAAGCGGATGGGCAGCGTCAAATGTGTGAGGGGAGTTAACCAATTAGCGTCCGCGAGGCCCCCTACAGTGACTCGCGGACGTCCCCGTTTGATTTCTCCGGACAATGCTCCACCGTGTGCTGGCTGCCCCAGTAATACATGCAGAGGCCCAACTCACGGCGACGTTGTTTCTCCGCTAGGGGGAGCTTTGTTTGGCCCGTCACCATCGGCTCCAACTCCTCAGAGGGCTCCGGCGGCGGTAACGCCAGGGGGCGAGCTTGGGGCAGGCGCGCCGAGGCACCCCGCGAGCGAGAAGAGGACTTCCGCTCCGAGGCGCGCTTGCGCAGCCTGTTATCCAAGCTAATAGCAAGGGAAGTCAGCTCCGCTAGCGTCTCCGGGATATCCCAGCCGGCCAGCTCATCCCTCAGACCAGAGTTAAGACTGCGAAGGAAGATGCCGCAGAGCGAACGCACTTCCCAGCCGACTTCCTCCGCGGTAACCCGGAAATCGATTGCGTAATCGGCCACCGATCAGCTCCCCTGCTGGAGGCTGAGAAGGCGATCGACCTGGACACTATCCATACGCGAGTGATCGAACACTTCCAGAAATTGTCGCACGAACTGGCCATAGGTGAGGGTGGCGTAGCTGGGCTTCGCCATTACGGCGTAAGCCCAGGTAAGCGTTCGACCCTCCAAGAGGTTACCTATATAGCCAATATGGCTGTGGTCTGAAGGGAAGTCTCTGGGGACGCGGTGGAACACGGACTCACACTGTATGATAAACCCCCGTGCTCCACTGAGCTTGCCGCTAAAGCGGGCGGGGGTGGGAATGGGTGTGAGTCATGCCGGCGCACCCGGAGCAGGCTGGACGGCCGCCGGAGCAGCGGAAGCTGCGCCACCCAGACGAACCGGGGGGAACGGTTGTTGGGGGTCCAGGCGGTCTAATCGGTTAGTGATTATTGTTAATTGATTAAGGATCACTTGTTGTTGGTGGGCTATTAGATCCACCCGAGCCTCGAGGGTGGAAAGACGGCGTGCGAGCTCACTGTCTGTTGAGCCGCTCTGCTGAAGCCGTACTGACATAACGCACGGCTCAGGAGACACACACGCAGGCTCAGGGTAGATTTAATAGCTTTATTGAACAACAAGAGTGCGTGGCTGCGTGTCTGTGGGATAAGAATGTATTGGTGGTGGGCGTCTGCATCAGGCACGGGGGCAGGAAGCCGTTCAGCCGGACAACCCTAAGGGAGGAAGCAGAGGGAGAAGGGTAACGGGCACCACACCAATACAGAAGACTAAGACAGTTTGCTGGCTTACTTGGTTTGGGCTGGTGGCTGGCGTTAACAAGGGCATAGCCCGGGAGACAGCAACCTGGAGCGCCTGCAGCAGCAGCGAGGAGGCAGCGGCGAGGAGATGAGGTCCGCCGCCAGGGAATCCACCTGTGCACAGGGGAGAAGACTGGGAGAAAAAGAGGTGAGGGAAGCTTACTCAGATTTCCTTGCTTGGAGAAGGGGGTTCCTTGCAGCAAGAGATGCCGATGAGAACAGACGGCTTCAGGCCGAAGCCCAGGGCAGAGTGAGTTAAATACCTCGCCGCTGACGAGGCGCAGGTGTGCGCGCAGCTGGCGCCGCTGATGAGCGGCGAGTCATGACACAGGCTGCCTCTTTCAAACACTGTCTATCAGGAAACTACCGGAATTTTTTCTTCCTGAAGCCAGCTGATTATGAGGAAGTCTGGAAAATCATCAAGGACATGAAGAACTCAAACTCTGCTGGAGCTGATGAAATTTCCAGCAAAATTTTGAAAAGTGTCATTAATTTAATACTGGAACCCCTTACCTACTGCATTAATCTGTCTCTAATCTCTGGAGTAGTGCCACAAATAGCAAAAACTGCACAAATTATACCAATTTATAAATCAGGTGATAAGAATGATTTGACTAATTATTGTCCAATATCCATTCTGCCTACTCTTTCAAAGGTTTTGGAAAGAGTAGTTTATAACAGACTTACCAGTTACCTTGATAAGTTCAACATTATTATCCCATCTCAGTATGGCTTCAGAAAGAAACACACTACCTATATGGCAATACTTGACCTAACTGGAAAAAAAAAATCAGTGATGCAATTGAAAGAGGCAACTATGGTATTGGCATTTTTTAGACCCGTCTAAAGCATTTGATACCATTAACCATGACATCCCAATTAATAAATTACAACAATACGGTATCAGAGGCCTTGCATTAGATTGGTTTATTAGTTATCTGTCTGGAAGACTTCAGTATGTTTATACAAATAACCGCAAGTCATCATATAAATCCAGCGATCATGGGGTTCCCCAGGGTTCCATTTAAGGACCAGTTCTATTCATTCTGTATAGAAATGACATTGCTAACTCCTCGTCTCTACTACATAAAGTACTGTTTGCTGATGACACTAATTTACTTTTTGCTCACCAGAATCCAAATGAACTTGAACAGATAATAGTGAACTATTGAAAATAGACACCTGGCTTCAGTGTAACAAACTTTTACTTAATATCAGTAAAACTAGTTATATTGTATTCCATTCCAATAAAAAGCCAGACACCAAGGAACTTTACCCTAAAATTAATGGACAGAATATTACAAGAGTTAGCTCTATAAAATTCTTGTGGGTCCTCACTGACAAATTTCTCAATTTCAAATGTCACATTGACGATCTAACCAAGAAACTGGCCAAATACGCTGCTGTTTTTTTTTCAAAGTGAGACATTTTCTACCACGTTCAGCACTTCTCACTCTATATAAAACTTTATTTGAGCCTCACTTACATTACTGCAATATCAGATGGTGTAACACATTTCCAATTCACCTAAAAAAAGCTAGAAATTCTCCAAAAGAAAGTCATACGTGCCTTATCATGGTCTGAATATAATTCTCCTACTAGTCATCTTTTCCATTGTTATAATCTTCTAAGACTTGCTGAGCATAATTACTTCCAGAATGCCTGTATAATGTATCAGGTTGTCCACAAACTCAACAATAAATTATGTGAACTCATTCCAACCTTCCTTCCCGTACACACCTATACCACTAGAAATAAAAACCAAATTACTGGGGGAAAAAAATGAAGACTAAAATCCACCAGGTTTAGTATTGTATGCAGAGGACCGCAGATTTGGAATGAGCTTGATGAGAATCTAAAAATGTCACCTTCCATCTCCATCTTCAAGAAAAAACTAAAAATGCAACTTCTATCATATCTCGTCATGAATCCCCCAGTGTGTTTTTCTAACGCGCACAGTGAGGGGAGAAAGGATGAGGATTTAAGCGCAGGCTAGCACCACACACATTTATTAATATGGCGAGCACACAAACAGTCACAGTTTCTAAGTCACACTGGCTATGGAGCCCTCCAGGACGCTCACCAGTCTAGGTGAGAAGACCAGGGAAAGACCACACACAGAGAGTACTCACAAGGCAGGAGCTGTCCGAGTAAGTCCGAGAGCACACGGTGAAACACAGTCCTTGGTTGACGTAAATCCAGACGAGAACCGTCGATGGAGTACAGTGACCCAGCAATGCACGACTGGAGACAGGCTCCTTAAAAACATGCAGTGCTGGTCTCCCAAATTAGATTCACCTGGGCAAGGAGCAGGAAGATGGCATACGGGAGTGGGAACAGGTGGTAGCAATAGAGAGGGGGCGTGGTCCGACCAGCAGACAGTTAGACAGCGCTCACTCCAGCGTGAGCGCAAGAAGCTGCCTCCCCGCTGCCGGCCAGAAGGCAGTGGCTATGGGCACGGCAAAGCACACAGAAATACATACTAACATACATGCAATATGGCACGTACCCATAGAGCAGCCAGGACCGAGCCGGGGGAAACCAGACCGGCTTGGTTCCTGACGTATCTGCTCTTTGTTACACAAAACTTGCTTACTGATGAGTTGTTGCCCCATTGTTATTTTGTTTTATATGTTGATTCACTCCAATAGTATTTAATAACTTGACTATGTATCTTGAACTCACCTACTAATTCAATGTAAACAAATGCTGGGATTATGTGCTATATGTCTGTTATATGTTTGTTTGTTCCTGTACACAAAGACATCAGACTGATTTCCCTCATCATTTTATTGTAGAAATGGGCTCCCTACTAAAAGCTTTTAATAGCTTATTTGGGATGACCCGTTCACACTCCAAAACAACGTGAAAAAAGCCTATTGTACACTGCTACTCATGCGGTTGATAATATTCTAATTCATTCATGCTGTTGATAATGTGTGATGTGTGATGTGTGTGAATAAACTGTTAAGTGTAAAAAAAAAAAGTCTCCTGCTGTGATGAGGAATCCTCTGGATGCGCTGTTTGTGTCTCTCTGGTGGTCTGATAGAGTTTTTTTAGTGCTTTGCTCCTCTTGCCGATGGCGGGGCATACATGGGGACTAGTAGGACAGATGAAAAACAAAGGAAACGTTCAGAATAAAAGTCAGGCTAGAACTAAAGAGAACAGGGAAACAAATGATAACAGAATACAATCAGTGATAAACCTAAAAAACCAACAGAAAACCATGTCCACATATGACACCCTCCAATTCAAAAAAAGAGAATAACTCCCTGGACACATTATGGTGCTACACAAGTGGTGACGTCACCCGGAATATAAGAGGGCTGCGCGGCAGGGGGGGCAGTCTCTTTGACCACCTCTCAGCCTAGCGGGAGTGTCTGTATCATTACTGTGAGTCTATAATAAAGTCCTGTGTAGTTCACCCTTCGCCTCATCATTGTTTCACGTTTTATGGACATTGTTGGGAACCCACGCTGGGATATTCATCTCAGACTGGAAGCAGAGGGGAGGGGAATATTCCCTCTGCCGGCAGAGCGTGGGAGATTTAACGGAGAAGGACAGTACGTATTGTAATGGGAAAAGATGGTAATGCAGCAGGAAGGAGTAGCTGTGGGAACAGTAAGGGGTGAATGTGTGAACATATTGTAATGCAAGATTTCAGGCAACAGGGGGAAGGAATGGAGTGGTATAAAAGGAGAGACCCTGGTGTACTAAGTAATTCTTTTTCTGTGTATGATTGAAGTGACAGTGAGAAATAAAGTTTGTCTGTCGTGTAAGTCTGGTTCCTTTATTTGCACTCTCCACAACATAACATTTGGCGAAGAGGATAAAGTTATGGATGCTGGTGTGTCTTCAATTTGGCCATTTTTGGAGTCTCTGGGAGAGCCTCCGGTGCCTTGGGAGAGATGGTTCACCCCTTTTAAAAATTACTTGGTGGCACTAAACCTTGGTGGACTGAAGAAGGTACGGGCATGGGTAATTCTGGTCAACAATTTAGGTATGGAAGGACAGTGTATTCTTGCTACCTTGGGTGCTAGCGATAGCTTCGAGGACGTGATTGAGCTAATGGTGCAACATTTTCGCGCGCCTGCAAATGTCATCGTCCGGAGGATTCAGTTTCGGCAGTGTCTCCAGCAGATCGGCAAGTTGGTGCAACACTATGTTGCGGACCTGCAGCAGCTGGCCAGAGACTGCCAGTTTGGTGACTTGGAGGAAGAAATGGTCTGCGACCAGTTAGCGGAGCACACACTTTACTCGTCGGCACAGTCGAGACTTCTAACATACTCCGGCGAACTGATGTTAGCCACAGCTGTGGAGCTAGCTCAGCAATGTGAAGCAGTGGACAACTTATCACGTAACCTCTGCAAGAGAGCTACACTACACCACTCTGACTGACAATCAACGGCACAGGCTGTGGACCCGGACAGCGAAGATAGCAAACAAGAGGAATGTGCTGCAGCTGAAGATAAGGTCCACCGCCGGATCGCCCAGGTGTTTGGGTTGTTGGTCCAATAAGCACCGGTACAAGGCTAGACAGTGTCCGATGAGAGGTAAATGTTGTGGCAAGTGTGGTTACCTGCATCGTTTTGCCAAGGCCTGTAATAGGTTTGAGCGAGGGGAACGGCGACATGATGTGGATACCCCTGCTCCAACTCCTACGGTGATTCACACTGTCTCCCCGAGCACAGATGGCTGTACATACTCGTCGGCCTCCGTCGGTCTATGATGACCATGGAAGAGAATCCTAAACGTCTACTCTGCTGGAACAGCACCACCTGCGGCTGAACAGGCCGATGCGCGAATGGCAGTCCCTGTCACACAGGTCGCACTTGTGGGTGGTCTCCGTGCTGCTGGGTCTGTGGCGGTTCTTCCTGCGGGTCCTTTTTTCATCTGCTGCAGCAGTCAGTCTCTCTTCACCCGCTTTGAACTGTCTGGTCAGGGTGCCTCTCCATTTGGAGCGGTCCGTTGCAAGGTCCTCCCAGCGCTCTGTGTTAATCTCCAGGGCCTTCATGTCTCTCTTGCAGACGTCTCTAAAGCGCAGCTGTGGGTGGCCAACGTCTCTCCTGCCAGTTGCCAGTTCTCCGTAGAAGACGTCTTTGGGGATTCTGCCATCCTCCATATGGTGAACGTGGGCTAGCTAGCGGAGCCTGCGCTGCCTGAGTAGAGTGAACATGGAGGGAAGGCCGGCGCGGGACAGAACTTCTGTGTTGGGCACTTTGTCCTGCCAGGATATGTCCAGGATGTGGCGAATGCAGCGCAAGTGGAAGGAGTTCAGTCTCTTTTCCTGCCGGGCGTATGTTGTCCACGTCTCACTCCCATAGAGCAGTGTGCTGATGACGCAGGCATTGTACACTGCCATCTTCGTCTTGACAGAGAGTTTGGGATTCTCCCACACTCAGGTGGTGAGGCGAGCGAGTGTGAAGGCTGATTTTCCAATCCTCTTGTTGATCTCTGTATCAAGGGAGAGGTTGTTGCTGATCGTGGAACCCCGGTACGTGAACTGATTCATGACCTCCAGCTCGTAGTCGTCGATGGTGATGGTTGGTGGTGCTTCCGTGCCCTGCGCCAAGACGTTAGTCTTCTTTCAGGCTGATGGTAAGCCCGAAGTCCTTGCATGCCTGGGAGAAGCGGTCCATCAGGGTCTGAAGCTCCTGCTGTGTGTGGGTTGCGACTGCAGCGTCGTCTGCGAACAGCATGTCTCTGATTAGAGCCTCGCGTACTTTGGTTCTGGCTTTCAGGCGGGTGAGGTTGAAAAGCCTGCCGTCAGATCTTGTGTGCAGGTAGATTCCCTCTGTTGCTGTGCTGAAGGCATGCCTCAGGAGCATAGCAAAGAAAATCCCAAAGAGGGTTGGCGCAAGTACACAGCCCTGTTTCACTCCGCTGCGTATGTTGAATGGCTCTGAGACGTTGCCGTCGTGCTGCACTATCCCCTGCATGTTGGTGTGAAACGATTCAATGAGGCTTTGCAACTTTGGTGGGCATCCTATCTTTGGCAGGATCTTGAAAAGGCCCTCTCTGCTGACCAGATCGAATGCTTTGGTGAGGTCGATGAAGGCGACGTACAGGATCATGTTCTGTTCTCTGCATTTCTCCTGGAGTTGGCGGATGGAGAATATCATGTCCACCGTCGATCGCTCAGCGCGGAAGCCACACTGAGACTCGGGGTAGACACGTTCGGCAAGCTTCTGTAGACGAACGAGAACAACTCGTGCGTAGACTTTGCCAACAACGCTGAGGAGGGAGATGCCCCTGTAGTTGTTGCAGTTGCTTCTCTCCCCTTTGTTTTTGTAGAGGGTGATGATCTTGGCGTCCCTCATGTCCTGTGGTACGGCACCTTCCTTCCAACACTGGCAAAGGATGTCATGCAATGGCAGCAGTAGGGCGGTCTTGCAGTGCTTGATCAGGTCAGGGGGTATGCCGTCGTTGCCGGGTGCCTTGCCAGCGGCCAAGCTATCAATGGCCTTGCTGAGTTCATTGATGGTTGGCTCGGCGTCAAGTTTGTCCATGGATGGCAGGCAGTTGATGGCATCAAGGGCTGACGGTGTCACGGTGTTCTGTCTGGAGTAGAGGTCGGAGTAGTGTTCCACCCATCTCTCCATCTGCTTGTTCTTTTCTGTGATCATCTCCCCAGTGGAGGATTTGAGGGGGGCCGTCTTGCTCTGAGCCGGACCAAGTGCTTTCTTGATGCCATCGTACATACCACGGATGTTCCGTTATGGCAGCGGTTTGAATGTCTTTGCTGAGCTGAGTCCAGTACTCGTTGGCACAGCGCCGAGCAGTCTGCTGAACTTTGCTTCTCGCAGCCCTGAGAATCTGGAGATTCTTCTCGTTTGGGTACTTCTTGTACTCAGCAAGTGCTGAGCGCTTGGCTTCAATGACGGGGGTCATCTCGGTCAACTTGGCATCAAACCAGTCCTGTGACTTCGAGGTCTTCCTCCCAAAGGTAGCTAAGGCTGTGCGGTGGATGGTGTTTTGCAGCTCTTCCCACTTCTGCTTTGCAGATTCTCCTTCTTGTGGTACACCAAGTTCCTTCTCAAAGGTGGAGGCAAACTGCTCAACAAGTTCTGGTTGAGCCATCTTGCTGGTGTCAATCCGTGCCTTTCCAGGTTGTCTAGCACGATGGAATTTCTTCAGCTGCAGCTTGACCTTGCAACACACCAATGAATGGTCTGTGTCGCAATCTGCACTCTGGAACGAATGGGTGATTAACACGTTCTTCAGTGAGGTGCGCCTGGTCAGGATCAAGTCCAGCTGGTGCCAGTGCTTTGAGCACGGATGTTGCCAGGAAACCTTGTGTTGGGGCTTGGTCTTGAAGAACGAGTTTGTGATGCACAGATCGTGGTATGTGCAGAACTCGAGCAGCCGCTGTCCGTTGTCATTCATTCTGCCCACGCCAAAAGGTCCAAGACAGGAGGGCCAGGAGTCGTGGTCAGCACCCACTCTGGCATTGAAGTCTCCAAGGAGAATGAGTTGTTCAGAGTTGGGGATGATCCTGACAGTTGTTGCGAGATTCTCATAGAACTCGTCTTTTGCCTCTGGTGTGGCTGTCAGTGTTGGGGCATACACACTGACGAGGGTGACTGGGCCTTGAGTGGTGTTCAGGCGGAGGGTGAGGAGTCATGCAGAGCCAGTGCTGCTCGGTTCCACCATCTTCAGCAAGGTGTTCTTCACTGCGAAGCCCACTCCGTGTTCCCTGTGTTCGTCACTGCCCTTTCCCTGCCAGTAGAACATGTAGTCCTTCTCTCTCAGTGTGCCTGCATCAGCCAACCGTGTTTCCTGGAGAGTGGCAATATCCACTCCCAGTCTCTTCAGCTCATTATTGATGATGGCAGTCTTCCTGGTGTCGTTGATGTCCTTGAGGTTAGCAGCGAGTCCTGTCATCATAGTGTGGACGTTCCAAGTTCCCAGTTTTAGAGTTGGTCTCTTTTGTTTTATTGTCTTGCCTGGTGCGAAGGTTCTCAGCCTGCTGTTCGGACTTCTCCTCATCCCCATGCACCCAATGAGGAAAGCAAGCTGTGGCGGGACAACACTTTATTGGCTGGGGGCTGCCCAGCTTGAGGCGGGCGGTAGCTGTCCAGTGAGATCCAATGATCCCTCCCACCGTCGGGAATAACCCCTGGCGCCGCGCTCTACGCCAATTGAGCAGTGGCTTATAACCGGTAACTGTCATTCCCCGTGTTTTGTCTACGCCAAAGGCGAAGCTGGAGTGTCCTCTCCAGTGATCTGGTGTTCTACCTTCCAGCGTTGGGCGTTGGTAGGATTCAAGCCTTGGCAGGAAGATATGGAGGACAAGATGTTGCCCATGCAGCATGTCCCCCCTCTCCACGTCACTGATGAATCCAAAGGAACAGCAGGGCTGCTACAATTTGGCACCAGCGCCATTGCAGGAGCTGCCAGAACGATGTTGAGCACAACATAGAACTGCCTTAGGGGCTCCGACTCCGGATTTTTCCTCAGGGTTGACTCCCGAAGCCTTTCCCGTGACCGGGTATGCCGCAAGGCAGCGAAGGTTTGAAATCAGGGTTTACCTTCCCCTAGATGGGCTACCTTCCCAGGTTGATGAGCCACCATCTACCCGAAGCATCTGGTTTTAAGGCACCAGAGATCCGCCCTCGCCCCTTCTCCTATTAGTAAAAGCAGTTCTGCCGGGCTTAAAGACTAAACCACACGGGCAGGCTAGGAGTTGGACTTAGTTGTCAGAGGCTTTTCGAGACGCACGCCATAAGGAGCATTTTATGAGCACTGGGAGCTTAACCCCAGTGCCGCTCCTGGCTATGACAACCTTGGAACGAAATTGGATGGCGAGGAGGTACCATTACTGGTGGACATGGGCGTGGTGAGGTCCGTGCTGAATTGGCCTACTGTGAGGAGTTTTTTCCCATATCACCGAGTGAGAGGACTTTCAACGCCATTTTGTGGACATGGTAGAAATAGACTGTCCATTGTGGGTTTGCTGGAATTGACAGCTAGATACAAGGCTGCGGAGGTAGCCAATCTGCAGTTTGGAGTTACCGCCAGTGGAGCGAATGTGGTGGGCTGCGACCTTTTCTACGGACTTGGCTTCACGATCACCAGCGGTAGTGGAGAGGAGTGGTCGGGCTTTGGCTTGTGGGACTGGTCAGTTCCGTGAGTGTTGGATGACACACACGGTGTTTTTTTTTTTTTTTTTTTTTTACTTTTTTATGTGCCTGTGTTTTTATTTTGTTTTGTACCATGTTAAGCACTTTGTGACTCTGTCTGTGAAAGGTGCTGTATAAATAAAGTTATTATTATTATTATGACACAATATGGGACGAACCTTGGCCGAGTATTCTGGGAGGTGAGCAGGACCAACCCCACCCAGGGCCATCGTGGGAGAGTTCCGGCGCCAGAGCCCAAGTTGCCCTAGCTGAGGGAACTGGGGCTGAGGGAACTCGACATTCTCCCAGAAGCTTTGTGGCTTGTCAACATGCAGTTTGGCAAATTCCAGTCTGGCTTTTTTATGATTTGTTTTCAACAGTGGTGTGCTCCTTGGTCGTCTCCCATGAAGTTCACTTTGGCTCAAACAACGACGGATGGTGCAATCTGACACTGATGTACCTTGACCTTGGAGTTCACCATGAATGTGTTTAGAGGTTGTTCTGGGCTCTTTTGTTACCATTCATATTATCCGTCTCCTCCTGCGGCCACGTCCAGGGAGGTTGGCTACAGTCCCGTGGATCTTAAATTTCTGAATAATATGTGCAACTGTAGTCACATGAACATCACGCTGCTTGGAGATGGTCTTATAGCCTTTACCTTTAACATGCTTGTTTATAATTTTCTTTCTAATCTCCTGAGACAACTCTCTCCTTTGCTTCCTCTGGTCCATGTTTAGTGTGGTACACACCATGTCACCAAACAGCACAGTGACTACTTGTCACCCTTTAAATAGGCCGACTGACTGATTACAAGTTTGTAGACACCTGTGATGTTAATTAGAGGACACATCTTGGTTGAACATGTCCCTATGGTCACATTATTCTCAGTCTTTTCTAGGGGTACCATCATTTTTGTCCAGGCCTGTTTCATGAGTTTGTTTTTTTAAAATAATTCTGTTGAAACACAATTCAAAAGCATTGTCTGATTTTCATTGGTTAATTTTCATAGAATTTTTATTTATTACCACTTTTGTCAGATTCAAGTTATTTCTGTGACCATTGTGGGTTTTTCTTTCATTAACAGAGGGGTACCAACAATTTTGTCCACGGCTATAAATGTGTCAGCATCTATTCATCTACAGTGTATATAAGTTATCTAGGCAGTTTTACTTTCCCTGGGTAATCCCTTTGTCTGTTATGCTGTGTGTGTTTCTGTTGTTTTGTTCATCTGCTGTCATGCTGCTGTTACACTGTAATTTCCCAGTTTGGGATCAGTAAAGCCTACCGACCGACCAACCTACCTACCTACCCACCTACCTACAGTGGTGTGAAAAAGTGACTGCCCCCTAAACCTAATAACTGGTTGGGCCACCCTTAGCAGCAGCAACTGCAATCAAGCATTTGCTATAACTGGCAATGAGTCTTTTACAGCGCTGTGGAGGAATTTTGGCCCACTCATCTTTGCAGAATTGTTGTAATTCAGCCACATTGGATGGTTTTCGAGCACGAACCACCTTTTTAAGGTCATGCCACAGCATCTCAATCAGATTCAGGTCTGGACTTTGACTAGCCCACTCCAGTCTTCATTGTTTTTCTTAAGCCATTCAGAGGTGGACTTGCTGGTGTGTTTTGGATCATTGTCCTGCTGCAGAACCCAAGTGCGCTTCAGCTTGAGGTCATAACAGATGGCTGGACATTCTTCTTCAGGATTTTTTGGTAGACAGCAGAATTCATGGTTCCATTTACCACAGCAAGTCTTCCAGGTCCTGAAGCAGCAAAACAGCCCCAGACCATCACACTACCACCACCATATTTTACTGTTGGTATGATGTTCTTTTTCTGAAATGCTGTGTTACTTTTACGCCAGATGGCTTAAAAGTAACACAGTAAAAGGTGGGACACACACCGTCCAAAAAGTTCAACTTTTGTTTTGCCAGTCCACAGAGTATTTTCCCAAAAGTTTTGGGGATCATCAAGATGTTTTCTGGCAAAACTGAAACGAGCCTTTATGCTCTTTTTGCTCAGCAGTGGTTTTCATCTTGGAACGCTGCCATGCAGGCCATTTTTGCCTTGTCTCTTTCTTCTGGTGGAGTCATGAACACTGACCTTAACTGAGAGAAGTGAGGCTTACAGTTCTTTGGATGTTGTTGTGGTATCTTTTGTGACCTCTTGGATAAGTCGTCGCTGCGCTCTTGGGGTAATTTTGGTCGGCCGGCCACTCTTGGGAAGGTTCACGACTGTTTCATGTTTTTGCCATTTGTGGATAATGGCTCTCACTGTGATTTGCTGGAGTCGATAGATCTCAATTACTTTGTTTCTCATTTGTTCCTGAATTTCTTTGGATCGCAGCATGACGTCTAGCTTTTGAGGATCTTTTGGTCTACTTCACTTTGTCATTCAGGTCCTATGTAAGTCATTTCTTGATTTAGAACAGGTGGGGGGGGTAATCAAGCTTGGGTGTGGCTAGAGAAATTGAACTGAGCTTTCCAAAGATGTGATAAACCACACTTAATTTATGTTTTAACAAGGGGGTGCAGTCACTTTTTGACACAGGGCCATGTAGGTTTGGATTTTTTTTTACCCTTAATAATAAACACCTTCATTTAAAAACTGCATTTTGTGTTTACTTTTGTTATCTTTGTCTAATATTTAAATTTGTTTGATGTTCTGAAACATATGTGGATTAGGTGGCGGTCAAAGGCGGAGACCTTGGTGGACTGATCCCAAGCTTTCTAAACTGCCTTTTGGTACGTGGAATGTCACCTCTCTGGTGGGGAAGGAGCCTGAGCTGGTGTACGAGGTTGAGCGATACCGGCTAGATATAGTCGGCCTCACCTCAACACACAGCTCCGGTTCCGGAACCAGTCTCCTGGAGAGGGGCTGGAGCTTGGCCTTTTCTGGAGTTGCCCCGGGTGAGAGGCGACGAGCAGGGGTGGGTATTCTTGTATCGCCCCACCTTGCTGCCTCTATATTGGAGTTTTCCCCGGTGGATGAAAGGGTTGCTTCCCTGCGCCTTCGGGTTGGGAAACGGGTCCTGACCATCATTTGCACCTATGCACCAAATGATGTTTCAAAGTACCCACCCTTTTTGGAGTCTGTGACTGGGGTGCTGGAGGGTGCTCCTCCTGGAGACTCCATTGTCCTACTGGGGGACTTCAATGCGCACGTGGGCAACGACAATGAAACCTGGAGGGGGGTGATTGAGAGGAACGGCCTGCCCAATCTGAACCCGAGTGGTGTTCAGTTATTGGACTTCTGTGCTAACCACAGTCTGTCCATAACGAACACCATGTTCAAGCATAAGGGTGTCCATATATGCACCTGGCACCAGGACACCCTAGGTCGCAGGTCGATGATCGATTTTGTTATCATATCATCAGACCTGTGACCGTATGTCTTGGACACCCGAGTAAAGAGAGGTGCAGAGCTGTCAACTGATCACCACCCGGTGGTGAGTTGGATCCGATGGCAGGGGAGGAAGCCATTCAGACCTGGTAGACCCAAACGTATAGTGAGGGTGTGCTGGGAGCGTCTGGCTGAGGCTCCTGTCCGGGAGGTCTTCAACTCCCACCTCCGGAAGAACTTCAACCACATTCCGAGGGAGTCTGGAGACATGGAGTCTGAATGGGCCATGTTCTCCACCTCTGTTGTTGAAGCGGCGGCCCAGAGCTGCGGCCGCAAGGTGGTCGGTGCATCTCGTGGTGGCAACCCCCGAACCAAGTGGTGGACACCAGTGGTGAGGGGGGCCATTAAGCTGAAGAAGGAGTCCTATCAAGCTTGGTTGGCTTGTGGGACTCCCGAAGCAGCTGAGGTGTACCGGCAGGCCAAGCGGAGTGCAGCTCGGGTGGTTGCTGAAGCAAAAACCCGGGTATGGGAGGAGTTCAGTGAGGCCATGGAACAAGACTTTCGGTCGGCTTCAAAGAGATTCTGGCAAACTGTTCGGCGGCTCAGGAGGGGAAAGCAGCTCCCTGTCCACACTGTGTATGGTGCGGATGGGACACTGTTGACTTCAACTGGGGATATCGTCGGGCGGTGGAAGGAATACTTCGAGGATCTCCTCAATCCCACTGATACGCCTTCCGCAGAGGAAGCAGGGTTTGGTGATGAGGGGGATGACTTGCCTATCACAGGGGCTGAGGTCGCCAAGGTGGTTAAAAATCTCGTTGGTGGCCGGGCCCCAGGGGTGGACGAGATTCGCCCTGAGTACCTCAAGGCCCTGGATGTTGTTGGGTTGTCATGGTTGACACGCCTCTGCAACATTGCGTGGAGGCCGGGGGCAGTGCCTTTGGCATGGCAAACCGGGGTGGTGGTTCCTCTCTTCAAAAAAGGGGACCGGAGGGTGTGCTCCAACTTTAGAGGGATCACACTCCTCAGCCTCCCTGGGAAGGTCTATGCCAAGGTACTGGAGAGGAGAGTCCGGCCGTTGGTCGAACCTCGGATTCAGGAGGAGCAATGTGGTTTTCGTCCTGGCCGTGGCACATCGGACCAGCTCTTTACCCTCTCGAGAATTCTTGAGGGTTCGTGGGAGTTTGCCCAACCAGTTTACATGTGTTTTGTGGACTTGGAGAAGGCATTTGACCGCGTCCCTCGTGGATTTTTGTGGGGGGGTGCTTCGGGAGTATGGGGTATCGGGCTTGTTGTTACGAGCTATTCGGTCTCTGTACGACCGTTGTGAGAGTTTGGTTCGTATTGCCAACACTCGGTCGGAGTCATTCCCAGTGAGAGTTGGACTCCGCCAGGGCTGCCCTTTGTCACCGATCCTGTTCATAATTTTTATGGACAGGATTTCTAGGCGCAGCCAGGGAATGGAGGGTGTCATGCTTGGTGACCACAGGATCTCATCTCTGTTGTTTGCAGATGAGGTTGTCCTGTTGGCTTCATCCAGCAATGACCTACAGCTCTTGCTGGGACGGTTTGCCGCTGAGTGTGAAGCGGCTGGGATGAGAATCAGCACCTCCAAGTCCGAGTCCATGGTCCTCAGCCAGAAAAAGGTGGATTGTCCTCTCCGGGTTGGGGACAGGCTCCTGCCCCAAGTGGAGGAGTTTAAGTATCTTGGGGTCTTGCTCATGAGTGAGGGGAAAATGGAGCGAGAGATCGACAGACAGATTGGAGCAGCATCTGTAGTGATGCGGACGTTGTACCGGTCTGTTGTGGTGAAGAGGGAGCTTAGTTCTAAGGCAAAGCTGTCGATTTACCAGTCAATCTACGTTCCTACTCTCACCTATGGTCACGAGCTTTGGGTAATGACCAAAAGAACGAGATCGCGGATATAAGCGGCTGAAATGAGCTTTCTCCGTAGGATTGCTGGACTCACCCTCAGAGATAGGGTGAGGAGCTCAGTCATCCGGGAGAGGCTCAGAGTAGAACCGCTGCTCCTCCACATTGAAAGGAGTCAGTTGAGGTGGTATGGGCATCTGATTAGGATGCCTCCTGGACGCCTCCCACTTGAGGTGTTTCAGGCACGTCCTACTGGAAGGAGACCCCGGGGCAGACCCAGGACTCGGTGGAGAGACTATGTCTCCCAGCTGGTCTGGGAACGCCTTGGTATCCCGTCTGAAGAGCTGGAGCAGGTGGCTGGGGAGAGGGAAGTCTGGGCTTCTCTGCTTGAACTGCTGCCTCCGCGACCCGGACCTCCGGAAAAGCGGTAGAAGATGGATGGATGGATGGATGTTCTGAAACATTTAAGTGTGACAAACATACAAAAAGATGAGAAAACGGGAAGGGGGCAAATACTTTTTCACACCACTGTATCTGTCTATATGTCTGTCTGTCTGTCAGTTGCCCTAGTTAAAAAAATAACTCACGTGCTGACTAGAACCCTATGTTGGAACCACATGTTGGAACTCTCCAGTCATCTTGTCTGCTGTGACTCACCCACCAACTCCGTTAAATGAAAGAACAGATGGAGGAACAGACTAAGATTCATCCCAGTTATCAATAGAAGGATGTGTGTATGGGGGGGGGGGACTAATACACACCACTGTGCATTTCAATGAGAGAGGGGTTTACTGGATGTCTACTTTGTGTTTAATCTTGATAACCTCCAGCACAGATTTGAAGAGCCCTCTTGGAAGAGCCCTTCCAAGAGTAATGAAATGATCACCCTCCCCCTTTCCTGTGTCCATTTTACAGCCAATGTCCCTGGTGGCTGCGTGTCCATGGCCACGGCCTTCGCGACAGGTCTGTGGGAGGTAAAGGACTGTGCGTCGTCGAAGGCGAAGTTCATCTGTCGCCAGAACCAGGACACATCTCTGAGCCCGGAGCCCCCCGTCCCTCAGCCCACCCCCAGCCTCAGTGGCTCCTGCCCCAGTGGCTGGAAGAGCCACGGCACCCTGCGCTACTGCTACAAGGTTCCTATTAACAGAACAAATTAGAATGCCACGGTTCCAGAACGAGGACACAACTAACAGTTTTCTTCTGCAGGTGTTCCACCAGCCTCACCTGGAGCAGAAGCTGAAGTGGCTGCAAGCCCACCTGTTCTGTTCCAGACACGGAGCTAATCTGCTGAGCATCGGCAGTCCAGAGGAGGAGCAGTTCGTGTTGGAAGTTCTCCATGATATATTTGGGTAGGTGTGGGACAAGTGAGGACAGTGTGGTTGATGGTTGAGCGGCATTGATCCTTTATGAACGCTGCTTCCAGGGTACAAGGAGGGTTAAACATTGAAGCGTTGAGGGTTAAACACTGAAGCTGAAATGAGGAGATCAGATCATCTCCAAAATGCAGGGATGCCAACAGTCAGAAGAACCTCTAAGATCCCTGCTGACCACCCAGTCACTCCTCACCCCTGATCAGTAACTGTAGTTAATGATAAATGTGGCCCACAGGGAGTCAGAGGAACACGAGCAGCACTGGTTCTGGATCGGACTGAACCGCAGGAACCCACTGGACAATGACAGCTGGAAGTGGAGCGATGGACTGGCTGTGAGTGATGAGAACTTGACCCGTTTTGCACCAGAGCTTCATGATGAATCCTAAAGATACTGTCTGATTAACCTCTGCTTCTTTCCCAGGTGACATACCAGAACTTTGGTCGCTACGACTCCAACATCCGGCAGTGTGCCGCGACAGACCTCGGTTCTATGACCTGGCTGGCCATGAACTGTGATTCTGACCTGGACTGGATCTGCAAGATCCCCCGAGGTAAAAGAGTCCTCCTGATTTTTTCGCTGGTCTGGGTGGGTACCTCCAGGGACGAGGTGTTGACAGGGTCAGAAGTGTTGTGGAGCAATGTTCGGGTGAAAGGTCAAGTTTTTATGAATGACTGTTGTTGATTGGTAAATGAAAGGATTGAGTTTTGGATCTGATACAAGGAAGCAGGCATTTCTTCTCATCCACTCTTTTGCTCCTCACTTATTCCAGGAAGTGCTGAGAAGGAACCGGAGAACTCTGAAGGTCAGTTGTAGTTCTAGTTCATTTGCTCCCAAACACACATCATTACTGTTCACGTCATTGTCACTGCTTCATTTCCCTCCCCATCCACCAGCCACCACATCACCAGAATGGATCGGCTTCCAGGAGGCGGAGTACAAGTTCTTTGACCACCGCACCACGTGGGACCAGGCCAGGAGGATCTGCTCCTGGATTGACTCTGCGCTGGCCTCCGTCCACTCGGCCGAGGAAGGAGCATTCCTGGCCAGCACCATCCGAAAGGTTTAAGCTGGATTCATGCTGCACCTCTGCTGTCCGCGTACGTGTAACCGGAAACCTCGTGTGATGAAATTTACATCATCGTCTCCACTCCGCTAGTGTCCGCAGTGCTCAACCGTGGACGACCGCGTGCAGCCCAAATTTTGTGATCGCCCCGCCTGCCCACGACCTGAACGCATTGAAAAGCGCATATGCAAGACTGAACGTTCCATTCATGAGGTTGCGATATCAGCACAGCATACCAAGACAAAGTACACGAAGAAGACACCAAGGAAGCAGAAGACGAGAATAAACATACATGAATCATACATACATACTTCAGCACTAGCAGCAGCAGCATCTTTGTGGAAAAGGAGTGAAAACCGGGAAGTCAAGCAACAGAAAGAAAGCAGCATTTCTTCGTTGGTGAAAATTCTGGCGCGTCAGCACATTGGCGCTACCTATCGGGCGGGAGTGAAATTACAAATGATGGTTGTGCACGTGTCATCCGCTTGTTCTGGGTAGATGAAAAAAGTGAGCATGTACAGCGCTGTGTGCGTGCCGGGCTTGTTCAAAGCGCACGCGGACCAAAGCGGACTAGAGGGGAAATGCAGCATGAATAAGACTTTAGAGAGGTCCTTTCTGAAATGTTTAGCATCACTGATAGACAGGAGGTCATATTGGGAGGGGGGCTTCCCCTTTGTTAGCAAAATTCCCCCAAAACATTCCCCCATCCCCATTCATAGGAGTAAACCAAGGGGGGGAAAGGGGGTTTCAGTGCCCCCAAACCTGAATAAAAGAGACAATTGTCCATCCAGTATCATCCTAAACCTTTTATATCCGGTTACAGAACTGAAAAACGCAACTTTGAACCACTAATTCGATGTAGAAATCTTATTATCATAGGTTTGCAACTTTTCTCTTAAAAATGTTAACTTTTGTTGCAAAATTTTCCTACTTTTCTCTCATCCATTTTTGCTTGTTTCTTAAAATTTTTTCTTTTTTCTCATAATTTTTATTTTTTTTCGCAAAAAAATGACTTTTTCTCATAGATTTGCAAAGTTTTCTTAGAAAAATTGTCCTGTAATTTTTAAAATTTTTTCTTGTTGATTTGCAACTCTTTTCCACAAAAATTAACAAATTTTCCGGTAAATTTTACTTTATTTTGAAAATTTGATTTTTTTCCTGTAAATTTTATTTTTTCTTGAAAATTTAAAAATTTCATATTTTTTTCTCATTGATTAATAAACTTTTTTCGACAAAAAATAGATTTTTTCTCCTGTAAATTTGACACTTTTTTATTGAAAATTTGTGATTTTTTTCCTGTAAATTTAATTTTTTTTCTTGAAAATTTGCAATTTTTTCCTGTAATTTTAAATTTTTTCCTAATTGATTTGCAACTTTTTCCACAAAAATTGCAATTTTCTTCCTGTAAATTTTATACTTTTTAACGAAAATTTGTGATTTTTTCCTGTAAAATTTAAACTTTTTTCCCCTGTAAATTAAATTTTTTTTCCAATCAACTTTAAACTTTTTTTCTGTAAATTTTGCACTTTTATAATGAATATGTGTCATTTTATTGCTGTAAATTTTAAACTTTTTTCTTGTAAATTTGTGATATTTTTTCAAGTAAATTTTATTTTTTCCTGTAAATGTAAAATTTTTTTTTTTTGTGTGAATCTTAAACTTTTTTCCTGTAAGTTTCCAGTGCCCATCTGGCTCATTTTGAAATTGGTGTCTGTTTCTCTCATCATGTTTTTGTCTCATCTTCAGATGACGAAGGTGGAGGGTGACAACTGGTGGCTCGGCCTTCACTCCTTGGAAAATGATGGTCGCCTCCGCTGGTCGGACCACTCTGTGTTGAACTACGTGTCCTGGGCCACGGGCAGGCCACTCCCCATCAGCCGTGACCGTAAATGTGTCTACATCAATGCCAACAAAGGTAAGAGCAGCCAGGAGGAGATTCTCAAAGATCAGACACAGGGAGACATTAACGAAGGACTGTGACCCCCCCTCCCCCAGGGGAGTGGACTGATCAGAAGTGCCACTCAGACCTGCACTACATCTGTAAGAGAGTGAATGTCACTGGGACCATCCCCCCAACTCCGTCAATACCCCGTTCTCCGGCTGGTTGTCCTGATGGATGGGCGTCCTATCAGCACAAGGTAGGGCTCAGCACCATGATCTTCAACATCGTTATCTCCAGTATCATTACCTCCACCATCATGATCTCCACCATCATTATCTCCGCCATCATTATCTCCAACATTGTTATTTCCAATATCATTACCTCCACCATCGTTATCTCCGCCATCATTATGTCCAACATCGCTATTTCCAATATCATTACCTCCACCATTGTTACCTCCGCCATCATTACCTTCACCATCGTTATCTCCACCATCATTATCTCCAACATTGCTATTTCGAATATCATTACCTCCACCATCGTTATCTCCGCCATCATTATCTCCAACATCGCTATTTCCAATATCATTACCTCCACCATCGTTACCTCCGCCATCGCTACCTCCACCAACACTATTTCCATCATCATCTCCACCATCATTATCGCCACCATTGTTATCTGACATATTATTCGGCCCAGGAAACACACACGCAGGCTCAGGCAGATTTGAAAGCTTTATTAATAAACAGTGTGACGTGTACGAATGCGTGTGTGAGGGATAAGTATGTACTATGGGTGGAGGATGCAGGTCAGGACAGAGCAGCATGCCATGCAGCCAGGCAACCCTATGAGTGAGAGGAAAACAGGGGTTAGCTGGGCAACCACACAGGAGAGTGACAAAGTTCTGTGCTTACTTGTAGTACTGCGGTGGCTGGCGTTGGCAAGGTCCCAAGCCTGGGAGACAGCGTGCTGCTGTGTGTCCGGGATGAAGCGGCGAGGCAGAGGAGCGGCGAGACGAAGGGGAGAGTGTCCACCGCCGGGAGGTCCACCTGTGCACAGGGGAAGGCTGACAGGAAAAGGTAAGGCAATAATGAACAGCTTACGTGCCGTGATGAGGAGTCAGCAGGCCTGGAGGATAGGATGCTGCTGAGGGTTTGAGTACGCAGGGAGACAGACGGCTCCAGGCTGCAGCTCAGGGCGAGATGGAATAAATAGCTGCGCACTAACGAGGTGCAGGTGTGCGCGCAGCTGAGGAGGATGCCTGTGAGCGGCGGGTGATGACAGTACTCCCCCCCCCCACCAGCGCCTACTGGCGCTGGCTTACCTGGGTGCGTCCGATGAAACTCCGCAATGAGGTCCCGATCCAACACCCACGAAGAGCACACCCAGGATCTCCACTCCGGACCATAACCTTCCCAATCCACCAGATATTGCAGCCCACGACCTCGGCGCCGAGAGTCCAGGATGGCAGTAACACCCCACGCCGGGCCACCGTCGATCATCCTAGGTGCAGGAGGAGACCTAGGAGGGGGGCAGAGTGGATTGGAAAGGACAGGTTTGATTTTAGATACATGGAAAGTGGGACACACACGTAGGGAGGGAGGGAGGGCCAAACGCACAGCCACCGGGTTGATGATCTTTGAAATCACGAAGGGGCCGAGAAATCGCGGCACCAACTTCCTCTTCTCACCCTTAAGGTTAATGTCCTGGGACGAGAGCCAAACCCGCTGATCCACCTGGTAGACAGGAGCCGGTCTTCTGTGGCGATTGGCGGTGGAGCTGTTGCGCGCCGCTGTGCGTAAAAGCGCGTTCTTTGTCTTGGTCCACACACTCCGGCAGCGCCTCATGTGCGCCTGGACCGAAGGGACAGCTAACTCACCCTCCTGCTCGGGGAACACGGGGGGATCGTACCCCAAGGACGCTTCGAAGGGCGACACACCAGTAGCAGAGGATCGGGCCGAGTTATGGGCGTATTCCACCCAGGTCAGGTAGGAGCTCCAGGATGAAGGATTTGAGGATGTCACGCAGCGCAGGGCGGCCTCCAACTCCTGATTCGTGCGCTCGCACTGCCCGTTAGACTGGGGGTGGTGACCAGAGGAGAGACTAACCGTGGCTCCCAAAGCGTTGCAAAAGCACCTCCAAACCTGGGAGACAAACTGCGGGCCCCGGTCCGAGACCACGTCCAGCGGGATCCCATGCAGCCTGACGACATGTTGGACCAGGAGGTCGGCCGTCTCACGTGCCAAAGGGAGACCCTGAAGAGGCAGAAAATGGGCGGCTTTGGAAAATCTGTCCACAATAGTCAGGACCATGTCAAAGGTGTTAGAGACAGGGAGACCAGTGATGAAGTCTAGGGCGATGTGTGACCAGGGCCTGCCCGGGACCGGCAGGGGCTGGAGTACACCCGCAGGTGGAGAGTTTTGGGATCTGCCGGTAGCGCACTGGGGACAGGCCCGGACATAATTGGTCACGTCCTTTTGGAGACCCGGCCACCAAAACGAGCGTTGCAGCAAACTCACCAGGCGGGTGATGCCAGGGTGGCAGGAGAGCTTGGAGGTATGGGCCCAGTGGATCACTTCTCCTCGAACCACCGAAGGAACAAAGAGCCTCCCCTCTGGCCCCCCGCCAGGATCCGGCTCCGTCTCCTGAGCCCTCAGAATCTTGTCCTTGATGGACCAGGAAATCGCCCCCACGACACACGAGTTGGGCAGGATGGTGTGTTCAGATTTCTCCGGGTCCTCAGGGGCAAACTGTCTGGACAGGGCGTCAGGCAACCCATTCTTCGAGCCTGGACGGTACGTGGTGGTGAATTGGAAGCGAGCAAAAAATAGAGACCAGCGCTCCTGGCGGGCATTCAGGCGCCTCGCTGACCTCAAGTGCTCAAGGTTTTTATGGTCCGTCCAGACCACAAAAGGCTGGGCTGCTCCCTCTAACCAGTGGCACCACTCCTGCAGCGCGAGCTTGACAGCGAGGAGCTCCCTGTCGCCGATGTCATAATTGCGCTCCACCGCCGATAGCTGCCGGGAGAAGAAGGCGCAGGGCCGCTTGACACCATCCACCGGTGAGCGCTGGGAGAGCACCGCCCCCACCCCCGTGTCAGACGCGTTGACCTCCACCAGACACTGAAGCGCGGGATCAACCTGGGTCAGGACCCGGGAGGACGAGAACTCCGCCTGGAGAGTCTTGAAGGCAGTGGCCGCTTCCTCTGACCACTGGAAGGGCACCTTCGATGACGTGAGGCGGGTCAGGGGGGTGACAATGGTGCCGAAGTTGGGAATGAAGCGCCGGTAGAAGTTTGCAAACCCAATAAACTGCTGCACCTGCTTCCTGGAGGTAGGCGTGGGCCACTCGACCACCGCTTTAACCTTAGCGGGGTCGGGGAGGATCTGGTTATGTGAGATGACGAACCCCAGGAAGGAGGTGATCCGGGCGTAGAATTCACATTTCTCTGCTTTGATGTACAGGCGATTCTCCAGCAGCCGTTGCAGGACCCGCCTCACATGGGCCTGGTGCTCCTCCCGTGACTTGGAGAAGATGAGTATGTCATCAAGATATACAAAGACGAATACTCCCAGGAAGTCCCGAAGAACGTCGTTAATGAGACGCTGGAAAACGGCAGGTGCGTTGGTGAGCCCGAACGGCATCACAAGATATTCGAAGTGGCCGCTGGGCGTCCTAAAGGCCGTCTTCCATTCGTCTCCCTCCTGGATCCTAACGAGATGGTAAGCGCTGCGGAGGTCAAGCTTGGTGAACCAGGTCGCCCCCTGGAGGGAGTGGAAGTCGGTGTCCATAAGTGGTAATGTGTAGCGGTCCTTAATGGTGATGTCGTTCAACGCTCTGAAGTCGATACAGGGGCATAGGGACCCGTCCTTCTTTGCCACGAAGAAGAAACCCGTGCCAAGCGGGGACGAGGAGGGGCGGATAATCCCAGCGCTGAGCGACTCCTTAATATAGGTGTCCATCACCTCGCATTCTGGCGCAGAGAGACTGTACAGACGGCCAGAAGGCAGGGGGGGCCCCCGGGCGGATGTTAATCGCAGTCATATGGTCGGTGAGGAGGAAGGGACAAGGCTCTGGACTTGCTGAATGCTACCCCCAAGTCGTGGAACTCCTGAGGCACTAGAGTCAGGTCCGGGGGCTCGGAGACCGGCGCCGGCGGAGAGGAGGATGGAGCACAAGCCGCCGACTGGAGGCAGGTGCCCAGGCAGAAGGTGCACCAGGACAGGACGCTGCCGGTTCTCCAATCCAGGACAGGGTTATGCAGCCACAGCCAAGGGTAATCCAGAATGACACGGTCCGACGAGGAGGGCAGGACATAAAGGGTCAGATCCTCCCGTTGGTTGCCGGAGACGATGATGGGGACTGGCTTAGTGCGATGCGTCACTGTTCCCAGGGAAGAGCGAGAGAGCATGACCAAGTTTAGGGGGGTAGGCAGCGGTTGGCAAGGTATGCCCAAACGGGTTGCCAGGCTTCTAGAGATAAAACTCTGCTCTGCCCCAGAATCCACCAGTGCGTGAGTGGAATGCCCGGTGGAGTTGTGGCAAAAGCGTATGGGCAATGTGCATGATGATAGGGGATTTGGCCGGTTAGAGTCCGCGAGGCCCCCTACAGTGACTCGCGGACTTCCCCGTTTGGCTTAACCTGGCACAGCTCCACGGGATGCTGGTCATCTCCGCAATACATGCAGAGACCCCGTTCCCGCTGGCATTGTCTCTCCGCAAGAGGGAGCCTAGTGCGCCCGATCGCCATGGCCTCTGGTTCATCGGCGGACTCCGGAGCCAGTAACGCCAGGGGGCGAGACTGAGCTGGACGGAGGGAAGCTCCGCGCGAGCGGCTGACAGACTTCCGCTCCGCAGCCCGCTCACGTAGCCTGTTGTCCAGGCTAATGGTGAGCGAGATCAGCTCAGAGAGTCGCCCTGGGAGATCCCGACTGGCTAGCTCATCCCTCAGACCAGAACTGAGGCTACGGAGGAGGATACTGCAGAGAGAAGCCTCTCCCCAGCCCACCTCCTCCGCTGCCACCCGGAAGTCGACAGCGTATTCCGCCGCTGACCGGCTCCCCTGTTGGAGAATAAGAAGCCGATCAACGAGGACGCTGTCAAGACGGGAATGGTCAAAGACTTCTAAAAAGTCCCACACGAACCGGTCATAAGAGAGGTTTGCGTAGCTGGGCTTCGTCATTACGGCGTAAGCCCAAGCTAATGCTCGCCCCTTCAGAAGATTAGCCATGTACCCGATTCGGCTATGGTCTGAGGGGAAATCCCCGGGAACGCGCAGAAACACCGACTCACACTGCAAGATAAACCCCTTCGCTCCACCGAGTTTGCCGTTGAAGCGAGCGGGGGTTGGAATGGGTGTGAGACGGGTTGGGCCTCCCGAGCTAGGCTGGCCAGCCGAGGAGGCAACCGGAGTCGCGGCGCCGAGAGGACCCGAAGGGAAAGCCCGCGGAGGGTCCAGGCGGTCTAACCGGTTAGTAATTGTGGTTAATTGATTTAGTATAACCTGTTGTTGGTGTGCAATCATATCCACCCGAGCCTCTAGGGTGGAAAAGCTGCATGCGAGCCCGTTGTCTGCTGGGCTGCTTTGCTGGAGCCGTACTGACATATTATTCGGCCCAGGAAACACGCACGCAGGCTCAGGCAGATTTGAAAGCTTTATTAATAAACAGTGTGACGTGTATGAATGTGTGTGTGAGGGATAAGTATGTACTGTGGGTGGAGGATGCAGGTCAGGACAGAGCAGCACGCCGTGCGGCCAGGCAACCCTATGAGTGAGAGGAGAACAGGGGTTAGCTGGGCAACCACACAGGACAGTGACAAAGTTCTGTGCTTACTTGTAGTACTGCGGTGGCTGGCGTTGGCAAGGTCCCAAGCCTGGGAGACAGCGTCCTGCTGTGCGTCCGGGATGAAGCGGCGAGGCAGAGGAGCGGCGAGACGAAGGGGAGAGTGTGCGCCGCCGGAAGGTCCACCTGTGCACAGGGGAAGGCTGACAGGAAAAGGTAAGGCAATAATGAACAGCTTACGTGCCGTGATGAGGAGTCAGCAGGCCTGGAGGATAGGATGCTGCTGAGGGTTTGAGTACGCAGGGAGATAGACGGCTCCAGGCTGCAGCTCAGGGCGAGATGGAATAAATAGCTGCGCACTAACGAGGTGCAGGTGTGCGCGCAGCTGAGGAGGATGCCCGTGAGCGGCGGGTGATGACATTATTGTCACCATCATTACTTTTGCCATCGTTATCTTCACCATCATTATCTTCACCTTCATTATCTTCACCATCAATATCTCCACCGTCATTACCTCCACCATCTTTACCTCCATCATCATCTCCACCATCATTACCTCCACCGTCATTATCTCCACCACCATTACTTTCACCATCGTTATCTCCGCCATCATTATGTCCAACATCGCTATTTCCAATATCATTACCTCCACCATTGTTACCTCCACCATCATTATCTCCACCATCAATACCTCCACCATCGTTACCTCCACCATCACTACCTCCACTATCGTTACCTCCACCACCATTATCTCCACCATCATTACCTCCATTATTGTTATCTCCAGTATCATTACCTTCACCATCGTTACCTCCACCGTCATTATCTCCACTATCATTATCTCCACCATCATTACCTCCACCATCATTACTTCCACTATCGTTACCTCCACCATCATTATCTCCACCATCATTACCTCCATTATTGTTATCTCCAGTATCATTACCGGAGTGGTGGCTCAGTTGGTAGAGCATCCGCCCCACACCTGGGAGGCAGGGGTTCAAATCCCGGCCGGATCATGCCGAAGACCATATAAAAGTGGAACTTCCTGCTGTCCAGCTTGGTGCTCAGCAATAATGGATTGGAGGAGAGAAATTTGTGGCGGCGCCTTGCATGGCAGCGACCCTCTGATTCTACACTTGGGGTGTGTGTGATTAACACAGTAGATAGGTAAAACACAATCTTGTTCTACTGTACATGATTGGATGTACAGTTGAATGACAATAAAGGGTGATTTAATTTAATTTTAATTTTAATTACCTCCACCATCGGTACCTCCACCGTTGTTATCTCCAATATCATTATCTCCACCATCATTACCTCCACTATCGTTACCTCCACCATCATTATCTCCACCATCATTACCTCCACCATGGTTAACTCCAGTATAATTACCTCCATAATTACCTCCACCATCGTTATCTCCAATATCATTATCTCCACCATCATTACCTCCACTATCGCTACCTCCACCATCATTATCTCCACCATTATTACCTCCTTTATCGTTGTAACGTATGGCGAGCGGTCTAGGCATACCAGACCAGAAATGGAGGCTTTGAGGCAGTTTGCAATCAGCAATTTTCCGTTTATTCCAAAACTTCACAGGCAATAACTCCAAAAACATCCGACACCAGACACGATTCAACACGACTCTCCATGAACATAAACCAAATAACCAACACCTGTTATATACTATGAGATAATTAGGGTTAATTAGCACATACCATAACCCAAGATAAGACAATAACATTTTCCATTTCCCACACATACCCAATAACATCTAAAAGTCATAAATAATTCCCCGCCTATTTACAGAATAAATATAAATAATACAGAATAAATAACACACCATAAATACACCATAAATACTACAATAAATAATTTAAACCCCTATATACATATTTAAATCACCCCTAAACTCACCATCACATGCTTCCTTCCTGCTGGTATCCTTTAAAAAGGCATTCAACCCCTAAAGAGTCTTTTGCCTGGACACCATCAGGAAGCATGTTGGCAAAGGTATGTGGATTAAATAATCACCAATTGTTTTACCCAATTAATTAACCATAGCAATTATCTCACAAAAGGCATTCCTATTAGTCAAAAACAGATCCTGAAATAATATGTGCACTTTAACAAACAATCATATTGACATTTACAAATACTACACATAATATAGTCACAAATACAGGAAACCATAGCAGTGGCGACACTCCGTCGTCACAATCGTTATCTCCAATATCAATATCTCTGCCATCATTACCTCCACTGTCGTTATCTCCAATATCATTACCTTCACCATCATTACCGCCACCATTGATCAGTCCCTCCAGGATGATTTGCAGGATTTTTTTTTTTAATCGTTACGGTATTTTGCGGGGCTCTCCTTAGGGATTTGCATGAATTGTGCATTGGCTTGTGTCCAGACTGCATTTTTGCTGATGTGTTCTGTATATACTCACTGTAAACACGGAAGTGACCGTGGTACAGTGCCGCATTTGATTGGTCAGACTGATGACTTACACGTTTCCGCGCTACTCAGGGATAAATTTGATTGGCAAAATTGACGAAAGTTGACGTCAAATGGCCAAAATCGTGGGGAAGTGGCAGTGATTGGACAAAATTCAAATTATGCAGGACTGGCTGAATTCACGGGAACTGGTAGAATCACAGCATCGCAAAATCCTGGAGGGACTGGTTGTTACCTCTACCATCATTACCTCCACCATCATTATCTCCACTATCATTACCTCCACCATCGTTATCGCCACCATCATTACTTTCACCATCGTTATCCTCATGATCATCTCCACCATCATTATCTTCACCATCATCTCTACCATCATTACTTTCACCATCGTTATACTCACCATCATTACTTTCACCATTGTTATCCTCACCATCTTTATCTCCACCATCATTACCTCCACCATCGTTACCTCCACTATCATTATCTCCACCATCATTGCCTCTACCGTCATTATCTCCACCATCATTAGTTTCATCATCGTTATCCTCACCATCGTTACCTCAACCATCATTACTTCCACCATCATTACCTCTACCATCATTTCCATCACCATTACCTCCACCATCATTACTTTCACTATCGTAATCCTCACCATCATTACCTCCACCATCATTATCTCCACCATCATTACCTCCACCATCATTGTCTCCACTATCGTCATCTCCACCGTCATTACCTCCATCATTGTTATCTCCACAATCATTACCTCCACAATCATTATCTCCACCATCATTACTTTCACTATCGTTATCCTCACCATCATTACCTCCACCATCATTACCTCCACCACTATTATCTCCACCATCATTGTCCCCACCATCATTACCTCCAACATCGTTTTCTCCAGTATCATTACCTCGACCATCATTATCGCCACAATTGTGATTTCCACCATTGTTAGCTCCAATATCATTACCTCCATCATCGTTTCCTCCACCATCATTATGTCCACCATCATTACCTCCACCATCGTGATCTCCAATATCATTAACTCCACCATCATTACCTCCACCATCGTTATCTCCACCATCACTCTCTCCACATTGTTTTCTCCAATATCATTACCTCCACCATCGTTATCTCTACCATCATTCTCTTCACATTGTTTTCTCCAATATCATTACCTCCATCATCATGATCTCCAATATCATTAACTCCACCCTCATTACTTCCACCATCATTATCTCCACCATCATTGCTTTCACCGTTATTCTCACCATCATTCCCTCCACATTGTTTTCTCCAATATCATTACCTCCACCATCATCTCCACAATCATTCCCTCCACATTGTTTTCTCCAATATCATTACCTCCACCATCATGTCCACCATCATTCCCTCCACATTGTTTTCTCCAATACCATTACCTCCACATCAATACCTCCACCATCATTACCTTCGCCATCGTTTTCTCCAATATCATTATGTCCACCATCATTACCTCCACCATCGTGATCTCCAATATCATTAACTCCACCATCATTACCTCCACCATCGTTATCTCCACCATCACTCTCTCCACATTGTTTTCTCCAATATCATTACCTCCACCATCGTTATCTCTACCATCATTCTCTTCACATTGTTTTCTCCAATATCATTACCTCCATCATCATGATCTCCAATATCATTAACTCCACCCTCATTACTTCCACCATCATTATCTCCACCATCATTGCTTTCACCGTTATTCTCACCATCATTCCCTCCACATTGTTTTCTCCAATATCATTACCTCCACCATCATCTCCACAATCATTCCCTCCACATTGTTTTCTCCAATATCATTACCTCCACCATCATGTCCACCATCATTCCCTCCACATTGTTTTCTCCAATACCATTACCTCCACATCAATACCTCCACCATCATTACCTTCGCCATCGTTTTCTCCAATATCATTATGTCCACCATCATTACCTCCACCATCGTGATCTCCAATATCATTAACTCCACCATCATTACCTCCACCATCGTTATCTCCACCATCACTCTCTCCACATTGTTTTCTCCAATATCATTACCTCCACCATCGTTATCTCTACCATCATTCTCTTCACATTGTTTTCTCCAATATCATTACCTCCATCATCATGATCTCCAATATCATTAACTCCACCCTCATTACTTCCACCATCATTATCTCCACCATCATTGCTTTCACCGTTATCCTCACCATCATTCCCTCCACATTGTTTTCTCCAATATCATTACCTCCACCATCATCTCCACAATCATTCCCTCCACATTGTTTTCTCCAATATCATTACCTCCACCATCATGTCCACCATCATTCCCTCCACATTGTTTTCTCCAATACCATTACCTCCACATCAATACCTCCACCATCATTACCTTTGCCATCGTTTTCTCCAATATCATTACCTCCACCATCGCTACTTCCACCATCATTATGTCCACCATCTTCTCCAATATCATTACCTCCACCATCATGACCTCCACCATCATTACATCCACCATCGTGACCTCCACCATCATTATCTCCACCATCATGACCTCCACCATCATTATCTCCACCATTGCTACCTCCACCATCGCTATCTCCAATATCACTACCTCCACCATTGTTATCTCCAATATCATTACCACCATCATTACGTCCACCATCATTACTTCCACCATTGTTACCTCTACCATTGTTATCTCCACCATCATTTCCTTCACCATCATTTTCTCCACCATCGTTATCTCCAATATTATTACCTCCACCATCATTACATCCACCATTGTTTTCTCCAATGTCATTACCTCCACCATTGTTACCTCCACCATTGTTTTCTCCAATATCATTACCTCCACCTTTGTTACCTCCACCATCATTACTTCCACCAGCTTTATCTCCACAGTCATTATCTCCAGCATCATTACCTCCACCATCGTTAACTCCACCATCATTACCTCCACCATCATTACCTCCACCATCGCTACCTCCACCATCGTTACCTCCAATATCATTACCTCAACCATCGTTACCTCCACTGTCGCTATCTCCAATATCATTACCTTCACCATCATTACTGCCGCCATTGTTCGGTCCCTCCACGATTTTGCAGGATTTTATTTTTTATCGTTACGGTATTTTGCGGGACTCTCCTTGGGGATTTGCATGAATTGGCGGAAGTGGCAGAAGTTGACGTCAAATGGCCAAAATCGTGGGGAAGTGGCAGTGATTGGACAAATTCAAATTATGCAGGACCTACTGAATTCACAGGAACTGATAGAATCACAGCATCGCGAAATCCTTCACGGACTGTTTGTTCCCTCCACCATCATTATCTCCACCATCATTACCTGCACCATCATTACCTCCACCACAGTTATCCTCACCGTCATTACCTCCACCATCGTTACCTCCACCATCATTACCTCCAGTATCATTAGCTCCACCATTGTTACCTCCACCATCATTACCTTCACCATCATTTTCTCTAATATCATTACTTCCACCATTGTTGCCTCCACCATCATTACCCCACCATCATCATCTCCACCGTCATTACCTCCACCATCGTTATCTCCAGTATTATTACCTCCACCATCATTGCCTCCTCCACTGTTACCTCCACCATCGTTATCTCCACCATAATTATCTCCACCATCATTCCCTCCACCATCATTACCTTCGCCATCGTTTTCTCCATTATCATTACCTCCACCATCATTATGTCCACCATCTTATCCAATATCATTAGCTCCACCATCGTGACCTCCACCATCATTATCTCCACCATTGCTACCTCCACCATCACTATCTCCAATATCACTACCTCCACCATTGTTATCTCCAATATCATTACCTCTACCATTGTTACCTCCACTATCATTACGTCCACCATCACTACTTCCACCATCATTTTCTCCACCATCGTTATCGCCAATATTATTACCTCCACCATCATTACATCCACCATCATTTTCTCCAATATCATTACTTCCACCATCGCTACCTCCACCATCATTTCCTTCATCATCATTTTCTCCACCATCGTTATCTCCAATATTATTACCTCCACCATCATTACATCCACCATCGTTTTCTCCAATATCATTACCTCCACCATTGTTATCTCCCCCATCTTTACCTCCACCATCATTACCTCCACCATTGTTACCTCTACCATCGTTTCCTCCAATATCATTACCTCCACCATCGTTACCTCCAGTATCATTAGCTCCACCATCGTTATCTCCAATATCATTACCTCCACCGTCGTTATCTCCAATATCACTACCTTCACCATCATTACCGCCACCATTGTTCAGTCCCTCCAGAATTTCGCAGGATTTCTTTTTTTTTTTTCAAATTATGCAGGACTTACTGGATTCACGGGAACTGGTAGAATCACAGCATCGCGAAATCCTGGAGGGACTGGTTGTTACCTCCACCATCATTACCTCCACCATCGTTATCCTCACCATCATTACTTCCACCATCATTATCCTCACTATAATTACCTCCACCATTGTTACATCCACCATCTTTACATCCTCCACCATCATTACCTCCATCATGCTTACCTACACCATCTTTACATCAACCACCTTTACGGCTACCATCGGTACCGCCACCATCTTTACATCAACCATTCTTCCTCTACCATCTTTACCTCCAACATCTTTACATCCACCACCTTTACGCCACCATCTTTACATCCACCATCATTATCTCCACCATCGTTAACTCCACCATCTTTACATCATCCACCATCATTGTCTCCACAATCGTTACCTCCAGCATTACCTCTACCCTCTTTACATCCCCCATCCCTACCCCCACCATCATTACCTCCACCGTTACATCCATCATCATTTCCTCCACCACCTTTTATCCACTACCTTTACCTCCACCATCATTACTTCCACCATTACCTCCACCATCCTCATCTCTACCATCTTTACATCCACCATCGTTACCTCCACAATTACCTCCACCATCATTACCTCCCCCGTGACCCCCACTATCATTACCTCCACCATCTTTACATCCTCTACTATCATTACCTCCATTGTTACCTCGACAATCATTACCTCTACCATCTTTACATCCACCATCGTTACCTCCACCATCGTTATCCTCACCATCATTACTTCCACCATCATTATCCTCACCATCATTACCTCCACCATTGTTACCTCCACCATCTTTACATCCTCCCCCACCATTACCTCCATCGTGCTTACCTCCACCATCTTTACATCAACCACCTTTACCGCTACCATCGGTACCTCCACCATCTTTACATCAACCATTGTTTCCTCCACCATCTTTACCTCCAACATCTTTACATCCACCGCCTTTACGCCACCATCTTTACATCCACCATCATTATCTCCACCATCGTTAACTCCACCATCTTTACATTGTCCACCATCATTGTCTCCACAATCGTTACCTCCAGCATTACCTCCACCCTCTTTACGTCCCCCATCCCTACCCCCACCATCATTACATCCACCGTTACATCCATTATCATTTCCTCCACCACCTTTTATCCACTACCTCTACCTCCACCATCATTACTTCCACTGTAACCTCCACCATCCTCATCTCTACCATCTTTACATCCACCATCGTTACCTCCACAATTACCTCCACCATCATTACCTCCACAATCATTACCTCCCCTGTGACCCCCACTATCATTACCTCCACCATCTTTACATCCTCTACCATCATCATCATCTAGTACCTCTTCACTTCCGGTTCTGAGAGACAGCAGACGCTTTTCTTTCCTCTCCCTTCTAATCCTCTATCTCCCTTCTTATCCCAGCTTGCAATGTTGCATTTTTGTCTGTGTTTAGTCGCTCTTCTGCTGAATCTTAATCTAAATGGAAATTATGGATCTGGAAAGCGGCTTAACTGTGATTGTCACCACTTTAAAAGAAGATCGGGTCAGGAGGAACCCAACGAGGAGACTCATGGACATTGGAATTCATGCGTCTGTGGAGATTTGGCAGGAAATATTATTGGTTATGATCTCAGGACTTCTTTTTTTGGCTGTGAAGTTCCCTGATCTATCAGAAATTGAAGGAAGGTGACTTCCGGTCTGGACGCCATGGTGATAGCAACTTAACGCTGAAGCTCTCAGACCCATCAGGACTTTCGTCGGCCTCCGTCGGTCTATGATGACCATGGAAGAGAATCCTAAATGTCTACTCTGCTGGAACAGCACCGCCTGTGGCTGAACAGGCCGATGTGCGAATGACAGTCCCTGTCACACAGGTCACACTTGTGGGTGGTCTCCGTGCTGCTGGGTCTGTGGCGGTTCTTCCTGCGGGTCCTTTTTTCATCTGATGCAGCAGTCAGTCTCTCTTCACCCGCCTTGAGCTGTCTGGTCAGGGTGCCTCTCCATTTGGAGCGGTCCGTTGCAAGGTCCTCCCAGCGCTCTGTGTTGATATCCAGGGCCTTCATGTCTCTCTTGCAGACGTCTCTAAAGCGCAGCTGTGGGCGGCCAACGTCTCTCCTGCCAGTTGCCAGTTCTCCATAGAGGACGTCTTTGGGGATTCTGCCATCCTCCATACGGTGAACGTGGCCTAGCCAGCGGAGCCTGCGCTGCCTGAGTAGAGTGAACATGGAGGGAAGGCCGGCGCGGGACAGAACTTCTGTGTTGGGCACTTTGTCCTGCCAGGATATGTCCAGGATGTGGCGAATGCAGCGCAAGTGGAAGGAGTTCAGTCCCTTTTCCTGCCGGGCGTATGTTGTCCACGTCTCACTCCCATAGAGCAGTGTGCTGATGACGCAGGTGTTGTACACTGCCATCTTCGTCTTGACAGAGAGTTTGGGATTCTCCCACACTCGTGTGGTGAGGCGAGCGAGTGTGAAGGCTGATTTTCCAATCCTCTTGTTGATCTCTGTATCAAGGGAGAGGTTGTTGCTGATCGTGGACCCCAGGTACGTGAACTGATTCACAATCTCCAGCTTGTAGTCATCAATGGTGATGGTTGGTGGTGCTTCCGTGCCTTGCGCCAAGACGTTAGTCTTCTTCAGGCTGATGGTAAGCCCGAAGTCCTTGCATGCCTGGGAGAAGCGGTCCATCAGGGTCTGAAGCTCCTGCTGTGTGTGGGTTGCGACTGCAGCGTCGTCTGCGAACAGCATGTCTCTGATTAGAGCCTCGTGTACTTTGGTTCTGGCTTTCAGGCGGGCGAGGTTGAAAAGCCTGCCGTCAGATCTTGTGTGCAGGTAGATTCCCTCTGTTGCTGTGCTGAAGGCATGCCTCAGGAGCATAGCAAAGAAAATCCCAAAGAGGGTTGGCGCAAGTACACAGCCCTGTTTCACTCCGCTGCGTATGTTGAATGGCTCTGAGACCCAATCCAAGGAAAACATCTTCAAAATCAGACTTAACGGATTTTTGGAAGAATAAAAATCAAAAGACAAAAACACCATGCCTAACCAAAAACAGAAGAAACTGACATTCCCCAGGCCAGGACGCACAGCGGCCGCAGAATCTGAACCGGAGGACCTCCGTTCAGAAGACGAGGAGCTAAACCTAGCTAACAAAAAGGTTAGCTTGAAATCGCTATTTGATGAATTACGACGATTTCGGGCCGAATTTCATGAATTCAGAGAGGAATTAAAAAGGACGAACAGCAGAATGGACCAGGCCGAAAGCCGAATCTTGGAAGCTGAAGAAAGAATAAAAGTGCTTGAAGATTCTATGCTGGATTTACACAAAAAACAGTCAAGGCTGGAGGCTAAGCTAACCGACCAAGAAGGAAGACAGAGACGAGATAACATCAGAATTCACGGTCTGAAAGAAGGAGCTGAAGATAGTTTCAACACAATGGCGGAATGCGTGGAATCCTTATTGAGAGAGAAGTTGGATATTCCACAAACCACCGATTTGAAGATAGAAAAGGCCCATCATACATTAGCCGCAAAGCCAGCGGCAGAAGCGCCCCCACATTCGGTGGTGGTAAGATTCTCCAATTTCAAAATAAAACAAGAGGTTGTAAGATGGGCTTGGCAGAAAAAAGTATTTATGCATCAAGAGAGAAAAGTCTTCGTGGAGCACGATTACTAACTAACTAACTAACTAACCTGCACTTATATAGCGCTTTTCTAGTCACAAAGACCACTCAAAGCGCTTTCATTAATACTAACCCTCTATTCTAAGGGCCTATAGGAAACAGATATCTAGGGACAATTTAGAACAGCCAATTAACCTAACATGCATGTCTTTGGCATGTGGGAGGAAACCGGAGAAATCCCGGAGTAAACCCACGCAACACGGGGAGAACATGCAAACTCCACACAGATCACTGTTGGTCGGGGGCTGGGATCGAACCCACGATCCCATGATCCCATGATCCCCACAATCCCCCGGCCAAGGGTAAACTGTGCTGCCGCAGTGCTAACCACTGCGCCACCGTGCAGCCCCACTGCACCACCGTGCAGCCCCTGAGGTTCTTAAAAAGCGACGGGAATATAACGACGCCAAAAAGGTTCTACGGGAACAGAATCTACGCTTTCAGACGCCATTTCCTGCGAAGTTAAGGGTCTTTTACGGTGAAGAGTCATGTCTCTATAATTCGGCGGAAGAAGCAACAATTGACATGGCGAGAAGAGGGCTCCCGGTATTGGTGTTTAAACCCGCAGCGGACCTGAGCCAGAGGATCAGGGCTCAAACGTGGTCCACTCAGAGACCTTCAAAATCCACGGACCAGTAGCGGGAAACCCAGCCCCAGAGCTACAAAGATAAGCTTTCCAGTTCCAGGAAGGAATAGCGACCTTTTTGTCTTTTTTCTTTTCAGTCATTCTGCACTTCCATCCCCCCTCCTACAAGGTAACAAACATTAAAGGAGATGCAGAATCAGCATGTGGTAAAACCTTTCATGGAGCAGTTATAGCATTAGAAACAAATGGAGTTTGTTAGAATTAGAATGAGATTAGAATACAATTAGAGTGAATGTTTGCTGTGAGGGGGGTGGGAGGGTGCACACAATCTCATAGGGTATAGGCATAAAAAAAAAAATCATTACAAATTCGGATTGGGATCTGAAATTCACGTTAAAAACATGGGACAACTTACAGGGGTAAGAGAGGGCCCTCAACACGTAACAGAGTTTGAGGAATTTCCCTCAGAGCCTACACTGGGCTACACTGAGCCTACATCAGGGCTCTTACAGGGTCTTTAAAGAGACCCCAGCTCAGGAAGTTTTTTTGACAGTTTTTTGTTTTAAAGTTTCGTACACTATGTTCTTAATGTTTTTTATGTTCTTAATGTTCTTTCAGTTTCTGAGTAGCAAAAAAGAGGGCCACCACACTGTTATACTAAATAAGAAAATACAATGGAGAAACAGGGTGTAACCAAAATAGCCTCATATAATGTAAAAGGGATCCTGAATCCAGTTAAAAGATCCAAGATTCTACGCAAAATGAAAAAAGACAAAGCAGAAATAATATTTTTACAAGAAACCCACCTAACAGACGTGGAACACACTAAACTCAATAGACAAGGGTTTAAAATGATCTCTTCATCTTCATATAAGTCAGGGAGGAGGAGGGGAGTAGCGACATTGATATCAACCAAAATTACATTTGAAAAAAAATCAGAACACAAAGATAAAGAAGGGAGGTACAGTTTGGTAATTGGGCGGCTAGAGGGAGAAGATATCACCCTGCTGAATGTATATGCACCACCAGGGGCTAAATGGAAATTTTATAAAAATGTATTCGACCTAATGATAACTAAAGCCCAAGGTTTAGTGATATGTGGTGGAGACTTCAATCTAAGACTGAATCCATACTGGGATGCAACAGGTAATTCTTCAAATCAAAATAACACTCAAAGTAGGAAAACTCAGATGCTATTAAAAGAAATGGGAATCTGTGACGTATGGAGGGAATTCAACCCCAGTGTAAAAGATTATACTTTTTATTCAACGCCACATTCATCTTACTCAAGGATTGATTACTTTTTTATGTTTAATAGAGACATTGGAAGAGTAAAAACATGTAAAATAGGACTGATGGATCTCTCTGACCACAGTCCGATCTATATGGACCTAAACATCCAAAAATACACAAATAATACATTTTCCTGGAGGTTGAATTCAAATGTCCTGAAAGGACCACTGAAAGATGAATTGGAATCAGATATTCTCAGATATTTGGAAGAAAACGATAATGGAGAAGTATCCCCTTTAATACTGTGGGATGCGTGCAAAGCTGTAATAAGGGGAAAAATTATTGCAAAACTGGCAACCCAAAAGAAACTGAGACAAGAAAAACTAATCACACTAGAGTCAGAACTCAAGAACCTAGAAAAAGAACACAAAGACAACACTCATTCTAATGGCTCGCTCAAGATTAAAGAAATTAAAAATCAAATAAATGAGATCTACACAATAGAAATCCAGAAGAAACTTACATTTCTGAAACAAAAACACTATGAAGCAGGCAGTAAATCGGCAAAATTACTAGCTTATAAATTGAGGAAACAACAAACAGAAAGAGCAATCTACAAAATCAGAGACCCAGTATCAAAGGAAATAAAATTCAGAACTCTGGATATTCTTAAAAGCTTCGAGAATTACTATAAGAACTTATACTCCCACAAAAAACATAAAAACGCATCCGAGACATTCCTAAACACATTAAACCTTCCCCAACTTACGGAATCACAAAATAAAACACTACTGTCAGAAATACAACCTAAAGAATTGGAAAAAGCAATTATGAAACTTAAAGCTAACAAATCCCCAGGAGCAGATGGCTATACAGCAGAATGGTACAAAACCTTTAAACAGCAACTATCTCCTCTCCTCCTGAAAACATTTAACTATGTCCTCCACACAGGGGAAATCCCCCCCTCCTGGAGAGAAGGGGTCATTGCAGTTATACCTAAACCTGAAAAGGATAAACTAGAATGCTCCAACTACAGACCAATCAGTGTATTAAATCAGGACTATAAGCTTTTTACCATTATCCTTGCCAAAAGGTTAGAAAACATACTGACAGACTTAATTCACTTAGACCAAACAGGTTTTATAAGACAAAGACAGACACAAGACAACATTCGACGCACTTTACACATAATTCATCATATAAAAAAATATAACTTAAATGCAGTCATATTGGGATTAGATGCTGAAAAAGCATTCGATGCGGTTGACTGGTCTTTCCTATATAGAATCTTATCCAGTTTCAATTTTCATAACAACTTCATTAGAACTATACAGGCATTAGATAAAAAACCAACAGCTAAAATAAGGATTAACGGTAATTTATCATCATCTTTTGAGCTGGAAAGAGGATGTCGTCAGGGCTGCCCCCTGTCTCCACTGCTCTTTGCAATCTTCATAGAACCTCTGAGTCAATGGATAAGACAAAATCAAGAAATTCAAGGTATTACACTTGGTCAGAAGGAACATAAAATAACACTCTTTGCTGATGACATTTTAATATACCTAGGGCAACCGGACACCTCTTTACCAGAACTAATCTCAGTTTTCTCAGACTATGGAGATTTATCGGGGTACAAATTAAACATGCATAAAACCCAAGTTTTAACATTCAACTATGACCCAAATCATTATTCACTAAGTGAACTCAAAACTAACTGGGAGTTGGAATCTATGAAATATCTGGGGGTCAATATCCCGAAACAACTCAACAAAATTATAACACTAAACTATGATCCACTGGTGACAAAAATTAAATCTGACCTAGCAAGATGGAATATGATACCATTCTTAGGTACTGCACAAAGAATTGAAGCAGTCAAAATGAATATACTTCCACGTCTTCTATACCTTTTCCAAACAATACCGGTAGAACCTCCCAAAAAAACATGGCAGGAGCTGGACAGAAGGATCTCAAGATTCATATGGCAGGGCAAGAGACCTAGAATCAGATATAGAACCTTACAGCTAAACAAAGACAAAGGTGGGCTCACGCTGCCAAATATCAGGGACTATTTTAAAGCCGCACAAATTAAAACTTTAATAGAGATATGTAACCCAGTCTACACTGCACAATGGAAGGAGATCGAATGCCAAATAACAAGTGACATCCCCCTACAGGCGATAATAGGGAACAATGCCTTACCTAAACTCTTGAATAACACTAACGCGTGGATAGAGACCCCGCTAAAAATTTGGTTTAAGATAGTCAGAGAGAATCAAGCTAAAGAGCCCTATCGACTTCTGCAATGGATTGCCTATGATCAAGACTTTACCCCCAATAAAACAGACACTAGATTTAAAGAGTGGAAAGAGAAAGGGCTGATAAAATATTACGATTTTTTTAAGGGGCAAACTTTAAGAAGTTTTGAAGATTTGAAAAAACAAGGTCTAATAAATCAAGATCTTTACAGGTTCTTTCAGCTTAGACACCACATAAACAATATACTTAAAAAGGAGGATTTGGAAAGGGCCCAGTCAGGTGTTCTGAAGGTCTTCTTAATGGCATATAAAGGGATCCCAGGGATCAGATACATTTCTAAAATATACCAAGGGTCTTCAAGACGTAAAGGAGACAACACATCATATATAAAAGAGAGATGGGAAAAAGAGGGGAATTTCACTTTACAATTGGAAATATGGGAAAAGCTAAATAAACAGCAATGGAAAAGTACCTCATCCCTGCAGTGGAGAGAATTTGGATGGAAAAATTTGGTAAGATTTTTCAGAACACCTGCACAAAACAAATTTACCCATAAGGGGTTGAACTGTTGGCGCTTGTGTGGTGAAAAGACTGCAAATCATTTTCTTGTGTTTTGGTCATGCCCAGTTATCCACCAATATTGGACCAATGTACAGACAATATTGGGGAAAATATTCAAAATAACAGTTCCCTTTTCTTTTGTAACTTTGTATTTGGGTTTACTACCGGACTCACTGGAAAGACGAGGAGATAGATACTTATTCAATGTTTTAATATTGGCAAGTAAAAAAGCCCTAACTAAAAAATGGATGCTGAAGGACTGTCCTACACCTGAAGATTGAATTAACGTGATTCAAGACATTTACTCGATGGAAAAGTTGACATTCGCACTGAGACAGGACATGGATGGGTTCATGAACTTTTGGCAACCCTGGATCGCATATGTGTCTTCCATTAGATCTAATCTTTGACGAATACCATTTCAATAATGGTCCCGCTCTTTGTTCCAACACTACTCAGATGCTCTTTTACTTTTAATTACTTAATTTTCTGTTTGTTTGTTTTTTGCTGTTCTGTTTGTTTGTTTGTTCGTTTTTTTAATTCTCTTTAATTTAACTTTTTCTTTCACTTTAAAAAAAGAAAAAAAGGGGTGTTGTAATAATTATCCTACCAATGTTGTCAAATAGCAAAAAATAAGGGAACATGTGATGAAAATGTAAACAATGCAATGCTGTAATGACCTGTATACCCTTTACAAAAACTTAAATAAAAAAAAAAAAAAAAAAGAAATTGAAGGAAGGTGAGAGAGCTGATCAAAGCGGACCCGGCAAGCTCCTTCATCAAATTCGACCAGTTGGGGAGGGCACGATTAGCTGCAAATGGTGAACTGAATGACAGTGATTCAGCGGAGGAATACATCTGGAGCCCTGTGCTCTCCATGGAATGTCTGTTTAAGCCTGTATATGGAATTATGATGCACAAGCGCATGAGAGAGGAAAATTCTATTCTCCGTGGGCTCTGAGCTGTGTAGATTTGACCTTGTTTTGATGCCCTGTTTACAATCCTCCTCGATGAGATAAGGTAGTAGTGGCGGCTGCTAACCCAAACAATCGACAGACAGTTGCCGTTGTTTCAGCAGATGAACTTCTCAAGGACAGCCCATGTGCCTTCATCTGCAAGCGAAGAGATAGACTCCGGACTTGTTTATAAGTCACATGATTATAACATCTATCCACTGCCTGGAGGCGCCCTCTGCTGTTCACTAGCAACTGTCAAACCTACACTACACAAATGCATACAACACTACACGACTGACATACGTATACTGACTCATACATACACTGCCTCTCTCAACTCTTGTTTTTTGTGTGATCTATATTGTCTGCTAATTGTGCATAGAGGGTTTTTTTCTGTGTAGTCAAAATTTGGCTCATTATACGAGTGTTATTCTGATTAACTATGTTTTTTCTCTCTGCCTATTCTGCCTTTTGTGTTTTCTCTCTCCCTTCCCCTCTTTACCCCCACTGTATGACAGGCGCCTTGCATGGCTGCCGCGTCATTGGATGCGCCTAACGTGCGCGTCCAATGTCAAGTCAAATTCCTCGTATGTTTACTTGTAAATATACTTGGCAATAAAGCTGATTCTGATTCTGATCATTACCTCCATTGTTACCTCGACAATCATTACCTCTACCATCTTTACATCCACCATCGTTACCTCCACCATCGTTATCCTCACCATCATTACTTCCACCATCATTATCCTCACCATCATTACCTCCACCATTGTTACCTCCACCATCTTTACATCCTCCACCATCATTACCTCCATCATGCTTACCTCCACCATCTTTACATCAACCACCTTTACCGCTACCATCGGTACCTCCACCATCTTTACATCAACCATGGTTTCCTCCACCATCTTTACCTCCAACATCTTTTCATCCACCACCTTTACGCCACCATCTTTACATCCACCATCATTATCTCCACCATCATTAACTCTGCCATCTTTACATCATCCACCATCATTGTCTCCACAATCGTTACCTCCAGCATTACCTCCACCCTCTTTACATCCCCCATCCCTACCCCCACCATCATTACCTCCACCGTTACATCCATCATCATTTCCTCCACCACCTTTTATCCACTACCTCTACCTCCACCATCTTTACTTCCACCGTTACCTCCACCATCCTCATCTCTACCATCTTTACATCCACCATCGTTACCTCCACAATTACCTCCACCATCATTACCTCCACAATCATTACCTCCCCCGTGACCCCCACTATCATTACCTCCACCATCATTACCTCCATTGTTACCTCGACAATCATTACCTCTACCATCTTTACATCCACCATCGTTATCCTCACCATCATTACTTCCACCATCGTTATCCTCACCATCATTACCTCCACCATCGTTACCTCCACCATCCTTACATCCTCCACCATCATTATCTCCACAATCATTACCTCCAATATCATTACCTCCACCATCATCTCCAATATCATTACCTCCGCCATCCTTTTCTCCAGTATCATTACCTCCACCATTGTTACCTTCAGCATCATTACCTCCACCATCTTTATCTCCACCATCATTATCTCCACCATCATTACCTCCACCATTGTTATCTTCATATCATTACCTCCACCATCAGTACCTCCACCATCATTAACTCCACCATCGTTATCTAACACAACAGGAATAAGCTATAGACAGCTTGCTCCTTCTGTAATTGATAGCATGGTAAATAGTGTTACAGCTTCTCTGCATCAGACTCTAGACTTGGTGGCCCCCTTAAAAAAGAAAAAGTCTAATCAGAGATTTCTAACTCCTTGGTTCAACACAGAAACTCGTAGCTTAAAACAGAAGTCTTGTCAATTAGAAAGAAAATGGCGCTCCACTAATTTAGATGAAATCTATTTAGCTTGGAGAAATCATCTTTTAATTTATAAAAAATCTCTTAGAAAAGCTAGAACGAGTTATTATTCTGCATCAATAGAAGAGAACAAGAATAATCCCAGATTTCTTTTCGGTACTGTAGCCAGGTTGACAAAGAGTCAGGACTCTGTCAATCCTAGCATTCCCTTAGAGCTTACTAGTCAGGACTTTATGAACGTTTTCAATAATAAAATTTCATCCATCAGAGATAAAATCAATCAGATTCTTCCCACCGTTAACTTAAAAACAGTAGCTACCACAACTCCTTCAACTGATATCTGTCTTGATGAGTTTACTCCAATTGACCTTTTAGAGTTAGACAAAATAGTTTCCTCATCCAAGCCTTCAACTTGTCTTTTAGATCCTATTCCTACCAGGTTATTTAAAGAAGTCTTCCCACTTATTGGTAGCTTTATTCTTCATATAATCAATTCTTCATTAACTTTAGGCCATGTACCGCAGGCTTTTAAAACGGCTGTAATTAAACTCTTACTTAAAAAGCCAACGCTAGATCCAGGAGCTTTAGCTAACTATAGACCAATCTCTAATCTCCCTTTCATTTCAAAAATCTGAGAAAGCGTTGTTGCTATGCAATTATTTGACCACCTGCAGGGAAATGGTTTACTTGAAAAGTTTCAATCTGGGTTTAGAATTCATCATAGTACTGAAACAGCCTTAGCGAAGGTCACTAACGACCTCCTAATCACATCTGATAATGGACTTGTTTCTGTACTTGTCCTTTTAGACCTTAGTGCAGCTTTTGATACTATCGATCATAATATTCTACTTGATAGATTAGAACACTATGTTGGACTTATAGGTTCCAGTTTGTTCATGTCAATAATGAGTTTTCTTTCAACTCAAAGCTCAGTCATGGAGTTCCACAGGGATCTGTGCTAGGCCCTACTCTTTTTAGTTTATATATGCTTCCGTTAGGCAACATTATTAGAAAGCACTGTATACATTTTCAATGTTATGCAGATGACACACAATTATACCCGTCAATGAAGCCAGATGATAGTAATCAATTAGCCAAGTTGGAAGCCTGTCTTAAGGAAATCAAAGCTTGGATGACTTGTAATTTCCTGCTATTAAATTCAGATAAGACTGAAGTCACTCTTGTTGGTCCAAAAAACCTTAGAAATACCTTTCCAAATCAAACTTTCAGTTTGGATGCGGTTACTCTTTCTCTTAATAGCTCTGTGAGGACCTTGGAATTATTTTTGATCAAGATCTGTCTTCAATTCACATATTAAATTTGTTTCTAAGACTGCTTTCTATCATTTGCTTAATATTGCCAAGATTAGGAGCATCTTGTCTCAGAGTGATGCTGAGAAACTGATCCACGCTTTTGTTAGCTCGAGATTAGATTATTGTAATTCTTTATTATCAGGTTGTCCTAAAACATCTTTAAAAAGTCTTCAGCTGATCCAAAATGCTGCAGCAAGAGTTTTAACAGGTACTAGAAAGAGAGATCATATCTCTCCGGTTCTGGCCTCCCTTCACTGGCTTCCCATAGAGTTTAGAATTAAGTTTAAAATCCTTCTTCTGTCTTACAAAGCTCTAAACAATCAGGCCCCTTTTATTTAAAAGATCTGATACTACCGTATTATCCTAACAGAGCACTACGCTCCCAAAATGCAGGATTACTTGTAATACCTAGAATCTCCAAAAGTACAATGGGAGGCAGAGCCTTCAGTTATCAAGCTCCTCTCCTGTGGAACAGCTGCCAATCTGGATTTGGGAGTCAGACTCGATCTCTGTTTTTAAGAATAGGGTTAAAACCTTCCTTTTTGATATAGCCTACAATTAGGGAGGGATCATGTGTTTCTGAACCCTCCCTTAGTTATGCTGCTAATAGGTTTAGTCAGCCAGGGGACCTCCAATAATGCACTGGGCCTCACTCCTTTCTTCACTCTCAATGAAATATTTTTTTTTTTTTTTGCTGGTCATAAACATCTGTTTGTTCTCTCCCATAGATTGAGTCCCCATCGTGCTGTTTGCTCTCTACATGTCTGTTCTTTTCATCTTCTCTGTCCCCTCACCCCCCGACCAGTCGCAGCAGATGACTGCCCCTCCCTGAGCCTGGTTCTGCTGGAGGTTTCTTCCTGTTAAAAGGGAGTTTTTCCTCTCCACCGTCACCAAGTGCTTGCTCACAGGGGATCGCCTGATTGCTGGGGTCTTTCTGCAACTGTGTGGGTTCCCCCTACAGTTAAAAGTGCTATGAGATGACTGTTGTTGTGAAATGGCGCTATATAAATAAATAAAATAAATAATAAATAAATAATATCTCCAATATCATTACCTCCACCATCGTTACCTCCACCATCATTTTCTCCACCATTGTTACCTCCACCATCGTTTTCTCCACCATCATTACCTCCACCATCATTACCTCCACCGTCGTTATCTCCAATATCACTACCTTCACCATCATTACCGCCACCATTGTGGTCCCTCCAGAATTTCGCAGGATTTTTTTTTTTTTTTTTTTGGCATTACGAAATTTTGCGGGGCTCTCCTTTGGGATTTGCATGAATTGCAGTTTGGCTTGTGTCCAGACTAGATTTTTGCTGATGTGTTCTGTATATACTCACTGTAAACACGAAAGTGAGCTTGGTACAGCACCGCATTTGATTGGTCAGACTGATGACTTACACGTTTCTGCGCTACTCAGGGACAGATTTGTTTGGCATAATTGGCGGAAGTTGACGTCAAATGGCCAAAATCATGGGGAAGTGGCAGTGATTGGACAAAATTCAAATTATGTAGGACCTTCTGAATTCACAGGAACTGGCAGAATCACAGCATCGCAAAATCCTGGAGGGACTGGTTGTTACCTCCACCATCATTACCTCCACCATCGTTATCCTCACCATCATTACTTCCGCCATCATTATCCTCACCATCATTACCTCCACCATTGTTACCTCCACCATCTTTACATCCTCCACCATCATTACCTCCATCATGCTTACCTCCACCACCTTTTATCCACTACCTCTACCTCCACCCTCATTACTTCCACCGTTACCTCCACCATCCTCATCTCTACCATCTTTACGTCCACCATTGTTACCTCCGCCATCGTTACCTCCACAATTACCTCCACCATCATTACCTCTACAATCATTACCTCCCCCGTGACCCCCACTATCATTACCTCCATCATCTTTATATCCTCTACCATCATTACCTCCATTGTTACCTCGACAATCATTACCTCTACCATCTTTACATCCACCATCGTTACCTCCACCATCATTACCTCCACAATCAGTACCTCCACTGTTTCCACCAACATCATTACCTCTACCGTCTTTACATCTGTTAGGAACTGTGCATGGGCAGAGGAGATTTCTCATGCTTTAAGTTTGTTCTTGTTATTTTCTGTGTTTATCATTATCATTGTTTTCCTGGGTTGTCATTATTATTATTATTATTATTATTATTATTAATAATATTATGGGGCATTATGTGGATTAAGGTTATCATGGGTTTTGGTGGTATCATCCTTTGTTCATTTTATTAGGTCATGTGTTTTCCCTGCCCAATTCTCAGTTAGTTATGATTATTATCTTTATGACTGTCTTGGTCTTGTCTCCCTGATCCCCTGTTCATGTTCCATGTCTCCCTTGCTGGTGTTCGTCTGTGCAGCCCCACCCCTCCTGTCACCTCTTTCTTCTTCATGTGTTAGCTGTCAGTTATTATTGGTTTCCATTTGCTCCTGATTATGCACACCTGTCTGTAATTACGTTTATTATGCCTAGTGTACTTAAGGGATGCCGTTCTGCACCTTGGTGTGGCATCCTCCTGTCTTCATCCATGTAGTGTCTTTTTATGTCAATAAATCCTCACAAACTAAGCTCTGGCGTTTGGGTCCTGTGAATGACACCTCACCACTGACATTACGGTGCCACCAGTGTGGACTCAGCAGACTTAGTTTGCTCTGAGCTGTGATGGGATGTGTGCTACTCACTGACGAACAGTTGTGGGCCAAGGAGAGGCTGCAGACCCTGGTGACAGCGGCCCGCAGCTGCACCGATCCGGAGGAGGAGAGCCAGTTTTGGACAGTGGCAGCCTGGGTGTTGGAGTGCACCCCACGCCTTGGGGTGTTTCCATGGGTACGGGAGCTACCCATTTACTGCACCCTGCAGCCCACCTCTCCACCTAGAACTAAGGAAGATAGGAGAAGGGAGCATCGGTGCCGCTCCTCCTGGCACTTCACTCCAGCTCCGACACCACCCCACAGCTCACCGCTAGACGAGCACTGCAATTACCCAGAGGGATTCGCTTGGCTCTTCAGCGGCAGCAGAGCAGGACACAAGGCAAATACCTTTTAATTTTTTTACATCTATGAATGAAAGGTCTTGTCTTGGTCCCAGTGGTGGGTCTCAATGGGAGCCACCCATCGCTGCTGAGTCCTTGCCACCTGGCTTTTTTGTGATATCTGCTGCCACCCAGTCATACTCATCTGCCTCTTTCCTCTCTCCCAAACCCTTCGCCGGAGGAACTGACCCACAGTAGGGAGCTGGGGGATCCCATCAGGCAGTTGGGAGAATGTTCAAGCTCTGCCTTCAGAGAGGTGGTTGGCAGGACTTGGCATGGAGGAAGGCACAGTGGCTGGTGGCAGCTAACCCTCATCTGAGGGAGGACATTCCAGCCTTCTTCAAAGAATTCCTCCTTTCCACCAAATTTTCCCCCATGCCAGAGGTTGAAAAGCCTTCAGCTCCTGGTTCATCTGAGATAGGAACCTCCCCTTTTGTCGGGACTCCCCACCTCTCTTCTTCACCATCAGCACCAGTCATTGTGCCTGATGTTCCACTGGGCTCCACTATGGAGGTGGATAGTAGCCCGGCTGAAGAGCCGTCCCTCCCATCTGAGGTGGCTGTGTTAGGGGTGGACCCCTTTGCCTCAGGGCTCGAGGATCTGCAGCCATTGCTGCTTAGATGCTTCAACTGGGGTTGTCGCAGATCAGCCTGTTTCGTTGGGGTCCGCCATTGGCCAGCCAGCTCCAACTATTGTCTCAGAGGTCGGGAGACCTTCCAGCCATTGCTTCAGAGGTCAGGAGACCTCAAGCCATTGCTGCAGAGGTTGAGAGACCTCCAGCCGTTGTTACAGAGTCATTGCATCATGCCCTCCCTCTTCTTTACTAGACTATTTTTAATTGTAAACCAACAAAAAAAAGTCTGTTAGCACAATTTATAATTTAATTTACACCTATAACTTGGCGTCATTAGAGCCTCTTAAAAACAAATGGGAGATTGACCTAAATGAACAATCTCAAGGAAATTTGGTATAAGGTACTGCAGGGAATTTCATCTTCAGCAGTCTGTCTAGACATGCTCTCTCATTCATTTCCAAAATAGTACACTGACTACACTGCTCTAAGGCTAGGCTCTCCAAGACAAAACCAAGTGTGGATCCCATTTGTGATCATTGCAGGTGGGATCCAGCCACTCTAATACATATGTTTGGACATATCCAAAGATACATATAGTACTTATGGGAGTACTATCTTTCAAAACTTTCTCTAAGATCTGAAATAAGACAATAATTTCCGTCACCACTTTTGGCTCTGTTCGGGGTGAATCAGACAAATACTCCCCTTCAAAAGTGAGAAATCAGTATACTGGCTTTCTACAGTGTCCTGGCTAGGAGACTGATATTACTTAAATGAAAAGATCCTAAGCCACCAACATATGGTCACTGGATTAGAGAAGTTCTGTACCTTCTTAAACTGGAAAAAAAAAAAATATACCTTTCAAGGGATTCACTGAGAAATTTTATGTCATTTGGGAATCCTTTTTGACCTTTGTTGAAGATGCTGAAGCTAATAACACAATAATGTAAATTTTATTATTACTCTTTAATTTATTTAATTATTCTATTTTCACATTTGTTATACATCTGTTCATCCATTTTATATTCAGATGCCTGGGTAAATGCATTGTCTTTGTCTGTCTGGCAATTTGGGGGCAGGGGTAAAGTTTTTGTTTTGTTTTTGTTCATACTTTGTTTTGCTATTGGAAAAAACAAATAAAAAGACTTTGATCAAAAAATATATATTTTATGTTGGGTAGCTCAGTGGCGCAGTGGTTAACACGGTGGCAGCACAGCAAGAAGGTCACGGGATAGATCCCACCCCTGACCATCAGTGACCCATCTGTGTGGGGTTTCCATGTTCTCTCCGTGTCGGCGTGAGTTTACTCCAGGAACTTTGGTTTCTTCCCACAGTCCAAAGACATGCAGGTTAGGTTAATTGGCATCAACTGGGGATTCTAACTTGTCTTTAGATATGAATGTGAAAGTGAATGGTTGTCTGTCTCTCTGTGTTGACCCTGTGATGGACTGGAGATCCGTTACCGACACTGTTACCAACACAAGTTACCGACACCATTGTAAACTCCACCATCGTCACCTCCAACATCATTGCATCAACCATCTTTACATCCACCATTGTTCCCGACACCATTGCTAACTCCACCATCATCACCTCCAACCATTGTTACATTCAGCCACCCTTTTCACCCACGATTATTACCGACACCATTGTTAACTCCACCATCATCACCTCCACCATCTTTACATCCACCATTGTTGGAAAAACTTGAGGGCTGCTTGTCGAGCCTCCTCCACATTCCAGGAACTGAAGTCCAGATCATTGTTAACACCACCATCATCACCACATCAATCATCCTTACATCCACCATTTTTACCGACATCATTGTTAACTCCACCATTGTCACCTCCAACATTGTTTCATCCACCATTTTTACCGACGTCATTGTTAACTCCACCATTGTCACGTCCAACATTGTTTCAATCCACCATCTTTACATCCACCATTGTTAACTCCACCATTGTCACCTCCAACAGTGTTTCATCCACCATCTTTACATGCACCATTTTTACCGACAACCATTGTTAACTCCACCACCATTCACCTCCAACAGTGGGTTAAACAATCATCTTTTCATCCACCATTGTTCCCAACACCATTGCTAACTCCACCATCGTCACCTCCACTGTTACATCGACCCGTCTTTTCATCCACCATTGTTCCCGACACCATTGTTAACTCCACCATCGTCACCTCCATCATTGTTACATCGATCATCTTTTCATCCACCATTGTTATCTACACCATTGTTAACTCCACCATCATCACCTCCACCATCGCTACATCCACCATTGTTATGACACCATTGTTAACTCTACCATCGTCACCTCCACCATCATTACATCGACCATCTTTACATCCACCATTGTTACCGACACCATTGTTAACTCCACCATCATGACCTCCACCATCTTTACATCCACCATTGTTAGCTAACACCATTGTTACATCAACCATCTTTCATCCACCATTGTTATCTATACCATTGTTAACTCCACCATCATCACCTCCACCATCTTCACATCCACCATTGTTACAACACCATTGTTAACTCCACCATCATCACCTCCAACATCGTTACATCGACCATCTTTACATCCACCATTGTTACCAACACCATTGTTAACTCCACCATCGTCACCTCCACCATCGTTACATCAACCATCTTTACATCCACCATCGTTACCGACATCATTGTTAACTCCATCATCATCACCTCCACCATCTTCACATCCACCATTGTTACCAACACCATTGTTAACTCCACCATCGTCACCTCCCCCATCATTACATTGACCATCTTTACATCCACCATTATTACCGACACCATTGTTAAATCCACCATTGTCACCTCCACCATTGTTACATCAACCATCTTTTCATCCACCATTGTTATCTACACCATTGTTAACTCCACCATCATCACCTCCACCATCGTCACATCCACCATCTTTACATCCACCATTGTTACCAACACCATTGTTAACTCCACCATCTTTACATCCACCATTGTTACCGACACCATTGTCAACTCCACCATTGTCACCGCCACCATCGTTACATCGACCATCTTTTCATCCACCATTGTTACCAACACCATTGTTACAGGGATGGCAATTTTCCGCCGATCCGCGGATTTCTGCCGATTTATTTTCAAATTGATCATTTCTGTGAATCGTCTAAATCCGTTGAGAAAATTTTAGGGGGGTAGGGTACCTTATTGTTATCGATTTTTAGGCCAAAATCAACATGATTACGTAAGCGCTCGGCGCTTCCCGGAAGTCGTCTCCCGCAATAACCCGGATGTGTTATGTTCAAGCTACTGCTGTATTGCAGTAGCTTGACAGCCCTGTGACTGGATAGTTGCAAACGATTGGGCCAATCAAATGGCTCGTTGTATGCTTTTTCAAAAATTCATGGCGGCATGTTCTCAGGGATGTGATTTTCTGCTAATTCGCCGAATTCCGCTTTATTTTATCCTCCAGGAAGATAAAGTACGTTAAGTACGTTAGCGGCTTGTGGTCCACGAACGCAGTGAAGCTGCGCCGTTTCAGGCAGGACTGGAAGTGGCGTATGGCCAGGTGGAGAGCCATTAACTCTCTGTTACTGGCGGCGTCTACTCTGCTGTTGTAGACTTTTAGGATTCTCTTCCATGGTTATCATAGACCGACGGAGGGCCGACGGCGACGACGACTGGCGGCGTACAACGGCTGTATGAGCTGGGGTGCATGGGGGAGGAAACGGTAATAAAAGTTAACCATCCCCTTTTATGATTCCAAACAGTTTGAAATTGACAGTGCACAGTGGATATTGACTCATAACTTTTGAATATTTCTAAGACTTGGCTACATCAGTGGATTGTGCAAAATGAACTGCTCAAGACTCAATGGAGATTGAAACTGGTGATCTGAAATGAATGCTGAAATTATAAAAAGTAATGGTATGTTTGAATTTTAATTTCTATTATGGAATAGATAAAATTAATTGATTTTGATTTGATCAAGTGTTAAAGCATATGATGGATAATGCTTGTTGGAATATTTTAGGAATGCTATCTTCTTGGAACATAAGTCAATATTATACAGTAATAAGTGGCAATTCAGCTGTTTGTTTTATGTCATTTAAGCACAGTTGTGGTACTTAAAAAATCATAAAAACCCAGGAGCTTCGGGGGCTTTGCCCCCCTTGCCCCCCCCCCGGGGCTCTGCCCGGACACCGCTGGGGGACTGTGTCCCCCAGACCCCCTGCTGAATTTTCAGATAATTTCCCCAACCCCAAATCACATCCCTGGTTCGTGTTGGAATTCTGAGCTTTCGATATTGTTTTCAGCGGAATTATGAGATTTTTATCGAAGGATCAGGAGTCATCAGTGCTAGAAATAGACAAAAGTGTCAAAAATAAGTTCCGTTGGATTTGGCTTGAGAGAAAAGTGACGATAAAGGTGAAAATTGGCTCAAAGTTCGAGGAGGTAACAGAAACACTCGGACAATTTCTGAAGAAACCAGAAAAGGAGATGAAGTTCAAAGTTCAGAGACTGACACAGCTTGCTGCCAAAAGGAAGAAAGTTTCACATTAGAAGTGACTTGGTGACCAGTGTAAATAGTGTAATAAACTCTTATAGAACTGTTAAATATGTTGGACTAAAGACAGTGAGACAACATTGAAGAAAAAGTAAGTTAACTTTTCATTAAATTTAATGATTTATCTAAGTCTAGTATTTTATTTTATTTTTTTTATCACTTTTTTCAGTCTAAATTACTTCTGTTTTAATGAAAACCTCCCAGCTTCAGGGGGGCTGCGCCCCCCGGCCCCCCCCATAAGTCAATCGACCAAATTAGATTTCAGCTGAAATCAGAATTTCCTGTTGCCATCCCTGTTGTTAACTCCACCATCATCACCTCCAACATTGTTACATCGACCATCTTTACATCCACCATTGTTACCAACACCATTGTTAACTCCACAATCATCACCTCCAACATCATTACATCGACCATCTTTACATCCACTATTGTTACCAACACCATTGTTAACTGCACCATCGTCACCTTCACCATTGTCACCTCCACCATCGTTACATCGACCATCTTTACATCCACCATTGCTACCGACATCATTGTTAACTCCACCATCACCTCCAACATAGTTACATCGACCATCTTTTCATCCACCATTGCTATCTACACCATTGTTAACTCCACCATCGTTACATTCACAATCTTCACATCCACCATTGTTATGACACCATTGTTAACTCCACCATTGTTACATTGACCATCTTTACGTCCACCATTCTTACCAACACCATTGTTACCTCCACCATCGTTACATCAACCATCTTTTCATCCACCATTGTTATCTACACCATTGTTAACTCCACCATCATCACCTCCACCATCGTTACATCCACCATCTTCACATCTACCATTGTTACTGACACCATTGCTAACTCCACCATCATCACCTCCACGTTACATCGACTATCTTTACATCCACCATTGTTACCGACACCATTATTAACTCCACCATCGTGACCTCCACCATCTTTACATTCACCATTGTTATCAACACCATTGTTAATGCCACCATCGTTAACGCCACCATCGTCACCTCGACCTTTGTTATATCAACCATCTTTTCATCCACCATTGTTACCGACACCATTGTTAACTCCACCATCGTCACCTCCTCCGTCGTTAAATCGAACACCTTTTCATCCACCATTGCTACCGACACCATTGTTAACTCCAACATCGTCACATCCAACATTGTTACATCAACCATCTTTATATCCACTATTGTTACCGACACCATTGTTAACTCCACCATCGTTACAACGATCATCTTTACATCCACTCATTGTTACCAACAACATTGTTAACTCCACCATCATCACCTCCAACATCGTTACATCGACCATCTTTACATCCACCATTGTTACCAACAACATTGTTAACTCCACTATCGTCACCTCCACCATCGTTACATCCACCATCTTCACATCTACCATTGTTACTGACACCATTGCTAACTCCACCATCATCACCTCCACGTTACATCGACTATCTTTACAGCCACCATTGTTACCGACACCATTGCTAACTCCACCATCATCACCTCCAACATCGTTACATCGACCATCTTTACATCCACCATTGTTATCTACACCATTGTTAAAGCGTACCTGTGGTGGTCGTGAAAAAAAAGATATTATATTAAGCCCCTGTCTCACGTTCTAGTTCAAGTTTAAGTTGAAATTCACGTTCAAAGCAATTTGATATAAATCCATTGCTGATCTGCTGGTTCAGCTATGTCAGCAAAACATGGGTACAGCCATACTAGCGGCTACAGGGACTTCCAGGACGCTTCCTGTGATGTAATTTCGTTGACACCGCGATCTGGATCAGTATTGGCTGAGCCTCGAGTACCCGGATGTGGAGCGGCTTCAGGGATATTCAAATTCAAACGTTTATTTCAAACTCAGGATTCATATTAAATGCAGAACTAAAACGAGTAGAAAATAAATAAATAAATGTTTAAATTCTGCGAGCCGTCTTTTCTGATCTGAGCTCGTAAATGCCGATAATTCTAACACTGCGATCTGAGTACCCGGATGTGCAGCGGCTTCGGAGATATTCAAATTCAAACGTTTATTTCAAACTCAGGATTCATATTAAATGCAGAACTAAAACGAGTAGAAAATAAATAAATAAATGTTTAAATTCTGCAAGCAGTCTTTTCTGACCTGAGCTCGTAAATGCCGATAATTCTAACACTGCGATCTGAGTACCCGGATGTGCGGCGGCTTCGGGGATATTCAAATTCAAACGTTTATTTCAAACTCAGGATTCATATTAAATGCAGAACTAAAACGAGTAGAAAATAAATAAATAAACGTTTAAATTCTGCAAGCAGTCTTTTCTGATCTGAGCTCGTAAATGCCGATAATTCTAACACTGCGATCTGAGTACCCGGATGTGCAGCGGCTTCGGGGATATTCAAATTCAAACGTTTATTTCAAACTCAGGATTCATATTAAATGCAGAACTAAAACGAGTAGAAAATAAATAAATAAATGTTTAAATTCTGCAAGCAGTCTTTTCTGATCTGAGCTCGTAAATGCCGATAATTCTAACACTGCGATCTGAGTACCCGGATGTGCGGCGGCTTCGGGGATATTCAAATTCAAACGTTTATTTCAAACTCAGGATTCATATTAAATGCAGAACTAAAACGAGTAGAACATAAATAAATAAATGTTTAAATTCAGAGAGCCGTCTTTTCTGATCTGAGCTCGTAAATGCCGATAATTCTAAAACTTGCGATCTGAGTACCCGGATGTGGAGCGGCTTCGGGGATATTCAAATTCAAACGTTTATTTCAAACTCAGGATTCATATTAAATGCAGAACTAAAACGAGTAGAAAATAAATAAATAAATGTTTAAATTCTGCAAGCAGTCTTTTCTGATCTGAGCTCTTAAATGCCGATAATTCTAACACTGCGATCAGAGTACCCGGATGTGCGGCGGCTTCGGGGATATTCAAATTCAAACGTTTATTTCAAACTCAGGATTCATATTAAATGCAGAACTAAAACGAGTAGAACATAAATAAATAAATGTTTAAATTCAGAGAGCCATCTTTTCTGATCTGAGCTCGTAAATGCCGATAATTCTAAAACTTGCGATCTGAGTACCCGGATGTGGAGCGGCTTCGGGGATATTCAAATTCAAACGTTTATTTCAAACTCAGGATTCATATTAAATGCAGAACTAAAACGAGTAGAAAATAAATAAATAAATGCTTAAATTCAGCGGCTTGTCTCATCTGATCTCGGAAGATGATTCTAAAACTATCTACAGAGCAGCAGACACTCGTTGCTCTTTTAAAAACAAAAACATACAATGCGATATGGATATCGCAACGTGGCGGAATGTAAAGCCTTTGGATGTCTGAATAATAAGCGAAAAAAACAAAGAAACACTTTTTTTGTGTACCCAAACCCAGCTCACCTTGTCAGAAGATCGGAGCGGAAACAGGGCACAGACGAATAATTTCAGACGAAATTGCGTTGTGTGTGAGGACCACTTCGTCACTTTAACCCTCAGAAGACCTTTCTGGCTCAAACCTGTAGCCATGTTGAACAAATTCTTCCTCAGAGTCCGACAATTCAGCCATAATAGAATAAAAACACTCACAACAGCACCCTAGTCTCTCATACAGGCGGAGCATTGACTGTTGAGTATCAACGAAGTGACGTCACATCCGCATGTGTCATGGCTGCGCCCACAGTTTTCATTGGCTGCCCATGGCCAAGGTCCTATTTGAATATATGTCTGGTGGTATATGGCTGGCAAAAATTATTTACCAAAATAAGAAATACTTTTTCATAATGTTTTCAAGTCAAATGTGTCGTCACAACCACCACAGGTGCGCTTTAACTCCACTATCATCACCTCTACCATCGTTACATCCACCATCTTCACAGCTACCATTGTTACTGACACCATTGCTAACTCCACCATCATCACCTCCACGTTACATCGACTATCTTTACATCCACCATTGTTACCGACACCATTATTAACTCCACCATCGTGACCTCCACCATCTTTACATTCACCATTGTTATCAACACCATTGTTAATGCCACCATCGTTAACGCCACCATCGTCACCTCGACCTTTGTTATATCAACCATCTTTTCATCCACCATTGTTACCGACACCATTGTTAACTCCACCATCGTCACCTCCTCCGTCGTTAAATCGAACATCTTTTCATCCACCATTGCTACCGACACCATTGTTAACTCCAACATCGTCACCTCCAACATTGTTACATCAACCATCTTTATATCCACTATTGTTACCGACACCATTGTTAACTCCACCATCATTACAACGATCATCTTTACATCCACTCATTGTTACCAACAACATTGTTAACTCCATCATCATCACCTCCAACATCGTTACATCGACCATCTTTACATCCACCATTGTTACCAACAACATTGTTAACTCCACTATCGTCACCTCCACCACCGTTACATCCATCATCTTTACATCCACCATTGTTACCAACAGCATTGTTAACTCCACCATCGTCACCTTCACCATCTTCTTTTTTTTTTTCCATACTTCTGGCGCCACCTGAGTAGGCTGCCTTTTTGCAACAGCGGATCAATTTCTTCCTATTTCTATTTACTATCTGGCTTCTCTTGCTAATATTTCTGATCCGGCGAAACCTTATACATCAGACGGACACACGGATCGCCCAAATGTCTCCTGAGCCGGCAGACGGAGCCACTGTTTTTAGCAGGATACGTTACAGCAGAGACCAGCTGTTAGCACTTAACCGGACCAAGATGCTAGCGCAAGACAGAAACGACAGAAATGACGTGGATGCCGTGCTGGAGCAAGACGGCGGGCAAGAAATATAAGGTACAGACCCATCCTTCCATCCGTTATTATGAGGAATGTACGATCGCTACTCAATAAGACTGACGAGCTAGCGGGTATCTCCCACTACGAGAGCATCTTCAGAGAGATTAGCTTGATGTTGTTTACTGAGATGTGGCTAACAGAACTAGCAACAGATGCTAACATCGAACTGGAGGGTTTCCACACAATACGGGCAGACCGGACACCAGACAGTGGGAAGGCAAAGGATGGAGGAGTGATAATGTATGTAAATAACAGCTGGTGCAGACCGGGACATATCACGGTTAAACAACATCACTGCAGCAAAGACGTTGAGTTGCTAGCTGTTAGCATGCGGCCTACCTATCTCCCGAGGGAATATTCACACATGATCTGCATTGTTATTTATGCAAATCCGACAGCGAATGCTGGGACAGCGAGTGACGTCGTTCACTCAGTAACTGGCAGGCTGCTGACAGAACACCCAGATGCACTTCTCCTCACCTCAGGTGATTTCAACCATATTTCACTGTCCCCCGTTCTGCCCACGTTCACCCAGTATGTCACATGCCACACTAGAGACAATAAAACACTGGACTTATTCTATGCAAACACTAAGGAGGCGTACACCTCACACCACTCCCCCCACTCGGGAGAACGGATCACAACTTGGTTCATCTCCTGCCGGCGTACAAACCCCTAGTACACAGACAACCTCCAGTCATACGCACGGTGAAGATATGGTCTGAGGAGGCAATGGACGCTCTAAAGGACTGTTTTGAAACCACTGCCTGGGAACAGCTCTGCGATCCACATGGTGAGGACATTGATGGCCTCACTCACACCATCACGGACTACATCAACTTCTGTGTGGACAACACCGTACCCACCAAGACCATACGGTGTTGCTCGAACAACAAACCCTGGATCAACCCTGAGATAAAAACACTTCTGAGAGAGAAGAAGAGGATCTTCAGGTCGGGGAACAGGGAGATGCTGAAGTCCGCACAGAGGGAGCTGAGGAGGAAGATCAGAGAAGGCAAGGACAGCTTCAGGAAGAAGATGGAGGACAAGCTGCAACAGAGTGTCATCAGCGGGGTCTGGAGAAACCTTAAAACCATCTCTGGGCTCCAGAATACCTCCTCCCAGGCCACGGGGGGCAGGGAGTGGGAGAACAATCTGAACCTGTTTTTTAATAGGTTTGACCAACCGTCCTCCCCCCTGACTGCACACCAACCACTGCTGCCTCTAAAGTCATCGAGACCTGCTGTCCACACCCCACTCCACCAACACCCCTCCACTCCCAGCACACAGCCCCCCAACCTGACCCTCACTAAGACCCAGGTGAGGATGGAACTGAGGAAGATCAAGGCAAGGAAGGCCTCGGGACCGGACGGCATCAGCGCAAAGCTCCTCAAGTCCTGCGCAGACCAGCTGTGTGGGATTGTGGAGCACATCTTCAACCTGAGCCTGAAGCTGGGGGGGGGGGGGGGGGGCGGGGGTACCACAGTTGTGGAAAACATCTTGTGTGGTACCTGTACCAAAGACTTCCCACCCCAAAGACCTGAACAGCTACAGACCAGTGGCCCTGACGTCTCACATGATGAAGACCCTGGAGAGACTGCTCCTTGCTCACCTCCACCCGCTGGGGGGACCAGCAATGGATCCAATCTAGTTCGCCTACCAGCATGGCATTGGGGTGGAGGATGCAGTGATCTTCCTCCTTCACCATTCCCTGTCCCACCTGGTGAAGCCCGGGAATGCTGTGAAGATCATGTTCTTTGACTTCTCCAGTGCTTTCAACACCATCCAACCGATGATCCTGAAGGACAAGCTGCTGTGCGCAGGGGTGGACCAGCACCTGTCATCATGGATCCTAGACTATCTCACTAACCGGCCACAGTTTGTGAGAACCCTGGATTGTGTGTCCGACACGATCATTGGCAGCATGGGGGCCCCCCAGGGAACAGTTTTGGCTCCCTTCCTGTTCACCCTTTATACTGCAGACTTCTCACACAACACAACACACTGCCATCTACAGAAGTTCTCTGGCGACTCTGCGATCGTCGGCCTCATCTCCAACGAAGATGAGGCTGAGTACAGAGGACTTATTTTTTTTAGATTAGATTTAGTATACTTTATTGATCCCCAGAGGGGACTTATCCAGGACTTCGTGGACTGGTGCCATTGGAACTGCCTCCAGATCAACGCGAGGAAAACTAAGGAGCTGGTGGTGGATTGCCACAGGCAAGGACAACCCCTCACAGCACCAGTAAACATCCAGGGAACAGACATTGAGATGGTGACATCCTACAAGTACCTGGGTGTTCATCTGAACAATAAACTAGACTGGTCACACAATACCGACGCACTCTACAAGCAGGGACAGTGCAGGCTGTTCCTACCGAGGAGGCTCAGGTCTTTTGGTGTACAAGGGGTGCTCCTGAAGACATTCTACGACACGGTGGTGGCATCAGCCATCACTTTTGGAGTGGTCTGCTGGGGCAATGACATTACAGCAGCCGATAGGAAGAGACTGAACAAACTAATCAAGAAAGCTAGCTCTGTCCTGGGGCAACGCCTTGACCCAGTGGAGGAGATAGGAGAGAGAAGGATGGTGGCTAAACTGTCATCTCTGCTGGAGTCCGAGTCCCACCCTATGCAGGACATACTGGACGCACTGAGGAGCTCATTTAGCAGTAGACTACATCATCCTAGATGCATGACCGAGAGGTTTCGCAGGTCCTTCCTACCTACGGCTGTCAGACTGTATAACCTAAGCAGAGCTGCTCGCAGAGATAGCAAAAAAACGTGACGACCTAATAGTATTGAATGCAAAAGACGCAACAGACTTACACAAATGGTCCCCTCCAGTATATACAACTAGGACAATATCAGTCGCTATGGAGGGTGACAATATGTATGGGTACATATTCATACCATGAAGGGTAATTAAATAGACGGTTATGCTGTTTATTGCATCTAGCTACAATGCTCCACACTGTGTATATATATTTATATATTTATGTGTACATATGTATATTCACTGCTCTTATTTTCTTGTCTTCTAAATTATTGCTCTGAGTGTTGCTATCCCTGTGCTGTTGCAATCCTGGAATTTCACCATCATGTGTGCCATCAGTGTGTGAATGGGTGGATTGCAGGATCTGTAAAGCGCTTTGGTCATCCTAGATGAGAAGAAAAGCTCTATATAAGTGAACGCCATTTACCATTTACCATCATCACTTCCACCACTGTTACCTCAACCATCTTTTCATCCACCATTGTCACCTCCACCATTGTTACATCAACCATCTTTTCATCCACTATTGTTATCTACATTATTGTTAATTCCACCATCATCACCTCCACCATCGTTACATTGAACATCTTTTCATCCACTATTGTTCCCGACACCATTGTTAACTCCACCATCGTCACCTCCACTATTGTTTCTTCGACCATTGTTACAACCAGCAAACACCTCATGGTTTTTGTTTCTGTCTTTAAAACTGCAGACAATTAAATATGGTGCAAATGTGGAGCCTAATCCACAGATAAACCACATATACTTCTTTATACCCCCTTTTTTTTAACAGAGATGGAGATCTTTTACAAAGCTGGCCAATTTCTGATCTGTCAATGATCTTCAGTGATCTCCACAGTCACTACAGTCTCCTCAAAGCTTTGACTCCATTCAAAACACACAAGGATTTCCCAATCGCTCCAAAGATCAAAAATTGGCCAAATCTCTCACCGATCTCTGTGCTGTATAGAGGGGCCATAACTTTCTTCAGTGTTTTGTTGATATTCTCATTAACTCTTTCCCTGCAAGCCTTATTCTGCCAAACAACTCTGCTGTTATTTGATATATGCTGTATATAAATAGTATTTATGTACATGCTTTGTAATAATTGTATTACTTTATTTAAATTGTCTTACTTATGCTTGGCCTGACAGAGGGGCATGGGGGAGGGAATTGAAGGGATATGAAGTGGTACGTTGGCCAGCTTTTCCATCAGTAGTCTAAAACTAAAGAAGTCTAAATTTTCTTCTTCTTCTCCTTCTTCTTGCTGTTCCCTTCAGGGGTCTCCACAGTGGATCATCTGCCTCCATCTCTCCCTATCCTTTCATCTTCCTTGGTAACACCAACCCTGTCCATGTCCTCCTTCACTGCATCCATGAATCTTCTCTGTGGTCTTCCCTTTTCCCTCCTGTCTGGCAGCACCATCTTCAACATCTTTTGTCCAATGTCCCCACTATCCCTCCTCTGCACATGTCCAAACTATCGCAGTATTGCCTCTCTTACTTTGTCTCCAAACTGCTCAACCTGAGCTGTCCCTCTGATATACTCATTTCTAATCTTTTCCCTCCTAGTCACTCCCAATGAAAATCATAGCATCTTCAGCTCTGACACCTCCAGCTCCACTCGTGTCTTTTTATCAGTGCCACCATCTCCAAACCATACATCATAGCAGGTCTCACTACCATCTTATAATTCTTCCCTTTTACTCTTGCTGCTACCTTTCTGTCACAATTCACTCCTGACACTCGTTTCCACCCACTCCACCCTGCCTGTACTCTCTTCTTCACTTGTCTTGTGCATTTTTCATTGCTTTGGATGGTTGACCCCAGATATTTAAACTCATCTACTTCCACTACCACTACTCCTTCCATATTCACCATTGCACCTGCCTCCCTCTCATTCACACTCATGTATTCTGTCTTGCTTCTACTGACTTTCATTCCTCTTCTCTCCAGAGCATACCTCAACCTCTCCGGGTTCTCTTCCACCTGCTCCCTACTCTCACTACAGATCACAATGTCATCTGCAAACATCATGGTCCATGGAGACTCCTGGCTGACCTCGTCTCTCAGTCTGTCCATCACCATAGCAAACAAGAAGGGAATCAGAGCTGAATCCTGATGTAACCCCACCCTCACCTTGAATCCATCTGTCACTCCTACAGCACACCTCACCACCATCTTGTCGTCCTCATATATGTCCTGCACCACCCTCACATACCTCTGCAACTCCTGACTTTCTCATACAGCATCACACTTCCTCTCTTGGCACTCTATCATCTGCTTTCTCTAGATCCACAAAGGCACAGTGCAACTCCTTCTGACCTTCTCTATACTTCTCCATTAGCACTGTTAGAGCAAACATTGCATCTGTTGTACTCTTTCTTGGCATGGAACCGTACTGCTGCTCACTGATTGTCACCTCTCCTCTTAACCTGGCTTCAACAACTCTTTCCCATATCTTCATAGTGTGGCTGATCAACTTTATGCCTCTGTAGTTACTCTGAGCATCACCTTTGTTCTTGAAAATTGGTACCAAAACACTTCTTCTCCACTCCTCAGGCATCCTCTTGCTCTAAAAGATTGTGTTAAACATCCATCCATCCATCTTCTACCGCTTTTCCGGAGGTCCGGGTCGTGAAGGTAACAGTTCTATCAGAGAAGCCCAGACTTCCCTCTCCCCAGCCACCTGCTCTAGCTCTTCAGAAGGGAAACCAAGGCATTCCCAGGCCAGCTGGGAGGCATAATCTCTCCAGTGAGTCCTGGGTCTGCCCCGGGGTCTCCTCCCAGTGGGACATGCCCGAAACACCACAAGTGGGAGGCGTCCAGGAGGCATCCTGATCAGATGCCCAAACCACCTCAACTGGCTCATTTCAATGTGGAGGAGCAGCGGTTCTACTCTGAGCCTCTCCTGGATGACTGAGCTCCTCACTCTGTTTCTAACAGTGAGTCCAGAAATTCTACGAAGAAAGCTCACTTCAGCCGCTTGTATCCATGATCCCATTCTTTTGGTCATTACCCAAAGCTCATGACCACAGGGTAGGAACATAGATTGACTGGTAAATCAACAGCTTTGCCTTAGAGCTTAGCTCCCTGTTCACCACAACAGACCAGTACAACATCTGCAACAGTGCAAATGCTGCTCCAATCCGTCTGTCAATCTCTCGCTCCATTCTCCCCTCACTCATGAATAAGACCTTGAGATACTTAAACTCTTCCACTTGGTGCAGGAGCTTGTCTCCAACCTGAAGAGGACAATCCACCTTTTTCCGGCAGAGGACCATGGGCTCAGACTTAGAGGTGCTGATTCTCATCCCAGCTGCTTCACACTCAGCGGCAAACCGTCCCAGTCAAGACCTGTAGGTCATTGCTGGATAAAGCCAGCAGGACAACATCATCTGAAAACAATAGAGATGAGATCCTGTGGTCACCAAACATGACACCCTCCATTCCATGGCTGCGCCTAGAAATCCTGTCCATAAAAATTATGAACATGATCGGTGACAAAGGGCAGCCCTGGTGGAGTCCAACTCTCACTAGGAATGAGTCCGACCGAGTGTTGGCAATGTGAACCAAACTCTCACAGTGGTCGTATAGAGACCAGATAGCTTGTAACAACAAGCCCGATACCCCATACTCCCGAAGCACCCCCCACAAAAAACCACGAGGGACGCAGTCGAATGCCTTCTCCAAGTCCACAAAATACATGTAAACTGTTTGGGCAAACTCCCACAAACCCTTGAGGATTCTCAAGAGGGTAAAGTGTTGGTCCGATGTGCCACGGCCAGGACGAAAACCACATTGCTCCTCCTGAATCCAAGGTTTGACCAACGGCCAGACTCTCCTCTCCAGTACCTTGGCATAGACCTTCCCAGGGAGGCTGAGGAGTGTGATCTCTCTAAAGTTGGAGCACACCCTCCAATCCCCTTTCTTGGAGAAAGGAACCACTACCCCGGTTTGCCATACCAAAGGCACTGTCCCCGACCTCCACGCAATGTTGCAGAGGTGTGTCAACTATGACAGCCCTACAAAATTAACGGCCTTGAGGTACTCAGGGCAAACCTCGTTCACCCCCAGGGCCCAGCTACCAAGGAGCTTTTTAACCACCATGGCAACCTCAGCCCCTGTGATGGGCGAGTCGTCCCCCCCGTCCACAAGCCCTGCTTCCTCTGTGGAAGGCGTGTCAGTGGGATTGAGGAGATCCTCGAAGTATTCCTTCCACTGCCCGATGATATCCCCAGCTGAAGTCAGTAGCACACCATACACAGTGTGGACAGGGATCTGCTTCCCCCTCCTGAGCCGCTGGACAGCTTGCCAGAATCTCTTCGAGGCCGACCGAAAGTCTTGTTCTATGGCCTCAATGAACTCCTCCTACATTCGAGATTTTGCTTCAGCAACCACCCGAGCTGCACTCTGCTTGGCCTCCCAGTACACCTCAGCTGCTTTGGGAGTCCCACAAGCCAACCAAGCTCAATAGGACTCCTTTTTAAGCTTAATGGCCCCCCTCACCACTGGTGTCCACCACTTGGTTCGGGGTTTACCACCATGAGATGCACCAACGACCTTGCGGCCACAACTCTGGGCAGCCACTTCAACAGTGGAGGTGGAGAACATGGCCCATTCAGATTCCATGTCTCCAGACTCCCTCGGAATGTGGTCAACGTTCTTCTGGAGGTGGGAGTTGAAGACCTCCCGGACAGAGGCTTCAGCCAGACATTCCCAGCATACCCTCACTATACGTTTGGTTTTGTATGTATATTATTTTATGTATATTTTATAAAACATGTAAAAAACATAAACATACGAGGAATTTGACTTGACATTGGGCGCGCTGAATAAGCGCATCTCAATGACGCGGCAGCCATGGAGGCGCCTGTCAGCAGTAGAGGGTAAAGAAGGGAATGAGGGGAAAGGGAAGTGACACAATGGGCAGAGAGAAAAAAGCATTGTTAATCAAAATAAAGCTCATTTTATGACCAAAATTGTGATTACATAGAAAAAAACTCTCCAATGCACAATTAGCAGACAATATAGATCACACAAAAACAAAAGTTGAGAGAGACGGTGTGTGTGTATGTGTGTCAGTTTGTCTTCTTCTTCTTCCGGCATTCAGAGAGAGCAGACGCTTTTCTCTCTCCTCTCCCTCTTAATCCTCTCCCTTCTGATCCCAGCTTGCAAATGTTGCGTTTTTGTCTGTGTTTTAGTCGCTCTTCTTCTGGCTGAATCTTAATCCAAATGGAAATTATGGATCTGGAAAGCGGCTTAAATGTGATTGTCACCACTTTAAAAGAAGATCGGGTCAGGGGGAACCCAAGGGGAAGACTCATGGACATTGGGAACTCATGTGTCTGTATGATTCGACTGGAGATGCAGAAGACATCTATTGGCTATGATCACAGGACTTCTACTTTGGCTTTGGAGTTTCCTGATGTTTCAGAAATTGAGGAAGGTGGAGAGCTGTTCAAAATGCGGACCCAGGCAAGCTCCTTCACCAAATTTCCATCCTTTTAGCAAAACCCACAACCATCTGTCCTTCCACATTTCTCTCCTTAAGACATTACCTACCCAGGACCTCCTCATCACCTCTGTTCCGTTCACCTACATGTCCATTAAAGTCCGCTCTAATCACCACTCCCCCCTGGGAACACTCTCTACCACTTCATCCAACTTACTCCAGAATTCCTCTTTCTCTTCTACCTGACATCCAACTTGTGGGGCATACGCACTGACAGCATTCAACATCACAACTTTGACTTCTAGTTTCAAACTCAGGTTTCTGTCTGACTCCTTCTACCTCCTGAACACTCTTCACATACTCTTCCTTCAAGATTACTCCTACTCCATTTCTCTTCCTATCTACACCATGGTAGAACAGTTTAAATCCACCTCCAATGCTCCTAGCCTTGCTTCCCTTCCATCTGATTTCTTGAACACACAGTATATCTACTTTTCTTCTCTCCATCATATCAGCCAACTCTCTGCCTTTACCAGTCACAGTCTCTACATTTAACATCCCTACTCTCACCTCCACACTTCTGCCTTTCCTTTTCTCTCTCTCCCTCCTAACACGCCTTCCCCCTCTCCTCCTCCTCGATCTTCGACCAACAGTAGCTCAATTTCCATGACACCCTGTCGGTTAACAGCACCAGTGGTGGTTGTTGTTAACCTGGGCCTCGGCCGATCCACTATGAAAGTCTCATTCTTCATGATCTGCATGTTTGATTTGGCAAAGGTTTTACATCAGTTGCCCTTCCTGATACAACCCTCCCCATTTACCCGGGCTTGGGACCGGCACTAGGAGTACATTGGCATGTGCCCCCCTGTGGCTGGGTTTAAATAAGTCTAAATCGCTGCTAAAATTAGGTGTCAATAGAATCATGTAAAAATGGTTTAGTTTAATTTCTAGCTTAGTTGATAAAATATTTTAGTCAGCTTTAGTCGTTGAAATGATCCCTGGTGTGAGCAGTGATTTTCTCTCGTGGCTGTTCAGTGTTTCAGAGTGTTTGACCCCTCATTTCGGGTCACGTGGTCTGCAGCCAAGTTAAAATGTGAGGTGCAGGGAGGCGTTCTGGCCATCATATCCAACCATCTGCAGCAAGGTAAGTAGAGACAAACCCGTCGTCCACACAGAGACAATGTCCTCCTCATGTCCTCTGGTTCTTTTCCTCACAGCTTTCCTCACCACCTTACTCACCAACATCACCACCGACCTGTGGGTGGCGCTGACCTCCGACTCCAAAGGTCACTTCCAGTGGACCAAGTCCAGCCTCCTGAGTTACACCAACTGGGCCCCCAGAGAGCCGATGGACCACAGTGGGCCCCACCACAACAGGACACTGGTACTCACAACACCGCACCAGTGCCCACTCTGTTCCACTGCTCTGATGATGTCACTGGCTGTGTTTACGTTCACACGGTTAAAAACCACTTATCACGACGTTACTGGAGTCATCATGTTAACAGAATAATGTCATATGATCGATCAGATTTTTTTCAGCTTTTTCATCAACTTTTTTCTCAAACATTTGCAACATTTTCTTGTAAATAAAAACTTCTTTTTTCCTCTCCTTGTCAGTCAGGCAGCTCCGAGAGCAGAACAGAAATCCACTTCCCTTATCGTGCCAAACAGGAGGGAGGGGAAAAAAAGAAAAACTTTTTTCTCAAAAACTTGGATTATTTTTTCTGCAAACGAGCAATTTTTTTCTAAAAATTTGCAACTTTTTTCTCAAAAATTTGCAGCTTTATTCTTGTAAATTTGCAATTTTTTTTTCTTGTAAGTCTGCAACTTTTTCTCAAAAAATTTGCAACCTTTTTCTTGTAAATGAGCAATTTTTTTCTGAAAAATCTGCAACTTTTTTCTTGTAAATGATCAACTTTTTTCCCCAAAATTTGCAACTTTTTTCTTGTAAATCTGCAATATTTGTCTCAAAAATTAGCATTTTTTTCTTGTAAATGAGCAACTTTTTCTCAAAAATTTGCAACTTTTCTCATAAATCTGTAATTTTTTTCCTCAAAAATTTGCAACTTTTTTCTTGTAAAAGAGCAATTTTTGTCTCAAAAATTTGCATTTTTTTCTCAAAAATTTGCAACTTTATTCTTGTAAATTTGCATTTTTTTTTCTTGTAAATCTCCAACTTTTTTCTCAATTTCCATTTTTCTTGGAAATGAGTAACTTTTTTCTTAAAAATTTGCAACTTTAAGCTTCATTCATGCTGCACCTCTGCTTTCCATGTACGTGTAACCGGAAACTTTGTGTGACAAAATTTACGTCATCGTCTCCACTCCGCTAGTGTCCGCAGTGCTCGACCGCGTGCAGCCCAAATTTTGTGACCGCGCCGCCTGCTTGCGACCTGAAGCATTGAAAAGAGCATGCGCAAGACTGAACATCCCATTCACAAGGTGGCGATAGTGGCACAGAATACCAGAGAAAGCAGACGAAGAAGACAACGAGGCAGCAGGAGACAAGAATAAACATACACGAATCATACATACATACTTCAGCAGCAGCAGCAGCATCTTTGTGGAAAAGGAATGAAAACCAGGAAGTCAAGCAGCAGAAAGAAAGCAGCATTTCTTTGTAGGTGAAAATTCTGGCTTGTCAGCATATTGGCGCTACCTATCGGGCAGGAGTGAAAATACAAATGATGGTTGTGCGCATGCGTCAGCCACTTGGCCTGGGTAGACGAAAAAAGGGAGCATGTACAGTGCTGCGTGAATGCCGGGCTTGTCCAAAGCGCACGTGGACCAAAGTGGACTAGAGGGGAAATGCAGCATGAATAAGGCTTCATTCTTGTAAATCTGCAACTTTTTTCTTGTAAATCTGCAACTTTTTTCCCCAAAATTTTCAACTTTATTCTTGTAAATGAGCAACTTTTTTCCCCATAATTTGTAACTTTTTTCTTGTAAATCTGTAAGTTTTTTCTCAAAAATTTGCAACTTTTTTCTTGTAAATGAGCAATTTTTGTCTCAAAAATTAGCATTTTTTTCTTGTAAATGAGCAACTTTTTCTCAAAAATTTGCAACTTTTTTGTCAAAAATTTTCAATTTTATTCTTGTAAATGAGCAACTTTTTCCCCCATAATTTGCAACTTTTTTTCTTGTAAATCTGTCAGTTTTTTCTCAAAAATTTGGAACTTTTTTTCTCAAAAATTTTCAATTTTATTCTTGTAAATGAGCATCTTCTTTCCCCAAAATTTGCAACTTTATTTTTGTAAATGAGCAACTTTTTCCCCATAATTTGCAACTTTTTTCTTGTAAATCTGTAAGTTTTTTCTCAAAAATTTGCAACTTTTTTCTTGTAAATGAGCAACTTTTTTCCCCATAATTTGCAACTTTTTTCTTGTAAATCTGTTTTTTCTCAAAAATTTTCAATTTTATTCTTGTAAATGAGCATCTTCTTTCCCCAAAATTTGCAATTTTATTCTTGTAAATGAGCAACTTTTTCCCCATAATTTGCAACTTTTTTCTTGTAAATCTATAAGTTTTTTCTCAAAAATTTGCAACTTTTTTCTTGTAAATGAGCAATTTTTGTCTCAAAAATTTGCATTTTTTTTCTTGTAAATGAGCAACTTTTTCTCAAAAATTTGCAACTTTCTTCTCAAAAATTTTCAATTTTATTCTTGTAAATGAGCAGCTTTTTCCCCATAATTTGAAACTTTTTTCTTGTAAATCTGTAAGTTTTTTCTCAAAAATTTGCAACTTTTTTCTTGTAAATGAGCAATTTTTGTCTCAAAAATTTGCATTTTTTTCTTGTAAATGAGCAACTTTTTCTCAAAAATTTGCAACTTTTTTCTCAAAAATTTGCAATTTTATTCTTGTAAATGAGCAACTTTTTTCCCCATAATTTGCAACTTTTTTCTTGTAAATCTAAGTTTTTTCTCAAAAATTTGCACCTTTTTTCTTGTAAATGAGCAATTTTTGTCTCAAAAATTTGCATTTTTTTCTTGTAAATGAGCAACTTTTTCTCAAAAATTTGCAACTTTTTTCTCAAAAATTTTCAATTTTATTCTTGTAAATGAGCAACTTTTTTCCCCATAATTTGCAACTTTTTTCTTGTAAATCTGTAAGTTTTTTCTCAAAAATTTGCAACTTTTTTCTCAAAAATTTTCTGTTTTATTCTTGTAAATGAGCATCTTCTTTCCCCAAAATTTGCAACTTTATTCTTTTAAATGAGCAACTTTTTCCCCATAATTTGCAACTTTTTTCTTGTAAATTTGCAACTTTTTTCTTATAAATCTGCAATTTTTTTTCCCCCACAAATGTGCAATTCTGATATTTCTGACAACCCGAACAGCTGTTTTTACTTCTGCACATGTGCAAACATGTCAGCCATGTTTGAAAACTAGACAGGAAGTTTGTAAAAGAGGGAGTCTGAATTTTCCGTCTCACACCTGTGGGAAGTTCTGAGTCGGTCATGAAACAGTAGAAACTGATCACTAAAGTCCATGTAAACCTGTCATGTCTGATTATTAGCGGTGATCTCATCACTGTTACCATGCCAATGGCCTGACTGTGACCTCACAGGGAAACTGCGTAGTGATGAGTCACGGCAACCCGTTGAAGAAGACTGGCATGTGGGTGTCCCGGGGATGTGAGGCGGAGAGCAACGGCTTCATCTGTCAGAGGCAGCAAGGTGGGATATGTGCTCCAACCTGCGGATTAAAGACACATATGGATCACTGATTCACTCTGGTTTAAAAAAACACACAAATTTATGAGACTTTCCACATTTCTGTAAAAAAAACAAATTTATGTGAAAAAGTCTCAAATTTAGATGGAAGAGGATTCAAATGTAAGTGAAAATCTCATAAATTTAAGACCACAATGTAATGAGGTAAAAAAAAGTTGAGGAAAATAATGGCACAGATTTATGGGGAAAATAGTCGTGAAGCTACAAGAAAACATACAGAGATGTAGAAAAAACATGTGAGTTCATGTGAAAAAGATTTGTAATTGGATTGTTTAAATCAAAAATCTCCAAATGTCTTGAATTCACATACTGTAAAAGAAGACTGAGATTCAGAGAAATTTTACTACCAGAAAACTGCTTATTAAAACTTTAAATTGCAAATTTTTAAGATGAAAATATCACCAATTTATTGGGGAAATAGCCACAAATAAACTAGAAAAATATAGAAATGGGAATTAAAGAAAAGCTGCAAATTTATGTGAAAGGTGTAGATTTATATTTGACTGTATATCAGTTTTTTATTCAAAAGTCTAAAACTCAAATCTCAAAAAAACTGATTTAGGTGGAAAAACACATTTACAACAAAAAAAGTGCTAATTAACAAAACAACTAGATATATGAGTCAAAGATATCAGTGATGTGTAAAAAAACAAAACAAAAAGGAAGCTATAAATTTATGTTGTTTTTTATGGCTGTCTGTGTGGTGTCCTAAAAATGACGTGGGCTACATTGACAATTGGAGCTCTTTTTGGGGAAAACCTGGTCTTATGAGACGAGACAGCATTCATCCCACTTTGGATGGTGCTTCTCATTTATCTAACAATCTGGCATCTTTTTTATCCAAATTTCCAAAACCATGACTACTCAGAGTTGGGACCAGGAAGCAGAGTCTCAGTCTTACACGCCTCTCTGCAGCTCCTCTTCATCAGCCACCCCTCAGCTTAGCCCCTGTCTTCCCCATCAGAGAATCGTTGTCTGCTCCCTCCAAAGTGAATAAAAATATAATGTATAAGCATCCCAAAGTGATAAAGCAAAATATTGGTAAAACTCAAATTAAACATAAAGCCTCTAAATTGAATGATTTGGCCTCTGTTCCTCCTCATAATTTAAAAATTAAATGTGGTTTATTAAATATTAGGTCTCTAACTCCCAAGTCTCTGTTAGTCCATGATCTGTTAATTGATCATCAGATTGATTTAATTTCCCTTACAGAGACTTGGTTAGGGCAAGAGGATTATGTTGGTTTAAATGAATCAACTCCCTCTGGTTATTTAAACTGTCAAAATCCCAGAAGTTCTGGTCGTGGAGGCGGAGTAGCAACAATTTACCATTCCAAATTACTAGTTAATGTAAAGCAAAAAACATGTTATAATTCCTTTGAGGGCCTGGTCCTCAGTGTTGGGCACTTTAGCAATTCCAGGTTAAACCCAATTTTATTTGCCATAGTTTATCGTCCCCCATCAACCTATTCAGAATTTTTATCCGAATTTCCTGATTTCTTAGCTGATTTAGTGCTGAAATCTGATAGAATAATTATAGTAGGGGACTTTAATATACATGTGGATGTAGATAGTGACTGCCTTAATGTGGCTTTTAATTCAATATTAGACTCGATTGGGTTTTCTCAGAAAGTAGGAAATTCTACTCATTACCTCCACCATACATTGGACCTTGTTCTGACATATGGCATAGAAATAGAAAATATTGTAGTGTCTCCTCATAACCCTGTACTGTCAGACCATTGTCTGTTAACCTTTGATTTTACTATTTCTGACTATTTGGCTCCTAAAGAAAAATATTATCACAGTAGATGCCTCTCAGATGATGCTGTTTCCAAATTTATGCAGATTGTTTCCTCTATGCCATGTGTCAACACAACGGAAATAAGCTATAGACAGCTTGCTCCTTCTGTAATTGATAACATGGTGGATAGTGTTTCAGCTTCTCTGCATCAGGCTCTAGACTTGGTGGCCCCCTTAAAAAAGAAAAAGTCTAATCAGAGATTTCTAACTCCTTGGTTCAACACAGAAACTCGTAGCTTAAAACAGAAGACTCGTCAATTAGAAAGAAAATGGCGCTCTACTAATTTAGATGAAATCTATTTAGCTTGGAGAAATCATCTTTTAATTTATAAAAAATCTCTTAGAAAAGCTAGAACGAGTTATTACTCTGCATTAATAGAAGAGAACAAGAATAATCCTAGGTTTCTTTTCAGTACTGTAGCCAGGTTGACAAAGAGTCAGGACTCTGTCAATCCTAGCATCCCCTTAGAGCTTACTAGTCAGGACTTTATGAACTTTTTCAATAATAAAATTTCATCCATCAGAGATAAAATCAATCAGATTCTTCCCACAGTTAACTTAAATACTGTAACTACTACAACTCCTTCTATTGATGTCTGTCTTGATGAGTTTACTCCAATCGACCTTTGTGAGTTAGACAAAATAGTTTCCTCATCCAAACCTTCAACTTGTCTTTTAGACCCTATTCCTACCAGGTTATTTAAAGAAGTCTTCCCACTTATTGGTAGCTTTATTCTTCATATAATCAATTCTTCATTAACTTTAGGCCATGTACCGCAGGCTTTTAAAACGGCTGTAATTAAACCCTTACTCAAAAAGCCAACGCTAGATCCAGGAGCTTTAGCTAACTATAGACCAATCTCTAATCTCCCTTTCATTTCAAAAATCTTAGAAAGAGTTGTTGCTACGCAATTATTTGACCACCTGCAGGGAAATGGTTTTATTTGAGGAGTTTCAATCTGGGTTTAGAATCCATCATAGCACTGAAACAGCCATAGCGAAGGTCACTAACGACCTCCTCATTGCATCTGATAATGGACTAGTTTCTGTACTTGTCCTTTTAGATCTTAGTGCAGCTTTTGATACTATTGATCATAATATTCTACTTGATAGATTAGAACACTATGTTGGACTTAATGGAACTTCGTTGCAGTGGTTTAGATCTTATTTATCTGATAGGTTCCAGTTTGTTCATGTAAATGATGAGTTTTCTCTCAGCTCAAAGCTTAGTCATGGAGTTCCACAGGGATCTGTGCTTGGCCCTACTCTTTTTAGTTTATATATGCTTCCGTTAGGCAACATTATTAGAAAGCACTGTATACATTTTCACTGTTATGCAGATGACACACAATTATACCTGTCAATGAAGCCAGATGATACTAATCAATTAGCCAAGTTAGAAGCCTGTCTTAAGGAAATCAAAGTTTGGATGACTTGTAATTTCCTGCTATTAAATTCAGATAAGACTGAAGTCATTCTTGTTGGTCCAAAAAACCTTAGAAATTCCTTTCCAAATCAAACTTTCAGTTTGGATGCAGTTACTCTTTCTCTTAATAGCTCTGTGAGGAACCTTGGAGTTATTTTTGATCAGGATTTGTCCTTCAATTCACATATTAAATTTGTTTCTAAGACTGCCTTCTATCATTTGCGTAATATTGCCAAGATTAGGAGCATCTTGTCTCAGAGTGATGCTGAGAAGCTGATCCACGCTTTTGTTAGCTCGAGATTAGATTATTGTAATTCTTTATTATCAGGCTGTCCTAAAACATCTTTAAAAAGTCTTCAGCTGATCCAAAATGCTGCAGCAAGAGTTTTAACAGGTACTAGAAAGAGAGATCATATCTCTCCGGTTCTGGCCTCCCTTCATTGGCTTCCCATAGAGTTTAGAATTAAGTTTAAAATCCTTCTTCTTACTTACAAAGCTCTAAACAATCAGGCTCCTTTTTATTTAAAAGATCTGATACTACTGTATCATCCTAACAGAGCACTACGCTCCCAAAATGCAGGTTTACTTGTAATACCTAGAATCTCCAAAAGTACAATGGGAGGCAGAGCCTTCAGTTATCAAGCTCCTCTCCTGTGGAATCAGCTGCCAATCTGGATTCGGGAGTCAGACTCGATCTCTGTTTTTAAGAATAGGGCTAAAACCTACCTTTTTGATATAGCCTACAATTAGGGAGGGATCATGTGTTTCTGAACCCTCCCTTAGTTATGCTGCTAATAGGTTTAGTCAGCCGGGGGACCTCCAGTAATGCACTGGGCCTCACTCCTTTCCTCACTCTCTATGAAATATTTTTTTTTTGCTGGTCATTAACATTTGTTTGTTCTCTCCCATAGATTGAGTCCCCATCGTGCTGTTTGCTCTCTACATGTCTGTTCTTTTCTTCTTCTCTGTCCCCTCACCCCCCAGCCAGTCGCAGCAGATGACTGCCCCTCCCTGAGCCTGGTTCTGCTGGAGGTTTCTTCCTGTTAAAAGGGAGTTTTTCCTCTCCACCGTCGCCAAGTGCTTGCTCACAGGGGATCGCCTGATTGCTGGGGTCTTTCTGCAACTGTGGGGGTCCTCCCTACAGTTGATAGTGCTATGAGATGACTGTTGTTGTGAAATGGCGCTATATAAATAAAGTTGAATTGAATTGAATTGAATTGAATTTAATAAGAATAAATTTCATATTAATATTGCTGACAGGTCTTATGATTTTAACTCTTTTACATTCATTTTGAGGCTCAAGAATAAATGTGCAAAAATATGATAAAAGGTACAAATTGCCATCCATCCATCCATTCATTCATCCATCCATCCATCTTCTACCGCTTTCTACTGGCATTCCCAGACCAACCAATTTAAAAATTAAAAAAAGTCACAAGTTACAATTTAATTACATATTAATTTACAAAAAATGTTGGAAAAGTTATGGAAAGAAGTTGCAAATTTACAGGGAAAAAAAATGCTAGTTTTTGGGAAAAAAGTTGCAAATTTAAGAGGAAAAAAAATAGGTCACCAATCTATGAAAAAAGTTGCTGTCATGAAACGTACTGCTACCTCTGGTAGGCACGGGTGATGGACTCATTACACAGACAGAACTCCAACGAATCATGGTAATTTATTAACAAACAATGAAATGAAAGGGGCAGCATGGGAGGCAAGGGGGACCCAAAAGCCAGGCAAATCTGATGAACTAATCTGATGATTTATTAATAACAGAAAATAATCACAGGCAGGATTACAGGTAAAACAGAAGTGTGTGTGAGATGCCAACAAGAGATAAGGACACTGTACAGGACACAGACTGAGACGCACAAACTGTATATAGACAGAATGGTAATCAAGACAATACAGGAGAAGTGAGCACAATCAGTGCAATCAGGGACAGCAGGGCATGGCAACAGGTGCAGGAGACAAGTCATGAATTGCCCCTCGGGGCAGAGAGAAAGACCCATGCACTGGACTGTGAGTTTGTGGTAATTTATTACGAACAAAAAGTGCATAACATAACATAAAAGCCAGAGAGAGATAAACCCGATGACAAGGAGAAAACGCAGAGCGTAAAACTTACTTTAGAGAGTTCTGACATCCGTCAAGACCGCCGCGAGGAATACAAAAAGCAGCGGTCTTAAATAAGGCATAATACAATAGACCACAGGTGTGGATATCAGAGCGGGCAGGAGAAATCAATGATTAATAATCTAGATCAGCTGGGAGTAATGAAAGAGGAGCAACTGGACTTGACAGCTGACAGGGCGACGCCCACACTGAGCACAAAACCGGAAACGCCACTTGACAGCTGTCAGCCCCGAGAAAGAACACCACAGTAAGAATATAAAGAATAAAACATCACCAAATGCAGACTGATAAATAATTACAAATTAATTCAAAATATGAGCGTAACAAAACTTAAACAGAAACAGGAAAACAGAAAACAGTACAAGAACACCGAAACCCAAAAAGCACAAAATACAACAAATTTATCAATGTAGCAAAAAAGCCATGAGACTGAGCGTGGCAGAACCCTCAAGCACTCAGCTTATGACAAGACATGAGGGACTGAGACGAAAGGTAAGCAGGAACGGAGGACACAGAAGATACATGAACACAGGACCAGGGAGTAGATAACCATGAATAATAATGATAGTAGTGACAACTCAAAACCGGCCAGGGACAAATCTATGGAACATAACAAGAGACAAGATAATGGAATTAAACACAATGACCCAACTTAGACTGAGGCAGGGGAATAATAAAAAAAACAAACCAAGATAATAATACTAAGCACAGACCACCAACTAAAATGAACTTAAATCGTGAGTATGGTCTCCAGACCATGCTCAGACTGTGACACAGCCCCCCTTCACCCCATCTTTAAGAGATGGATTCCAGACACCCCAAGATAATGCAAAAAAAAAAAAAAGGAAATCACTGTCGGGAAGGGGGGGACTTAAGGCCAGGTGGGTCGCGACAAACTCCCATCTTCCACAGAGTCCAAGACAAACAGTCTCGTGGGGCTAACCACAATCCACGGTTCTCAAAGCAAGAACATGGCGGGTTGGGAGGTCTCTCAGAGTCCCAAGACCACTGACACTGAAGAACAAGGCAGGTCAGGGAGCCTACCAAAATCCATGGGCCACCAGACGGATGAACACACCGCCGTGGGAGCATTGAGTTCAGGAGCTTTTAACACAGGAGCTAACATAGGAACTTTTTGCTCAAGAGATGACAGCATAGGAACATTAGCCTCATGAAATAATGAAATGACCTGCTGCTGCTGTGGGTGTGGCTAACTTTGCCTACCTGGAGTAAGCCTTCTGCTACAACATGCCACAAAAGCAGAAAAATGAGCAGAGATCGAAGGATGAGTTTGTCTCACTGGCCCAGGTAAATGAACTCCTCCAGCAGCAGAGCTCTACTCCAGCAACAACAAGAAAACTTTAAGGGCTTTGTGAAACAATCATGGGCTCGGCTAACACCAGACTGGATGCTTCATTGAGAGAGGTTCAGGAAAATAGAACTAGTATCCAGTTCACACAGAAGGAGGTGGATGATATTCAATCTACCCTAGTAAAACAGACAGATCACTGTAACAGTCTGACATCTCGAAAATATGCAAAAGTTTGCTCCTAGTCACAGACAAAGTGGAGTATTTGGAGGGACAATCAAGGAGGAATAACTAGTAATTGATGAAATCATGGAATCACCAGGCAAGACCTGGGCTGTTTCAGAAGAAAAGGTGACGAAAATCTTCATGGAGAAGCTGCAGTTGCAGAGAGATATCGAGACCTATAGTGGTGAAATTTCTTCACTGCAAGGACAGATCAGTGATTTTGCAGAGAGCTAAAAATCTCAACGGCCCAAATATCTTCATAAATGAGGACTACACGGAGGCTAAATGGAAAAGGAAAGAACTTCTGCCACAGTTGAGAGCTGCACGTGGAAGAGGGGACATTGCCTTTTTGAGGCAGGACAAATTGATCACGCCGGAGCAGCTCTCCAGAGCAAATCAGTGACAATTAATTTGTATTCAGATATGTAGGTTCTCATGATCTACCTCTGACACACAACACACATCATGTCAGATACCCAAACACAACATCATAGACTTTTTTTTTTTGTACTTATTTTGTACCCGTAGGTAGATTTGTTCTGCAGTCCGGTGACAAGCCACCAGCTGCCGGTCGCTGCGTGCGCAAGCGCCCCGTATCCCTAACCTGCATGTTTTTGGCATGTGGGAGGAAACCGGAGAATCCCGGAGTAAACCCACGCAACACGGGGAGAACATGCAAACTCCACACAGATCATTGTTGGCCGGGGGCAGGGATCGAACCCACGATCTCACAGTCCCCGCGATCCCCCGGCCGAGGGTAAACTGTGCTGCCGCAGTGCTAACCACTGCGCCACCGTGCAGCCCAGACTGCCTAAAAATGTCTGTTTTCTTCAATGGTTGTTACTCTGATGTCAGAGCTGTATCATGTGGAGTGCCACAAGGGACCTGCCTTGGACCGTGACTGTTTAGTATCTTCACTAATGACTTACCATTCATTTTAGACAAATCCAGAATGGTGATGTATGCAGATGAATCTACAATATACACATCTGCACCTGCAATACATGAATTGCATTGTGTTGGTGGAAGATCTGCAATCTGTAGTCCAGTGGGTGAAACAAAATCAACTGTCTTAGAATGTAACAAAAACAAGTAGCATGGTAATTGGTTCAAATCACTCCATCAGTAAAAATCCAAGAGTGAACCTAAAAATTGATGATGAGTTTATCAACCAAGTGCACAAAACCAAGCTGCTGGGCATCATCATCGACAATAAACTATCCTGGTCCAAACATATAGACAAAATAATTACCAAAAAGGGAAGTGCAATATTGGCTATTAAAAGAAGCGTATCTTTTCTGAGACCAAAGCCAACAGAACAAATAACTCAGACTTTAATATTATCCAACCTTGATTATCGCCCAGCAGTTTGGTAAAGTGCTACAGTAGAGTCAATTAAGAAACTACAGTTGATACAGAATTGAGCACCATGAAGAGTACTGGGGTGTATGTAACTATAGAACTAACATCTGTATAATGCACAAAACTCTAAATTGGTTACTAGATAGATTGTTGTATTCACTGTTAGCATTTATTAGGAATATCTGTCACAAAGATGCCATCCATGCTATATGGAAATATGCCTTTCAGCGCAGACAGACACAATTATGTTACTAGACACGCTGAGGCAAATAATTTCACCCTACCTGTAGTAAGAACCAAAGTCATCAAACAAACAATCATTTACAGAGGAATGTATAAATGGAATTGGCTCCCCAGACATATCACACAAATAAATAGCATAACTCACTTTAAATCATTATTAAAGCAATATCTTTTAAACCACTGTCAGATAAAATAATGGTGATTATGTCTATTGGATTAATAATAACTAGAATTGTTGTTGACTATAATGGCTAATTATCAGCAGTAATATATCACTTATTTTGATTCATATCCAGTGTTAAGGACTATGTTGCATGTTGCAATGATGGCACCCACAGTGGTCGACATGGTGCTTCGCTGTGTCTTGTTTTGTTTGTTTTTGTTTGTTAATTGTGTGTTTGCTTGCTCTTACACTCGTGAGGAGCTACTAAGTATTAGGACTATTACCCCCACGGATCTACTCCCAGTTTTTCTAGCTCCTGCTGCCGATCTGGTTTATTTATTAGCCCAAAAAGTGAGACGGCGAAAAAGAGGTAGACGAGCGGGCGCTTTGGTGCGGCTTCGCAGGAGAGGCACGCGCACGGCTTTACCTGGGATATTTCTGTCCAACGTTAACTCACTTTGTAACAAGGTAGATGAACTGAAACTGCTGATGCGAATTAAGGACTTCTCTGCCTCGAGTGCCCTCTGCTTTACTGAGACCTGGCTCAAGGAAAAGATACCTGACAGCGCGCTCCTCCTTGAGGGATTTCAGCTGTTTTGTGCTGACCGCGATACGGGGCTCTCCGGTAAGACCACAGGCGGAGGAGTCTGCTTCTACATCAACAACAGCTGGTGCACCGATGTGACTGTGATCTCCCAATACTGTTCTCCTGCTCTGGAATATTTATTCATCAATTGCAGGCCATTTTATTCTCCGCGCAAGTTCGCTTCATTCATTCTGGCTGCTGTTTATATCTCGCCCGATGCGGATGTGCGCGAGGCTCAGCGCGCGCTCGCGGATCATATTCAGCAAGTGGAGCGGACTTTTCCGGACTCTCTGGTTATTGTGCTTGGCGACTTTAACCAGAGCAATCTGAGCCATGAACTTCCTCGGTACAAACAGTTTATTAAATGTCCTACCAGAAAGGAGAACACGATGGATCACTGTTACACTACAGTTAAGGACGCGTACCGTGCTATTCCCCGCGCTGCGCTTGGACTGTCTGATCACGTGATGGTTCATCTGATTCCCACATACAGGCAGAGATTGAAGCTCACAAAACCTGTTGTGAGCACTACGAGGAAATGGACCAGTAAAGCTGTGGAGAAGTTGTGCACGTGCTTGGAAATAACTGACTGGGACATGTTTAAAAGTGCTACGCATGATCTGGATGGGTATACAGACACTGTGACCTCATATATCCATTTTTGTGAGGAGTGCATTCTTCCATCGCGCACCAGGGTGAGTTACTCTAATGACAAGCCCTGGTTCACAGCTAAGCTCAGACAGATCAGGAAGGAGAAGGAAGCGGCGTTGAAGGGTGGAGACAGGGACTGCTACAGGGAGGTCAAATACCGGTTTAGCAGAGAGCTGAGGAGAGCTAAATCTGTGTATTCTGAGAGACACCAGCAGCAGGTCACTGCTAACGACTCTGTATCTGTGTGGAAAGGACTGAGGCAAATCACCAACTATCGGCCTCAGGCTTCTAAGGGACAGGATGACAAAGTCCTTTGTCAAAGACTGTCCCAACACTATGCCCGTTTTGACACCTCGTCAGCTGTGCCCAATATCCCCCTTCCCCCCTGCGTCACTGCCTATATGGCTCCCACTTTATCAAAGGTGGTTCCCCTCTCCTTCCCCCCTGTCCTTGTCATCAGTGAGCAGGACGTGCACAGACAATTCTCTAGACTGAACCAGCGCAAGGCCCCCAGTCCGGACGGCGTGTCTCCCTCCACCTTGAGACACTGTGCGGAGGAGCTGACTCCTGTCTTTACAGACATTTTTAACACCTCTTTGGAGTCATGCCACGTGTCGGCCTGTCTCAAAACTTCTACCATCGTCCCTGTTCCCAAGAAGCCACGGATCACTGGACTTGATGACTACAGACCTGTAGCGCTTACTTCTGTAGTCATGAAGTCCTTTGAACGCCTGGTCTTACTCCACCTTAAGACCATCACTACTCACTTCTTGGATCCGCTGCAGTCTGCCTACAGAGCCAATAGGTCTGTGGACGATGCAGTTAATCTGGCCCTTTATTCCATCCTGCAGCATTTGGACTCCCCGGGAACCTATGTTAGGATTCTGTTTGTGGACTTCAGCTCTGCATTTAATACCATCCGCCCTGCTCTGCTCCAGGACAAGCTGATCCAGCTCAACGTGCCTGACTCTCTCTGCAGGTGGATCACTGACTTCCTGACGGACCGAAGGCAGCATGTGCGGCTGGGAAAGACTGTTTCGGACTCTGTTAGCATCAGCACCGGATCACCTCAGGGCTGTGTACTTCCTCCCCTGCTCTTCTCCCTGTACACCAACTGCTGCACCTCTAGCCATCAGTCTGTCAAGCTGATTAAGGTTGCAGACGACACCACCCTCATCGGGCTCATCTCCAACAGCGATGAGTCCATTTATAGGAGGGAGGTGGCCCGGCTGACATCTTGGTGCAGCTACAATAACCTGCAGCTGAACGCTCAGAAGACAGTGGAGATGATTGTGGACTTTAGGAAAGTCACAGCCCCTCTATCTCCCCTTGTCCTTACAGATTCTCCTATCACCACTGTGGATTCTTTCCGTTTCCTGGGTACCACCATCACCCGGGATCTCAAGTGGGAGCCGACCATCAGCTCCCTTATCAAAAAGGCCCAGCAGAGGATGTTCTTTTTACGGCAGCTGAAGAAGCTCAAGATCCCCACCAAGATGTTGGTGCAGTTTTATACGGCCATCATCGAGTCCATCCTCACCACCTCCATCACCGTGTGGTACGCGGGAGCCACTGTCAGGGACAGACTAAGACTGCAGCGCGTTGTGCGCACTGCTGAGAAGGTGATCGACAGTAAGCTTCCATCCCTCCAGGACCTGTACATCTCCAGAACCCGGAGGCGTGCAGGTCAGATCACAGCCGACCCTTCACACCCTGGATACGCACTGTTTGCTCCCCTCCCCTCAGGCAGGAGACTACGGTCCATTCGGACTAAAACTTCTTGTTACATGAACAGTTTTTTCCCCTCTGCAATCAGACTGCTGAAGTGACTTTATTAGACTTTTGTGCACCAGGTACAGCAGCTCAACTGGACTCATGTACAATTATCATTTTTTTTCACTGCCGAACTGTACTACGTGGGACTCCACAATATCTGTTGTTTTTTAATATATTTAAAAATCGTATAGAATAGCATTACTTATTTTTATTCTATTTTTATTGCATGTATAGTTTTCTATTTTTTTATCTCTTGTGTTAATTTATGTCTAATGTTGCAGCATTGCACCGGGACAAATTCCTAGTTTGTGTATTATATGAACAATGGCAATAAATCTTATTCTGATTCTGATTCTGATGTTATGACATTATATAATATCATATATTATATAATATCATATATTATATACCCCCTCATGGATCGTCACCTTATCGTGGTGGGGGGGTTTGCGTGCCCCAGTGATCCCAGGAGCTATGTTGTCCGGGGCAATTTGCCTCTGATAGGGTCTCCCAAGACAAACTGGTCCTGGGTGAAGGGCCAGACTAAGAACGATCCAACAGACTCTCATGATGAATTGTATATCAAGGATTCAGTGTACCCCGCCCAGTATGGGGTTACCGGGGCCCCACCCTGGAGCCAGGCCTGGGGGAGGGGCTCGAAGGCTAGTGTCTGGTGGCCGGGTTTCCACCCATGGGACCCGGCCGGGCTCAGCCCGAAGGAGTTACATGGGTCCGCCCTCTAGTGGGTTCACCACCTGCAGGAGGGATCATGGGGGTCCGGTGCTATGTGGATTAGGTGGCGGTCAAAGGCGGAGACCTTGGCGGACTGATCCCAAGCTTTCTAAACTGGCTTTTGGTACGTGGAATGTCACCTCTCTGGTGGGGAAGGAGCCTGAGCTGGTGTACGAGGTTGAGCGATACCGGCTAGATATAGTCGGCCTCACCTCAACACACAGCTCCGGTTCCGGAACCAGTCTCCTGGAGAGGGGCTGGAGCTTGGCCTTTTCTGGAGTTGCCCTGGGCGAGAGGCGACGAGCAGGGGTGGGTATTCTTGTATCGCCCCACCTTGCTGCCTCTCTATTGGAGTTTTCCCCGGTGGATGAAAGGGTTGCTTTCCTGCGCCTTCGGGTTGGGAAACGGGTCCTGACCATCATTTGTGCCTATGCACCAAATGATGTTTCAGAGTATCCACCCTTTTTGGAGTATGTGACTGGGGTGCTGGAGGGTGCTCCTCCTGGAGACTCCATTGTCCTACTGGGGGACTTCAATGCGCACGTGGGCAACGACAGTGAAACCTGGAGGGGGGTGATTGGGAGGAACGGCCTGCCCGATCTGAACCCGAGTGGTGTTCAGTTATTGGACTTCTGTGCTAACCACAGTCTGTCCATAATGAACACCATGTTCAAGCATAAGGGTGTCCATATGTGCACCTGGCACCAGGACGCCCTAGGTCGCAGGTCGATGATCGATTTTGTTATCGTATCATCAGACCTGCAACCGTATGTCTTGGACACCCGAGTAAAGAGAGGTGCAGAGCTGTCAACTGATCACCACCTGGTGGTGAGTTGGATCCGATGGCAGGGGAGGAAGCCATTCAGACCTGGTAGACCCAAACATACAGTGAGGGTGTGCTGGGAGCGTCTGGCTGAAGCCCCTGTCCGGGAGGTCTTCAACTCCCACCTCCGGAAGAACTTCAACCACATTCCGAGGGAGTCTGGTGACATGGAGTCTGAATGGGCCATGTTCTCCACCTCTGTTGTTGAAGCGGCGGCCCAGAGCTGCGGCCGCAAGGTGGTCGGTGCATCTCGTGGTGGCAACCCCCAAACCAAGTGGTGGACACCAGTGGTGAGGGGGGCCATTAAGCTGAAGAAGGAGTCCTATCAAGCTTGGTTGGCTTGTGGGACTCCCGAAGCAGCTGAGGTGTACCGGCAGGCCAAGCGGAGTGCAGCTCGGGTGGTTGCTGAAGCAAAAACCCGGGTATGGGAGGAGTTCGGTGAGGCCATGGAACAAGACTTTCGGTCGGCTTCAAAGAGATTCTGGCAAACTGTTCGGCGGCTCAGGAGGGGAAAGCAGCTCCCCGTCCACACTGTGTATGGTGCGGATGGGACACTGTTGACTTCAACTGGGGATATCGTCGGGCGGTGGAAGGAATACTTCGAGGATCTCCTCAATGCCACTGATACGCCTTCCACAGAGGAAGCGGGGTTTGGGGACGAGGGGGATGACTCGCCTATCACAGGGGCTGAGGTCGCCAAGGTGGTTAAAAATCTCCTTGGTGGCCGGGCCCCGGGGGTGGACGAGATTCACCCCGAGTACCTCAAGGCCCTGGATGTTGTTGGGTTGTCATGGTTGACACGCCTCTACAACATTGCGTGGAGGTCGGGGGCAGTGCCTTTGACATGGCAAACCGGGGTGGTGGTTCCTCTCTTCAAAAAAGGGGACCGGAGGGTGTGCTCCAACTTTAGAGGGATCACACTCCTCAGCCTCCCTGGGAAGGTCTATGCCAAGGTACTGGAGAGGAGAGTCCGGCCGTTGGTCGAACCTCGGATTCAGGAGGAGCAATGTGGTTTTCGTCCTGGCCGTGGCACATCGGACCAGCTCTTTACCCTCTCGAGAATTCTTGAGGGTTCGTGGGAGTTTGCCCAACCAGTTTACATGTGTTTTGTGGACTTGGAGAAGGCATTTGACCGCGTCCCTCGTGGATCTTTGTGGGGGGTGCTTCGGGAGTATGGGGTATCAGGCTTGTTGTTACGAGCTATTAGGTCTCTGTACGACCGTTGTGAGAGTTTAGTTCGTATTGCCAACACTCGGTCGGAGTCATTCCCAGTGAGAGTTGGACTCCGCCAGGGCTGCCCTTTGTCACCGATCCTGTTCATAATTTTTATGGACAGGATTTCTAGGCGCAGCCAGGGAATGGAGGGTGTCATGCTTGGTGACCACAGGATCTCATCTCTGTTGTTTGCAGATGATGTTGTCCTGTTGGCTTCATCCAGCAATGACCTAGAGCTCTTGCTGGGACGGTTTGCCGCTGAGTGTGAAGCGGCTGGGATGAGAATCAGCACCTCCAAGTCCGAGTCCATGGTCCTCAGCCGGAAAAAGGTGGATTGTCCTCTCCGGGTTGGGGACAGGCTCCTGCCCCAAGTGGAAGAGTTTAAGTATCTCAAGGTCTTGTTCACGAGTGAGGGGAAAATGGAGCGAGAGATCGACAGACGGATTGGAGCAGCATCTGCAGTGATGCGGACGTTGTACCGGTCTGTTGTGGTGAAGAGGGAGCTTAGTCCTAAGGCAAAGCTGTTGATTTACCAGTCAATCTACGTTCCTACTCTCACCTATGGTCACGAGCTTTGGGTAATGACCGAAAGAACGAGATCGCGGATACAAGCGGCTGAAATGAGCTTTCTCCGTAGGATTGCTGGACTCACCCTGAGAGATAGGGTGAGGAGCTCAGTCATCCGGGAGAGGCTCAGAGTAGAACCGCTGCTCCTCCACATTGAAAGGAGTCAGTTGAGGTGGTTTGGGCATCTGATTAGGATGCCTCCTGGACGCCTCCCACTTGAAGTGTTTCAGGCACGTCCCACTGGGAGGAGACCCCGGGGCAGACCCAGGACTCGGTGGAGAGACTATGTCTCCCAGCTGGTCTGGGAACGCCTTGGTATCTTCTCTGAAGAGCTGGAGCAGGTGGCTGGGGAGAGGGAAGTCTGGGCTTCTCTGCTTGAACTGCTGCCTCCGCGACCCGGACCTCCGGAAAAGCGGTAGAAGATGGATGGATGGATGGATGGATATATTATATAATATCCGCCGCCACACAAGTTGGCTGCCTTTTGCAACAGCAGCTCAATTCTGAGTCTTTTTATCTTCCTTCTTCTTTCTGATCCGGTGATAACTTTCTGATCCGGCACACCTTTCACTCTATATATATCACGGATACACAGATCGCCCCAAAGGTCTCCCAAGTCGGCGGACGGAGCCACTGTTTACAGCAGGAGACGATACAGCAGGGAAGAGCTAGCTAGCACTCAACCGCCACCCGGTGCTAACGGAGAAACTCGACATACCCGGGAACTGAAGCGAAAACGATGCGGGTGCCGGGCTGGAGTTTAGGCGGCGTGCAAGAAATATAAGACAGAATAATAAAGAGCGATGGCAAGAACCAAGCAGACTGCCCGTAAATCTACTGGAGGAGAAGCCCCCCAGGAAGCAGCTGGCCACCAAGGCTGCTCGAAAAAGTGCTCCGGCCACCGGCGGAGTGAAGAAGCCTCACCGTTACAGGCCCGGTACCGTGGCTCTGAGAGAGATCCGTCGCTACCAGATATCCACGGAGCTGCTCATCCGTAAGCTGCCCTTCCAGCGCCTGGTGAGGGAGATCGCTCAGGATTTCAAGACCGACCTGCGCTTCCAGAGCTCCGCCGTCATGGCTCTGCAGGAGGCCAGCGAGGCCTACCTGGTGGGTCTCTTCGAGGACACCAACCTGTGCGCCATCCACGCTAAGAGGGTCACCATCATGCCCAAAGACATCCAGCTGGCCCGCCACATCCACGGAGAGAGAGCTTAGACTTTCGGCTGCACATCCACCAACCACAATGCTCCGCACTGTGTATATATATACAGTATATATATATATATATATATATATTTATAGTAATATGTACATATGTATACTAGCTGCTCTTGTTTTTTCTTGCCTTCTGATTGTTGCTCTGAGTATTGCTATCCCTGTGCTGTTGCAATCCTGGAATTTCCACATTGTGGGACTAATAAAGGCTTATCTTATCTTATCTTAATATGGTACCATGTTATATATGTGTAAAGGGTACTACATTGCATCATATACAATACATTACATCTGTTCTGCTCCCCAGATGTCTATCTTGCATACATCTGCATTTTTATTTTTTATTCTGTTACTTTCAGGTGACCGTTGTATCTTGAATGTTTATTGAGACAACTGTTGCCTTATGTAACATATGTTACACTATATGTATTGGTTATGACCTTAATTTCAGACCCTAGAAAGAATAGCAGCAGCTATTAGCTGCAGCTAATAGGGATCCTAATAAATAAACAAATAAACAAATAATGACATGGAGATCTTAAACTCAGGAGATGACTCGGGAGCTTCTTGCTCTGGAGATAACACAGAAACTTTAAACTCAGGAGATAATGACAACATGGAAATTTTAAACTCAGGAGCTGGCATCATGAAATCTTTAAACTTAGGAGATGACAATATGGAACCCTTAACCCCTTGACGCCTGAATTTATTTCCAACTGTGAACCAATTTTTTTTTAATTTTTTTTTTTCATAATTGAAAATCGTTGTTTTTTTGTTTTTTGTTTCTTTTTTTTGATTGATGCGAATTCGCGACAATAGGCGTCAAGGGGTTAAACTCAGGAGATGATAACATGTACATTTTAACCTTAGGAAATGGCAACACAGAACCTCTAAACTTGGGAGATGGCATGGGAGCCTCTCGCGCTAGAGAAAACATAGGAGCTTTTTGCTCTGGACACCACAAAGGAGCTTTTTGCTCTGGGGACAACAACATAGGAGTTTTAAACATCATAAGAGCTTCTGACTCTGGAAGCAACATAGGAGCTTTATGCACTGTAATAACACAGAGGCTTTAAGCTCAAGGGATTATGGCATAGAAGCTCTAAACTCAGGAGATAACACAGGTCTTTCTAGTTCTGGAGATATCAACACAGAAGTTTCTAGTTGTGGAGAGAGTACCTGAGGGACCTTCGTTGCAGTTGGCTAACAGCAGCTTAGAAGTGGTGAGCCCAGGCGACGAAGATGGCATGGACTGCTCAAACAGTCATGGTGGAGCGGACTGCTCGGATGTCATGGTGAAGCAGACTGCTGGGATGGCCCAGGTAGAATGGACTGGTCAACCTCTGGAACGACAGGTGGAGCTGTGGCGTGCACCTCGGAGACAGCTGGAGCTGTGGTGTGAAGCACCATCCCTGATGCAGACACCTCGAACATGAAGGAAGAAATGGAGGATGGGTGACTACAGGAACAAGCAGTGGAACCTGGTGGAGGAAGGCCAGAAGCAGATGAGGGCATCAACTGGGTTCCCCCATCAGGAGTTAGGCAAGACTTTGTAAGTATAGATGTTAAAAATACAAAATAAAGTACTTGCCTTAATGCCTGCTCCATTGCCAGCAAGGACCCCAACGACTCCGCTGCTAAAGAGGCAATGACAGTCTCAGGAGATGTTGGAGGAACAGCGGATGAGGCAGTCTGAGATGCAGCAGCAGGCAGGGGCACCAGTGTAGCAGATGTGAAAGCCAGCACTGCAGGTGTGATGACAGGTGAAACTGCAGGTGTGAAGACAGACGACACTGCAGGCATGAAGACAGGTGAAGCAGGTGGAGGGCAAGCTGATGTGTATGCCGTGGAGAGAGCTGTAGCTGTAACGTGCACCTCAGGGACAGTGGGAGCCGTGCGTGCACCTTGGGGACAACGGGAGCCATTGCGTGCACCTCAGGGACAGCTGGAGTTGTTGTATGCACCTCGGGGACAGCTGGAGCTGTGAAGCGCACCTCACGAACAGCTGGAGCTATCTGAAGAGGAGCCAGAGCAGGTGGTGGTACGTTGCATCAAGAGGAGTGGCGTCTCCCAGAGCCTTCGGGCTCCCGAACTCCAGCTTGCTGCCGCAGAACTCTCCCCACTCCAGTGGAGAGAGAATAGGCAGCTTGAAGGCTGGCTTTGGCAAGGAGGAGGCAGATGGCAGTGATGGTAGCGGAGGAAGGGAGAGATTCTACACCCGGGGGTGGGAGCGCACACTCTGTCTGGCTTCCAGCAGATTAGTGATTCCACCCCAGCAAAGCATTTCATCCTCTCAGGAAGAACAGCTCCGAGTGTGGGTTGCCATGTCCTCGATCATGGCCACAACCTCCAGCTAATCCCGACTCCACTTTTTCCTCCTCCTACCAGACTCGCCCACTGGGTCCATATCTGGTGGTGTCCTTCTGTTAAAGTTGCCCCTCCAAGGCAATGAAGGAGAGGGAAACCCAAACGGCAGGCGAATCTGATGAACCATAATTTATTAATAACAGCAAATAATACAGCTCATGGGCTGAAACAAAAACTAAGCACAAGAGACTTCGGATACCAGGTCACAGGCAGAATTACAGATAAAACAGAAGCGTGTGTGGGACGCCAACAAGAGATAAGGACACTGCACAGGACACAGACTGAGACGCACACATATAGACAGAGGGGTAATCAAGACAACACAGGACAAGTGAGCACAATCATGGGCAATCAGAGACAACAGGGCATGGCAACGGGTGCAGGCGACATGAAGGACTGAGACAAAGGGTAAATAGGAATGGAGGACAAACAAGACACATGAACACAGGACCAGGGAGTAGATAACCATGATAAATAATAATGATAGTAGTCACAACTCAAAACCAGCCAGGGAAAAATCCTACGGAACATAACAAGAGACAAGATAATGGAAATAAACACAATGACCAAACTTAGACTGAGGCAGGGGAAGAATAAAGCCAAACAAACCTGGATAATAATTCCCACAGTTTTGTTGTGCTGTACAACTGTACAATAACAATAAAGCCTATTCTATTCTAATACTAAGCACAGAGAACCAACAAAAATGAACTTAAAGCGTGATCATGGTCTCCCGACCATGATCAGACTCTGACATACTCCTTCCATCTTCACTGTTACACCTGCCTCCTTCTCATTCACACATGTATTCTGTCTTGTTTCTACTGACTTTCTGACATTCTCTTCCACCTGCTCCCTACGTTCACTACAGATCACAATGTCATCTGCAAACATCATGGTCCACAGAGATTCCTGCCTGACCTCATCTGTCAGCCTGTCCATCACCATGGCAAACAAGAAGGGGCTCAGAGCTGATCCCTGATGTAATCCCACCCCCACCTTTCATCAATCTGTCACTCCTACAGCACACCTCACCACCATCTCGCTGTCCTCATACATATCCTGCATCACCCTAACATACTTCTCTACCACTCCTGACTTCCTCATACAGTACCACACTTCCTCTCTTGGCACTCTATCGTCTGCTTTCTCTAGATCCACAAAGACACAGTGCAACTCTTTCTGACCTTCTCTATACTTCTCCATCAACACTCTTAGAGCAAACATTGTGTCTGTAGTACTCTTTCTTGGCATGAAACTGTACTGCTGCTCACTGATTGTCACCTCTCCTCTTAACCTGGCTTCAACAACTCTTTCGTATATCTTCATAGTGTGGCTGATTAACTTTATGCCTCTGTAGTTATTACAGCTCTGAGCATCACCTTTGTTCTTGAAAATTGGTACCAAAACACTTCTTCTCCACTCCTCAGGCATCCTCTCACTCTCCAAGATTGTGTTAAACAATCTGGTTAAAAAGTCCACTGCCATCTCTCCTAAACATCTCCATACCTCCACAGGTATGTCATCTGGACCAACTGCCTTTCCATTCGTCATCCTCTTCAAAGCTGCCCTCACTTCTGCCTTGATAATCCTCGGGACTTCCTTGTTCACCATCTTTCCTTCATTAATCCTCCTCTCTCTCTCATTTTCTTTATTCATCAGCTCTTCATTGTTCTCCTTCCACCTTCTCAACACACTCTCCTCATTTGTTAGTACATTACCATTTCTGTCCTTAATCAAGCTAATCTGCTGTACATCCTTTCCAGTGCCATCTGTCTGTCTAGCCAGTTGATACAAGTCCTTTTCTCCTTCCTCAGTGTTTAGCCTCTCATACAACTCACTATATGTCGTTTCCTTTGCCACCTCTCTCTTTGCCATGCACCTAGATTCCAAATACTCCTGTTACTTTCTTCATCTCCCTGACTATCCCACTTTTTCTTTGCTAACCTCTAACTTTGAACACTTTCCTGTACCTCCTCTAACCACCACCAAGTCTCCTTGTCTTCCTTCCTGTTCACTGGATGCACCACAAACCTTTCTACCCGTTTCCCTAAATACTTTTGCTGTACTTTCCCATCATCTGGTAATTCTTCCCTCCTACTCAGAGCCTGTAACAACTCCTTCCTGAACTCTGTGTGACCTTCTTCCTTCTGCAACATCCCCCACTTAATCTTTGGCTCTGCCATCACTCTTCCTCTTCTTGCTCTCCAAAGTCATCCTACAGACTACCATCTGATGCTGTCTAGCTACATTCTCCCCTGACACCACCTTGCAGTCTCCTATCTCTTTCAGATTTCTGCTTCTGCATAAGATGTAGTCCACCTGTGTGCACCTTCCTCCACTCTTGTAAGTCACCCTATGTTCCTCTCTCTTCTTCAAGTATGTGTTCACCACAGCCATTTCCATCCTTTTAGCAAAATCCACAACCATCTGTCCTTCCACATTTCTCTCCTTAAGACTATACCTACCCAGGACCTCCTCATCACCTCTGTTCCCTTCACCTATATGTCCATTAAAGTCCGCTCCAGTCACCACTCTCTTCCCCCAGGAACACTTTCTACCACTTCATCCAGCTCACTCCAGAATTCCTCTTTCTCTTCTACCTGACATCCAACTTGTGGGGCATACGCACTGACAACATTCAACATCACACCTTTGACTTCTAGCTTCAAACTCATGATTCTGTCTGACTCCCTCTTTACCTCCTGAACACTCTTCACATACTCTTCCTTCAAGATTACTCCTACTCCATTTTTCTTCCTTTCTACACCATGGTAGAACAGTTTAAATCCACCTCCAATGCTCCTAGCCTTGATTCCCTTCCATCTGGTTTCTTGAACATGTCATGATGTGGAACACAGATGGTGAACTGTGCTCACGTTCCTTTATTAGTGTGATTGTTTTTCTGTAAATTCCCCACTTCTATTTTGTATTTAATATGTATTATGGAATTTGAGTTATCTTTTTTTTGTGTTTGTTCATTAATATTTCTGTTTCTTAGTCTACTAATTTCCAGTCCTGTCTGTTATGTCGGTAAAACGAAAACCAAGGATGAGACTGAGCATTGAACTGAACACGACTTTGTTGTTGACTCACTCTCACAATACAGGCGCTACCGTCAGGCTGAGAGGAGGCCAAAGAGACCGCCTCGCTTCCTCACAGCCCTCTTATACCCCAGGTGGCAGCGGAACCGGAAAGGTGGAGCCACCACCCATGTCACACAATAATATGTCCCAATAACAACACAACAACCCCCCTCAAAAAATGGTCCAAAACACACACATACAATCAAGAACCTACACAATTTGGAACCCGAATCATGCGCTAAAAGCTAAACAGAAATATTCAGAGGCCTATGACATACACACAAAACAACTAAAGCTAGGGGGGAACAGGTGGACTACCGTTCCCCCCCACACGGCTAGACGGATTATTTTGCCATCTCCACTAAAACACTGTCCATTAAACAGAAAACTGCCGTGTTCCGAAAATAAATAGTATGAAACACAAAACAATCCCATTAACAGAACTAATATACATTCCGGTTTTCCCCCATTCCATCACCATGCGTTAGATACATTGCCCAACCATCAGTCTGCCCCAGTAGAGGAACCACCCCCTGAAAAACCATCAGACGGTTCCCCACCGGTGCACCTTCTTTTCTTTGTTTCCAGGGATGACCCACGTCAAAGCCCAAACACCTCCTTCTCTTCTTTGGTGCGCCACAGCTCATTGGGATGCCTCCATGAGCCATCAGGTAGCTGGAGCTAGCCATCCTCCCCAACAGCCACCACCTGCAGCCGCCCCTGGTCATCTTGTCATCGGCGTTTGCCCCGAACACCTCTCAACCGGGCCTCCTCTCTGGGTCGAACCCCATCTGCAACCCCCAGAGGAGCCTTACTCAGCTCTCAGTGTCTCTGTTTGGCACGTCATTTTACCGTGCCAGCCGGTCCTGCCCTGCTTTCTTTCATTTTCGCCGTCTGCGAAGCCGTTGTGACCCCTTGCTCTCCAGTACCTTCCAGCCGAACTTGAGGAGTAGAATGGGTCGCTCACTCGGCCCCACCCACTATCACGGGCATCTGACCGCTCTGCCCAGTTCCCTCAGCTAGGGTTACTTGGGCACTGGCACCAGGACAATCCCGTGATTGTCCTGGGTGGGGTTGGTCCTGCTCATCATCCAGAATACTAGGCAAAGGTTCGTCCCACACAGCTTCGTCCACCACTTACGGAACCGGCCGGTCCCACAAACCACAGCCCGACCACTCTTCTCCAACGCTGCTGGTGTTGGTAAAGCCCAATCCATAAAAGAGATCACACCCCATAACATTCTCACCGCAGGCAGTCACGATGAACTTCAGGTTGGACACCCTCGCTGACTTGTACCTAGCCGTCAGTTCCACCAATCCCACCATGGCCAATCTTCCTCCACCATACCCACACAGCGGTGCTGAATGACCTCTCACTCAATAATGTGGGTGAAACTCCTCACAGTAGACCAATTCAACATGGACCTCACTGCACCCATGTCAATCAGTAGCAGCACCGCCACCCCGTCCAATTCCACTATACAATAGGTACGACCATCAGTGCTCGGCAATGTGGTGTGGATGACAGTGGGAGTTGGAGCGGGGGGGTCCACGTTGAGTCTTGGGTCCCCTCGTTTGAACCTATTACATGCCCTGGCAAAATGATGCAGGAGTCCACACTTGCTGCAGCGTTTTCCTCTTGCCGGACACTCTCTAGCTTTATAACGGTGCTTGGTGGACCCACAACCCAAACACCTGGGCAGTCCTGGGGCGGACCTTATCTTCACAGCATTAGCGTGTTCCTCATCATCCTCCACGCCATTGTCGCTGTCCGGGTCCACTGCCTGCACCGTTGACTGTGGTTCAAAATGGCGGAGTGCTGCTCTCTCACCGAGCTCTCGTGATAGCTTGTATGCTGCCTCACACTGTTGAGCTAACTCGATGGACATGGCTAATGTCCATCAAGTGGTGGCTCAATTGGTAGAGCCACAGGGTCTACCACTTACCGCTGCACTGACTCGCCAGTCCGCTGGCGGCGCTGCTGAAACTGAATCCTCCGGACGATGACATTTTCCGGGACGCGAAAATGTCACGCCATTATCTCATCCACTTCTTCAAAGCTATCACTGTCACCCAAGGTACTAAGGATACATTGTCCTTCCATTCCCAAGTTGTGAACCAACAGTGCCCATAATGTCTCCAGTTTACCAAGGTTTAATGCCACCAAATAATTTTGAGATGCAGCGAACCATCTCGCCCAAGGGATGGGCGGCTCACCGGGAAACTTCAAAAATGGCCGAATAGTAGTAATCCCCACGTCCATACTTTTATCCTCTTCGCCAAATGTTATGTCGGTAAAACGAGAACCAAGGACGAGACTGAGCGTTGAACTGAACATGACTTTATTGTCGACTCACTCTCACAATACAGGCACTACCGTCAGGCTGAGAGGAGGCCAAAGAGACCGCCCCTCTTCCTCACGGCCCTCTTATACCCCGGGTGGCAGCAGAACCGGAAAGGTGGAGCCACCACCCATGTCACACAATAATATGTCCCAATAACAGCACAACACCGTCTAATTACATATTGTGCCGATGACTATCTAGTTTTGTGTCATTATTATTATTTACATGTTTAGACACGGGTCCACCCTCACCTTTTCCTTCAGTCCTCCTTTTGGATTATAGTATTTCTGTATTGCATTTCTTGTTTTGTAATTATCCCTTGCCATTACTCTTTCCTGGTCTATGCTTTTATGTTGACAACGCCCAGTGTTAATTCTGCTTTGAGCTCAAGTTTGCGGGCTGTCTCAGCTGTCAATGTTTTATCTGATTACTCTCACTCCTGTCACCCTCACCTGTCATCACTTGTCAGTTCCTCTGAATCCTATAAAAAGGTTGTTGTAACGTAGTCCATTGCTGCGACCTTCTCTTTACCCAGACATTATTGTTGCGTCTAATTCTCTTTCGATTTTCCCAATGTTTTAACGGGTGTGGTCTATCTTTTTTCTCTCTGTTCTCCCGGTATCTCTGTATGCCTCAGCCGGGTCCTATCCCGGCTGTTCTCCTGGACGTGAGCCCCGTTTGCCCTGGCATTCCCGCACACCCTTTTCTCCTGGTTCTCCTGCCTTATTGTTTGTAAGTTTTGTCTTGTATTTAATTAAATTCACTAGCAACTCACAGTTCAGCGCTTGGGTCTTCCCTCCTGCCCTGAAGGTTGATTTATGATAGAACACACAGTATATCTACCTTTCTTCTCTCCATCATATCAGCCACTCTCTGCCTTTACCAGTCATAGTCCCTACATTTAATGTCCCTACTCTCACCTCCACACTTCTACCTTTCCTTTTCTCTCTCTCCCCTTCCTAACATGCCTTCCCCCTCTCCTCCTTCTTGATTTTCAACCAACAGTTGAAAATCGTGAAACTTCCAATTTCCACCAGCACCCTGTCGTTTAACAGCACCGGTGATGGTCGTTGTTAACCCAGGCCTCAACTGATCTGCTATTAAAGTCTCATTGGTCATGATCCACATGTTTGATTTGGCAAAGGTTTTACGTCGGATGCCCTTCCTAACACAACCCTCCCCATTTACCCGGGCTTGGGACCGGCACTAGGAGTACACTGGCTTGTGCACCCCTGTGGCTGAGTTAAAACGTGTGCAAATTAGATAACCAAAATCCTCTGAAGACAAAACCGGAGCGAAAATCCACACATGACAATGACACCACACCAGAACAAAAGCCAAACACAACATATATAGCGAACAGGTAATCACAAAACATAAGACAGCTGGGGACAAATCAAGAACTAAATGGTAACACATGAGGAACAGGCTACAGGTAAGGAAAACACGAGGGACCACGAACAATAGCTAAACAAGAACACAAACACGACCAAGACCAGACAGGGGATGGACAAAGGACAAAACCAAGGACTGGGGAAACACAAAGACAACCATGATAACAGAGAATGGTGCAGGGCATAACACAAGACCAGGGATAATGAGGAAGACAGGAGACAATAACAGTAATAACAAGGACAACAAGGGATGAGCACAAAACAACCAAAGACACAAAGGACAAACAAAGGATCACGAGAGACCGGGGGAAACACAGAGGATGACCTTACACGATAAAGACCTAACAAAACCCTAATAATAGAGGGGATGCACTGAAACAGAATTCTTGGCAGTTATAGGACAGTTACCACGGCAACACAGCACTGAGTGGTAATCACATGTGACAGCTTTATTTTCTATGCAGCAAAACATAAAAATCAGACAAAATATTTCATCACAGCAGTGCACGGATTACTTTTTTTTTTTTTTTTTTTTTTTACTTTAGCTGTTAATACCACAACATCCACTTGACTGTAGTGATGTGTAGGTAAAGACCAAGGAGCACATGGTCAGTGAAGAACTGATTCAGAGCCTTTAATTGTGTATTTATTTATTTTTTTTTGCTAAGTAATCAAGATAGAATGATAAGATTAGCTCTCCACAATACATGCAGGTACTCTGTGTCCTGCTGTGACTGAATATTGTGTGCATTTCTTGTGTTTTACTGCATACAGCCTCATTTTTGCTAGTCAGTGTTTCTTAACTGACATGAGTTCCGTTTGGTGACATCATATGCATACTCTCTATAGACAAGGAACACAATGGGCATGAAACTAAGACAAGGAATGAAATCAGAATAATCAACAAAACCAGGAACGAAGGAACACCACGACTGACCCTGAAACCAAATAACAAAAAGAGTCCCAAAATAACAAAAACATGGACATGGTTGCCAACCATGTCCAGAACATGACAATGAGAAAAAAAAAGGTGAAAATTTAAAGGAAAAAATTATAAATTTACAATAAATTTTTTTGCAAGTTTATATGAAAAAATTGCAAATTTATGATAAAAAAAGTTTACATTTTTTCAGGAAAAAAGTTGCAATTTGAAAAGAATTTTTTTTCAAATTTCTGAGAAAAAAGTAAAAAAAAAAAATGAAAAAAGTTGCAAATGTATAAGAAAACAGGTGCAGATTTATGAGGAAAAAAGCTGAACATTTGCATGGCAAAAATGCCATTTTTGGGGGTAAAAAAAAGTTGCTAATTTATGAGAAAAAAAATTCCACAAATCTGTGAAAAATGTTGAAAATTTATAAGAAAAAAAAATGCACATTTATCAGAAAAAAGCTGAAAATTTACAGGAAAAAATTATAAATTTACAAGAATTTTTTTGCAACTTTATATGAAAAAAAATACAAATATATGATAGAAGGTTGAAATTTTTCATGCAAAAAGTGGCAAATTTAGAAGAAAAATTTACAAATTTGTGAGAAAAAAGTCAAAAAAAATTTAAGAAAAAAGTTGCAAATCTGTAAGAAACAGCTGCAGATTTATCAGTAAAAAAGCTGAAAATTTACAAGAAAAAAGCTGCAAATTTACAGGAAAAAATGGTAATTTTGAGGGGAAAAACAGCTGCTAAACTATGAAAAAAGTCACAAATCTATGAAAGAATGTGGCAAATTTCCCAGAAAAAAAGATTTTTAAAATGTACAGGGAAAAAAAATGTAAATTGTAGTGCGTCTCAGTGAATTAGAATATCGGGATTTGTCTTTTAATTTGAGCATAAACATTAAAATTAAGGCAAAAATAAAGGAAAGCGTGTCTGATTTATATTAAAACCACCCGTCAGACTGAGACTCACCAGGATTTTGTGGCCGACTGTTTCTGTCCTCAGACCCGGGCCTCCCGCCGGCCCCGATCCTGATCCCCCCATCCCTGTCCAGACCGGTGGAGCTGGGCGGGGTGACGTATCGTGTGGTGGAGAAGCGCCTGGACTGGTTCGATGCCCTGCATCTGTGCGGCTCTTTGAACGGCACCCTGGCCGTGGTCAGCGACCCGTACCGGCAGGGTCACCTCACGCTGCTGATCAACGGCTTACACAAACCAGCCTGGACCGGTCTCTACAGCTACGGCGTGAGAACATTTCACTGATGTATTTTTAAAGTTGTCATGTTTTCAGCCTTGTTTACCTGTCTCATTATCCTCTATGAACACTTTATTAATACTTTAATAGCACTTTATTAACTTTTTATTAACACTTTATTACTCTTACGTCACACTTTCTTAAGACTTTATAACACAGTCATGTTAAAGGCAGGCAGAGATGATCCAGAGTGGCTCATGTTTTCTTCTGGTGTTCAGGGTCAGATGTTTACCTGGATGGGGGACCAGGAAGTGAAATATTCAAACTGGAACGATGGAGAGCCCAATCACATGCCTGGATGTGGTCACATGACCACCGCTGGACACTGGAGTTTGACGTCCTGCACTGCTAAATTGGACGCAGCCATCTGTCAAAGTAGTGGTAAGCATCAGCTGCATGAGTCTGGAAGGTCATTTTAGTGCTTTGCTCATCTGTCATAACTGAATATAAAATGACTTTAAATCACCAATTCTAAGCAGAAATGAAAAAAACAACAACTTTTTTTCATAGATTTGGAGCCTTTAAAACAAATACTGTCAATTTTCAACAATTTTTATCATAAATTTGCAGCTTTTTTCACATAAATTTGTATGTTTTTCTTGTAAATTTATAATTTTTTCTTGTAAATTTGGAACTTTTTTCATTAAGATTTGTGACCTTTTTTCATCATAAATTAGCAACTCCCCCCCCCCCAAAAAATAGCAGCCTTTACTGTAAATGTTCAGTTTTATTTCTCATAAATCTGCACCTGTTTTCTTATAGATTTGCAACTTTTTTCTTACAAATTCTTGACTTTTTATCCCCTGTTGGTCTTCGCCCAAATGGGTCAAAGAGCCCTTTGGGCAAAGACCGGAGGGTGATAATGTTACTGGTCCGTCCGTCCATCCGTCCCACTTTTGTGAAATCAACTCCTCCTACAGTTTTGGTCTGATGGCTTTGAAACTTGGTGCCATGCTTTGATATTTGTGTCAGGTCAGGCATTGGCTTGCTTACTACCGGATAACCATGAAAACCGGTACTACCTGTCTCATGGGTCAGGCCATCCGCGACTCAACCGGCATCCCCACCCTTCCGAGGGCGTGGAGGGTGAAACAGGGCATCCTGGCAGAACGAAAAACAATATCTGCCACAGGTCTGTGGTGGACCACTCCCAGTTACACGGGGTGAGACTGGACATCCTGGCAGATAAACACATCTGTTGCAAAGTTTGTGGTGGACTGTGCCAGTCGGTGCATCGTGACATGCATTACACAAAGAGCAGAGATAAACAAACCTATCATTTGGTCAGTCACTGCAACAGATACTGGAGTCAGTTTGTCTTGGCCTGTCCTTGCCACTGATAATAGCTTTATCTGCCAAGAATGTGCTGCTAGTCCAGCAAAAGCTAGCGGTACTCAAATACTTTGCAAGCAGTTTCATGAAATGGTCAATCAGAAAGCAACTCATACCGGCTCGGACGTCACCCGGGCTTACAAGGTCCACGCTGATCTGTTCACACTCCAACAGGCAGCAAAAAGTAAGCTAGGAGCAGGAAGACAAAGGAAGAGGAAAACAGCAGCCTTGTGTGTAGCAGAATGGAATGTTCGCACTCTGTTGGACAGAACAATATCACAGCACCCAGAAAGACAGACCGCGCTTGTGGCCCTGGAAATGAACAAGTACAATGTAGACATAGCTGCACTTAGTGAAACAAGATTGCCTGGATATGGCAGTTTGGAAGACCATGGGTACATCTTCTTTTGGAGTGGGAGATCAACTCAAGAAAGGAGAGAAGCAGGAGTGGGCTTTGCAGTTAGAAAGGAGATAGCAGTAATGCTTGATGAGGAACCGGTGCCAGTCAATGACAGGATAATGACTCCCACTACAGCGGAAGATGTATGCCACACTCATCAGTATATATGCCCCAACAATGACCAACACAGAGGAGGTGATGGAAGAGTTCTATAGTGATTTACGTGAGACTATGAGGCGTGTACCGATTGATGACAGGCTGATACTCGTTGGAGATTTTAATGCCAGAGTTGGTTCGGACACTGAGAAATGGAAAGGGGTGCTAGGCAGTCATGGAGTAGGCAAGTGCAATGCTAATGGAGAACTTCTACTTGCACTATGTTCAGAGTACAACCTTGTGATAACCAACACTCTATTTAAGCACAAGGACACACATAAGAAGACATGGATGCACCCAAGATCCAAGCACTGGCACTTGTTAGACAACATCATAGTCAGGCAGAGAGATATAAGGGATGTATTGGACGCCAGAGCAATGAGAGGTGCGGACTTTGGTACTGATCATGTTATGCTGAGATCTAGATCAAGGATTTGGAGACGAAAACAGCACTGCAGGATGGGTGCGAAGCCAGCACAGAAGCTAAACACTAGTGCACTGAAAGGCCAAAAGAAGCAGGAAGAACTTACACAGGAAATGGATGAAAACTTGAAAGATTGGGACAGCAACAACTCAGAAAATGACATAGAAGAGAAATAGGCAACACTGAAGGATACGATGTATCAGACTGCAAGTGATGTATTAGGCCACCCTGAGAGGAAACATCAAGATTGGTTTGATGAGCATGATGAACACCTGAAGAAACTACTAGAAGTGAGGAATACAGCTAGGCAGGAAAAGTTACAGTATAACGCAAGGTTGAAGAAGAAGAAATACTCAAAGGCTCAGAGTGAGCTACAGAAGTACACCAGAGAGATGAAGTCCAACTGGTGGGATGAAAAAGCAGAGGAACTTCAAACTGCAGCAGACAGGAAGGACATGAAAACATTCTTCACAGGTTTGAGAGAAATCTACGGCCCTAAACCAAGAAGATTGATCCAACTAAAGGCTATGGATGGTGAAACAGTTTTGCAGGAGAAAGCCAAGATCCTGGGCAGATTTGCAGACCACTTTGACCAACTACTAAACAACCCTGGAGATCTCACTGAAGAGGCTATAGAAGCTCTAGTGCAGCGACCAGCTGTATCAAGTCTGGATAAACCACCAAATCTTGATGAACTAATGGCAGCTATCAGGACAACACAGGATGGTAAAACTCCAGGAAGGGATGGAATTCCAGCAGTAGTGTGGAAATTTGGTGGTGTTCAGCTGACCAACTGCCTGCACAAGCTCATCCAAGAGATATAGGATGTCCAGAAAGTACCTCAAGACTGGAAGGATGCAAGATTTGTGCTTTTGTTCAAGAAAGGTGACAGGAAAGATTGTGGAAATTACCAAGGTATATCACTGCTAGCCACTGTTGGTAAGATTCTCTCATGTGTACTACTGAACAGACTCAATGAACACATCTCGCAGAATGTACTACCGGAAACCCAGTGCGGCTTTAGAAGTGGAAGAAGCACAATGGACATGATTTTCTGCTTGAAACAGGTTCAAGAAAAGTGTATCGAACAGAACATACCGCTTTATGTTGTCTTCATAGACTTCAGTAAAGCCTTCGATACTGTTTTGCGACAAGGACTTTGGCAGGTACTCAAGGAATATGGCTGTACAGAGAAGTTTGTCAGCCTGATCAAGGCACTCCTACAGGTATGCAAGCAAACATGCCAATGAGTGGTTCAGTATCTAAAGACTTTTCAGTAAGCAACGGGGTGAAACAAGGGTGTGTGCTGGCGCCTACGCTCTTCTCGCTACATCTGGCAGCCATGCTTGAGGTGGCCTTCAAAGACACTTCAGAAGGAGTATACTTTCAAACAAGGAAAGAAGCAGACTTGTTCAATGTGGCACAGTTTAAAGCCAAGAGTAAGACATCGATACAGGTAGTAAGAGAAATGCTCTTTGCCGACGACAGTGTTCTAGTTGCACACAGTGTGGAAGATATGCAATCTTTAGTGGAGAAATTTGCAAGAGCAGCTAGCCAATTCAGCCTCAAAATCAATATCAAGAAGACAGAGTGCCTTTATCAACCACCAAAGTTCCAGTTATCAACCTCACTACCAGAAGAGATCAGCATTGGTACAGAGCCACTAGTCAGGTGCAAGACTTTCAAGTACAGTATCTAGGGAGTACTGTTTCAGAGAATGATAGGCTGGAGGATGAACTGTCTCTCAGAATGGGAAGAGCGAGCGCTGTGTTTGGAAACTTAAGGGAGAGACTGTGGAACAATCGACATGTTTCTATCCGTGTGAAATGCAAAGTGTACAGAGCGACAGTACTGGCTACTCTATTGTACGGTGCTGAAACTTGGACTGTCTACAGAGTGCAGGTAAAGAAACGCCACGCGTACATGATGAGACACCTTCGAGCCATAATGAACATCTCATGGAAAGACAAGATAACCAACATAGAAGTGTTGAAACGAGCTGGTCTACCATCAATGGAGGACATGCTAATACAGACGAACCTGAGATGGCTTGGAAATGTTGAGAGGATGGACCACCAGCGTCTCCCTCGGCAGTTACTCTATCACAGTTATGCGAGGGCAAACACAATCAGGGTAGACCAAGGCTCAGATTTAAAAACACTGTAAAAAGAAACTTGAAGAAGTTGGACATAGACAGGAGTTCCTGGCAGCGGAAGGCTAAGGACAGAGCTGTGTGGAGGAATCTGATCAGACCTAAATGAAACAGTCATTGTCGCCCACGACAGACTGCTATGATGATGATGATGATGCTTTGATATACTCTGTTGATGCACATATTCCAATTTGACTCTCATCAGATGACCTTGAGGTCAAAGGTCAGGTCAGAATTTTCTCTAAATCTTCTAATGAAACTACTGAAAGAAATGATATAGGCTTTGAAATCGATACAGTAGTTGTATCTAATAAACATCTTGGACGACTTACACCCTCACCTGACTATGGGTTTAGGGTCAAGGGGTCAAAGGTCAAGGTCAGCATTCCCTCTGCCTTATTACTGTACAACAAGTAAAGCTAGGACCACCAAACTTGGTACACGGGTTCACCCTGTGACCCTGAAGTGTGACTGTGGTTTTGGGATCACGAGGTCAAAGGTCAACATCAACATGCCTTATAAACTCTATCTCAACAACAAAGAAAGCTAGGGTCATCAAACCTCGTACACAGGTTCACTCTGAGACCATGACCTCTCACTACAGGTTTAGTGTCAAAAGGTCAAAGTTGACACTCCCTATGATCTCTTACTATAGAACGTGTGAAGCTCTCTAGTGTCACCATACTTGCTACACAGGTTCACATCAGGATCCTGACCTACAACTGTGGGTTGTATAGACAGCCTAAGCCCCGCCCCCTCTATTTACACATATGAGACCTTAAATCAAAAAAATTCTCCATTGAAATGAATGGCGAGAGCAAAATTATCTTTTGATCCCAATCAAATTTTGCCACAAATTACACATATGATACTTGTCAAATTAAATGATAATTTTCCACGTAATTAAAGTTGTCGGCTGTTGTATAATAACAGAGTAACGTTTAGTTTTGTTTCAACAATTAGCGGACAACATCTGCCATCATCCCACATCACTAAACACCATCATGGCAGGAGATTACAAAAACCTCACTTCCTGTTTCCTGACCAATGAAAGAAGGATCCAAAGCGGAGAAAACCAGCACAAAGGTTTGGTTTTGTGTTGTGAGAGCCGCATCTGGTCCAGACGACTGCTGGTTTCTTCACCGTGGGAGCACTTTGAACAAGATGGCATAAGCTCCGTCCATCTGTTTTTGTAGTTTTTTAATTTACATATTTTCATCACCTTATAACTTAACAGATGACAACCTACATCATTATTTACCTGGACAGTCATCTTTTAAACTGACAAACATCAGATGTGTAACTTGTGACAAAATTCAATCAGGATCAAAGGATAATTTTGCTTTTGCCATTCACTGCAATGGAGAATTTTTCTGATTTAAGGTCCCATATGCAGAAATAGAGGGGGCGGGGCTTAGGCTCTCTATACCTTGTTGTCTGTTTGTGAATGATGGCCTATCATAATTTGGTTCTATCACAGTGATTACATTTAAAAGTTTAAAACTGCTCTCTGTCAGTAAGTATTGGGACTGTCAAAGAAAACGGAGGTGGGGGATGTTGCAGTCACCTCAGAGTGCTCTCCTCCTTCTCCTCCTTCTCCTTCTCCCAGCTGCTCCCACAGCAGATCATCTGCCTCCATCTCACCCAACCCTCTCCATGTCCTCCTTCACTACATCCATCAATCTTCTCTGTAGTTTTGTTTCTCATACATTTACAAAAAAATGTAAATTTGCAACTTTTTTCCTGAAAAATTTCAACCTTTTTGTGATAAATTTTCAATTTTTGTCTTATAAATTTAATTTTTCCTTTAAATTTTGTAACCTTTTTCTCAAATATTTGCTACTTTTTTAAAATGTGACGTTTTTCCCTGTAAAATTTCCAACTTTTTTCAGAAATTTAATTTTTTTTGTAAATTTATATGTAATTTGATTGTAATTTGCAATTTTTATTAAAATTATGACTTTTTCCTGTAAACTCTCACATTTTTTTCTTAGATCTACACCTGTTTTCTTATAAATTTGCAATTTTTTTCTTAACTTTTTAAACTTTTTTCCTCATAAATTTGCAGAAATATTCTTTTAAATTTACACTTTTGTTCCTGAAAAATTTCAGCCTTTTAATAATAAATTTGCAAATTTTTCCTTAACTTTCTTCCACAGACTTGCAACTTTTTTAAAAAAAAGAGACTTATTTTCCTGTAAATTTTCAGTTTTTTCCTCAAAAATTTGCAACTATCAAACTTCAATTTTTAATTTTTTTTCTTGTAAATTTGCAAGTTTTTTCCCCCCAAAATGAATTTTTTTTCCCTGAAACTTTGCAACTTTTTTCTCATAAATTTGGACCTTTTTCTTATAGATTTTCTGTTTTAAACATTGCTGACAAATCCAAATGAAATCTTTATGTTTCTTGTCCCAGATGAGCCCGTGAGCCACCAGTGGACCTACCCAGGCTTCTGCCCCCACACCCTGGGAGAGTGGGGCTGGGTTCCCTTCAGAAACCACTGCTACGCCTTCAACCTGCAGAAGCTGCGCCTACAGCAGGATGCACGCAAGTCCTGCAAAAACGGTAGACCCCGTCCCCCAAACCTGCACCCCCACCCTGCAGCTCATCCACAAACTCCATCAATATGTCTAATATTAGGGGGTTTTAATTGACTGGCCTCATTTAATCTGGGGGGCAGAGCTACATGTGGCTCCCTGTCAGTTTGACTTGAAAACAAATTAAAAGAAATTAAAAAAAATTAAAATTAAATTAATTAAAACAAATTAAAAAAATCCCTCAAATTTACATGGAAAAACATCTGAAATATATAGAAAATAATCAGCAAATTTATGGAAAAAAGCCTCACATGTAAGAAAATTCTTCAACCTGCATGAAAAAAAATTTCAAATTTACATGAAAACAATTGGAAATTTTGGTTAAAATTGAATTTAATTTGAGTAGAAAAAATTTTGAAAAACTCAAATTTGCAAAATCAAATTAATTAAAAGAATTAATTATAAATGAAAAAGCCCAAATATCACGTTAAAAAATTTTTTGAATGAATGTTGAAATAAACTAAAATAATTCAAAAATAAACTAAAAAAAAGTTCTCAAAAACAGTCTGAAATTTAGATGAAAAAACTTAATTTAGATTTTTAAAAAGTTCAGAAAATCACACAAATTTGTAAGATAAAAGATCAAATTACTAAGAATAGCAATTTTAAACTAGAAAAGCACTCGGAGAGCACAGACCTCCGCCAAGAGCAACAGTCCCCCCAGTATTGTGATTTATACCGTAAATATTCTACACTAATTTTGTTATCGTTCTTTCCCTGTATCATGTGTTTCTGTATGTCATATGATTGGTCAAGAAAACAAAAAAAATGTTATTTGAACTATACAAATACAATTTATTTAATTTAACAAGAGATACAACATGTACAAGTCTTTAGTTGGAGAACACATTCATGAAATTTATTCCTAATAATAAGTTCTGGATATTGAAAAGCTACCATTAACATAATTTTTCTAACTTCGTTTCTTTCCAGGAAATTAAAAATATGTACATATACGTAGTGTAGAATAGAACAATATTAACTCCAATCTTCTTTTAAAAAAAAAAAACATAACCTCCTGGCGGAGGTAATAAGAAAAAAATCAATAAAATAAAACTAAGCTCGACGAGCTTCAATAGCATCTGGGGATAGCCCCTCATCCTGTCTATGCTGCCGTGTACTGTCTCTGTCTTTAGCACGGCGAGAAGCAGCAGCCTGTGGGCTCTCATTCAGTCTATGCTGCATTTTAGCGGCTCTGTCACAAGCTCGACAAGCTTCAATATGTAGTTCAGTGCTTCCTGCTGGCGGAAGCACTGAACTACACATTACCTCCGGGCCCTATCTCACAATGTTAAAGAATCTTTAAAAAATTCCTGGATCCAGACGGTGATCCGGATCATCCCCAAAATTTAATCAGTTCTTCCTTGTACCATTTCCAACAATGCCTGAAAGTTTCATCGAAATCCATCCAAAACTTTTTGAGTTATCTTGCTAACCAACAGACAGACAGACAGACAGACAAACGCCGGCAAAAACATAACCTCCTGGCCTGCGGCCTGGCGGAGGTAATAAAAAGTGTCAAATTTACACAGAAAGAAAAAGTTGAAAATTTACAGAAAAAAGTCTCAAATTGTTTTGAAAATTGAGATTAGTTGAAAAAAGGCTTCCATCAGGGTGAAAAACATTCTGAAACTGACAAATTTTCTACTAAAAAAATACACAAAAATAAGGGAAAAACTTTGCAAATTTAAATTAAAAAATGTAACATTTTTGAGGGAAAAAATTCAAATAATGTGTTAAATTTACCTTTAAAAAATGCTGAATATTTAAACAAAGTCTTTGTAAGAAACAAAACTTAAAAATTTAGTGAAAAACAAATAGATTTATTTATTTGTTAATAAATTAAGTACATAAATGAATAAAACAATAAAATAAATAAATGATGAAATAGATAGCTAGACAGACAGATTCAAAAGATTCAGTTTGATTTGTCAATACTTCTGTACGTACAGGACATAGAGGAGAATTGAAATGCCATTTCTCTCTGTTTTGTGGTGTGTGCAATATATAAGAAAAGAAGGAATAAGGATGAGAAATAACAACAGCAGTCTATGTATAGTAATGCTACCCATAGTGCAAATAAAGATAAAAATAAAACCCAGCAATCCTATAGACAGAAAAGTAGAACAGTAATACTCATAGTTGCAAGTTCAATGCAGTAGTGTAGGTGCAGACAGTGACAGTGCAATACTGATCATGTGCAGTCATATCTAACAGACAGCAGCAGATATGGCATTTGCGCAAATGGTTCCAGTAAAGTGTAAAGACATACAGCAGCAGATATATTACTGTTGGTGTGCCAGTCTTTCTGTGCACAATAACTGAGGTGGTTATTGTGTGGGTGAGTGTGTTATGGGTTATGGTCTAGGGTGGGGTGGGGGGGACAAACTTCAGGGTCCTGATGGCCTGGTCAACAAAGCTGTTTAGCAGTCTTGTGGAGCGGGCCCAGAGGCTCCGGTACCTTTTCCCCAAGGGCAGGGGGCTGAAGAGGGAGTGTGAGGCGTGGGAGGTGTCGCCTGCGATGGTGATGGTTCTGCGGGTGAGGTGAGTCTGGTAGATGTTCAAGAGGGGGGGGGCAGAGGGGCACCGATGATCTTGCTGACTGCTTTCACTGTGTGTTGTAGTGTCTTCCGTCAGGAGGCAGTGCAGCTTCCATGCCACACCATGATGCAGCTGGTGAGGATGCTCTCAATGGTGCCCCGGTAGAATGAGCACATGATGGGGGTGGGACTCGTGCTCTTCTCAGTTTGCGGATGAAATGGAGGTGAGTTTGAACCTTCTTGGCCAGTGATGTGGTGTTGTTGGACCAGGAGAGGTCCTCAGAGATGTGCACCCCCAGGAACTTGGTGCTGCTCACCCTCTCCACAGCTGCACCATCGATGATCAGAAGGGGATGCTGTGTGTGTCTCCTCCTGAAGTCGACCACAATCTCTTTGGTTTTTCCCACGTGCAGGAAGAGATTATTGTCTTTACACCACTGGACCAGTCGGCTCACCTCATTTCTGGAGATGGCCTCCTTGTTGTTGGTGATGAGGTCCATCACTGTTGTGTCGTCCGCAAACTTGATGATGTGGTTGGTGCTGTAGGCTGGTACGCAGTTACTGTATGGGTCAGCAGGGTGAAGAACAGCGGTAGACAGACAGACGGACGGACGGATGGATAGATGGATGGACAGACAAACGGACAGATGGACAGACGGACGGACGGACGGACCAATAGATAGACAGATAGAGAGATGGATGGACAGACAGACGGATGGATGGATGGACAGACAGAATAGATGGATGGACAGACAGACAAATGGACGGACGGACAGATGGACAGACAGACCAATAGATAGATAGATAGACAGATAGATAGATAGATGGATGGACAGACAGACAGACAGACGGACGGACAGACAGACCAATAGATAGATAGATAGATGGACAGACAAACAGACAGATTGACAGATAGATGGATGGATGGACAGACAGACAGATGGACGGACGGATAGATAGAAAGATAGCTAGATGGACGGACAGACAGACAGACAGAGATTAGGGGTGTAATGGTACATGTATTCAGATTCAGATTTTTTGGTACGGCACCTTCAGTTCGGTGCAGAGGTGTACCGAGGTTCTATACAGACAATGTTGAGTGACGGACAGGAAGTGTAACTACCTTGCTCCGTACATGTAAACAAACAGTGCAGCCTAACCTCTGACTAGGGAATGTCATGGATGGCTGTACGGAGAAGCCAGAGCTTGAAGACCCTCTTCACAAGCCTCCTGTCTGGGAACACTTCGGCTTTCCAGTGAAATATGTGAACGGACAAAGGCAAGTGAATAATTCAATTCAATTTTCAATTCAATTAAACTTTATTTATATAGCGCCATTTCACAACAATAGTCATCTCATAGCACTTTCAAATGTAGGGGAAACCCCAACAATTGCAGAAAGACCCCAGCAATCAGGCGAGCCTCTGTGAGCAAGCGCTTGGCAACGGTGGAGAGGAAAATCTCCCTTTTAACAGGAAGAAACCTCTAGCAGAACCAGGCTCAGGGAGGGGCAGTCGTCTGCTGCGACTGGCTCGGGGGTGAGGGGATAGAGAAGATGAAAAGAACAGACATATAGAGAGCAAACATTAAAGGAGTGAAGCCAAGTACATTATTGGAAGTCCCCCGGAAGTCTAAATCTATTAGCAGCAGAACTAAGGGAGGGTTTAGAAACACATGATCCCTCCCTAATCGTAGGCGATATCGAAAAGGAAGGTTTTTACCCTATTCTTAAAAACAGAGATCGAGTCTGACTCCCAAATCCAGATTGGTAACTGGTTCCACAGGAAAGGAGCTTGATAGCTGAAGGCTCTGCCTCCCATTGTACTTTTGGAGATTCTAGGTATTACTAGTAATCCAGCATTTTGGGAGCATAGTGCTCTGTTAGGATGATAGGGTAATATCAGATCTTTTAAATAAAAAGGGGCCTGATTGTTAAGAGCTTTGTAAGTGAGAAGAAGGATTTTAAACTTAATTCTAAACTCTATGGGAAGCCAGTGGAGGGAGGCCAGAACCGGAGAGATATGATCTCTCTTTCTAGTACCTGTTAAAACTCTTGCAGCAGCATTTTGGATCAACTGAAGACTTTTTAAAGATATTTTAGGACAACCTGATAATAAAGAGTTACAATGATCTAATCTAGAGCTAACAAAAGCGTGGATCAGTTTCTCAGCATCACTCTGAGACAAGATGCTCCTGTTATGCAAATGATAGAAGGCAGTCTTAGAAACAAATTTAATATGTGAATTGAAAAACAGCTCTTGATCAAAAATAACTCCAAGGTTCCTCACAGAACTATTCAGAGAAAGAGTAACCACATCCAAACTAAGAGTTTGATTTGGAAAGGTATTTCTAAGGTTTTTGGGACCAACTAGAATGACTTCAGTCTTATCTGAGTTTAATAGCAGAAAATTACAAGTCATCCAAGCTTTGATTTCCTTAAGACAGGCATCTAACTTGGCTAATTGATTGCTATCATCTGGCTTCATTGACAGGTATAATTGTGTGTCATCTGCATAACAATGAAAATGTATACAGTGCTTTCTAATGATGTTGCCTAACGGAAGCATATATAAACTAAAAAGAGCAGTGACATAACGTTCGGCTCAGGAGACGCACACACACAGGCTCAGAGTAGTTCAAACTGTTTATTAACAACAGGGATGTTTGGGTGCGTGTCTGCGGAATGTTAATGTGTTGGTGGTGGCGTCTGCTTCGGACCCAGAGGCAGGAGACCGTTCAGCCGGCAACCCTATGGGAGAAATCAGACACAGGGTGATGAGCACACACCAACACAGGAGGAGAATAGGTGAGGGAGAGAAGCTTACATTGTTAGGACAGATGACTGGCGCTTCAAGGATGGAAGCCCGGGAGACAGCCACCTGCAGGGCTCGGTGCAGCAGCGAGGAGAAACGAGGGACGGGATTGTCCACCGCCGAGGAATCCACCTGTGCACAGGGGAGCAGACTGGAGAGATGAGGTAAGTGATTTTCTTACCGGTGACGAGGATGCTGAAGAGAATGTGGTAGAAGCCCATGGAAGGGAAATGAAGTCTACGACTTCAGACTGAAGCTCAGGGCGAGGCGGCTTATATCCCTCGCCGCTGATGACTGACAGGTGTGTGAGCAGGTGGCGCCGTTGATGAGCGGCGCGGCGTGACAGTACTCCCCCCTCTAGCAGCGCCTCCTGGCGATGGCTTATCCGGGTGCGCTTGGTGGAAGTCCGCGATGAGCGATGGGTCCAACACAAACGACGGGGGCACCCACTGTCGATGCTCGGGCCCATAGCCCTCCCAGTCCACCAAGTATTGCAACCCACGACCCCGGCGCCGGGAGTCCAGGATGGAGGAGACGGACCAGGCCGAATGGCCACCAACCATCCGGGGTGCGGGTTGCGCTGCAGGAGGAGGGCAAAGGGGGTCGGTAACTGCCAGCTTCACCTTCGACACGTGGAAAGTGGGATGGATGCGGAGGGAGGGGGGAATAGCCACGCGCACAGCCACCGGGTTGATGATCCGGGTGATGGGAAAGGGACCCATGAAGCGCTGTGCCAGCTTTCTCCTCTCGCCTTTTAGGGTGACGTCCTGGGTGGAAACGTAGACAAGTTGCCCAACTCTGTACGCCGGGGCAGGTCTTCTACGCCGGTCCGCCACGGTCCTGTTGCGCTCCGCTGTGCGTAAAAGCGCATGACGCGCGGCGGCCCAGGTGGAGCGGAACTGCCTCACGTGCGCCCTAACTGACGGGACAGTTACCTCGCTCTCCTGCGCTGGAAGCAGCGGGGGGTCGTAACCCAGGGACGCCTTGAAGGGGGACATCCCCGTTGCAGAAGAGCGGGCGGTGTTGTGGGCGTACTCCACCCAGGCGAGATGGTTGCTCCATGACGTCGGCTTGGATCTTGCAACACAGCGGAGCGCAGCCTCCAGCTCCTGATTGGTCCTCTCACACTGCCCGTTAGACTGGGGGTGATGGCCGGAGGAGAGGCTCACCTTGGCTCCGATGGCGTTGCAAAAGGACCTCCAAACCTCGGATGAAAATTGGGGACCCCGGTCCGAGACCACGTCCACCGGAATCCCGTGCAGCCTGACCACGTGTTGGATGAGGAGGCCCGCCGTCTCCAGGGCGGTAGGGAGACCTCGCAGGGGGACGAAGTGTGCCACCTTGGAGAAACGGTCCACGATGGTCAGGATGGTGTTAAAGGAGCTGGAAACGGGGAGTCCGGTGACGAAATCCAGTGCGATATGCGACCAGGGCCTGCCGGGGACGGGCAGAGACTGGAGCAGACCCACTGGAGGGGCATTTCCTGACTTGCTGGTGGCACAGACTGGGCAAGCCCGGGCGTAGCGGGCTGCATCCCTCCGCAGGCCTGGCCACCAAAAAGACCGTTGGAGGAGGCTGATCATCCGGGAGGTGCCGGGATGACAGGTGAGCCGGGAGGTGTGGAGCCAGTGGATGACCTCTCCTCGGACCGCAGATGGGACGAACAGTCTTCCCTCCGGTCCGCCGCCAGGATCAGGTTCCACCTCCTGTGCCTTCCGGATCTTTGCCTCGATATCCCACGAGATGGCTCCCACGACGCACGACCTGGGCAGGATGGAGTGGGGCGTCTCCTCCGATTCCACGGGAGTGAACTGCCTAGAGAGGGCGTCAGGCAGGCCGTTCTTAGAGCCAGGCCTGAAGGTGATAGAAAATTGGAACCTGGCAAAGAACAGAGACCAGCGCGCCTGGCGGGCGTTCAGGCGCTTGGCAGATCGTAAATACTCCAAGTTCTTGTGGTCCGTAAGGACCACAAACAGCAGGTTCGCCCCCTCTAGCCAGTGGCGCCACTCCTGCAGGGCGAGCTTGATGGCCAAGAGCTCCCTGTCCCCCACATCGTAGTTCCTCTCCGCCGGGGACAAGCGCCGGGAGAAGAAGGCGCACGGTTGTTTGGCGCCATCGTCCGGTGACCGCTGGGACAGCACTGCTCCCACTCCCGTGTCCGAAGCGTCTACCTCGACGATGCACTGCAGCGCGGGGTCGACCTGGCGAAGGACCCGGGAGGAGGAGAATTCCGCCTTCAGCGCCTCAAAGGCGGCAGCGACCTCTTCGGTCCACCGGAACGGGACCTTCGGGGACGTGAGGCGGGTCAGTGGTCCAACGATGGTACTGAAGTTGGGGACAAAGCGGCGGTAGAAATTGGCGAAGCCAACAAATTGCTGCACCTGCTTCCGGGATGCAGGTGTAGGCCATTCCACCACCGCCTTTACCTTCTCTGGGTCAGGGAGCACCTTATCGTGGGCGATGATGAACCCCAGGAAGGACGTACTCCTGGCGTAAAATTCACACTTTTCTGCCTTTACGTACAAACGATTCTCCAGCAGCCTTTGGAGGACCCGCCTCACGTGGACCTGGTGCTCATCCCTGGACTTGGAGAAGATGAGAATATCGTCCAGGTAGACGAACACGAAAAGGCCAATGAAGTCCCGGAGGACGTCATTAATGAGGCGCTGGAAGACTGCAGGAGCGTTGGTCAACCCGAACGGCATCACCAGGTATTCAAAGTGGCCGTTCGGGGTACGGAAGGCCGTTTTCCACTCATCTCCCTCCCGGATCCGGACGAGGTGGTAAGCGCTGCGTAGGTCCAGCTTGGTGAACCAGGTCGCCCCCTGGAGGGAGTGGAAAGCAGTGTCCATGAGAGGCAGGGTGTAACGGTCCTTCTCCGTGATATTATTGAGGGCCCGGTAGTCGATACAAGGGCGGAGGGACCCATCCTTCTTTCCCACGAAGAAGAACCCTGCCCCCACGGGTGACGATGATGGGCGGATTATCCCGGCGTTTAATGACTCCTTCAGATATGTGTTCATCGTCTCCTTCTCCGGCGCTGACAGGCTGTAGAGCCGACCAGAAGGTAACGGCGCCCCCTGGCAGAGGTTGATGGCACAGTCGTAGGGCCGATGAGGGGGAAGAGACATAGCTTTCGCTTTACTGAACACCATACCCAGGTCGTGAAACTCCGGAGGCACCAGGGACAGGTCCGGGGGTGCAGCGTCCGTCGCGGGGGGAGGAGCGGACGGCGAGCAGGCAGCGGACTGGAGGCAGGTGCCCAGGCAAAATGTACTCCATGCCGATACCCCAGCTGATCTCCAATCCAGGACCGGATTGTGAAGGCGGAGCCAGGGATACCCCAGGATGACGGGCGACACAGAGTTGGGAAGGACGTAAAAGGTCATCTCCTCCCGGTGGTTTCCCGAGATGATGACCGGTAGGGGGACAGTTTGATGTGTCACTCTCCCAAGGGTGGCACGGGAGAGGTGGACTAGGGAGATGGGAGTGTTGAGTGCCTGGCAGCGGATGCCCAATCGGGTTGCCAGGCTTTGTGAAATGAAGCTGCCTTCTGCGCCCGAATCCACCAGTGCGTGGGTGAGGTGCCCAGTGGGGTTATGGCAGAAACGGATGGGCAGCTTCAATTGGGTGAGTGATCCTAACCGATTGACGTCCGTGAGGCTTCCAACAGTGACTCGCGGACCCCACCGACTGGCTTTCCGTGGACAACGCTCCACGGTGTGTTGGTCGCCTCCGCAATACATGCAGAGGCCCAACTCACGGCGGCGTTGTTTCTCCACAGGGGAAAGTTTAGTCCAGCCCGTCACCATCGGCTCCGACTCCTCGGGGCACGATGCTGGCGGCGCCGCCAGGGGGCGAGCTTGGAACAGGTGCGGCGAGGCTCCACGAGGGCGAGAAGAAGACTTCCGCCCCGAGGAGCGCTCGCGCAGCCTGTTATCCAAACTTAAGATAAGATAAGATAAGCCTTTATTAGTCCCACAACGGGGAAATTCCAGGATTGCAACAGCACAGGGATAGCAACACTCAGAGCAACAATCAGAAGGCAAGAAAAAAAACAAGCAAGCAAGAGCAGCTAATATACATATGTACATATTACTATAAAATATATATATACACACACACACACACAGACACACAGTGCAGAGCATTGTAGCTGGATGGAATAAATATATGAATATATGAACACACAGTGCAGAGCATTGTAGCTAGATGGAATAAATATGTAAATATATAAACACCCACAGTACGGAGCATTGCAGCTAGGTGGAATAAATATGCAAGTATATAAACACACACAGTGCGGAGCAATGTAGCTAGATGGAATAATATGTAGATATATAAAAACACAGTGCGGAGCATTGTAGCTAGATGGAATAAATATATAGATATATAAATATAAACACACCCAGTGCAGAGCATTGTAGCTAGATGGAATAAATATGTAAATATATAAACACACACAGTGCAGAGCATTGTTGCTAGGTGGGATGAAACAGCATAACCGTCTATTTAGTTATCCTACATGGTATGATTATGTGCCCATACATATTCTCACCCTCCATAGCGACCGGTATGTTCCTAGTTGTATGCCGGAGAGGACCATTGTGTAAGTCTATTGCATCTTTTGCATTCAAAAAAACTATTAGTTTGTTACGTCTTTTTGCTATCTCTGCGAGCAGCCCTGCTTAGGTTGTACAGTCTGACAGCCGTTGGTAGGAAGGACCTACGAAACCTCTCGGTTGTGCACCTGGGATGATGTAGTCTGCTGCTAAATGAGCTCCTCAGTGCATCCAGTATGTCCTGCATAGGGTGGAACTCGGACTCCAGCAGAGATGACAGTTTAGCCACCGTCCTTCTCTCTCCTATCTCCTCCATCGGATCAAGGCGCTGCCCCAGGACAGAGCTAGCTTTCTTAATCAGTTTGTTCAGTCTCTTCCTATCGGCTGCAGTAATGCCACTGCCCCAGCAGACCACTCCAAAAGTGATGGCTGATGCCACCACCGTGTCATAGAATGACTTCAGCAGCGCCCCTTGTACACCAAAAGACCTGAGTCTCCTCAGCAGGAACAGCCTGCGCTGTCCCTTCTTGTAGAGTGCGTCAGTATTGTGTGACCAGTCTAGTTTATTGTTCAGATGAATACCCAGGTACTTATAGGATGTCACCATCTCGATGTCTGTTCCCTGTATATTTACTGGTGCTGTGAGGGGCTGCCCATGCCTGCGGCAGTCCACCACCAGCTCCTTAGTTTTCCTCGCGTTGATCTGGAGGCAGTTCCGATGGCACCAGTCCACAAAGTCCTGGATAAGCCCTCTGTACTCAGCTTCATCTCCGTTGGAGATGAGACCAACGATCGCAGAGTCATCAGAGAACTTCTGTAGATGGCAATGTGTTGTGTTGTGTGAGAAGTCCGCAGTATAAAGAGTGAACAGGAAGGGAGCCAGCACCATTTCCTGGGGGGCCCCCGTGCTACTGATGATCGTGTCGGAAACACAGTCCCGGGTTCTCACAAACTGAGGCCGGTTCGTGAGGTAGTCCAGGATCCATGATGACAGGTGCTGGTCCACCCCTGCGCGCAGCAGCTTGTCCTTCAGGATCATCGGTTGGATGGTGTTGAAAGCACTGGAGAAGTCAAAGAACATGATCCTCACCATATTCCCGGGCTTCTCCTGGTGGGACAGAGAACGGTGAAGGAGGAAGATCACCGCATCCTCCACCCCAATGCCATGCTGGTAGGCGAACTGGAGTGGATCCATCGCTGGTTCCACCAGGGGGCGGAGATGAGCAAGGAGCAGTCTCTCCAGGGTCTTCATCAAGTGGGACGTCAAGGCCACCGGTCTGTAGCTGTTCAGGTCTTTGGGGTGGGAAGTTTTTGGTACAGGTACCACACAAGATGTTTTCCACAACTGTGGTACCCTCCCCAGTTTCAGGCTCATGTTGAAGATATACGTCACAATCCCACACAGCTGGTCTGCACAGGACTTGAGGAGCTTTGCGCTGATGCCGTCCGGTCCCGACGCCTTCCTCGCCTTGATCTTCCTCAGCTCCGTCCTCACCTCCTTACCGCTAAGGACGTCAGCTCCGCTAGCGTCCCAGGGATATCCCGACCAGCCAGTTCATCCCTCAGATCACTATTGAGGCTGCGGAGGAACAGGCCACAGAGGGAGCGTTCCTCCCAGCCCAATTCCTCCGCCGCTACCCAGAAGTCGACCGAGTGGTCCGCTGCCGACCGGCTTCCCTGCTGGAGAGCGAGAAGCCGATCGACCTGGACCGTTTCGGTTTGAGAATGGTCAAAGACCTCCAGAAAGCGCCTCACGAATTGATCATAGGTGAGGGTGGCATAACTGGGCCTCGCCATTACGGCGTAGGTCCAAGTTAACGCACGCCCCTCCAGAAGATTCCCTATGTAACCAATTCGGCTGTGATCCGAGGGAAAATCTCCGGGCACACGGTGGAACACGGACTCACACTGCATAATGAACCCCCGCGCTCCGCCAAGCTTACCGCTAAAGCGGGCGGGGGTCCGAATCGGTGTGAGCCGAACCGGTGCCACTGGAGCCGGCTGGACGGCCGCTGGAACAGCAGGAGCCGCGCCACCCTGGCGAGTCGGGAGGAACGGCTGTTGAGGGTCCAAGCGGTTCAATCGGTTAGTTAATTCTAATAATTGATTAAGAACCACCTGTTGCTGATAAACAATCTGATCCACCCGAGCCTCGAGGATGGTAAACCGGTGTGCGAGCCCGCCGTCTGCCGAGCCGCTCTGCTGAAGCCGTACTGACATAACGTTCGGCTCAGGAGACGCACACACACAGGCTCAGAGTAGTTCAAACTGTTTATTAACAACAGGGATGTATGGGTGTGTGTCTGCGGAATGTTAATGTGTTGGTGGTGGCGTCTGCTTCGGACCCAGAGGCAGGAGACCGTTCAGCCGGCAACCCTATGGGAGAAATCAGACACAGGGTGATGAGCACACACCAACACAGGAGGAGAATAGGCGAGGGAGAGAAGCTTACGTTGTTAGGACAGATGACTGGCGCTTCAAGGATGGAAGCCCGGGAGACAGCCACCTGCAGGGCTCGGTGCAGCAGCGAGGAGAGACGAGGGACGGGATTGTCCGCCGCCGAGGAATCCACCTGTGCACAGGGGAGCAGACTGGAGAGATGAGGTAAGTGATTTTCTTACCGGTGACGAGGATGCTGAAGAGAATGTGGTAGAAGCCCATGGAAGGGAAATGAAGTCTACGGCTTCAGACCGAAGCTCAGGGCGAGGCGGCTTATATCCCTCGCCGCTGATGACTGACAGGTGTGTGAGCAGGTGGCGCCGTTGATGAGCGGCGCGGCGTGACAAGCAGGGCCTAGCACAGATCCCTGTGGAACTCCATGACTGAGTTGGAAGAAAACTCATTATTGACATGAACAAACTGAAGCCTATCAGACAAATAAGATCTAAACCACTGCAGTGAAGTTCCATTAAGTCCAACATAGTTTTCTAATCTATCAAGTAGAATATCATGGTCGATAGTATCAAAGGCTGCACTAAGATCTAAAAGGACAAGTACAGAAACAAGTCCATTATCAGATGCGATAAGGAGGTCATTAATGACCTTCACTAAGGCTGTTTCAGTACTATGATGGATTCTGAACCCAGATTGAAACTCTTCAAATAAACCATTTCCCTGCAAGTGGTCAAATAATTGCGTAGCAACAACTCTAAGATTTTTGAAATGAAAGACAGATAAGAGATTGGTCGATAGTTAGCTAAAACTCCTGGATTGAGCATTGGCTTTTTGAGTAAGGGTTTAATTACAGCAATTTTAAAAGCCTGCGATACATGGCCTAAAGTTAAAGAAGAATTGAGTATTTGAAGAATACGGCTATCAGTAAATGGGAAGACTTTTTTAAATAACCTGGTAGGAATAGGGTCTAAAAGACAAGTTGAAGGCTTGGATGAGGAAATTATTTTATCTAACTCTAAAAGGTCAGTTGGAGTAAACTTATCCAAATAGATATCAATTGAAGGAGTTGGAGTAGTTACTGTACTTAAGTTTACGGTGGGAAGAATCCAACTGATTTTATCTCTAATAAATGGAATTTTATGATTGAAAAAGTTCATAAAGTCCTGACTAGTAAGCTCTAGGGGGATGCGAGGACTGACAGAGTCCTGACTCTTTTTCAGCCTGGCTACAGTGCTGAAAAGAAACCTGGGATTATTCTTGTTCTCTTCTATTAATGCAGAGTAATAACTTGTTCTAGCTTTTCGAAGAGATTTTTTATAAATTAAAAGATGATTTTTCCAAGCTAAATAGAGTTCATCTAAATTAGTGGAACGCCATTTTCTTTCTAATTGACAAGTCTTCTGTTTTAAGCTACGAGTTTCTGTGTTAAACCAAGGGGATAGAAATCTCTGATTGGACTTTTTCTTTTTTAAAGGGGCCACCAAGTCTAGAGTCTGATGCAGAGAAGCTGTAACACTATCTACCATGCTATCAATTACGGAAGGAGCAAGCTCTCCATCATTTATTTCCGTTGTGTTGACACATGGCATAGAGGAAACAATCTGCATAAATTTGGCAACATCATCTGAAAGACATCTGCTGTAGTAATATTTTTCTTTAGGAATCAAATAGTCAGAAATAGTAAAATCAAAGGTTAACAGACAATGGTCTGACAGTACAGGATTATGATGAGACACTACCAGATTTTCTATTTCTATGCTATATGTCAGAACAAGGTCCAATGTGTGGTGGAGATAATGGGTAGAATTTTCTACTTTCTGGGAAAACCCCATGGAGTCTAATATTGAATTAAATGCCTTATTAAGACAGTCACTATCTACATCAACATGTATATTAAAGTCCCCTACTATAATTATTCTATCTGATTTCAGCACTAAATCAGCTAAGAATTCAGCAAATTCGGATAAAAACTCTGAGTAGGCTGAGGGATGACGGACGGTAAGCTAAGATTGCTAACATGCCCAATACTGAGGACCAGGCCCTCAAAGGAATTAAAACATGTTTTTTGCTTTACATTAACTAGTAATTTGGAATGGTAAATTGCCGCTACTCCTCCTCCATGACCAGAACTTCTGGGATTTTGATAGTTTATATAACCAGAGGGAGTTGATTCATTTAAACCAACATAATCATCTTGCCCGAACCAAGTCTCTGTAAGGGATATTAAATCAATCTGATGATCAATTAACAGATCATGGACTAGTAGAGACTTGGGAGTTAGAGACCTAATATTTAACAAGCTGCATTTAATTTTTAAATTATGAGGAGGAACAGAGGCCAAATCATTCAATTTAGAGGCTTCATGTTTAATTTGAGTTTTACCAACTTTTTGTTTAATCACTTTGGGATGTTTATACATTATATTTTTATTAACTTTGGGGGGAGTAGACAAAAGTTCTCTGATGGGGAAGACAGGGGCTAAGTTGAGGGGTGGCGGATGAAGAGGAGCTGCAGAGAGGCGTGTATTTATCAAGTTATGTTGTATTTGTCTTGGGTTAAAATGTTTTGGGTAACGGGAGACAGACACAATCTCTATGGGGATATGAATTGAAGACTGATCTAAACAGTGAGAATTATTTGGATTAATAGGATTAATATGAGAAGTGGAAGCAAAGAAGGGCTGATTGGCAGACCCAGGAACTTCGGGGTGAGTTAACGCACCAGATTTCAGTCACTGTACTAAAAAACGCTGAATGGCATAGAACAGATTGTCCCTTAAAACACGTGCACCAAGTCTATTTAGATGGCTGCCATCTGGCCTCATAAATGATGGGCGGTTCCAAACCAGGTTGAAATTGTCTACAAAACCAATGTTAAAAGTAGGACATGTAGAACACAACCAGGTATTGAGACTGAGAGTTCTGCTGAAATAATTGCAACCTCTTCTAAAAGGTGCTAATGGCCCAGAAATAAACACACGTCTGCCACAGTTCATAAGAGTGGACAGAAGGCTCCTGAAGTCACTCTTTAAGATCTCCGACGCTTCATCTGGGATGTTGTTGTTGCATCCAACACGCACAATGACAGTTTTAGCTTGGGGGTATTCATTTAATAGGTCAGGGGTAAGAGCCTCAATGTCTGACACTTTAGCCCCAGGAAAAAAATTTAGTGACACAGTACCTGCTTCTGACGTTCCTCATAATCGAATCATCATTTACCAGCGTCGTCTGGGGGGGGGCCTTGTCGGTGGCTTCTGAAATGGTGGATAATTTTGCCGTAGTTGTTGCAGTGATGGCGGGGTGATGTGCTCTCTTCTTTTTGGAGCTGGTTTTAGAGTTTGGCACACCTAAAGTAGTTTTAATCCGGGGCTTGCGGGTTTGGGCCGCTGCTGAAGTAGGAGGGGCAGCCATGGGAGGAAGCTTGACGTCCAGGTGGGGGAAATCTTCCAGGGAAAGGATGTCGAATCTGTTTTCCAGCAAAAGGGGAAGGGAGGAGGCGCGGCCATGTCTGGTCAATCCCCGACGTTTGCCAGTTGCTAGACGTTTGCTAGTTGGCCCAACCAAGGTCCAGGGCACGCATTGAGGCTGTGAAGAACCACCCGGGGCTTTGGGTTTAGCTTCAAGCTGAAGCCAGTGTTTATTGCTGGAGTCCTGGACAGCTGAAGTGACCGGAGCAGGGGTGGAAGTGGATGGCGATGTGCTAATTTCACCCATGTAAGTAGCCGTCTCTGCTAGCTGCGAGTTGGTCACCGGAGCCGATGTCCGCTCAAAAATTATAGTATCTAGGTGGTCTTCAGCTTCCCGAATCTTATAGAGGTTGGAGAGTCTCAATTCCAACTCAGAAACCTTCTTAAAGAGGGACACACAGCTGACACACGTCGGGGATGGAGCCATGGCTTTCCAGGCGAGAAGTGGCTAGCTAGCTAGCTAAAATAGGTTAGCCTGACCTGGTGAACAGCCCTGATGCTCACAGCAGCAGTGGAGATAAGATGAAAACGGCATTGGATATGCTTTTGGCAGTACTGTATGTTGAACTTGTTAACTCATGCGATCAGTGCAGGATGAAAAAAAAAAAAAAACCTAGCACGGTACAAGCGCAGCTTCCAGCAGCATTTAGACAGCCTGTCCAGGGCTTTTCAGATGGAGCCAAAGCAATAACAAATGCCATTGGTGTTCTTATGGCAGCAGATCTAAGGCCATATTCAGTTGTTGAGAACACCGGGTTTAAAGACATTGTGAAGGTAACTGAGCCCCAGTATGAAGGTTCTTGTTGTGCCCTCTTCAGCCAGAAAATAATTCCACCTTTTTAAGAAAAAGCTAAATCTGTTAATGCTGCCCTTGAGGCCGGTGTTTTTTCAAGGGTGTTCTGGTGTGTTCAGATTTTTGTGGGACATTATTTAATTTAACTTCTTAATTGTCAAAAAAAAAACTTGCAAACCTTTGCTGTTGTTGTGCATGGATGCCTTCAGAACCGATACACAACAATGACAAATTATTAACAAGTGAAATTAGATAACTAATTTCCCATAGAAACCTGAACATACCGTTGCAACCCTGGCTACAAACACTGTCAGGCAATAAGGAACTTTAATTTCCTAAAGATAAAAGAATAATTCAGACTATTCAAACGTCTATTGTTGCACTTGTCTGATCATTTGCTAAAATGAGAATTTATTTATTTTATTGTATACATTCTATTTACTGGAGAATTGACTGCTGGCAATTTGCAGTTTTTTTATGTCAAAGCTATTCCTGCTTATACAAAAGATGAGCAGTTTTATGTTTTGCATTTTGTTTCCTTACTGTACCGAAAATGGACCGAACCGTGATTTTAGGCAAACTGTTATACCCCTAATAGACAGACAGACAGACAGTTGTGGAGGAAAAAAAATTGGTTTCCATAGTTTATATTAATAAGAAAAAATGCAACAAAATTCAAATTTAAGGGTAAAAATGTTGGGAAAAAAATACATAAAAAGATCTAAAGTTATTGGAGAAAACATTGAGGTTTCCTGCTGACAGAGGGTTTTTATTTCCTGTAGTCCCTCATACGTTCAATCGTGTGTTTTTGACACTCCAGGAGGGTTTCTGTCCATGAATGTGTGCCGTCATCTCCTCCCAAAACTAGCTGCCCCCCCTCCTCTGTTTCAGTGGGGGCTGAACTCGTCTCCATTCTGGACGATGCGGAGAACAGTTTTGTGTGGGAGCACATACAGAGTTCTGCTGAGCAGGCCCACGGAGCCTGGCTGGGAATCAGCGTCAAAGGTCCAACCCCCCCCCCCACACACACACACACACACACATGCACACACATACACACACGTCTGTGCAGCAGCAAAAACTCATCAGCCTTGAGTGTTTAATCCAGACTGACTGGACTCATTTCTACCCAACAATTTTCAACTTTTTTCTTGTAAATTTGCAACTTTCCCCTCAAAAATGTGCTACTTTTTTCTTAAATTCTTAAAGATTTGCAACTTTTTCTCATAGATTTGCATTTTTTTACTTAAAAATGTGACTTTTTTCTCATGAGTTAGCATTTTTCGTCTTATAAATTTACTACTTTTTTCTCATAGATTTACAAACTTTTTTCTTATAACTTTGCAATTTCTATACATTTGCAACAGTTTGGAATCAATAAAGTACATCTGTCTGTCTTATGAATTTGTACCTATTTGCATTTCTATGTTTGTCCCTCATGCTAAATGGGTGAATACCCCCCACCCCCTTGTTTAAATCAAGCAGTCAGCTCCTGATCAGATGAAAGACGTGCAGCTGATGTGTCTGATGAAACAGGTTTCATAACTCAGTGGTGACACTTTGTACTGTATGATTCTGGAATAAAACAGTTCAGTGCTGTAACACGTAACTCCAGGGCAGAGCTTCTGTCATGACGACTCCCGCCATCCTCTGACCGCCACAGGTCGGGTCATGGTGTGGAACGAGGGCTCGCAGATGTCCTACACCAACTGGGAGGGCCGTGACGTTGCCTCCTCCATGCTGTCTGACAACTCCTGCTTCTGGATCCAGAGCAACAGTGGCCTGTGGAGGCCCGGCTCCTGCAACAACCGCACACATGGAGTCATCTGCAAGCGGCCACGCAGTAAGCCCACACACTACTTCTGTTCTTATGTTTCAGACTTTTTTCTGGAAAATTTGCAACTTTTCTCAAAAATTTGCAACTTTTTTAATTAAAAAATTGCATCTTTTTCTTGCAAATTTGCACCTTTTTTTCCAAAAAAAAAATGTAACTTAAGACTCAAAAATCTGCAACTTCTTTTCTATAAATTTTTAACTTTTCTCTTGTAAACCTGCAACTTTTTCTCAAAAATGTGGCAGCTTTTGTCCTTGAAAGTTTTCAGCTTTATTCTTGTAAATGTCAGAGGACTGTTGCTGTAAACCTTTGTTCAACGTTCCTCTTCTGACTGTTCCGTGTTCTGTGTGCAGGTGCTGAAATCCCAACTTTAACCAGTAAGTTTGATCACTTTTTTTCTGAAACTGGAACATCTTGTATGTGAAGCTGACCTAGATCTTCTGCCTCCGCTCAGGCGACGGGTACCAGCTGCCCACCCTGATCGTTGTCATGCTGGCGGGCCTGGCACTGGTGCTGCTGATCGTCGGCGTGATCTACGTGTACCGCCAGAGGACCGCTGGGGCCCGGGGCTCCTACGAAGGTGCCCGCTACAGCCGCACCACCTCTGGTGATGCAGAGCAGGCGGAGAAGAACATCCTGGTGTCGGACATGGAGCTGAACGAACAAGCGGAGTGATTCCGGACTGGACCCTGACAGCAGAGGATCGTTTTATGGACCGACTGATGTTTTCAAACCTTAAGAGGAAAAAAACAAAGATTTTCAAAATGCTGAAGGGCTGTGTGGAGCGCAGCAGATTCCCCGACCAATCAGAGAGCTCCATCTGCACGCCTTGGACCCACCTGTGGATCTCAGACGTGCTGGAGCCACCAAGAAATGTCACATGACACGGAGTCATTGAGGGGAGGGGGAGCACAGTTCAAACTAACTTCATCAGTTCTTCTTCAGAGATCATTAAATCAGTTTCAAAGGTCCTGTATCGTGTTTTTCCATTAATGAATTCTAAAGGTGCGCTCAGACCAAACACGAATGGGCAAATTTTTCATGCAGCAACGATTACACTCAATGTAAACACATGAATAGACATGAATTCATCAACTGGGTAGATGCAGACAGGTGGAGTTGCTTTTCTAACTTCTGCAGCAGTGTCAACCCGCTGCTGAAATCCCCAAAATAACAGCACAAAAATAACAGCATGCTTAGGTTTACATTTTCAGACGGGGGGGGGGGGGGGGGGGGGGGCTCACCTGAAAAAGCTGTCCCTTGCCTTCAAAACTTGATGGGTGTTTTCGTAGCACGTCCGTGGCAGGGAATCTGTGGTAAATAACTCCGACATCCCAATTCACCTGAAGAGCGGTGAGTGTCAGTCTCATTTTCAAAATAGTTTACTTTCCAGTGTTGATACTTTTCTCATATGACGGGTGCTATCCGTGGGACCGTGGAACGCGTGAATGCACGATTTTACTTGTGCGCGCCTCTTTTCTGTTGAGCTTTGTAGGATTTGCGCTTCCTGTTCACGTTTGGTCTGAATGCTACCTTAACTTTGAATCTACATGAAGCTGTGAGAGACCAAAAACATCTCTGTGGGTTAGATCAAGCCATAGCCATATAGTATGGATAAGTTGTGACGCTATAGAAACCTCTGGAATGCGGAAGTCACCGTGGGTCATGGGGCATGCGATTAGTTCCAAACAATGTAGTTTTCCCCATAGACCACCATTCATTTCCCGGAGTGTCTGCTTAATAATCCCTGGTAAGTTAATGAATGGCCGTTGGTTTGTTCATTTCACCACTTAAGTTAACATGTAGATTATGTAGTCTGTGATTGTGTTTTATTTCGTCATCTTTTTTCGTGTTTATGTCCGATAGAAGCTCACAAACCTTGCTGTTTAGCTTGCTCCACACTAGATTCAGGTGAACAGCAGCTAGCTACACTTGATAACCTGGTTATCGGCTGGGCAGTGTTAGTTAACATTCATAAATGAGTAATTTTAATATTTTTTATCATCTGTTGTGTTGAAAATAATTCTGTACTTATTTGAAGAAATTGTTGGGAGAAACATGGGGTGAAAGACACTTGGGACATAGACGGTTTATTTTTTATATACATTTGAAAACAAGTGATTATTTTAAGTTGGTAAATGAAGAGTCGAATGTTAAAAACAAAGATTCTAAAAACAATTGTCATACTGTACAAATGTGAAACACTCAGTTTTATAAAATGGCTCACTTGAAATTAATTTAAAAAACCCAACTGAACTATTAACAGAATATATTTTCTATCCTTTGTAATTCTATTGTGGTTCAGGAAATTCATTTTATTATGACAGTATATGAAATTGATTGTTTTACAGAGCACGGTGTAGAGTTTGTATTTTTTCCTCATGTTAAACTTTTAAGAGAAAAATGTAATGTTTCCAAATAGTTCACAAATGTGTGCATAAAAAGCTAGAATGCAAAAAAAAACTTGAAAATTTAGTATAAAAATACATAAATCTGTAAGAAAAAGTAATAATTTTTTTAAAAACTAAAAATCAGCCACATTTCAATTTGAAAATAGTCTCAAATGTGCAATAAAAATGAGAGTTATGAGACTGAGAAATACAATGAGGGAAAAAGTAGCAAATTTATATGAAAAAGTAAAATTTAGAATAAATAAGGTAGTACATTAAATGAAAAAAAAATGGCACAATTCTGTCAGAAAAATGTTAATGTTGCTTGTTTGTGTTATAATACCGTTAAATGGGTTCATTATAAGTTTAACAATATACCTACCGATAAGTATTTTCAATATTTACTAATATGGCTAAAAAATGTTTTTTATGCGCAGATTCGTCACAGCTGCCATTCACACGCCATTATAGAAAGGTCATTGTTTGAAACGATTTGGAGCTCCATGGAACCACGTGACCGGGCAGCAGTTCAAAGCGTTGTCGCAGCTATTGTGCTGTATGGCTATGGATTAAGGAACTGAGGGTGTCATGTTCGGTGACCACAGGATCCTCATCTCTGCTGTTTTAGATAATAATAATAATGGCATCAGATTTATATAGCACTTTTCATAGACGCTTTCCCAATGACTACACTCCACAGACATTGATAGTGGTAAGCTACTACTGTAGCCACGGCTGCCCTGGGGCAGACTGATGGAAATGTGGCTTCCAATCCCTGCCAACGCCTCTCTTACCACCACTGAACACTTGTACACATTCATACCCAGTGTCATGGACCTGGAGGACAGGTGGGTAAAGTGTCTTGCCCAGGGACACAACAGCAGGAGGCTGGGGAGAGTGGGATTCGAACCACCAACCCTCCAGTTATGAGATGACCTGCTCTACCTCCTGAACCACTGCCGCCTAGATGATTCATCTGTTAGGGTTAGGGTAACAAGATTTGGGTAATGACGGAAAGAACAAGATCGCGGATACAAGTGGCTGAAAAATGATCTTTCTCCGTAGGATCTGCTGGACTCACCCTCAGAGATAGGGTGAGGAGCTCAGTCATCCGGGAGAGGCTCAGAGTAGAACCGCTGCTCCTCCACATTATAAGGAGCCAGTGGAGGTGGTTTGGGGTATCTGATTAGGATGCCTTCTGGACACGCCTCCCACTTGAGGTGTTTCAGGCTCAGCTGACTGGGAGGAGACCCCGGGGCAGACCCAGGACTCGCTGGCCAGACTATGTCTCCCAGCTGTCTAGAAAGTCTTGGTATTCTGTGTAAAAGAGCTGGAGCAGTGGTCAGGAAGAGGGAAGTCTGGGATTCTCTGCTTGAGTGAACCGGAGTGGTGGACTAGAGGTAGAGCATCCACCCCACAACCGAGAGGTCGGGGTTCAAGTCCCGGCTGAGCTATACAAAGACCACATAAAAATGGAACTTCCTGCCGTCCAGCTTGGTGCTCAGCAAAAATGGAATGGAAAAGGGAAATGTGGGCGGCAGTGGCTCGGGAAGTAGAGCAGGTCGTCCAATAACCAGAGGGTTGGCAGTTGGAATCCCGCTCTCCCCAGCCATTCTGCCGTTGTGTCCCTGGGCAAGACACTTTACCCACCTTGCCTGCTGTGTCCATGACACTGGGTATGAATGTGTATAAATGTTTGGTAGTGGTCGGAGAGGCTGTTGGTGCAGATTGGCAGCCACGTTTCTGTCAGTCTGCCCCAGGGCAGCTGTGGCTACAGAGGTAGCTTGCCACTATCAATGTCTGTGGAGTGAATGAATAATGGACTCACAGTAAGCACTTTGATATGCCACTTGGCATGTAAAGTGCCATATAAATCTAATCCAATATTGTTATTGCTTGAGCTGCTGCCTCTGCAACCCGGACCTCTGGAAAAGTGGTAAAGGATGGATGGATGGATGGATGGATGGATGGATGGATGGGTGGGTTTAGATCATTCCAGCAACACCAAATATAGCCGAGTTCTACAAGTTTATTTATTTATAAAAGGGACAGTGATGATGCAGTCATGACACAGTGATGATGACGGAGCGTCCGTCTTTCTGTCCATTTGTCCATCCACGTTTCACAGGAACTCCTCCTAGGCAATTGGTCACCAAACTCACACACAGTGATCCTCAGGTGGGTCTGCGTCCAGGTTGAGCTCAGGGTCAAAGGTGGTCAGAGATGTGAACCCTCTCATGGTGATGTCATCAGACCAGACTGAGTCGATCCGGTTTCATCTGAATCTGTTGCTTGTTAATGTTCACGAGCCTCTAATGTGAGCGGGCCGATCACAAGTAAGGAGCCAGTCGAGGTCTGTCTGAGAACTGAAGGCGGGGCTTGTTACTTTGTGACATCATAGAACCTGCTCATTTCTTTTAGAGTTTAAAGAAATAATGGCGCTGTGTTTTTGTGCGACGTGCGTTTGGTCACGTTTCCAGTACGTGATTTGTTGTTTTTTCATGAGGGGGGTGGGGGTGTTCACCAATTTAGCATTAGATACACATTTACAAGAATAAATGTGCAAAAATATGATAAAAGATGCCAGTTTAAACATTTGAAAAGTTGGAAATTATAATTTAATTACAAAGAATAAAAATTTAACCAGCAGACAGATTAGTGTTGCAAATTTACAAGAAATTTGTGAGGAAACTTTTAATTTTTCAGAAAAAAAGTTTGTTTTATCAGGAAGAAAGTTGCACTGGACCTCCTGTACAATGTAGAGTGACGTACTTCCATATCCCGTTCCTCCCACAGCTCCAGTTCCACTTCCATTATATCTTCCCATTCCCTGCTGCTTTCTCATCAATAAATCAGTTTCATCACTTTCACTTATCATTGTACATGCTGGAAATGTGTGGGCAGATTGTCTTTTCCTAATAAAACTTGTGTTTCACATTTTGATCGTTTTTGTAGCCATACTGAGACATTTACAAGTTCCCCAGTCAGCTCAGCTGTTGTGTCGTTTCTGTCTCCTGCTGTCTGGGCTGCAGCAGACCTGTGTAATGCACATGGATTGTGCAAAGTCTTTACACGAGCTCATTTACGTTCATCTCAGTCCATGCAGTGTTACTAGGAGTGAGTCGAAATTTATTACAAGAATAAATAACTGGAAGCTAACTAAGCTAATATCAATAACAGTAATGGTAACATTGGGTGGAGCAGTGGTGCAGTGGTTAGCACTGCGGCACCACAGCAACTCACCCTTGCCATGGGATCCCTGGTTTGATCCAGCCCTGACCAACAGTGATCTGTGTGGAGTTTGGCATGTTCTCCCGTGTCTGCGTGGGTTTACTCTGGATTTCTCAGGTTTCCTCCCACAGGCCAAAAACATGCAGGTTAGGTTAATTGGAGACTCTAAAGTGACCCTAGGTGTGAATGTGTGTGTGAATGGTGAAGGGATAGCGCCGTACTGTGGCTGCTTCATCCATCCAGGTGGATGCCCTCAATTTACCCTCTGGGGATCAATAAAGTATACAATACAAAACAAAAATAACTGAGGGATTCTGCATACACAAAGTAATATTAAAAGAAGTCCGGTAACAACTGAGTCGGACACATGTTTCAGTGAGGTTCACAGGTCTGTTACAGCCCATGCACTGGGACTGGGAATGGCACAGACAACACATTAGCTGCTAGCCACTAAGCTGACTGGGGAACTATTAAATGGCTCAGTATGGTTACAAAAACAATCAAAATGTGAAACACGAGCTTTATAAAGAAAAACAACAATCTGCCCGCGCATTATTTCAGGTATGTACAATGATAAGTGAAATTGATAAAATTGATTTATTGATGAGAAAGCACCAGAGAATAGGAAAATATTGTAGCAAAGCAGTCTGTGTGAGTCAAAATAACCACAGCTGGAGACGTATATTTGCTCTGGAACTTTATTAGGCCAGAAAAGTGCCACTGTTGGCCATGGCACACACCTTACAGCTGTGGGAAGACAACCAGGCAAGGTTTGCAGCACTATTCGAATCTCTCCCTTCACTTCCTGCTGCTCCTCCCTCTCTCTTCCCTGTGGTGCTTTTAAGGTCCCTCACCATGTCTGATAGTTTCTGAAGCACCGTGCAAGGCCCCACGCATTGGCTCATCAGTTTAGGGGACAACCCTTTCTTACGCTCAGGGTTGTAGTCCCACACTTGATTCCCTGATCTCTCTGTTGGCTGACCAGTTGGCTGACCAGGGTATGGTTAAACCATTCGACAAGTCCATCATTCTGAGGATGTAGCGGTATTATCTATTATCCTGCTCTTTTTGATGCCCAACCACTGGCAGACCTGGCTAAAGACCTCGGCCTTGAAATTCCAACCCTGGTCGCTGTACAGTTCCTCCAACACCCCGAAGCGGCAGAACATCTCTTTGACAAGGTGTCGGCAGTGGTGGCTGCACTCTGATCTGGGACTGCATACACCTCTGGCCACTTAGTGAAATAGTCCATGGCCACAAGGACATAGCGGTTCCTCTGATCGGTGATGGGGAAAGGCCCTAGGATGTCGACACCCACTCGCTCCACTGGGGCCCCCACCTGCTGCAGTGGAGCATGAGAGTGCTGACTTGGGCCTTTTCTGGCTGTGCACAAATCACATTGATGGACAAACAGCTCCATGTCCTGGTGGCAACCTGGCCAGTAGAACCTGGACCAGAGCCAATGCATGGTCTTGGCCACCCCAAAATGGCCCGACCCCATGGACCATCTGCAGAACCTTGTGATGTAGCCAGCGGGGCACCAGGAGCTGAAGAACATCACGGTGACCCCCCCCCCCCCCTTCCCACGGAGCCTGCCAGCATTGATAGAGAAGGTCGTCCCAGCTGGGGAGGCTTGACCACTGAGCGCAGACCACCTTCATCTACACCTGCACCACAGCTGGGGGCAGCTGTGGTGCAGGTGTAATGTGGCTGACTACTGATCAGAGGGTCAGGGGTTCATCTCCCGCTCTGTCTGCAGTCTGCATGTCAAAGTGTCCTTGAGCAAGACACTGAACCCCCAGTTGCTTCTAGTGGGTTAGGCCAGCACCTGTGCATGACAGCTCACACCTTCAGTGTGTGAATGTTGTGTGTGAATGGGTGGATAGCAGGATCTGTAAATCACTTTGGTCACCTAGAGATGAGAAAAAGCGCTATATAAGTGAACACCATTTACCATTTATCTTGGGATCTAGTGCTGCCATTTTCATCTATGCTGATCGCCGTCCTGCCCCCACCCAGGCCTGAATCTGTGCAAGCACAGAATCCTGACTCTGCTTCTCCTTGAATTGTTGGGGTTTGGCGAAGTCCCAGTTGTCACAAGCTGCAGCTGTTGATCTTGAACCTCCACCAACATTACCATGTTCAGGAGAGAGGTCATCTTCATCCAATGACTCAGTCCACAGGGCTGCCACCACCCTGGCTGCAGCATGCCGCTCCTCAACTCACCGACAATAGTGGCACTCCTCTTCCAGGCAGGGGTGTCGAGACAGTCCATCTGCGTTGGCATGAAGACAGCCAGCCAGCCCGGTGATGAATCTCAAAGTAGTAGTCCTGTAGCACCTCCAAAAGCCATAACGTAGTCTCACCCCCCCACCCACCCACACACACACACACACACTCACATACAATCACAACACACCAACTAATTGACCTACCATATAAAACCATGTAAAAAATCCCCGACACATAAAACATTAAAACTGAACCAAGGAAGCTCTATCAGTGAGGAAAAAACTAGAGGTAATAAGACATAAAACCAAGCAATAACAACAGGATAAATACAGATAAAAACATAAAAAATGTAAAAAAAAAAATGGTAGAGGTTATGGTGGAGGTTATTGAGGTAGACGACGCACTGGCTCTGGGGGATGTCATCCAGCATCCTCTCCAGCAGTCTTTCTTTCAAAGGTGGCAGGTGCATTGCAGAGACCGAAGGGCATAACCCTAAACTGCCACAGCCCTTGGCTGATGGTGAATGTGGTCTTAGGGCGGGCCTCTGGTGTCAGTTCCACATGCCAGTAATCACTGCAGAGATCCAGGGAGCTGAACCAGCTGGAACTAGCGATGCAATCGAGGCTGTCCTCCACCCCTGGCAGCAGATAAGAGTCCTTGTGTGTGGAGGCACAACTACTGCCTCCTTATTGAGGAGGCAGTAGTTGATGCAGAACCTCATCATGCCATCTTTCTTTTTCACGAGAGCTGTTGGAGTTGCCCACGGGCTACTGGAGAGTTCTATGACCACTGCCGCTGCTATCTCTTTAATCTTAAGCTCCGCTGCCTCCCGCTTGGCAAGGGGCAGGCGACAAGGGCAGAGGCGGATTGGGTGAGCATTGCCAGTATTAATGTCATGCTGTACTAGGCTGGTGCGCATGCAGTCTTCATCTCGGGCAGCAAAGATGTCAGTGAAAGACTCCAGCAGCTCCTGGAGCTGATGTCACTGTTCAGTGCCGAGACCCTCACAGCTCTGATGTTACAACTCCTCGACTCGCCTTCATGGTTTCTGGAGATGCAACTGGAGCACTAATAATGATGCTGCTGGCCCCATCTCCCTTTTGTGGCCATGCAAGAGGCTCCTAAGCTGGACTGCATTGATGCCAGAACATGCTGTAGTCCTGCCTTTTATTTGGAGTGGGTATCACGGCTTCCCGAACCCAGATGGAGTGTCGCCCTGGGTACATCACCATGGCCCCCAGTTTGGTCAGCAGGTCCAGCGCAATGATACAAGGGTCTTGTATTCTGGTTAACCAGACTGGTGATCGACAGTGCAGTCAGCAAGTCACAATTTTAGCAATCTCTTTCCCTCATTGTCGGTCCGTGTCCCAGTGACTCTTTTTATCTTCAAATCTGTGGCTTCCCAGCCTGAGGCCTCTGCCCCTCAGTTCCTGGTAGACCCCAGGGTGGACTAGGAGGAGTGTGGACCCCTGTGTCCACTAAGGCTCAGCATACAATGCCATTCAGATTACAGTCCACACACAGTCCATTAGTACGTCCAAACGCTGTAGTCGTGGTGTGACATAATGAGGGGGAAAGTTATCTGTGGGGAGCGGTTCCCCTTGCTGCACCCCCCTCCTTTAGTATAAAGGAGGCTGGGGGACTTTCTTCATGAAGCAGGAGCTGGGCCGCGTCGGGCGACGTGACCCAGTTCTCTGCATTGGTAGCAGCCCCTCCATGTCCTGCTTAGATGTCCTCCTGCTGTCCTCGGCATCGCGCTGTGGGATGAAGTATCAACTACACATATTTTCTGTCTCTCATAGTCTGCCTGGTACACTCTGTGGTTTTCAGTCAATGGAAGGTACACCCCATACAGCATGTGCTTGACCTGTTTTGCTTCGGCGATGGCTGATGCCAAGATGGTTGGTGTGACAGGCAGATGTGCTTCCTTAGGCGTTTTGGACGCAGGCCCAAACAAAAGCTTGGAGGGCTAGCTCTTCTTGGTCTTTATCATTGAACGTAGGTAACCTGCTGTGCATACATGCTTAGGTCAGCTGCATAAGCGCCCAGGTGGTTCAGATAGCCCTCTCTGGCAGCTGTTGGAGTTAGTCTCTTATAATCATTAGCATAAACATAGTGGACAAATCGGCACTGTATGGCTCCGTCTACTGCTGACCAGCTGAAGCACTCCTCCAGTTGGAGGTCAGTGACAACTTGTAAGGCCTTCCCCCTTTAATGTTAGTGCACCCTGGATTGTCATCTCTTCTGCTGACCATGCATTAAGTGGGAAGCTAGCTGCATTTGAGTGAGTTATGTCCTGATGGCGTTTCCCCCATTATAACGTGGCAGCTTTACCTTAGCTTGGTTAGGTGGTTGCGGTCGTTGCCATTAGCATAGTGAGCCTAAAAGTCTCTGTGGTGGAGTTACAGGGCTCTGCTTCTTTGCGGCTGCAGGGCCTGCAGCTTTTCTACATGTGCTGGCTCATCAGGAAGGCCAGCAATCCTTTCCCCTTTGGCTCATCATGCATGGGTTATAGTCACTTTACATGTAGTCTCATAGCTGCAGTGGGCTCCTCACGTAGGTGCCCTTCCATAGCCTCACAGCGAGCAATTGAATTCTCTTGTTAGCTAGCTGCATTAGCTATCAAACTTTTGACGCCAGTGTAGCAAGCAGTGTGTGAGAGACAAAATGACCAAGCTGGAGGCAGATATTTGCTCTGGAAACTTTATTAGTCCAGAAAAGTGCCACTGTTGGCCATGGCACACGCCGTACAGCTGTGAGAAGAGAGAACGAGGCAAAATTTGCAGCACTATTCTAATTTCTTGCTTCACTTCCTGCCGCTCCTCCCTCCCTTCCCCTGTTGGGCTTTTAAGGTTCCTCAGAAAACACAGAACTTCTAATCAACGACACACCTGAACACGGTTGAACACACAACATCAGACAGAATGAAGAGGAACCAGAGTTGCGGCGGACCGAATGTGGAAGTACGTTACTCTGCCATTGTTGAAGGGGTCCAATCTATAAGAAAACTGTGACAAAGTTACGAGAAAAAAGTTGCAATTTTACAAGTAGGATGATTTTGGGTCATTTTGCTAACGGGGACAGCATCCTTCGTCACCCCATCTCAAACCACGTACTGAATACGACCACATTTTATACGGTTAAACCTTTATTTAAAACAGTCTTGTACAATATGGGACCTTTAAAATCAGATTCATATGCAGTCACGACTGTGATATGATTCACAGATTAATGAGAAAAGAATGTGATGAACTTGAGCTGGAGGTCATTTTTTTCTTTTGTTGATAACCCCCCCTCCCCTGGCTCCTCCCCCATAGCCCAGCTCACCGCTGCAGTATCACCCTGAGCTGAACTGTTTTAGTTCATCATCACATGTGCAGCTGTTATCCCTATGTGGTTCTTCTGAGCCCACCACTCTCCTCTCTGTCCAGTCGACACGCCGGCACCAGCTGTTAGTGAGCACAGGGTGGTGATGAGGAGGAGGTAGAGGTGCTCATGTGACGGTGTGGACAGTGACATAGAAAAAGTGAAGAAAGCTGGTCTTTAAATGGACGTCTGTCTTTTCTGGAACAGAAGGTGGCCGTTGATTTAAAAACATCTCGCTCAGATCTGACCTCGGCTGTTTTTGGCTCCTTTAAGACATTCTCTGGAGCTGACTCAGCAGTTTTTTCTTTCTTCTTGTGGTCTTTGCAAAAAAAAAAAAAACAGCAGATTTGTAATTGGAGTCGTTTGTTTTCTCTGCTACTTCTCTGTTCTGTGCTGATTCAGGGTCAGTGACTGTGCTGTGGAATGAGACGACTGCAGAATGTTTTCGCTCCGCAGCCATTTAGAGCTTGTTGGTGGGGACAGTTAAAACCCTTTAAAATGAAAAAGATAAAAAAAAATAAACTCGTCACTGTCTGAATGAGCAGAAAAACTTCATCACATAGAACAAAAAATTAAACTTCATCCACTTAAAGGTAGCAAATTTACCCCCAAAAAGTAAAAGTTTATTTAAAAATGCCACAAATGTATTAGAAAGTTACTGATTTACCTGAAAAAGTTGCTATTTGAAAAATAAATTTATAAGAAAAAAGCTGTAAATTTATGGGGAAAGAGTTGTAAATTTTGGAGAAACAAATTTCAAATTTGCAAAAAAAAAGTAATAAATTTCCAAGAAAAAAATTTGCCAATAAAAAGTCACAAATTCATTGGAGAAAGTTGCAAATCCATAAGAAAAAAAATTAAATTTGCACAAAAAAAACTGCACATTTGTGAGGAAAAAGTTGCTAATTCTGGAAAAAATGTAAATTTACAAGAAAAAAGCTGAAGAAAATTGTCCTCCCCCCTAAAAACTGTTGATGGTGTTTTGAGTGAGAAAGTAAACCGGACTGTCAGAGTCCAGCGTTTCCATTTTACTACATTTGTGGCTTTTTATGAATTAGTTTGTTTCTCTTAAATGTACAGTTTTTTTTGTAAATTTGTTCCTTTTTTTAATTCTCTATTTACCCTGTAAATTACAGGGGTTCCCCCCCCCCACAAACTTCTCAGTCAGTCCCAAAAATTTTACGTTTTCTTTTTTGTTGCACATCTGCACCTTTTCCAGTCACACTTTTACCGTTTTCTTTCTTCCAGTTTCAGTTTTATCGATAATCACATTTGCAGAATTTCTCAGTTTTCCCGTATCTTGTCATCTCTCATCATTTTGCAGCTTTTAGGAATAAATGTGATTTTTTTCACATCTTGTCTTGGAGTTTTTCTCATGTCTTTTTTAACAGAACTCCGAGGATCCAGTGGTTAGGAATGAAACCGCCAGATGTGGCCCTGCAGCCAGAGGTGGTTTTAGGTCATCTGGAAGCGTTTCATTTATATATGTAACTATAATGCAGAAAAGATCCTCCTGCTCTGTTAAAATCCATCAGTGATCATCTCCTCCTCCAACAGTTCTTCTGATTTCTGCTCACAGGAGGAATTCTCTGGAACCGCTTCTGTCTTTGGAGGTTTTTTGGTGTAAAGATGGAGGGGGAGTGTGTGTGTGTGTGTGTGTGTGTGTGTGTGTGTGTGTGTGTGTGTGTGTGTGTTCTCCAGCTGTGGAATGTTGAGTGGGCAAGAAGAGCTCAGTGGCAGGTCTGGAGCCAATTGGAGAAAGGAGGAGGGTTGCTTCTGGGACATGAAGGTCAGGGGGAGGAGGAGTCAGTGATGGAGGAGGACTGTGTTGTGGTTTAGCCCTGTCCTGCTCCGCTGCGCCTCCTGCTGGCGGCTGCCTGACTGTGCAGCTCTGTCTGTGTGTCCCTGTGAACAAACATGAAGCTCCTGTTTAAAGAGCAAAGTGAATCATTTTTTAATATGAAATGAATAAAATTTAATGTTGTCAGAGCTACTTCTGTGTGATATCATGGCTGAACAAATCGCCTGCTACCTGTAGGTGGTTTGTTGGTTTTTGATGGGGGGCGTGGGGGCAGGTCATTCACAAGTTTAGCATGAGGTACAAATGAATAAATGCAAATTAGGTACACATTTTCAAGAGTAAAGGTGCAAAAAGTATAATAAAAGATGCCATTTTAAAAGTTTTACAGTTGCAAATTATAATTTAATTACATATGATCTGTTCACACTGCGACAGGCAGCGGAAACGTAAGCTAGGAGCAGGAAGACAAAAGAAGAGGAAACAGCAGCCTTGTGTGTAGCAGAATGGAATGTTCGCACTCTGCTGGACAGAACAATATCACAGCGCACAGAAAGACAGACCACGTTTGTGCCCTGGAAATGAACAGGTACAATGTAGACATAGCTGCACTTAGTGAAACTAGATTGCCTGGATATGACAGCTTGGAAGACCATGGGTACATCTTCTTTGGAGTGGGAAATCAACTCAAGAAAGGAGAGAAGCAGGAGTGGGCTTTGCAGTTAGAAAGGAGATAGCAGCAATGCTTGATGAGGAAACCGGTGTGCCAATCAATGACAGGATAATGACTATGAGACTCCCACTACAGCAAAAGATGTATGCCACACTCAGTGTATATGCCCAACAATGACCAACGCAGAGGAGGTGAAGGAAGAGTTCTACAGTGATTTACGTGAGACTATCAGGCGTGTACCGACTGATGACATGCTGACACTCGGAGATTTTAATGCCAGAATTGGTTCGGACACTGAGAAATGGAAAGGAGTGCTAGGCAGTCATGGAGTAGGCAAGTGCAATGCTAATGGAGAACTTCTACTTGCACTATGTTCAGAGTACAACCTTGGGATAACCAACACTCTATTTAAGCACAAGGTCACACACAAGAAGACATGGATGCACCCAAGATTCAAGCACTGGCACTTATTAGACTACATCATAGTCAGGCAGAGAGACAGAAGGGATGTATTGGACACCAGAGCAATGAGAGGTGAGGACTGTGGTACTGATCATGTTATGCTGAGATCTAGATTACGGATTTGGAGACAAAAACAGCACTGCAGGATGGGTGCGAAGCCACCACGGAAGCTAAACACTAGTGCACTGGAAGGCCAAAAGAAACAGGAAGAACTTACACAGGAAATGGATGAAAACTTGAAAGACTGGGACAGCAACAACTCAGAGAATAACATAGAAGAGAAACGGGAAACACTGAAGGATATGGTGTATCAGACTGTGAGTGATGTTTTAGGCCACCCTGAGAGGAACTATCAAGATTGGTTTGATGAGCATGATGAAACGGTCACCAGATACATCGCGACGTGCACAGAGGATGTCACTATAGTGAAGACCTTCACTGCACGGGGCAACTATAAACCCTGGATGACTGCAGAGGTGTGCTCGCTGCTCACAGCCAGAGATGCAGCCTTTAGAGCAGAGGACAGGATTGCCCTCCGCTCAGCCAGGTCTGCGCTCTCAAAGAGAATTAAGACGGCGAAACACGCCTATGCGGACATTTCTGTGACACAGGGAACACCAAACGGGTGTGGCAGGGAGTTCGGGCATTGATGGATTATAAGTCTAGGCAGGGGATCGATGATGATGACGCTTCACTTCCAGACAGGCTCAACAACTTCTTTGCACGTTTTGGAGCATCAAACCCGACAATCAGAGGGAGGACTGGCCCATCTCCACCATCTGTGGGGCCAGGTATCATCATCAACACAGCGGACACACAGAGGACCCTAATCAGGGTCAACCCACGTAAAACTGCAGGTCCGGACAACATCCTGGGACGTGTGCTCCGAGTCTGCGCGAGCAAGTTGGCGGATGTCCTGCCTGGCATTTATAACATCTCTCTGAGTCAGGCCATCGTTCCTAGATGCTTTAAGACCTCTATCATAGTACCGGTGGCAAAGAAACCAGTTGTGTCTTGTCTGAATGACTATGGTCCTGTTGCACTGACACCAATCGTGATGAAGTGTTTTGAACAGCTTGTCAAACCACACATCACAGCCTGCCTCCCTGCATCACATGACCTGCTCCAGTTTGCGTATCGTTCAAATCGCTCCACAGAGGACAGTATAGTCACCACCCTGCACTCTGTCATTACCCACCTGGATCAGAAATACACCTATACCAGATTCCTGTACAGTGATTTCAGTTCAGCATTTAACACCATTATTCCCCAGAGACTGATGGAGAAATTACTCCTTCTCGGTCTGAACACCGCCACATGTCTCTGGATCCTGGATTTCCTGACCGAGAGACCTCAGTCTGTCTGTGTTGGAAACAACATCTCCAAATCCATCACGCTGAGCACTGGATCCCCTCAAGGCTGTGCACTCAGTCCACTGTTGTTCACACTTCTAACACATGACTGTGTGTCCAGACATGAGGGGAACCAGATTAAGTTTGCGGATGACACCACAGTGGTGAGACTTATTCTGAGGAATGAGGAATCAATGTACAAGGAAGAAGTGAGAGACCTGGAGGGCTGGTGCAGGGAGAACAATCTGGTGCTCAACGTGGACAAAATGAAGGAGATGATTATCGATTTCCGGCGGTCACAGCCTGAACACGTCCCTCAGCATCGGCGGCCGTTTAGTAGAGAGAGTGGAGAACATCAAGCTCCTCGGAGTGCAGATCTCGCAGGACCTGACCTGGAGCAAGAATTCCTTGGGGATCAGGAAGCAGGCCCAGCAGAGACTGCACTTCTTGAGGAAACTCAAACAGGCCTCTCTCCCCATCTGCATCCTCAGAACCTTCTACAGAGGTGTAGTGGAGAGTGTTCTGACGTACTGCATTGCAACATGGTACTCCAGCTGCAGTATGTCAGACAAAAAAGCCCTGCAGAGGATAGTTAAGGGAGCTGAGAAGGTAATTGGAGTTTCCCTCCCATCTTTCCAAGAACTTTTTCAGAGCCGTTGTAGGAGCAGGGCACTGAACATTGTTAAGGACCTCTCTCACTCTCTGCATAAACACTTTGAACTGCTGCCATCTGGCAAACGATTCCGGAGCGTCAGAGGCAGAACCACCAGACTGATTAACAGCTTCCTTCCACAAGCTGTTAGGATGCTGAACAGTTGATCCGGAATCTTATATACATACTGTATTACTGCACATTATGGACATTATGTGTATTATATGTATATTATAGTTCCAGTTAGTTTTAAGTATTTATTTCACTTAGCTACCTTGACTCACTTAGCCATTTTAATTGGTATTTTAGATATAGGCAGTTATTATCATCTTAAACTGCAACTGTAATAAGTTAAACCAAATGTGTCTCAGGGATGTGTGAATATCTGTTGGGGTGGGGGGGGGGGGTGAGTCTCTTTTAAATTATGTTCTTTTTCTCTCTCTCTCTCTCTCTCTCTCTCTCTCTGGTAGTCCATCGATTTGATGATGACCATCTTCTTTATTTGTGAGTCTGCTGGTGTTTGAATAGTCCGATCCTGGATCTGCAGATTCGGTTACAGACCGGGCATGTGAAGGAGGTGCTGGGGGGAGCAGGGGGGACTTGGCGAGCATGCCACTTTGCACGCTTTGCTGTCCGGTGTTGTGTGCGCTGTTCCTCCATCTAATCCACTCCCTGTGAGGAGTGGAAGTGCCAGATGTCTCGGCAGGAAGCGAGTTGCTCCAGTGAAGAGGGGTTGATCTGACATCTCTTCAGGATGGACTTCATTTGATCTTTGAAGCGCTTCTTCTGCCCACCAGCGCTGCGTTGGCCACGGTGTAACTGACTATACAGGATTCTGCGTGGGAGTCTGTGGCTGGGCATCCGGATGACATGCCCCAACCACCTGAGTTGATGCTGGGCCATGATGGACTCCACGCTACAGCTGCCAGCTCTCTCCAGCACTTCTGTGTGCGGCACTCTGTCCTTCCAAGTGATGCCAAGGATCTTCTGGAGACATCTTATATGGAAGGTCTCCAAGCTTCTCAGATGGCGGCTGTAAATAGTCCATGCCTCACATCCATATAGTAAGGTGGTGATACATACAGCTCTGTAGACCAGCACTTTGGTGTGGAGTTTGAGATTGCTGTTCTGAAGAACCCTTCTCCTTAGACGACCAAAAGATGCTGATGCTTGCTTGAGGCGGTTCTGGATCTCGTCATCCATTGAGCAGGTGTCAGACATTATGCTCCCCAGGTATTTGAATGTGGGCACTGTGAGCAGCTGTTGCCCTGCTGCTGTGAGGGTTATTGGGTTTTGTGGGGGGTCGGTACTGGACTGACAGAGTACCTCTGTCTTCTGGGTGTTGATTGTCAGTCCCATCCTGGTGTATGCAGTTACAGCTGCCGAGAGGATGTTTTGTAGAGCGTCTGGTGTATGAGCAACCAGGGCACAGTCATCGGCATACTGTAGCTCAATGATGGTCTCTGATGTCAGTTTGGAAGTTGCCTGTAGCCTCCTGATGTTAAACAGGTTACCATCAAGCCTGAAGTCAATAGTAACTCCAGCTTGTTTCTCCACCCTCCTACGTAGCAGAGTTGTTACACAGACAAGGAAGATGTTGAAGAGAACTGGGGCCAGCACACAGCCTTGCCTCACTCCGGTTTGCACTCCAAAAGGTTCTGAGCTGTGCCTTCCCACTACCACTCGGGCCATCATCCCAGAATGGAACTGCGCAAGGATTGTGAGAAACTTGGGTGGACACCCAAATCTCTTTAGGACTTGCCACAGTAGTTCCCTGTTCACTGTGTCAAATGCCTTTGACAGGTCGACAAAGGCAATGAACAGGTCCTTATGCTGCTCCCGACATTTCTCTTGGAGCTGACGCGTCACAAAGATCATGTCAACTGTTCCCCTGTCCTTCCGAAAACCACATTGTGACTCTGGGGTGACCTGCTCTGATATTGCAGAGATGAGTCTGCGGAGCATGACCTTGGCAAGGACCTTTCCAGCAGTAGCCAACAGAGAGATACCCCTACTATTGGAGCAGATGGCTTTGTCTCCTTTGTTCTTGTAGATGGTCACAATGTTGCTGTCTTTCCACTGTTGTGGGACACACTCTCGTCTCCACACCTCTGAGATATAGAGATACAATGTCCGAGTACAGAGGTAGCCTCCTTCCTTGAGAAGTTCAGCTGGGATGCTATCAGGTCCAGGGGATTTATTGTTTTTCAGGGTTTTTACTGCTTGCAGGATTTCTTTGAAGGTTGGGGGGAGGTCGAGATCTGGCATGGTAGGATGTTCAGGGAGCTCTGCAATGACAGTTGGGTCCACTGAGGTGGGCTGGTTAAGCACGGTGTTAAAATGCTCAGCCCACCGCTCCACTATCATGGCCTGATCCCTGATTAAAGAAGAGCCATCAACAGATCTCACAGGTGCCAGGAAGCAGTTTCTGGGGCCGTAGATGGTTTTGACTGCATCATAGAAACTGTGCATATCGTTTCTATCAGCATGAGTCTGGATTTCGTTGGCCTTTGAGATCCACCACTCATCTTGCAGTTTCCTGAGAGTTGTTTGGACCTCAGAACGAAGGGCTTGCCATTGCTTCTTATGGAATTGGGATTGTGGGTTGTTCAAGGTGGCTCTGTATGCCCTGTGCATTCTGTCCAGGAGGGTGGAGATCTCTCCAGCATTCTGGTCAAACCAGTCCTGATGTTTCTTGGTTTTGAAACCGATGGCTTGGGCTGCAGTGTCAAAGAGAATGGTAGATAGAGCGGTCCACTTCTCATCCATCCCAGACTCTGAGATGATCAGTTGTTCAATACCTGCCAGCCTCTCAGCTAGGGAGCGACGGAAGTTGTCACAGATGTCGCTGCTGGAGAGTCTGGCACAGTGGAGTGTTTTCCTCTTTGGGCTACCATGGCGAGCTAGGGGCCTAACATGCATTCTGACCTTTGACAGAATCATGCGGTGGTCGGTCCAGCAGTCTGCCCCTCGCAAAGCTCTTGTGATGAGCACGTCCTTGAGGTCAGCCCTCCTCACGATCACATAGTCGATCAGGTGCCAATGTTTGGACCTGGGATGCATCCAGGATGCCTTATATTTGTTCTTTTGTTGGAAGATTGTGTTAGTGATGGTAAGATCATGTTCTGCACAGAGACTAAGAAGTCTCATGCCATTGGGGTTGACTTTTCCAATGCCATGGGCACCGATCACACCATTCCAGTTTTACAAGTTCTTTCCGACTCTTGCGTTGAAATCACCAAGCAGCATGATTTTGTCACCCTTCGGGATGTGACTGAGGATGTCATCGAGTGCCTGGTAGAAGCAGTCCTTCTCTTCAGCGTTCGATGACAGAGTTGGTGCATAGGCACTTACCAAAGTGACATACTTGCATTTTGCAAGGGGGATATGAAGAGTCATGAGCCTTTCACTGACACCCACTGGTGATTCTGTGAGCTTGTGCAGGAGGCTGTTCTTGATTGCAAAACCAACTCCATGAAGGAGTTGACCGCCAATGGGGTATCCTTTCCAAAAGAATGTATAACCCTCTCCTACTTCATTGAGTGAGCCTTCCTCGAGGAGTCGTGTCTCACTGAGTGCTGCCACATCCACATTGTAACGCTTTAGCTCGCTGGCAACGAGTGCTGTTCTGCGCTGTGGTCTGTCCGGACTGGCATCCAGGAGTGTCCTTATGTTCCATGCTGCAATTCTAAATGGTATTGTTTTTATTTTTCGACCGCATAGTGGAATGTCCCGACAGGTGCGGTTTCCTATCCGGGTGCTGTGCTGAGTGGGCAATGTTTAGGCCACCTTTTCTAGGCCTTTCCCCAGTTGGGGTGAGCAGTGCAGTCCCTAAATAGGGCTGCTCAGACGCACAGGAGTCTGCCGGAAGCAGCTGCCACTCAATCCCAACTGCTAACGACCGTTGTCCTGTGCCGCTGACGTGCAGAGTTCCAGCTAGAAGCTTCCAGCTCATTCAAACCTGCCCCCGTTACTGGATGCTCCATCGCTGCCAGACTTTAGAGGTCGGAAACTCAGGTAAAGAAGATACCTGCGCAGTGATGGTTTTTAGAGTGGCATGGGGGGTGCGCTTTTCCTGATGCCACTACCTTGATTGTAGAGAAGATGGTGCCCGTGGCAAGGGAGACCCTAGACGACAGGCATCTTCTCACAACTGCAGGAGGCTGCCGGAATCCAGATTTTTGGGAAACCGCCTCAAAGCGTGCCACCACCAGCTTGCTTTTTGTCAGGGTGTGCTCCCTTAGCCTTCGTCCGCTATTACAGCCATTGTGGTGTTTATCGTTACTACCAGCTTCTGCCTGCTCTACCGTTGAGGTCTTCATCTTCGGGATCACTCTTAGTCTGGCCTCTACCCTTCCACCTGTTCGGCTTGGGTGACCCTGCCAGGAGTACGAGACTCCGGCCGACATAGCTCTAGGGGTCATGGAGACGCTCAAAGTGCCCCACCACGATAAGGTGGTGATCCCATCGAGGCCATGGATGCCCATGGATGCCTAGAGAAACACAATTTCATCTTGCTTGCACTACAGTTGTATGTATAGCATCATGACAATAAAGATTGATTGATTGATTGATTGATGAACACCTGAAGAAACTACTAGAAGCGAGGAATACAGCTAGGCAGGAAAACCTACAGTGTAACACAAGGTCGAAGAAGAAGAAATACTCAAATGCTCAGAGTGAGCTACAGAAGTACACCAGAGAGATGAAGTCCAACTGGTGGGATGAAAAAGCAGAGGAACTTCAAACTGCAGCAGACAGGAAGGACATGAAAACATTCTTCACAGGTTTGGGAGAAATTTACGGCCCTAAACCAAGAGGATTGATCCAACTAAAGGTTATGGATGGTGAAACGGTTTTGCAGGAGAAAGACAAGATCCTGGATAGATTTGCAGACCACTTTGACCAACTACTAAACAACCCTGGAGATCTCACTGAAGAGGCTAAAGAAGCTCTAGTGCAGCGACCAGCTGTATCAAGTCTGGATGACCCACCAAATCTTGATGAACTAATGGCAGCTATCAGGACAACACAGGATGATAAAGCTCCAGGAAGGGATGGAATTCCAGCAGAATTGTGGAAATTTGGTGGTGTTCAGCTGACCAACTGCCTACACAAGCTTATCCAAGAGATATGGGATGCCCAGAAAGTTCTTCAAGACTGGAAGGATGCAAGTATTGTGCTTTTGTTCAAGAAAGGTGACAGGAAAGATTGTGGAAATTACCGAGGTATATCACTGCTAGCCACTGTTGGTAAGATTCTCTCATGTGTACTACTGAGCAGACACAATGAACACATCTCGCAGAATGTACTACCGGAAACCCAGTGCGGCTTTAGAAGTGGAAGAAGCACAATGGATGTGATTTTCTGCTTGAAACAGGTTCAAGAAAAGTGTATCGAACAGAACATACCGCTTTATGTAGTCATCATAGACTTCAGTAAAGCCTTCGATACTGTTTCGCAACAAGGACTTTGGCAGGTACTCAAGAAATATGACTGTACAGAGAAGTCTGTCAGCCTGATCGAGGCACTCCATACAGGTATGCAAGCAAACGTGGCAATGAGTGGTTCAGTATCTAAAGACTTTTCAGTAAGCAACGGGGTGAAACAAGGGTGTGTGCTGGCGCCTACACTCTTCTCGCTATATCTGACAGCCATGCTTGAGGTGGCCTTCAAAGACACTTCAGAAGGAGTATACATTCAAACAAGGAAAGAAGCAGACTTGTTCAATGTGGCACAGTTTAAAGCCAAGCGTAAGACATCGATACAGGTAGTAAGAGAAATGCTCTTTGCCGACAACAGTGCTCTAGTTGCACACAGTGTGGAAGATATGCAATCTTTAGTGGAGAAATTTGCAAGAGCAGCTAGCCAATTCAGCCTCAAAGTCAACATCAAGAAGACAGAGTGCCTTTATCAACCACCAAAGTTCCAGTTATCAACATCACTACCAGAAGAGATCAGCATTTGTACAGAGCCACTAGTCAAGTGCAAGACTTTCAAGTATCTAGGGCAGGGGTCACACGCTTGACACACTCCTCTAAAATAACAAATTGTGTATATACACACACACACACACACACACACACACACATAAATAAATAATTATCAATAACTTAGAGTGGGTAACAAACAAGATCAATATTCAACACTTTATTTTTATTAATCTCAGCAATTGTTCAGATGATCACTTCTACATTTCATTAAAAAAATGTCCAGTTTTCACCAGTCCCTTTTAACCATAAAAAACTAAACCCTTTTAATTCATGAACTATGTTGAACCATGTTTGAAAAAGTTATGCAACATTTAAGAAAAATCAACTTTCATATTAAATAAATCTTATCACATTTTTAACTGAACAAATCTGCTGCAATTCTGCTCAAAATCTGTTACATTTAATAAACACACTTTTGTGTGTTCTTCTTCACTGGAATTATATCCATACAGTTCTTGCCAACAATCATGCTGGAGTAATAACCAGCACTGTCCTTTCATGAGAAGAAGCTAAACAAGCACAGAGTGCTTATATGCACGGTGGAGCAGTGGTTGGCACCGCGGCAGCAGTTTACCCTCGGCCGGGGGATCGCGGGGATCGTGGGTTCGATCCCTGCCCCCGGTCAACAGTGATCTGTGCGGAGTTTGCATGTTCTCCCCGTGTTTGCGTGGGTTTCCTCCCACATGCCAAAAACATGCAGGTTAGGGAGTTAAGGGGCGCTTGCGACCGGCAGCTGGTGGCTTGTCACCGGACTGCAGAACAAATCTACCTACGGGTACAAAAAAAAAAAAAAAAAGAGTGTGCAGCAGTTTCATGACGCGTTGAAGTGCCGCTTCGCCATCGCCCCGCAAATGAAACACACGCAGCTTCCTTTCACGGTAGTAAAAAAGAACTCTTCCTCCCGCTCACTTTGAAAATGATAAATTTTCTGTCTTTTTTTCTTGGGCTAGGAAACTGCACTCTGCTCACCATCTTCACTGCCCGCTAGCTTACGCTCCAGTGCGAAGGTTTTGTCATGCACACAATACTGACCTTTGAACTAGGTCAGAGTTCACCTTAACTTTACGTATAATAAACATATTTTCATTTTTTTTTATTTTTAATGAATGAATTTATTTTTGGATAGTACATTACAGGTTAAAAGAAACTGTATAATATAACAACAAGGTCAAATTAGACAAAGACTCCTTCTACTATACAATTCCACGTGAGTTATCCGAAATGGGTGATGGCTGAAGCCGCAGCTTATATTGCCCACCCATATTCCATCCAAGAATTCAAAGGAGAAAAAAGAGAAAACAAGACAAGAGCGATTACAATTTAAAACAAGGCTAAGACAAAATATGACTGAGAGAAAAAAAAAACTGAGCTAGTCTAAGTTAAGCGGTTACTATTCAAAAACAAATCTAAGACATAGTGTCACATAGTGTCATAGTTTATTTTTAAGACATTGTCATTTTAAAATCTATATAAATGCAAGTGTGATTTTAAAAAAATAGCGGCAGAAAAAATTACATCTTAGACGCAGCTCACTTGCGAGTTGTGCTATTTTTAGAACAGGCCTGCGGGCGACTCATGTGGTCCCTGCGGGCGACATGGTGCCCGCGGGCACCGCGTTGGTGACCCCTGATCTAGGGAGTGCTGTTTCAGAGAATGCTAGGCTGGAGGATGAACTGTCTCTCAGAATGGGAAGAGCGAGCGCTGTGTTTGCATTTCACATGGATAGACATGTCGATTGTTCCACAGTCTCTCCCTCAAGTTTCCAAAGTGTACAGAGCGACAGTACTGGCTACTCTATTGTACGGTGCTGAAACTTGGACTGTCTTAAGAGTGCAGGTGAAGAAACTCCACGCGTACATGATGAGACACCTTCGAGCCATAATGAACATCTCATGGAAAGACAAGATAACCAACATGGAAGTGCTGAAACGAGCTGGTCTACCATCAATGGAGGACATGCTAATACAGATGAACCTGAGATGGCTCGGACAGGTTGAGAGGATGGACCACCAGCGTCTCCCTCGGCAGTTACTCTACTCACAGTTATGCGAGGGAAAACGCAATCAGGGTAGACCAAGGCTCAGATTTAAAGACACTGTAAAAAGAAACTTGAAGAAGTTGGATATAGACAGGAGTTCCTAGCAGCGGAAGGCTAAGGACAGAGCTGTGTGGAGGAATCTGATCAAACCTAAATGAAACAGTCATTGTCGCCCACGACAGACTGCTATGATGATGAGAATAAAAATGTAACCAGCATCCAGATGAACACTGCACATTTATACGAAAAGTGTTGAAATTTTAAAGGAAAAGAGTTACAAATTTATGAGAAAAAAGTCATAAATTTATTAGAAAAAAGTCACAAATTTGGCAAAAAAGAAACAAGTTTATAAGAAAAGTTGCAAAGGTACGACAAAAAAGTTGTAAATCTGCAAAAAAAAAAAATCAAAAACGCTGAAAATCTATTAGAAAAAAATTTGAGAAAAAGTCAAAAATCACGAATTTTTCAGAAAAAAAATGTACATTTATGACAAAAAGGTTGCTGATTTAACAGAAAAAGTTGCTTATTTGCAAAAACAAGTAGTATATTTATGAAGAAAAAAGCTGCAAATTTGGCAAAAACAGACAAATTTAAAAGAAAAAGTTTAGAGGAAAGTTGCAAATCTACAAGAAAAAAGTTGCAAATTTACAAGAAAAAGTCACAAATTTATGAGAAAAACGTTTCACATTTACAATAGAAAAATTGCAATGTTCTGAAAAAAGTTGTAAGTTTGCACAAAAAAGGTACAGATTCATGAGGAAAAAAATGTAAATTTATGAGGAAAAACAATGCAAATTCGCAAAAAAAAAAAACTAGACATTTTTGGTGAAAAAGTAACAAATTAGTTCAGGTGTACTCAGGCCAAACTCAAAGCACAATTTTTTTTAAATTTTTTTATTTTTTTTTTTTAAATCGCAGCACGATTACATGGAAACTCAATGCTAAGATGCAAATAGATGTAAATGTGCATCTGATTGAGTTGCAGAGGGGCGGGGTTACCTTCATAACCATCACCATCATGTCTAGGCTTTTATTCAGTGGAGGCACGCAGCTGGGAAAATGTCACTGCCTCCTCCAGAAACTGCACCTGGATGACAGTTGTTTACACTGCTATCCTGCTAGCCATTGTTAGCAGGAGTCCATAGGTGGATGAACATGAGACATCCCATGAACGGGGTTGTTTTCAAGGCACATATGCTGCTGTTTTTGGCCCAACATCGTGGACCTCCATATCCTCCCCTTGTTTGGTGCTGGGGGTGGCCAGAGGTGGGATGCAGTTTCTGGGGGAGGCGGTGACATTTTCCCCATCCTAATAGTGCTGTGAGGTCAGTGATAGTAAACCAGAGGGTCCTGACACTGCTGCCTCTGGTTGTGCAGGAATCCCCAGCATGAGGTCAGCATCCATTCAGAGCAGGTAGGACAGGGGTGTCCAATCATGTGCCATGGAGGGCCAAGACCCTGCAGGCTTCACCTCCAACCAGTGTCTTCAACAGCAGATTCCACTGAATTTCTTCCCACTGATTGCTGATAAGTGAAAACACCTGCTGAAGGACTGGGGAGAAGAGAAAACCTGCAGGGTCTTGGCCCTCCATGGCACGATTGGACACCACTAAGGTAGAAGAAGGATTGTGTTTGCTCTGCCACCCGCTGACATGAAAGAGCCACTGCAGCCACCAGTGGACCAATTGAAAACTGAAACTAGACAATCGATGTAAAGCCAATGTCTAGCCAATGTCTTGCCAATGTGCAAACGACCTCTATAAGATGTATTCCTGATGCAAACTTTTTTTTTCCTTTTTTCTGTTTTTTTCCTTCTCTTTTTTCTATTTTGTCTCGTGTTTCCCCCCCCTTTCTGTTTCTCCTTTTCCCTTTTTTTTGTCTTTTCTATTTTTCCTTTTTTTCCATTTTCTCTTTTCTTTTTTCATTTTCCTGTCTTTTTTCTTTTATCGTTTTCTCCTTTTGTTTTTTTCCCCCCCCTTTCTCTTTTTCTCCTTTTTTCTGATGCAGATTTGCTGACATTGGCCCAGTGTATTTGTGCTGTTGGGAATGTTGCACAGGGAAGGCAAAAAGCTAGAAACTGCAGCCTTTTTGCAGTTTTTAGTACAGCCTCTAGTAACTGAAACAAGGACTTCTCAAGTCTTAAGTGAAGATGTAGCCGATCTCAGTAAAAACAGGTTTGGTGTGAGTTACAGAAAAAATCCTGGTTGAAAATGACAAAAAAAAAAAAATGTTATCTAGAGTAGATGTTTCTTATGAACTTGGGTCGAGTACTTTAGTCTTGTCTGAGTTTAGCAGTTTAAGTCATGGGAACTCTTAATTGACTGAAACTGTGACAGGAAATGAACCCTGCTGTGGTGTTTATGCGTGCAGGTCCTGTGCGTGGAGTTGAGATCCCAGTGCACGTGGCCAGTCACTGGGACGGCTATAAAAGGAGTCACAACTACATCACTGGGCCCCACTCTGCTGCCTCCACCCGTGACTTGGTTGTCCAGCCCAAACATTTAGTTAATGAATGAATGAATGAATGAATGAATCTTTATTCCGGATAGATTAAAAGTAAAGATTAAAAAGAAACAGAATAATATAACAAAGGGGAAAAAAATCCAACAAGGTCAAATTAGACAATAACTCCTCTGATTATACAGTTCAACATAAGTTATCCAAAATGGGTGATGGCTGAAGCCGCAGCTTATATTGCCCACCCATATTCCATCCAAGAATTCAAAAGAAAAACAAACAAGAGCAATTACAATTCAGAACAAAGCTAAGACAAAATGTGACCAAAAAAAACTAGGCAGCAACACAATGCAGACTGGATATGACAATCCTTATGTGATTTTACATGTCATCTTGTATATATGTTTGGAGTATTTCTTCCTTTAGTTTTTGTTTAAATTGTCCAAGCGTTGTACATGATTTTAATTCAGGTCCAAAATCGTTCCATAATCTGACTCCTTGCACTGAAACACAGTGTTGCTTGGTGGTAGTTCTCACTGAAGGTTTTTGAAATATACATGTTCCTCTGAAATGATCTTGTTTCTCCCTTATTTGGAACAACTTTTGGATATTTGCGGGCAGTGATAAATTCTTCACTTTAAACATTATTACTGCAGTTTTAAAGTCAACCAGATCTTTCAACTTGAGAGCTTTTAATTTAAGAAAAAGTGGGTTTGTTGGTTCCCTGTAAGCAGCTTTGTTTATTATTCTAATAGCTCTCTTCTGAAGCATAAAGACTGGATATATGTTTGTTTTATATGTATTTCCCCATACTTCAGTATAATATACGTATAATGTATGGGAGTATTAATGAATGATACAAAGTATATAGTGTGGGTTGATTCAGCAAATATTTCACTCTGTGTAGTATTGCGATTGATTTAGATATTTTACCTTTAATATAATTAATATGTGACTTCCAACACAGTTTATTACCTCCGCCAAAGGGGGAGGTTATGTGATCATCGGCGTTGGTTTGTTTGTTTGTTTGTCTGTTTGTTTGTTTGTTAGCAAGATAACTCAAAAAGTTATGGACGGATTTTCATGAAATTTTCACAGATTGTCAGAAATGGGGTATCCTACAGATGATTACATTTTGGTGGTGCTCTGGATCACCGTCGAGAAGAAAACCGCCATTACGGAAAATTCCATTTTCGTCAATAACTAATGAACCACTAATCCTATCATTGTGAATCCAATTGCTTGTCATATGTTTTCATGGTCAAAGAATCTAAAAACATACACAAACACTGTATGGGGGGAACTGTGGTGCTAAACCGCCATTACGGACAATGCGATTTTCGTGAATAACTACTCAACCACTAATCCTATCATTGTGAATCCAATTGCTAGTCATATGTTTTCATGGTCAAGGAATCTGAAAACGTACACACAAACACTGTATGGGGGGAACTGTGGCACTTGGCGGAGGTCTGCGCTCTCCGAGTGCTTTTCTAGTTATCAATTATTACTCCAAGAAATTTAGTTTCAGACACCCTTTCAATCTCTACACCATTTACACTGAATTTAGATACTAAGTTGTTGTGATGGTTGTTAAAAACTATAAATTTTGTCTTACTTAAATTGAGCGTTAATTTGTTTGAATCAAACCACAGTTTAAGCTTTCCTAATTCCTTTCCGAGTGTATCCAAAAGTTGTTCCAAATTGCTTCCACTGCATAATAGATTAGTGTCATCGGCAAACAATATTAAATCCAATTTTTCCGAGACTTTACATATATCATTTATATACATATTGAATAACAATGGCCCCAAAATTGAACCCTGTGGGACTCCACAAGTAACCTTCAGTAACAGAGTTTTTGTTACCAACACATACATACTGATATCTATTCTTTAAGTAACTACATAACCAGGATAGTGCTACCCCCAATACCACAATTTTGTAGTTTCTTTAATAATAAATTATGATCCACTGTATCAAATGCTTTTTTAAGATCCAGGAATACCCCAACAGAATACTCTTTATTTTCAACGGCAGTTGATATTTTTTCTATAAATTCCATTAGATCAAATGCAGTTGTCCTCTTGTGTCTGAACCCATATTGCTGCTCACACAAATTATTCTTCATTATGAAGTTGTCAGTTCTCTCACAGAATATTTTTTCAAGTATTGTGGTGGCCACACAATTGTGACCTATTTTGTGACTCACATTTTAGATCAGAACAAAGACAGAGCTTCCTTGGAGATAACAGGAAGCTGCAAGGATGTTAGCTTTGGTATGCAGAGCTTGAGACTGTGGGGGTGTTATTAGAGGATTAAGGAGGAGATGCATGGTAGACTGTGGGGGTGATATCAGAGAGAGGAGATGCATTGTTACTGCCGATTATTATGCAATGTGATTTGTGATGCATGTGACTTGTGAACTGGAGAGTCCTGGTATTTAAGAACGAGAGTTCCCTGTAATGCTTTTTTTCTTTGTTGAGATGTTGGTGAATGTGAATAAAGCTGCTATGAGAGAAGTCTGTCTCATCATTCTCACATTCCCACACTGGTGACCCAAGACGTAGCATGCAGCAACAGGAGAATTCCCCGGGGCCAGCCTCGTCAGGAGCCCCCAGCCAAGCGGCTGCCGCTACGGTCCAGCTACCGGACTTTTGGCAGAACAATCCGCGCTCCTGGTTCCACGCGGTTGAGGCACAATTCAACCTCCGGGGAATATCGGTAGACGACACAAAATTCTACCATGTGATCGCAAGACTGGACAACCACATGGCTCAGCATGTGGAAAGCCTTATCGAGCAGCCGCCAGACAGCGACAAATACGGCGTGTTGAAGGCTGCACTCATCCAGCACTTCACCCCCTCCGTCGAGGAGCGAGCAGAGAGACTCCTAGCGCTGACCGAGTTGGGAGATGACTCGCCCGTTAGTCTGATGGAGAAGTTGTTGAGGTTGAAAGGCTCTGGTGACGACCACTTCAGCTTCACCCATCTCTTCCTCAGGACCCTACCATCACAGACGAGAGTGACCCTGACCAGTTCGCCATTGTTGGCCCAGCGGGACTACCACGCGCTGGCCCGGGAGGCGCAGCGAATTGTTAACGCCAGCAGACAGCGCACGGCCACGGCCGCAGCCGCAGCAGCGGAACTCGGCACGACGACCACAGATGACAGGGGGCCAGGGGCAGCAGTAGCAGACCCATCGACGACAGCGGTGGCGGGAGCCAGGGAACGCGGAGGAGAAGTCCTTTGTTTCTACCATCGCCGCTTCGCAGAGAGGGCACGCAAATGTGTACCACCGTGCCAGTTCAAGCGCCAAGACCGGGGGTTGGTAGCAGCCGCGGCCCTCGGGGAGGAGAACAAGCTGCTCTACTTGTTGGACGCACGCTCGGGGAGGCATTTCCTCGTGGACACAGGCTCCCAGTTGAGTTTCATCACACCTTCCTACGCGGACAGGCTGGCAGGTTCCAGAGGTCCCGGGGTGGCAGCAGCGAACGGCTCGGAGATTAAGACCTTTGGTGCGAAGACTCTGCTTCTGTCTCTACACGGCCCTACATTTGAGTGGACTTTTGTTATAGCAGCAGTGAATTTCAACATGTTGGGGGCTGATTTTTTGTGCTCACATGGTTTGTTGGTTGATCTCGCTAACAGGCGCCTGGTTAATGCATTTTCTTTTGATTCTATATCCTGTACAGCGCAAGTGGCCCCGCCAACAGCACAAGTCAACGTCACAGCTGCAAGCGGTAAGTTCCACACACTGCTCACTCAGTTCCCAGCACACACGGTCCCCACATTTTCGGCAACAGTCGCTAAACACGGGGTGGAACATTTTATTACCACTACCGGACCGCCCGTTTTTGCAAAAGCTCGGCACTTGGACGCAGTTAAACTGGCCATAGCATGCGAGGAGTTCGCCAACCTGGAGAAGTTGGGCATTATCAGGCGTTCAAACAGTCCGTGGGCTTCCCCGCTACACATGGTCCCGAAAGCTGACGGATCATGGCGACCTTGCGGGGATTTCCGCAGGTTAAACAATGCTACAGCGCACGACCGCTACCCAATCCCGCATATCCAAGATTTTTCCGTTCATTTGGCAGGGGCGCGTGTTTTTTCTAAGATAGATTTGGTCCGCGGTTACCACCAAGTCCCAGTGCGCGCTGAGGACATACCCAAAACAGCGGTAATAACTCCGTTTGGCCTATTCAAGTTTTTACGCATGCCATTCAGGCTTAAAGGGGCTGCACAGACGTTCCAACGCATGATGGACGCGGTGCTTCGTGATCTCCCTTTCGTGTTCGTCTATTTGGATGATATTTTGGTAGCCAGCTGTCCGAAGACGAACACAAAAAACACCTGGCCACAGTTTTCCGAAGGTTGGGAGATCACGGGTTAATAATCAACCCAGCGAAGTGTCAGTTCGGGGTGGCGCAGATCGATTTTTTAGGACACCGCGTCTCCCCCGAAGGAGCAGTTCCGCTTCCTGACAAAGTGCGCGCTGTGGCAGATTTCCCCCGGCCGCAGACGGTCAGGGCATTACAGGAGTTTTTGGGAATGGTGAATTTTTATAACCGTTTTCTCCCCCGCGCGGCGCAACTCATGCAACCGCTGTATGCCGCGCTCAAAAAAAAGAAACCCGCAGATAAGGTTGAGTGGTCCCTGGAGCGGGACCAAGCGTTCTCGGAGGTGAAAGCAGCCTTGGCAAAGGCTGCGTTGTTGGCACACCCAGACCCAACGGCCCGCATAGCACTCACTACTGACGCGTCAGATGTGGCCATAGGGGCGGTCATGGAGCAACATGTAGCCGGGGTTTGACAGCCCCTCGCCTTTTTCAGCAGGACCTTGCGCGATAGCGAACGTAAATACAGCGCGTTCGACAGGGAGCTGCTGGCTCTCCATTTGGCCATCCGCCACTTCACCGCGTTCGTTGACCACAAACCGCTAACATTCGCGATGGCCAAGGTTTCCGAACCGTGGTCAGGCCGGCAGCAGAGACAGCTGGCAGCGATATCAGAGTTTACTACTGATATTCAGCATGTGGCGGGCAAACTGAATGTAGTGGCAGATTGCCTCTCGCGCGCCGTGGCGGCCTCAGTCAGCGTAGGAGTAGATTACGCAACCATGGCCGCGGAGCAGGTTAGTGACGCGGATGTGCGCGCGCTCCAGTCTGGACCAACAGGGTTAAGGCTGGAGAGCAGGGTGCTGCAAGACGGTATGCCCCCCCAATCTGCGATGTCTCCACTGAATGGCCGTGTCCAGTAGTACCGGCCGCGTGGCGCCGCCACATTTTTGACTCGATTCATTCTTTGGCGCACCCAGGAGTGCGCGCGTCGGTCAAAATGGTAGGGGAGAAATTTGTGTGGCCGAGTCTTCGCAAACAAGTTAAGGAGTGGGCAGCAGCCTGCACGGCGTGTCAACGAGCCAAAGTACACAGGCACACGAGGGCTCCTTTGGAGCCGTTTCACATTCCGGCCAAGAGGTTCGATCACGTTCATGTGGACCTCGTGGGACCCCTCCCGCCATTGCAGGGGTGCACACACCTTCTGACAATGGTGGACCGCACCACGCGCTGGCCTGAAGTGGTTCCACTGGCATCAACCACGGCCGAGGAGGTAGCGCGTGCGTTTTTAACAGCTTGGGTGGCGCGTTTCGGAGTTCCGTCGGACGTTACGCCCGACAGAGGCCCTCAATTTGTGTCCGAACTTTGGTCGACTATGGCCCACAGCCTGGGTGTCACAATTCACCGTACAACCGCGTACAATCCGCAGGCTAACGGGTTATGCGAACGTTTTCATAGGTCATTGAAAGCGGCTCTCAGAGCGTCACTGACAGATGCAAATTGGGTAGACAAGTTACCGTGGATTTTATTGGGGTTGCATTCTGCGCCTAAAGAGGACTTAGAAGCCTCCCCAGCGGAGCTCGTGTTTGCGCAACCACTTCGGCTGCCTGGGGAGTTTCTCCCAGATAACCCGGCACCAGACACCTCCCCGTTGCAGCTGTTGCGGAGTAACATAGAATCAAGCACGCTGCCTGGCCCCGTGCACCACAGTTTTCCGCGCGTTTTTGTGCCTAAAGCGTTGAAGAACGCAGAGTTTGTTTTTGTCAGTCACAATGCGCATCGACCCCAGTTGCGACCACCTTATGACGGGCCGTTCAGAGTGCTGGAAACAGGGGACAAGCAGTTTTTGCTAGATTTGGGGGGTAGGAGAGAAAAAGTTGGCATAAACAGACTCAAACCCGCTTTTGTGGTGGCGGATGAGCAAGTGCTGTTGGCAAGAGCCCCGCGGCGAGGTAGACCCCCACGGGGGGCTTCACAGAGTAATGTTTCCCCAGAACACCCGCAGGGACTGACAAAGGGTTTCCACCCCCAGACAGCAAACCACCAGCGTGACAGCGCAGCGGAGACGTTGAATCCCAGCTACAGCAGATACGGCAGGAGACTGAAGCCTAGACAGCATGCGGACTGATGTGTATTGATTCTATCACGGCATGCATGTTGTTATTCTCTTGTTTGTCTAAAATGTTGGTACGTTCGCTATCGCGCAAGGCCCGTTTTTGCAAAAGCTTGGCGCTTGGACGCAGTTAAACTGGCCATAGCACGCGAGGAGTTCGCCAACCTGGAGAGGTTGGGCATTATCAGGCGTTGAGACAGTCCGTGGGCTTCCCCGCTACACATGGTCCCGAAAGCTGACGCGGACCAAATCTATCTTAGAAAAAACACGAGCCCCTGCCAAATGAACGGAAAAATCTTGGATATGCGGGATTGGGTAGCGGTCGTGCACTGTAGCGTTGTTTAACCTGCGGAAATCCCCGCAAGGTCGCCATGATCCGTCAGCTTTCTCCTCCTTAATCCTCTAATAACACCCCCACAGTCTCAAGCTCTGCATACCAAAGCTAACATCCTTGTAGCTTCCTGTTATCTCCAAGGAAGCCCTGTCTTTGTTCTGATCTAAAATGTGAGTCACAAAACAGGGTGTGGTGGCCACACATATGTGACCTATTTTGTGACTCACATTTTAGATCAGAACAAAGACAGAGCTTCCTTGGAGATAACAGGAAGCTGCAAGGATGTTAGCTTTGGTATGCAGAGCTTGAGACTGTGGGGGTGTTATTAAAGGATTAAGGAGGAGATGCATGGTAGACTGTGGGGGTGATATCAGAGAGAGGAGATGCATTGTTACTGCCGATTATAATGCAATGTGATTTGTGATGCATGTGACTTGTGAACTGGAGAGTCCTGGTATTTAAGGACGAGAGTTCCCTGTAATGCTTTTTTTCTTAGTTGAGATGTTGGTGAATGTGAATAAAGCTGCTATGAGAGAAATCTGTCTCATCATTCTCACATTCCCACAGTATCTTGGAAAATTGCAGCAATAGTGAAATTGGTCTATAGTTTGAGAATTCCCCTCTGTCACCCATCTTGTATATCTGAATTACTTTAGCCATTTTCATTGCATTGGGAAATATACCTGTTTGGAGAGACAGGTTACAGATATACGTCAGTGGTTTCACTAAGCATTCAATACTAGTTTTGACTAAGAGCATGTCAGTACCATCACAGTCTGTAAATGTTTTACTTTTAAACGATTTAACAATTTCAATGACCTCTCTCTCGTCTGTGTTCTTTATAAAAATGGAGTCTTTTATAGCAATGTTTTTGCTTATTGTATCACCTGTAGGCGCCGTAATGGGTATTTCTTGAACCAAATTAGGACCAATGTTAACAAAAAAGTTATTAAATTCATCTGCAGGTGAAGATGCATTCACACTCTGAGTCGTTTTATTATTTTTTGAAAAATCGGTTGGGTAGCTTGTATTTCTGTTTTTATTTCCAAGAATACTGTTAAGTATTGTCCATGTATTTTTAATATTGTCTCTGTTTTTCTTCAGTTCTTTACTGTAATAGTCTCTTTTACTACATCTTATTACCTCCGACAAGGAGGTTATGTTTTCATCGGCATTGGTTTGTCTGTTTGTTTGTTTGTTAGCAAGATAACTCAAAAAGTTATGGACGGATTTTCATGAAATTTTCACAGATTGTCAGAAATGGGGTATCCTACAGATGATTACATTTTGGTGGTGATCCGGAAAACCGCCATTATGCGAAATGCGATTTTCCTGAATAACTACTGAACCACTAATCCTATCCATGTGAATCCAATTGCTACTCATATGTTTTCATGGTCAAGGAATCTGAAAACGTACACACAATAAATGTAGGATTAATATTTATGATGTAAAACACTGTTTGGGGGGGAACTGTGGCGCTTGGCGGAGGTCTGCGCTCTCCGAGTGCTTTTCTAGTTATATATGTTAACTTATTTTTGTATGTTTTATACCGCTGCTCTGCTTCTTTTGTCCTTTTCTTTAGAAAAGTTTTATATAATAAGTTTTTCTTTTTACACGCCTTTTGTAATCCTTTGGTTAACCATGGCTTATCGACCAATTTATGTTTAAGCTTTTTCTTTACTAATGGACAATTTTTTTCATAAAGAGTGGTTACAATGTTTATAAATGTGTCATAGGCTTCATTTACATCTGATAAGGACAAGCTGCAACAGAGCGACATCAGCGGGGTCTGGAGAAACCTCAAAACCATCTCTGGGCTCCAGAATACCTCCCCCCAGGCCACGAGGGGCAGGGAGTGGGTGAACAATCTGAATCTGTTTTTCAGTAGGTTTGACCAACCGCCCTCCCCCCTGACTGCACAACAACCACTGCTGCCTCTAAAGACATCAAGTCCTGCTTCCCACTCCCCACTCCACCAACACCCCCCCACTCCCAACACACAGCCCCCCAACCTGACCCTGACCAAGACCCAGGTGAGGACGGAGCTGAGGAAGATCAAGGCGAGGAAGGCGTCGGGACCGGACGGTATCAGCGCAAAGCTCCTCAAGTCCTGTCCAGACCAGCTGTGTGGGATTGTGGCGTACATCTTCAACCTGAGCCTGAAGCTGGGGAGGGTACCACAGCTGTGGAAAACATCTTGTGTGGTACCTGTACCAAAAACTTCCCACCCCAAAGACCTGAACAGCTATAGACCAGTGGCCTTGACGTCCCACTTGATGAAGACCCTGGAGAGACTGCTCCTTGTTCACCTCTGCCCCCTGGTGGGACCAGCGATGGATCCACTCTAGTTCGCCTACCAGCATGGCATTGGGGTGGAGGATGCGGTGATTTTCATCCTTCACCATTCTCTGTCCCATCTGGAGAAGCCCGGGAATGTGGTGAGGATCATGTTCTTTGACTTCTCCAGTGTTTTCAACACCATCCAACCGATGATCCTGAAGGACAAGCTGCTGCGCACAGGGGTGGACCAGCACCTGTCATCATGGATCCTGGACTACCTCACGAACCGGCCTCAGTTTGTGAGAACCCGGGACTGTGTGTCCGACACGATCATCGATAGCACGGGGGCCCCCCAGGGAACGGTGTTGGCTCCCTTCCTGTTCACTCTTTATACTGCGGACTTCTCACACAACCCAACACACTGCCATCTGCAGAAGTTGTCTGATGACTCTGCGATCGTTGGCCTCATCTCCAATGGAGATGAAGCTGAATACAGAGGGCTTATCCAGGACTTCGTGGACTTGTGCCATCGGAACTGCCTCCAGATCAACGCGAGGAAAACTAAGGAGCTGGTGCTGGACTGCCGCAGGCATGGACAACCCCTCGCAGTACCAGTAAATATACAGGGAACAGACATCGAGATGGTGACATCCTACAAGTACCTGGGTGTTCATCTGAACAAACTAGACTGGTCAAACAATACTGACGCACTCTACAAGAAGGGACAGTGCAGGCTGTTCCAACTGAGGAGACTCAGGTCTTTTGGTGTACAAGGGGTGCTGCTGAAGACATTCTATGACACGGTGGTGGCATCAGCCATCACTTTTGGAGTGGTCTGCTGGGGCAGTGACATTACCACAGCCGATAGGAAGAGACTGAACAAACTGATCAAGAAAGCTAGCTCTGTCCTGGGGCAGCGCCTTGACCAGGTGGAGGAGATAGGAGAGAGAAGGACGGTGGCTAAACTGTCATCTCTGCTGGAGTCCGAGTTCCACCCTATGCAGGACATACTGAATGCACTGAGGAGCTCATTTAGCAGCAGACTGCATCATCCCAGGTGCACAACCGAGAGGTTTCGCAGGTCCTTCCTACCAACGGCTGTCAGACTGTACAACCTAAGCAGGGCTGCTCGCAGAGATAGCAAAAAGACGTAACAACCTAATAGTTTTGAATGCAAAAGATGCAATAGACTTACACAATGGTCCCCTCCGGCATACAACTAGGAAAATACCGGTTGCTATGGAGGGTGAGAATATGTATGGGCACATAATCATACCATGTAGGATAACTAAGTAGACGGTTGTACTGTTTCATCCCATCTAGCAACAATGCTCTGCACTGTGTGTGTTTATATATTTACATATTTATTCCATCTAGCTACAATGCTCCGCACTGGGTGTGTTTATATTTATATATCTATTGTAGAGGAGCTGGAAATGATGAGGCGATTTTGTATTAAAAACAGAGTCTTTAATGAACAGCTCTTCTATCTTGTCTCATCTGGTGCAGAGCTTGGCAGAAGGCAAAGAGGAAGATTTCTGCCCAGCTCGCTGGTTAAATACAGGCACACATCAAAGACATGCATTACACAAGCTGACATCCCCCGTTATCTTAATCCCCCCATTGTTCTGTTATCTCCTCTCTTCGTCTTGGGAGGTGATGGGAATTCCTCTCCTCGCCTTGGGGGGCGAAGGTGTCTAGTCCGTCTCCGCCGCCGCGTCCTGGGACGTCTTTGATCTTCACACGGCGGGTGAGATTCCTTTGTCCTTTCCGAGGTGTGAAGTTCCTTACATATGCTGTCACCAAACATTTCCACATGCTCTAACATATGTAGGTATGGAATATATGAGTAATATATACCACACTATATATTTATTCCATCTAGCTACAATGCTCCGCACTGTGTATTTATATATCTACATATTATTCCATCTAGCTACAATGCTCCACACTGTGTGTGTTTATATATTTACATATTTATTCCACCTATCTGCAATGCTCCGTACTGTGGGTGTTTATATATCTACATATTTATTCCATCTAGCTACAATGCTCCGCACTGTGTGTTTATATACTCATATTTATTCCATCCAGCTACAATGCTCTGCACTGTGTGTCTGTGTATATATATATATATATATATATATATATTTATAGTAATATGTACATATGTATATTAGCTGCTCTTGCTTTTTTTTCTTGCCTTCTGATTGTTGCTCTGAGTGTTGCTGTCCCTGTGCTGTTGCAATCCTGGAATTTCCCCATTGTGGGACTAATAAAGGCTTATCTTATCTTACATAGACTTTTGTCCAGTCTTGCTTCAGCAAGTCTTCTTTAAAAGAACTGATTGCATTTTGTGATTTGTATCTGAACGATTTTTAAAAATTTTCTGTATTGGCCCCCGTGTGGCCATGGATAAGTGCAAAGGTTGGCAAATGGTCACTTACATCATTTATCAATAATCCACTTTCTATTTTCTTATCAATAATATTAACAAACAGGTTATCAATAAGTGTAGCAGTGTGAACTGTGATTCTACTGGGATGTGTTATTGTGGGATATAGACTCATGCTGTACATAGAATTCATGAACTCTGTAATTACATTTTGTTCATATGGATTTAGTAGATCAATATTGAAATCTCCACAAATTACTACCATTTTCTTACTAGTAATATTATTGTACAGCTCGACTAATTTATCTCTGAATGTCTCAATGCAAGTTCCCGGCGTTCTATATATACAACTTATAATTAGATTTTTTGTTTTATCTTGGTTAATCTCAACAGTAACACATTCCAAAATCCCTGGTAGTGCAAAGGACATTCCATTTACAAGCTTACACCTATACAGGTCATCAATATACAGTGCAACACCACCACCCTTTTTTTGAGATCTGTTAATATGAAACATCTGATATCCCTCTATTGTTAGTTTTATTTGCAGAGGCCTTTCATGCACATCATTGCATCTACCAGCTGGCATACTGATTGCACTACACTTACACTCACTTTTGTAAATAAATTGCACTTTGCTTTGATTTCAACCCTGCCTTTCTTCGTTTTTGTTGCAGCTTTGAGCCGGTCATGACAAAAGTCAGCTGCAGTTCTGAGGTTCTACAGGAGAGGGCGCCCTCCACCTTCGTTCTGACACCTCCTCCACCAGCTGCTACTCTTCTGTGTTATTGCAGTTCCTCGGGATTTGGTCTTAGTTTGAGTTTTTGTTGAGCGGTCAGTTGAAGCGGTAACATTTTTCCCTGTCCAGATAGTATTGTGAGCTCAGCAATAGTAAACCTGAAAGTTCTGAAAATGCTGCCTCTGGTTGTGCAGGAATCCCCAGCATGAGGTCAGCATCTGTTTGTTAGGAGCGACCTCTGGCAGGCAGGGAATAATGGACTCCGGATGCAGGCAGAGCTTTGGTCACAAAACAATTTATTAGACACAGAGCAAAATCAAGACAGCACGGGGCTGAAACGCAAATAGAGCTGTGGAAGGCTAGCACTCACGATAACACTGGCAGGAGCATAACAAAGAAGCCTGAGGGAAATTCTGGTATGATGCCACACAGAACAGAAGCTAAGTCCAACATATACAGAGAACTGATAATAAACACATGTAGTGGAATCCATACCAGTCCTTCGAACAATGAGGAGCGAATGCATTGTTGTTCTCCCCCCCCCCCCCCAACACCCTATACTGCCTTTGCATTCAAGCAAACCTCTTTGAAGCTTGTCTACACCTAGGTGAGAAATGACCGGACCCCCACCGTCTCCTCCGGAAAGCAGGACATTTGGACTGTCATGGAATACCCAAACACTGCCACAGGACAACTGGCGACGTTTGTCTCAGATAAAAACAATCTTGAACTTCACGATGCATCTGGACTCTGTCAATAATCTACATTTGCTTCCCACAGGAAATAACTCAGTCACACAAACTGAGTCATTGACGGTTAGAATTCTAATCATGACTGGACAGCTAATATACCTTACACATGTCTGCCTTTTTGCAAATATCTGCATGCTTTATGATCAAGTTATTTTAGTGAAGCCAGATAATTAACCAAGTAGAATCACTTAATCAACCTTTATTGTCATGATGCTATGCATACAACTGTAGTGCAAGCAAGATGAAATTGCGTTTCTCTAGGCAACCGTATTGTAAAAAGAACATAATTTAAAAACACACTCACATCCCCCTCACACCCCCACCCCGACAGCCATTCACATATCCCTGAGACACATTTGGATATTACAGTAATGTTAACTTATTACAGTTGCAGTTAAAATGATAATAACTGCCTATGTATGTAGATAGATAGATAGATAGATAGATAGATAGATAGATAGATAGATAGATAGATAGATAGATAGATAGATAGATAGATAGATAGATAGATAGATGGATGTACTTTATTGATCCCAAACTGGGAAATTACAGTGTAACAGCAGCATGACAGCTGACAGCCAAACAACAGAAACACACACGACAGACAAAGGGGTTACCCATGGAAAATAAAAAAGAAACTAACACGACTATAGAACCTATATACATCATATGATGATGACCCGTATAAACACATGAATCATCCCATTGCACAAAGAAGGACTATCAGGAGCAGAGTGAAATGTGAGGTACCAGTTAGTCTGTAAGGTGGATATAAAACAATTAAAATGGCTAAGTGAATCTAAGTAGCTAAGAGAAGTAAATACTTAAAACTGACTAAAACTATAATATACATACATATACTATACATAATGTCCATAAAGTGCAGTAATATGTGTAAAGGATTCCGGATCAACTGTTCAACATCCTAACAGCTTGTGGAAGGAAGCTGTTGATCAGTCTGGTGGTTCTGCCTCTGATGCTCCGGAATCGTTTGCCAGATGGCAGCAGTTCAAAGTGTTTGTGCAGAGGGTGAGAGTGGTCCTTAACAATGTTCAGTGCCCTGCTCCTACAACGGCTCTGAAAAAGTTCTTGAACGGGGGGAGGGAAACTCCAATTACCTTCTCAGCTCCCTTAACTATCCTCTACAGGGCTTTTTTGTCTGACATACTGCAACTGGAGTACCATGTTGCAATGCAGTACGTCAGAACACTCTCCACCACACCTCTGTAGAAGTTCCTGAGGATGCAGATGGGAAGAGAGGCCTGTTTGAGTTTCCTCAAGAAGTGCAGTCTCTGCTGGGCCCGCTTCCTGATCCCCAAGGAATTCTTGCTCCAGGTCAGGTCCTGCGAGATCTGCACTCCGAGGAACTTGATGTTCTCCACTCTCTCCACCGAACAGCCGCTGATGCAGAGAGGGACATGTTCAGGCCGTGACCGCCGGAAGTCGATAATCATCTCCTTCGCTTTGTCCACGTTGAGCACCAGATTGTTCTCCCTGCACCAGCCCTCCAGGTCTCTAACTTCTTCTCTGTACATTGATTCCTCATCCCTCTGAATAAGTCCCACCACTGTGGTGTCGTCCGCAAACTTAATAATCTGGTTCCCCTCATGTCTGGACACACAGTCATGTGTTAAAAGTGCAAACAACAGTGGACTGAGTACACAGCCTTGAGGGGATCCAGTGCTCAGCATGATGGAGTTGGAGATGTTGTTTCCAACCCGGACCGACTGAGGTCTCTTGGTCAGGAAATCCAGGATCCAGAGACATGTGGCGGTGTTCAGACCGAGAAGGAGTAATTTCTCTATCAGTCTCTGGGGAATAATGGTGTTAAATGCTGAATTGAAATCACTGTACAGGAGTCTGGCATAGGTATCTTTCTGATCCAGGTGGGTAATGACAGAGTGCAGGGTGGTGACTATAGCGTCTTCTGTGGAGCGATTTAAACGATACGCGAACTGGAGCGGGTCATGTGATGCAGGGAGGCAGGTTGTGATGTGTGGTTTAACAAGCCGTTCAAAACACTTCATCACAATTGGTGTCAGTGCGACAGGACGATAGTCATTCAGACAGGACACAGCCACTTTTTTTTGCCACCGGTACTATGATAGAGGTCTTAAAGCATCTAGGGACGGTGGCCTGACTCAGGGAAATGTTATATATGTCAGTCAGGACATCCGCCAACTCACTCGTGCAGACTCGGAGCACACATCCCGGGATGTTGTCGGGACCTGCAGCTTTACGTGGGTTGACCCTGATTAGGGTCCTCTGTGTGTGCGCAGCATTGATGGTGATAGCTGGGCCCACAGATGGTGAAGATGGGCCAGCCCTCCCTCTGAGTGTCGGGTTTCATGCTTCAAAACGTGCAAAGAAGTTATTGAGTCTGTCTGGAAGCAAAGCGTCATCATCATCGACCCCCTGCCTAGACTTATAATCCGTCAACGCCTGTACTCCCTGCCACATCCATTTGGAGTTCCCTATGTCACAAAAATGTCCCTGGATTTTCGCCGCGTAGGCGTGTTTTGCCGTCTTAATTCCCTCTGCGAGCGCAGACCTGGCTGAGTGGAGGGCAATCTTGTCCTTTGCTCTAAAGGCTGCATCTCTGGCTGTGAGCAGCGAGCGCACCTCTGCAGTCATCCAACCACTTAGTTGTAGACAAAGGTGCCTTAGGACTAAGTATAAACTTAATATCAATCAAAACTTTATATAGCACTTTTCCTATAAAAAAAATTGTAGCACAAAGTGCTTTACAAATTAAAAAACACAATTACGCCCCTTCCCACCCAGCCTCGTACAAGCAGACAGACGTACACACACACACACTCATCAATGTGAGACATGGCCGAGCGCCAAGGATCCAGGTGTAGAAGCATCATCTTAGGGAGCCATCAACACAAGGGAAGCACCAAGTTCACAGCTACAGGGGCACCACCTCTGCCATCGCCCAAGACCAGGCACTGGGTGGGCCAGGGCAGTCACAGGCCAGTGCCCTGCAGCCAGAACCAGGCAGTCCCCTGCGGGAGGGCTCTCCATGAGGAAACACTAGAGTTAGGACAAGATAATAAGATAAATAAAACCATCGATGATAAATAATAGTAATAAAAAGATATTTTTTTTAATAAAAAGGTAATCATAAACACACACCCCCGTTTAAACTCAAAGTTTAAAATGTAATAGTATTTAATAAAGTGAATAATTATAACAAGATCAGCATAAAATAAGTTTAAAATCAGAAATTCAGAAAATTAAAATAAGAAAGTAATCAAAAGCCAAGTTAAAATAGTAGGTCTTGAGCCTGTTTTTAAAAAGGGTGTTAATTGGTTCCATGTCATCAGGAGGCACAGCAACATACAGTTGTGTGTCATCAGCAACTATGGTAATTAACACCAGGTCTCCTGATAACATCCCCAAGGGGCAGCATGTAGAGATTAAAAAGTAGTGGACCAAAAGTTGAACCTTGGGGTACACCACATTTTGTAGACTTTGAAAGAACATGTATCCATACTTACCAAAAAGTTCCTGTCTGTGAGGTAGGAGTAGCGTTGACCTTTGGTTCCAATCTATAAAATCATTCTTTGTTGAAGAAAAATTGTTTCAACTCAAAAGTCTGGTCATGAACTGCTTCTCTCACCCAAGGACCAGAGCTGTATGTAACCCAGTGTTAAAAAAAAAGTGAATAAAATTATAAATATCGATACCGCTTTAAAAAAAATACTCATTTCACAATGGGAATAAATATTTTGAAGATGGGTGTATAAATGGATATAAGTTCAAAAAATATATCATAACCAGTTAAAAACATTTCTAGGGGCTCTGATGGGTTTCCTAATGTTTTATTTAGTGTTTTGAGCAACCAATGGCTGCGCCGTTGGGTGGCAGCATCAGCCAATGGGATCAGGCGCTCTCTCTCTCTCTCGGTCTTGGTGTAACCTGCATTTTGCTCAGTCACGTCAGACACAGCGGAAGACACCGACCGAGAGAGAGACGATCACTTGCTGAGATGGAGACACTAACGTGCTAATAGCAGCCTTTGCCTGAATAAAACTTTGAGATTGGTAAGCCTGAACTAACACCCGAAATGAGACATTGCTGTATTATCAAATTCTAATACCTCGTTTGTTAAATTTTAAGATTTGAATCCAAAGGCTGTGAACTCACGTTGAGCACGGGAATTCCCATGACGCATGTGTCACTTAGCATGGTGGGTGCCATTCATTGTGTATGTGGGATGCTAACCGCTAGCTGAAAATGCTAACCACCGATGCTAATTCCGGCTAGGTTTTCCATCAGAAAAGGGCGTTTTTCAAAGCTGTAATGGTTAGCAACAGTCCCATTTCACTTGCCACTGAATGTTACTTAAGAGTAAATGTTGAATCTGTGGTTTACAGGTGTTTGGAGTGTAAATTTGTGTTAAATTGTTGTGCTAGCACATTTTCTTTTTCTCCCTTGTGGGCTAACTTGGTGCAGCACATTGCACAAATGTCACCGTTATTGTCAAATGCCCTCCAAGACACTTCACTTATTTGTTTTTGGTACCATATGATAAAGTTGGATAGTAGATGTGTTTATTTTATGCACATTTAGAAATTTAAGAGATTTGGTTTATTTGTTGTACAACCTAAGACTAATTAGAAGTATTTTGAAACCAGCTATAGATCATAGCTTGAGTTTTTGTTCTGACCTATTGTCTAGGTCAGGTTTTTTGTTCCTGAAGCAAGAAACACGTGGATTCTCCAGATCTGGATGGCGAGCTGATTGCCCCAACCTAACCGCCTGGTAAAGGTGACTCAACTGGTCACCTGGAACAGATATTGAAGGACTGTATATACTGTAAATATATTTTGGGGTTATTTTATTCTTATTTGTTTTCCTTTATTGTCATAAGCGCTCTACTTTTGTTTAAGTGTACACTACTTTAAAAAAATATATATATTTGCAAGTTCCATACACTTTGTGTGCGAGTCATCTATTGTTGCACCTTCTGGGCTCCTACAAACCTGGAATCTGTCTGATCTGGCCCAACTGTTCCTTCTGTCCAGGTAGTAAAGTTTAAGGTAACTACACTGCCATAACACCATACTACCAAAAGGGTACAAGACTGCACCTAAGTAGGTGTTACAAAAAAAATCTGGCGAGCGCAGCCAGGAGCCTGGAGCATTGCGACAACAGATGTGGACTCTGTTTTGACCCCTGACCAAACAGTTCATATACTGTCAAAATGGATTTTGTTGAAAAATATGGTGTCAAAGTTCCAAATGCAGTCATTGTCAGTGGTGTTGTTGACAAAGAAGAAGACAAAGACGTTTTTAAGCTCCTAGAGCAACATGGCACTATTCGTAGGGTACTTAGCATTGATGATAACTTGTCTGAATTTGACGAAAGTCACATTGTAGAGTTCGAGTCTGAATTTGCTGTTGAAACAGTAGCACCTGCGTTGCCGTACTTCTTTCCATCCACTGACAATCCTGATGTTAAGTACTGCATTCAAGCCTTAACTGATGTGTACACTAAAACTGTAGGGGGCAGTGTTACTGAGGCTTATCTTAGCAACCTGAGGGGTTTAGCTAAGTTAAGTGGAAGAGGTTTTGAAGAGGTGTTGCGGGAGGTTATGTCCACAATAGGGAAGTTTATTGAAGCTGCTGAGACAACTGAAACGGTCTCTGCTGACGATGATCCTGCTTCCCCTACTGTAGAACCCACACAAAAGGCCCTTTTCCACTAGCACGCTTTAGCGCGACACGGGACGGCTCAGCACGCTTTGTACGCTTTTCCACAAGCCCCAACAAGGTTTAACAGCCGCGATTCTCAGCCCCACTCAAGGGCAGGGTACAGCAGTGCTGAGCTGGGCCGTGTTGTGACGTTAACAGACTGGTCGCCGCTGATTGGTCAGGTCGTAACCGGCGCTGATTGGTCAGGTTGTAACCGCCCCTCTCCTCCTCCTCTTCTGCCGAATCCTTCTCAATAAAGTTTTTGGAAAAAAAAAAAAAAAAAAGAATCTTCACGACCGCCATTACTCAGCACGCAACCACTGTTGGTGGTTTATTTTCAGTGTATTGCTGTGCTATTTTCATTTATTCTCTATCAAAAATGGCTTCGCGTAATAAGGGTGTTCCATGGACCAATAAAGAGGTGCAGTGTCTGCTCACTGCATTGTCAGACGAACGTATCCAGCGCGAGTTAGATGGAGCCACCCGGAATGAAAAAATATACCGGGAGGTCTCGACATCGGAGTCCTTTAACGGTGAGTTTTAATTTTTTTTTATTGTGCGTTTTTTCGCAAATATATTCGGTAAGACGCTCAGTTTATTTATGCAATAAAAAAGCTGTTCATTTGTGGATGATGATCGCTCTGCTTTATCGCAGCACACTGCGGACTCAAGGTTTTATTTTAATTATTCATGTGAACAATACGCTGAAATAAGCTTATGTAATCTTGTTAAAAACTATTGTCTTTTCTGTATATCTTGCACTTTCGTGCTGTATTTTATTGTGTGCATTTTCCTTGTAGAATCATCCCACGCGTCCGCCGTGCCAGCCCGCCCGGATTCTCCAATGTGAATCTGTCCCGCCACCAGGCGCAAAATCTATTCAATGATAAATATTTGCAACATTTAAATGAGGTTGCAGAAAACGCGAGGGTATCCCTGGAGCAGGCAGGAGCAGGCAGAGACGGCTTCTTTCAACCGAGCCTTCCTGACCCAGAGCTGGCAGAGACGGCTTCATTCAACCGAGCCTTCCTGACCCAGTTTGGGAAGCTGGTGTAGAGGCACTCAGTGGTCGGCGTGTATAAAATGTCGATTAACCTTCATGTTGTGTTGCAAAGTTTTTTTTTTTATTTTAATATTTTGTATATAATAAAATGGAATTGTTTTGGAAAGTGTGGTTTGTCTGTTATAACACTGAATTATAAAACAGTATAATTACATAGAAATTCCATTGCCTAGTCTGATGAAAATGATGCTGATCATCCTGTCAGGGGTCAACCATTATAAAGGTAATGTAATTTTTAACTAGACCAAAAAACAAATGTTTTTGTAAGCTTTCTGTTCTTTTCATTGAAATATCATAAAAAATTAGCACCACATGATCCAGTTATAAACTTTGGGTAAATTTTTTATGTTAACTTATAAGAAGTTGCACAGTTGGACTTTAAAATGCAGCAGGAGAGACTGATCAAGCAAGTAAGTATATGTAAATTGAATGTTCTATCGGCATTCCAAATTCAGAGAATTACAATACTTTAGAAGGAGTGTAGCATCATCTAAACAGAAAATAATAATACTGTTGTTCCAAACGTTGACCTGAAGGTGAAAAACATGAATTGTTTTTATTCAGTACATCCAAAATGCCCTAGGATGTAAAAAATAATACAATTTGGTGTTGGCCAGTGTGCCACTGTCTCATTATTTAATATGAATAAAAACAAGTTTCAGCTCATTATTTCTAGGTCATTTGGCAGTTAATTCAAACCAAAAGTGACTTGTGTTGTTGCAGCTTTTTTATCAGAGAGTTTCTCCAGTTTTGGAGCATATAATCATCCGTCCCTTAACTGTTAAACATTAAATAACAGCAGACAGATTGGCAAAGGATACACAATTGTGTTGCTGTTGCCCAAAACCGTTGTGACCCACTGCTTGTGGTGCTACCTTTCATGTGTGTGCTTTTTATGAATATTCACACGTTTTTGTAAGTACAAGTGGGATAGTATTAAATTGAAATATAACATATTTCTAATAATGTTTGCTTTTTGCAAATATTTACACTTATTTTGAAAGTAAAAGTTGGATACTGCAGGGGGGGGGGGGGTGTCTAATCATGTGCCATGGAGGGCCAAGACCCTGCAGGCTTTACCTCCAACCAGTGTCTTCAACAGCAGATTCCACTGAACTTCTTCCACTGACTGATCAGTGATAACACCTGCTGAAGAGACTGGGTAGAAGAGAGAACCTGCAGGGTCTTGGCCCCCCATGACACATGATTGGAAGCCCCCGGATTAGGTTTAATTGGATTTAACATTTTAACACAAACTGCTTTATGGTTCATAATTCTGTTAACAGACTTACACCAAACCAAAAGTGATTTCTCAAACTGCTGGATTATTCTTAGCTTTTCCAATCTTTCAGTATTTAATTTATACCACATGGTGGTAACCTTCACATATAAAAAAGAGACATATGCAAAAACTTCATAGGTTTATTGTCAGTGCAAATCCCAGTGCAATACAACATGAATGCATATCTAGTACATTGTTGATGCAGAGAATATATATTTCTACAGTACTACATGTTTCCATGTAAACTTGTGACTGCATTATTTTAATTGCTTTTAATCCTAGATCAAGTTTGTTTTGGCCTAAAATGCATGATAACTGTCAAATATATCTTATTATACCTAACTCAGTAAAGTTTACTTTTTGAATATATATTTTGTGGCTAATATTAACCTGGCGATCAAGTTGTGTCAGCTGATCGTTTTTTTCTATGATACCATCTCAGAATCTGCTGCAGAAGCAGGTAAGTCCATGATGTCTCAACAGTCTCTCCATGATTTTCAAGCAGATCAGAGCAATTTGTTGTACAGGAAATAAAACGTTTCTACAGACATTCTCAAGCTCAATACTGCTCGTTTGTGAAGCTGTGTTGACATCAGTGACAGGCACGCCCAGAGCGAATGAAGCAGTAATTTCCCCACAACAGAGCCATCTGAAACACACACAGCGTACATATTTTAGTACCTAACAGCGATAACTTGCAGACATTAAAGTGTAGCACGACAAACTTATAGCAAACTAGCATTAGCAACCATTAGCTTACCGTCATATACGACCTAGTTTGTATCCTCACGCCTTTGGCTCTCACAGAAGCTGCAGAACTATTCCAGAGTGTTTTCATCTCGCTGCCTGTACCCTTGTCTGGCGGTCCTTTTTGGCGTTTACGGTGAAAAAAGCCACAGACCGAGGAGTGGCCTTGTACAGCTATGCGTTATGTTTTGCTTGGGTCTTCTCAATAAAGTTTTTGAAAAAAAAATGTTTTGCTTGGGTCGCGTGCGTTACGTCACGGGAGTGTGGCACCGCCTCCCTGTTATAAACCCACCCACCCCAGCACAACACCCATGCCCAACACCGTGCTAATGGAAACAGAAGCATTCCGAGCCGTACTGAAGTGAATCGAGCTGTACCGAGGTGTGCTGGGCTAGTGGAAAAGAGGCTAAAGAGGAGTCTCTCCTCCACCCCAAGTTGAAGTGCCTCGTACCTCTAAAACCACTCAAGCACCCTTCCAAAGCCCTCTTAGATCAAACTTGACACCTCAAATGTTGAGTCCAGCTGATTTTAACCCACCCGAGATTCAGAAAATCGTAGTCGAGCATGTCATTAAAAATGCAGAGGAGCCGTTAAACGCCCATTCCTCTTTGAGAATCAGAGCTTTCTCTGGCAAAACTCCAAGACCGTATACTGAAGATGATTATGAAACATGGCGTTCACATGTTGACTTGATGATAGAAGATACTTCTTTGTCTGACTTGGAAAAATCTCGCAAGATCCTTGAAAGTCTTCTTGCTCCTGCGTCTGATGTTATACGCCCTCTTGGGCCTGAAGCCACTTCTGCCGACTATCTTAAGCTTTTGGACTCAGCTTTTGGGACTGTTGAAGATGGTGAGGAACTGCTTGTGCGATTCATGAACACTCTCCAAGATTATGGAGAAAAACCCTCTGCATATCTGCATCGTTTGCAAGTGGCGCTCAATCTCACAGTGCGTAGAGGCGGTCTAGAGCCACAAGAAGTGGACAAACAGCTTCTCAAGCAGTTTAACAGAGGCTGTTGGGATGATAATCTGCTAAAGGAGCTACAGCTGGAACTAAAAGATAAACATCCATCTCCGTATGCAGAGTTATTGCTTCACCTTTGCACTGCTGAAAACCAACAAGAAGTTAAAAACACACGCATGAAAAAACACTTGGGCACCACAAAACCAAAAGCAGCCTCCTACGAACAAACAGTCACCGAAACAAGTACAAATAGTGAAGTGGAGTCTGACAGTCTGAAAGAACTGAAAAAGCAAGTCGCTGATCTAAAAAGCCAATTAGCTGCTGTCGTGAAACAAAAGAAACAAGCACCACCGAAGAAAGACCCAACTAAGAAATCTGGAAATAAAAAACCCGACCATGACAAACCTGAAAACTTACCTTCGTCCAGCCATCCCAATACTAGGCCCAAACCATGGTATTGCTTCCGCTGTGGCGAAGATGGGCATATTGTAGCCACTTGTGAGTCAGAGCCAAACCCTGCACTTGTAGCTGCAAAACGCAAAGAACTAAGAGTAAAAAGACAGATTTGGGACAGTCAGAACCCCCAATCTTCTTTAAAACTGAAGTCTACCCCTGTTGCGGGACAAACAGAGGCTAGTTCAGAGATGACCTGTCCCAAACCAAAAGCTCCATTCAAGGCACGTGCTAAACTAAAGTCACACTCCAAAACAGACCCCTTTAACTTTCCTAATGGTCTAATTGGTACAAAAAGTACAGCACAAGTGAAAGTGAATGGCTGTACTAAAATGGCTGTTTGTTAGATACAGGCTCCCAGGTGACTACTGTCCCTGAGTCCTATTACAGACAGTACTTATCCAACCATGAAGATTAAGCCACTTTTTGAGCTGTTAGAAGTGGAGGGAGCTAACGGTCAGAGTGTACCTTACTTAGGCTACTTGTAGCACTATCCAACAGCCATAAAGTGGAAGTTAATCCCTTCTCCAGGAAGGAATGCCCCAAATCAATAGATTTATGCCTGCAAGGAGTTTGGGCTCATGATCAGCCTCAAGAAAACCAACATCATGGAGCAAGATGCTGTCTCCTCTCCTGTCATTACCATTGACAATACACAGCTGGAAGTTGTGGACACCTTCACCTAACTAGGGTCCACTGTTTCTAACACGCTCTCGCTGGACACTGAGATCAGCTCCAGAACCGCCAAAGCAGCTGCTGTCATGGCCAAACTGAACAAGCATGTGTGGAACAACAATCTGCTGAGTTTGAAGACCAAGCTACTCATCTACCAAGCTTGGTTCCTGTCCACTCTCCTGTATGGCAGCGAGTCTTGGACAGCTTATGCCAGGCAGGAGAAGCGGTTAAACAGGTTCCACCTCCACTGTCTTTGGTGCCTTATGCACATCAAGTGGCAGGACAGAGTCCCCAACACCGAGGTTCTTAAGCGCACTGACTTGCTAAGCATCCCTGCATTTCTCAGCCAGAGACGACTCTGGTGGCTCAGCCACATGCACCGCATGGAGCCCGACCGCCTGCTGAGAGAAATCCTTTACAGAGAACTGCGGGTGGGCGTCCGCCATGTGGGCTGACCGCTGCTGCGTTTTAAAGAGGTCTGCAAACGCGGCATGCAGTGTGTGCAGATCAATGCCAGTAACTGGGAGGTTATTGCCAAAGATCAAGTCACCTGGTGCCACAGTGTCAAGGAGGGTGTTCTTAAGATGGAAGCAAACAAGAGTCCAGATGTTGACGAAGCGTGTGGCGAGGAAAGAACGCGCAGCATCAGCACGTGTACCATCAATCTTCATGCTCCAAAGACTGCCACTCAAGGATTGGGCTGTACAGTCATTCCAGGTGCTGCTCCAACCCCTGACGCACTAACCATTGCCTCTTCGAGACGAGGATGCCAGAGAGAGAGACAGAGATGGTTGATATAATCCAGACGTGGGAGTCAAGATTCTCCAGTAAACAACCAGACAGTTTCACAGTGCCATCTGGTGGAAGAATCTGGAATATTTTTTTTTCTCTTTGCAGTGGAATTTATGCATTATGGACAAATTAATTCATATTCTTTCTCTCAAGACAGCATCCACTACTGAAGATCTGGCTGAACTCAGGAATGGACGATTGTAGTTTCAGATGCTTTGATTGATATGATTTGATATGTACTGCTTTATTTTCAGGAAGAAATTAATTTTGCGTGCTTACAATCACAAATTAATTACAGTTACAATGTAGACACTGTGTGTTCCTTTTATCAAGTAAAATATCTTAGTGATAGAAAAATTCCATATTATCTACATTATTATTTTAATAATGTATTATATTTGAGAAGTATCATATCTTTCATATGCCATGTTTAATGTTTATATGTGCATTCCATGTGGAATAAGTTCATATATTCTTGGCATGTTTCTGTGAGCAATTTCAGAGAGTTCAGACTGAAGATCAGTACAGGATTCAATTCAGTTCAGTTCAATTCAACTTTATTTATATAGCACCATTTCACAACAACAGTCATCTCATAGCGCTTTCAACTGTAGGGGAAACCCCCACAGTTGCAGAAAAACCCCAGCAATCAGGCAATCCCCTGTGAGCAAGTGCTTGGCAATTGTGGAGAGGAAAAACTCCCTTTTAACAGGAAGAAACCTCCAGCAGAACCAGGCTCAGGGAGGGGCAGTCATCTGCTGTGACTGGCTGGGGGGTGAGGGGATAGAGAAGATGAAAAGAACAGACATGTAGAGAGCAAACAGCACGATGGGGACTCGGTCTATGGGAGAGAACAAACAGATGTTAATGACCAGCAAAAAAATAAATAAATAAATAAATTTCATCGAGAGTGAAGAAAGGAGTGAAGCCCAGTGCATTATTGGAGGTCCCCCAGCTGTCTAAACCTAATAGCAGCATAACTAAGGGAGGGTTCAGAAACACATGATCCCTCCCTAATTGTAGGCTATATCAAAAAGGAAGGTTTTAACCCTATTCTTAAAAACAGAGACCGAGTCTGACTCCCAAATCCAGATTGAAAGCTGGTTCCACAGGAGAGGAGCTTGATAACTGAAGGCTCTGCCTCCCATTGTACTTTTGGAGATTCTAGGTATTACAAGTAATCCAGCATTTTGGGAGCGTAGTGCTCTGTTAGGATAATACGGTAGTATCAGATCTTTTTTTTATTTAAGTTTTTGTAAAGGGTATACAGGTCGTTACAGCAATGCATTGTTTACATTTTCATCACATGTTCCCTTATTTTCTGATATCTGACAACATTGGAAGAATAATTCTTGCAACACCCCCTTTTTTTTTTAAAGTGAAAGAAAAAGTGAAATTAAAGAGAAAAAAAAAACAAAAAAAACAAAAAAAACCCAAATAAACCAGCAAAAAACAAACAAAAAGAAAAAGTAAGTAAATAAAGGTAAAAGAGCATCTGAGTAGCGTTGGAACAAAGAGCGGAACCATTATTGAAATGGTATTTGTCAAAAATTAGATCTAATGGAAGACACATATGCGATCCAGGGTTGCCAAAAGTTCAGGAACCCATCCATGTCCTGTCTCAGTGCGAATGTCAACTTTTCCATTGAGTAAATGTCTTGGATCACGTTAATCCAATCTTCAGGTGTAGGACAGTCTTTCAACATCCATTTTTTAGTTAGAGCTTTTTTGCTTGCCAATATTAAAACATTGAATAAGTATTTTTCTCCTCGTCTTTCCAGTGAGTCCGGTAGTAAACCCAAATACAAAGTTACAAAAGAAAAGGGAACTGTTATTTTGAATATTTTCCCCAATATTGTCTGTACATTGGTCCAATATTGGTGGATAACTGGGCATAACCAAAACACATGAAAATGATTTGCAGTCTTTTCACCACACAAGCGCCAACAGTTCAACCCCTTATGGGTAAATTTGTTTTGTGCAGGTGTTCTGAAAAATCTTACCAAGTTTTTCCATCCAAATTCTCTCCACTGCAGGGATGAGGTACTTTTCCATTGCTGTTTATTTAGCTTTTCCCATATTTCCAGTTGTAAAGTGAAATTCCCCTTTTTCCCATCTCTCTTTTATATATGATGTGTTGTCTCCTTTTAAGTCTTGAAGACCTTGGTATATTTTAGAAATGTATCTGATCCCTGGGATCCCTTTATATGCCATTAAGAAGACCTTCAGAACACCTGACTGGGCCCTTTCCAAATCCTCCTTTTTAAGTATTTTGTTTATGTGGTGTCTAAGCTGGAAGAACCTGTAAAGGTCTTGATTTATTAGGCCTTGTTTTTTCAAATCTTCAAAACTTCTTAAAATTTGCCCTTTAAAAAAATCGTAATATTTTATCAGCCCTTTCTCCTTCCATTTTTTAAATCTGGTGTCTGTTTTATTAGGAGTAAAGTCTTGATCATAGGCAATCCATTGCAGAAGTCGATAGGACTCTTTAGTTTGATTCTCTCTGACTATCTTAAACCAAATTTTTAGCGGGGTCTCTATCCACGGGTTAGTGTTATTCAAAAGCTTAGGTAAGGCATTGTTCCCTATTATCGCCTGTAGGGGGATGTCACTTGTTATTTGGCATTCGATCTCCTTCCATTGTGCAGTGTAGACTGGGTTACATATCTCTACTAAAGTTTTAATTTGTGCAGCTTTAAAGTAGTCCCTGATATTTGGCAGCGCGAGCCCACCTTTGTCTTTGTTTAGCTGTAAGGTTCTATATCTGATTCTAGGTCTCTTGCCCTGCCATATGAATCTTGAGATCCTTCTGTCCAGCTCCTGCCATGTTTTTTTGGGAGGTTCTACCGGTATTGTTTGGAAAAGGTATAGAAGACGTGGAAGTATATTCATTTTGACTGCTTCAATTCTTTGTGCAGTACCCAAGAATGGTATCATATTCCATCTTGCTAGGTCAGATTTTATTTTTGTCACCAGTGGATCATAGTTTAGTGATATAATTTTGTTGAGTTGTTTCGGGATATTGACCCCCAGATATTTCATAGATTCCGACTCCCAGTTAGTTTTGAGTTTGCTTAGTGAATAATGATTTGGGTCATAGTTGAATGTTAAAATTTGGGTTTTATGCATGTTTAATTTGTACCCCGATAAATCTCCATACTCTGAAAAAACTGAGGTTAGTTCTGGTAAAGAAGTGTCCAGCTGCCCTAGGTATATTAAAATGTCATCAGCAAAGAGTACTATTTTATGTTCCTTCTGACCAAGTGTAATACCTTGAATTTTTTGATTTTGTCTTATCCATTGGCTCAGAGGTTCTATGAAGATTGCAAAGAGCAGTGGAGACAGGGGGCAGCCCTGACGACATCCTCTTTCCAGTTCAAAAGATGATGATAAATTACCGTTAATCCTTATTTTAGCTGTTGGTTTTTTATATAATGCCTGTATAGTTCTAATGAAGTTGTTATGAAAATTGAAACTGGATAAGATTCTATATAGAAAAGACCAGTCAACCGAATTGAATGCTTTTTCAGCATCTAGTCCCAATATGACTGCATTTAAGTTATATTTTTTTATATGATGAATTATGTGTAAAGTGCGTCGAATGTTGTCTTGTGTCTGTCTTTGTCTTATAAAACCTGTTTGGTCTAAATGAATTAGGTCTGTCAGTATATTTTCTAACCTTTTGGCAAGGATAATGGTAAAAAGCTTATAGTCCTGATTTAACACACTGATTGGTCTGTAGTTGGAGCACTCTAGTTTATCCTTTTCAGGTTTAGGTATAACTGCAATGACCCCTTCTCTCCAGGAGGGGGGGATTTCCCCTGTGTGGAGGACATAATTAAATGTTTTCAGGAGGAGAGGAGATAGTTGCTGTTTAAAGGTTTTGTACCACTCTGCTGTATAGCCATCAGCTCCTGGGGATTTGTTAGCTTTAAGTTTCATAATTGCTTTTTCCAATTCTTTAGGTTGTATTTCTGACAGTAGTGTTTTATTTTGTGACTCCGTAAGTTGGGGAAGGTTTAATGTGTTTAGGAATGCCTTGGATGCGTTTTTATGTTTTTTGTGGGAGTATAAGTTCTTATAGTAATTCTCGAAGCTTTTAAGAATATCCTGAATTCTGAATTTTATTTCCTTTGATACTGGGTCTCTGATTTTGTAGATTGCTCTTTCTGTTTGATGTTTCCTCAATTTATAGGCTAGCAATTTTGCCAATTTACTGCCTGCTTCATAGTATTTTTGTTTCAAAAATGTAAGTTTCTTCTGGATTTCTATTGTGTAGATCTCATTTATTTGGTTTTTAATTTCCTTAATCTTGAGCGAGTCAGTAGAATGAGTGTTGCCTTTGTGTTCTTTTTCTAGGTTCCTAAGTTCTGACTCTAATGTGGATAGTTTTTCTTGTCTCAGTTTCTTTTGGGTTGCCAGTTTTGCAATAATCTTTCCTCTTATTACAGCTTTGCATGCATCCCACAGTATTAAAGGGGATACTTCTCCATTATCGTTTTCTTCCAAATATCTGAGAATATCTGATTCCAATTCATCTTTCAGTGGTCCTTTCAGGACATTTGAATTTAACCTCCAAGAAAATGTATTATTTGTGTATTTTTGGATATTTAAGTCCATGTAGATTGGACTATGGTCAGAGAGATCCATCAGTCCTATTTTACATGTTTCTACTCTTCCAATGTCTCTATTAAACATAAAAAAATAGTCAATCCTTGAGTAAGATGAATGTGGAGTTGAGTAAAATGTATAGTCTTTTACACTGGGGTTGAGTTCCCTCCACACATCACAGATTCCCATTTCTTTTAGTAGCATCCAAGTCTTCCTGCTTTGGGTGTTATTTTGATGTGGAGAATTACCAGAAGCATCCCAGTATGGATTCAGTCTAAGATTGAAGTCCCCACCACATATCACTAAACCTTGAGCTTTAGTTATCATTAGGTCAAATACATTTTTATAAAATTTCCAGTTAGCCCCTGGGGGAGCATACACATTCAGCAGGGTGATATCTTCTCCCTCTAGCCGCCCAGTTACCAAACTGTATCTCCCCTCTTTATCTTTGTGTTCTGATTTTTTTTCAAATGTAATTTTGGTTGATATCAATGTCGCTACTCCCCTCCTCCTCCCTGACTTATATGAAGATGAAGAGATCATTTTAAACCCTTGTCTACTGAGTTTATTGTGCTCCACGTCTGTTAGGTGGGTTTCTTGTAAAAATATTATTCCTGCTTTGTCTTTTTTCATTTTGCCTAGAATCTTGGATCTTTTAACTGGATTCAGGATTCCTTTTACATTATATGAAATTATTTTGGTTACACCCTGTTTCTCCATTGTGTTGTTTTGTTTAGTATAACTGTGTGGTGGCCCTCTTTTGTGCTACTCAGAAACTGAAAGAACATTAAGAACAAGAAAAACATTAAGAACATAGTGTATAAAACTTTAAAACAAAAACCTGTCAAAAGAACTTCCTGAGCTGAGGTCTTTTTAAAGACCCTGGAAGAGCCTTGATGGAGTGAAGGCTCTGAGGGGAATTCCTCAAACTCTGTTACGTGTTGAGGGCCCTCTCTTACCCCTGTAAGTTGTCCCATGCTTTTAACGTGAGTTTCAGAACCCAATCCGAACTTGTAATGATTTTTTTTTTTCCTTTTATGCCTATACCCTGTGAAATTGTGTGCACCCTCCCACCCCCATCACATCAAACATTCACGCAAAAACAGTATTTGTTAGTGTGAGGAGAACATGTGGATTATTGTCACATTTCTATTTTAACAAGTTTTTTTTTTTTTTTTATTAAAAAGACTTATTTGTTTCAAATATTATGACTGTTCCATGAAATGTTTTACCACATGCTGAATACGCATCTCCTTTAATGTTTGTTACCTTGTATGAGGGGGGTTGGATGTGCAGATTGATTAAAAAAAAAAAAAAAAAAAAAAATGGTTGCTATTCCAACCTGAAAACGGACAGTTTATCCGCGACGCTCTGGCGCTGGGTTTCCCGCTGCTGGCCCGTGGATTTTGAAGGTCTTTGTGTTGTCCATGTTTGCGCTTTGATCTTCTCACTCGGGTCTGCTGCGGGTTTAAATATCGTTACCGGGAGCCCTCTTCTCGCCATGTCAGCTGTTGCTTCTTCCGCCGAATTATAGAGACATGTTTCTTCGCCGTAGAAGACCCTTAACTTCGCAGGAAATGGCGTCTGAAAGCGCAGTTTCTTCTCTCTTAGCACCTTTTTCGCGTCATTGTATTCCCTGCGCTTTTTAAGGACCTCCAGGGCGTAATCGTGTTCCACGAAGACTTTTCTCTCCTGGTGCATAAATCCTTTTTTCTGCCAAGCCAGTCTTACAATCTCTTGTTTTATTTTGAAATTGGAAAATCTTACCAACACCAAACGTGGGGGGCGTTTCCGCCGCCGGCCTAGCGGCTAATGAACGATGTGCCTTTTCTATGTTTAAGTCGGTGGTTTGTGGAATATCCAATTTCTCTCTTAGTAAAGATTCCACGCATTCTGCCATTGAGTTAAAACCGTTTTCGGCTCCTTCTATCAGACCATGGATTCTTATATTGTCTCTTCTCTGTCTTCCTTCTTGGTTGGCTAGCTTAGCCTCTATAGATGCCTGTCTTTTGCATAGGTCCAGCACAGAATCTTCGAGCACTTTTATTCGTTCCTCTGCTTCCAAGATTCGGTTCTCGGCCTGGTCCACTCTGCTGTTTGTCCTTTTCAGTTCGTCTCTGAATTCCCGAAATTCGGCCGTAACCTCTCGGCGAAATCGTCGTAGCTCTTCAAATAGTGATTTCAGGCTAACCTTTTTGTTAGCTACCACCAGTTCCTCGTCTTCTGAACGGAGATCTTCCAGTTCAGATTCTCCGGCCGATACGTGTCTTGGCCTGGAGAATTTCAGTTTCTTCTGTTTTCCTTTAGACATGATGATTTTGTCTTTTGATTTTCACTCCTCCAAAAATTTGTTAAGTTTGATTTTCAAGGTGTTATCTTGGATTGGGTCTGAGAGCTTCAGTGTTAAGCTGCAGTCGCCATGGCGTCCAGACCGGAAGTCCCAGTATCAGATCTTTTAAATAAAAAGGGGCCTGATTGTTTAGAGCTTTGTAAGTAAGAAGAAGGATTTTAAACTTTATTCTAAACTCTATGGGAAGCCAATGAAGGGAGGCCAAAACCGAAGAGATATGAGCTCTCTTTCTAGTACCTGTTAAAACTCTTGCTGCAGCATTTTGGATCAACCGAAGACTTTTTAAAGATGTTTTGGAACAACCTGATAATAAAGAGTCACAGTGATCTAATCTAGAGCTAAAAATCAGGATCAGTTTCTCAGCATCACTCTGAGACAAGATGCTCCTAATCTTGACAATATTGTGCAGATGACAGAAGGCAGTCTTAGAAACAAATTTAATATGTGAAATGAAAGACAGATCTTGATCAAAAATAACTCCAAGGTTCCTCACAGAGCTATTAAGAGAAAGAGTAACCGCATCCAAACTAAAAGTTTGATTTGGAAAGGTATTTCTAAGGTTTTGGGACCAACAAGAATGACTTCAGTCTTATCTGAATTTAATAGCAGGAAATGACAAGTCATCAAAGCTTTGATTTCCTTAAGACAGGCTTCTAACTTTGCTAACTGATTAGTATCATCTGGCTTCATTGACAGGTATAACTGTGTTTTTTGAGAAACACTCTTCATACTGCTCCTGTGACCTTGTAGAACACCAGCCTTGCCTAGCTTCCAGCTCCCTGAACTTCACCGTGAAGAGTTCACTTAAGCAGGTAAGGTAGCTAATACTTATTACTGTTTGTGATCATTTCATTTACTGACCAGCTAGTATTTCAGATAAAATTTTGAGTTCTGTATGACAAAAAAAGCTCTGTCGTTAGCTTTCTATTTTGCTAGCCTTTAGCTAAATAGAAAAGCGACAATGTGTTTTCGGGCCATAATGTTTGAGGTAATGCTATGTAGGCAAGTTCAGTTAACGATTTACAAATATACAATTGAGTATAGGACTGTCTCAGATGCCATTTTGGGGCTCTGAATACTTGGTTCTAATTAACAGCTGTTAGCTTTGGTGGGGTAGGGTTGGGGAATATGTCAACTGCAAAAAAAATAAATAATAAAAGCTATGCTACAAATGAGCTGTGATTTTGGCTTTGGATTCATGCGTTAAATTTTAATTAAGAGCAGTACTCCTTTCCAAATAAGTTTTTTAGTTGCCTAACTTGCCTATATTATTTGCATTTATGAATGAATGAATGAATGAATGAATGAATCTTTATTTCGGATAGATTAAAAGTACAGATTAAAAGAAAGAGAATAATATAACAAAGGGGGAAAGAAAATCCAACAAGGTCAAATTAGACAATAACTCCTCTGATTATACAGATTTAAACTACATTACCCAGGACACACTCTGTGACTCTGACCCCCTTCTTACACAGAGGTGTTAAAAAAAAAACGACGTCATTTTACTAATTCAGGAAGCAGTGATGCAGGTGAGGAGCAGAGGCGGCTCTGCCCACTAAAATAGCATTACTTTATGATTATGTACTTAAGCATAGTTGACAGCAGTCATCAAAGAAATTGCATGGGTAAGAAAGTGTTTATTAGCAAAATTACTGGAGTTGTGTGTAATGACATTTTCACCATTTTCTGATGATTTCTCTGATGAATCTGTGGCTGTCCCTATTTTTATTTTAAATGTAGTATTTTTCATTGTCAGTTAGATTCAAATACATCCAGAATTTAAAAAATGAAACCTGGGAGACATCAAATATCATCTTGGAGCTTTTAGAAATGTAAAACCAATAATGTGGAGTCAGAAACTAATCCTGAGTGTATCAGGTGTGGATGAAGAGTTCACATCGTTAGTGTATGTGTCATCTAGCTCTTCTTTTCTTCTGTGTCCGATTAAAAATACTATCAACAATTTCTACATTCACAAAGTATTAGTTCAGTATCACATGTTTTATACTAACGGTACTGTAAACACTCAGCAAAGAAGAACCAAACTGCAGCTGGTCAACACTCTTACACGCAGAGCACAACCTTCAAGACGTCTCGCTCAGCTGGATCTCTGCTGCAGAGTGCAGAGCAACAATGAAATGAAAAGCTGCAGAAAGCAGCAGCTCAGAGGAGACGAATAACAAAAGTGAGAAGCTGAGACAGAGCAGAGATGAGAGCCTGAAGTTCACCGAGCGACTGTCCATCCCTCTGCACATCAAGGAGGAAGACCCGAGGATTTCTCACTCCACGAAAATACTTTAGAGGAGCTCTAACTCACACACAGCCAACATCCCTGTGAATAAGGGTTAACCCCCCCATGTCTGGTTTTATCGCTCATCTTCATGGAAGTTTTATGGAAGTAAGGCGCAGTGCACCATCTGTGGAGTTTGAAAGTGATGTAGGAGAACTTCACCTCTTCTCTTTTCCACAACCTCCTGACACAAAAGCAGCTCTGTAGACACGAGACAGGCTCATTATTTCCCATCTAAATAAGTCATTTATGTTCCTCAGTTCGTCCCGCTGCTCTTGCATCCGTGCATGGTCGAGCATCTCGTGTTCAAGTACAGCTAATGTGACCACCATGTTCCTCGGAGGCAAACGGCCCAGCGTTACCGCAGAGCCCCATGTGAAAGGGCCTCTTTGTTCAGCCGTGTCATCATTTGTATTCAGGAGGATCAAAGTCTCCTTAGCTGCTTTACATTTTTATTCTGTGGTGAGTGTTGCTGGAGCAGTGAATGACAATGTGGACGGATGCAGAGGAGCTATGAATTTACATAGAAATGGCCTCCGTATGAATGTGGAGGGAATCAGTTCAGAGCCCACAATTTGGGATGGTGTGGGCATGTATCTGTGTCTGCCTTCTGCTCCCCTGCCCCACCTGTGACTGTGTGGAGGTAATGAATGTCCGTGCATACATGTGTGTGCACAGATGAGAAGAGACTTAATGGGAATGTTAAAGTCAATCTCAGGACAGTTTTCTCCCCACATCACAGGAATCTGACGGTCTGCTCTGGTCTCTTTTGCTTTTCTACATTTCCAGCCACATCATGTTCTTCCCTCTACTTCCTCTGGAAGTTCAGGGTTGGTACTGCACATTACCATCTTCAACACACACCATACTTTTTAATACAGGGGTGTCCAACCTACACCCTGTAGGGTTTCTCTTCAGCAGGTCAGTAACAGCTCGTGGGTGATCCCACTGAGGAACCAAATTACTGATGATCAGACACACACCTATACTTGCAAGGACCCCGAGTCTTCAGCTCCACAGATATTAAATGCAGCTCTTGCAAAGCCCCAAGAAAACATCACTATGCTGACCAACATGCTACAGTATTCAAGACAGCACAGCACCAGCCTCACTCAGCGTGATCAAATCTGACCAAGAAAAGGTGACAACACATCCTAACCCCAGCACCAACAACAAATGGGATGAAATGGGGCACAAAAAAGCCAAAATAATGGCATCAAATTAAAAGGAATGCATTACAAGTATTTACAAAAGTGTCACAAGTATTTGTTAAAGTTTCCTGTTTGATGACTTTTTCCCCTTTTCTTTTCCCTGTTTGATGACTTGATGTCACTTGGTCCTGTTAGATATGATTTAATGTGTTATTTAGGAGTTGTGTCTCGTTAGTTTCTACAAAAATGGCCATTAAGATTTTTTTGGTGTCCCATAAAGATGATTTCATTCATTACTGGTCCCATTAGTCAAACGAGCTGTTATGTATGGAAATGATGATCGGAGTCAGAGTTATGCCATGCAGCGAACTGAACTTTATTAGGAGGAACACAGAACTATATACATTGGCTGCGCCCGCCTGACATCACACCCGGGGTGGGTACAGTAAGCCTCACGGGCCACACACATACACACACACACACACACCATACAGCATTCCCCTCCCCCTTACAAAAGTTCAAAACACATACGCACAGTTCAGACCCACCCCAATTTAGGACCCGAATCATGCACTATGAGAAATAGCAGGGAAGCAGTGAACTAGACTGGCCTAACACATTCATCCAAAAAAAAAAAAATAAATAAATAAATAAAATTGGACAGTGTCTGTATACAAAACAATCCCATATCACAACACACACTCATGCAACCATCCATCCATCCATCCATCTTCTACCGCTTTTCCGGAGGTCCGGGTCGCGGAGGCAGCAGTTCAAGCAGAGAAGCCCAGACTTCCCTCTCCCCAGCCACCTGCTCCAGCTCTTCAGAGGGGATACCAAGGCGTTCCCAGACTAGCTGGGAGACATAGTCTCTCCACCGAGTCCTGGGTCTGCCCCGGGGTCTCCTCCCAGTGGGACGTGCCTGAAACACCTCAAGTGGGAGGCGTCCAGGAGGCATCCTAATCAGATGCCCATACCACCTCAACTGACTCCTTTCAATGTGGAGGAGCAGCGGTTCTACTCTGAGCCTCTCCCGGATGACTGAGCTCCTCACCCTATCTCTGAGGGTGAGTCCAGCAATCCTACGGAGAAAGCTCATTTCAGCCGCTTGTATCCGCGATCTCGTTCTTTCGGTCATTACCCAAAGCTCGTGACCATAGGTGAGAGTAGGAACGTAGATTGACTGGTAAATCGACAGCTTTGCCTTAGAACTAAGCTCCCTCTTCACCACAACAGACCGGTACAACATCCGCATCACTGCAGATGCTGCTCCAATCCGTCTGTCGATCTCTCGCTCCATTTTCCCCTCACTCGTGAACAAGACCCCAAGATACTTAAACTCCTCCACTTGGGGCAGGAGCCTGTCCCCAACCCGGAGAGGACAATCCACCTTTTTCCGGCTGAGGACCATGGACTCGGACTTGGAGGTGCTGATTCTCATCCCAGCCGCTTCACACTCAGCGGCAAACCGTCCCAGCAAGAGCTGTAGGTCATTGCTGGATGAAGCCAACAGGACAACATCATCTGCAAACAACAGAGATGAGATCCTGTGGTCACCAAGCATGACACCCTCCATTCCCTGGCTGCGCCTAGAAATCCTGTCCATAAAAATTATGAACAGGACCGGTGACAAAGGGCAGCCCTGGCGGAGTCCAACTCTCACTGGGAATGACTCCGACCGAGTGTTGGCAATGCGAACTAAACTCTCACAACGGTCGTACAGAGACCGAATAGCTCGTAACAACAAGCCCGATACCCCATACTCCCGAAGCACCCCCCACAAAAATCCACGAGGGACGCGGTCAAATGCCTTCTCCAAGTCCACAAAACACATGTAAACTGGTTGGGCAAACTCCCACGAACCCTCAAGAATTCTCGAGAGGGTAAAGAGCTGGTCCGATGTGCCACGGCCAGGACGAAAACCACATTGCTCCTCCTGAATCCGAGGTTCGACCAACGGCCGGACTCTCCTCTCCAGTACCTTGGCATAGACCTTCCCAGGGAGGCTGAGGAGTGTGATCCCTCTAAAGTTGGAGCACACCCTCCGGTCCCCTTTTTTGAAGAGAGGAACCACCACCCCGGTTTGCCATGCCAAAGGCACTGCCCCCGACCTCCACGCAATGTTGCAGAGGCGTGTCAACCATGACAACCCAACAACATCCAGGGCCTTGAGGTACTCGGGGCGAATCTCGTCCACCCCCGGGGCCCGGCCACCAAGGAGATTTTTAACCACCTTGGCGACCTCAGCCCCTGTGATAGGCGAGTCATCCCCCTCGTCCCCAAACCCTGCTTCCTCTGTGGAAGGCGTATCAGTGGGATTGAGGAGATCCTCGAAGTATTCCTTCCACCGCCCGACGATATCCCCAGTTGAAGTCAACAGTGTCTCATCCGCACCATACACAGTGTGGACGGGGAGCTGCTTTCCCCTCCTGAGCCGCCGAACAGTTTGCCAGAATCTCTTTGAAGCCGACCGAAAGTCTTGTTCCATGGCCTCACCGAACTCCTCCCATACCCGGGTTTTTGCTTCAGCAACCACCCGAGCTGCACTCCGCTTGGCCTGCCGGTACACCTCAGCTGCTTCGGGAGTCCCACAAGCCAACCAAGCTTGATAGGACTCCTTCTTCAGCTTAATGGCCCCCCTCACCACTGGTGTCCACCACTTGGTTCGGGGGTTGCCACCACGAGATGCACCGACCACCTTGCGGCCGCAGCTCTGGGCTGCCGCTTCAACAACAGAGGTGGAGAACATGGCCCATTCAGACTCCATGTCTCCAGACTCCCTCGGAATGTGGTTGAAGTTCTTCCGGAGGTGGGAGTTGAAGACCTCCCGGACAGGGGCCTCAGCCAGACGCTCCCAGCACACCCTCACTATACGTTTGGGTCTACCAGGTCTGAATGGCTTCCTCCCCTGCCATCGGATCCAACTCACCACCAGGTGGTGATCAGTTGACAGCTCTGCACCTCTCTTTACTCGGGTGTCCAAGACATACGGTCGCAGGTCTGATGATACGATAACAAAATCGATCATCGACCTGCGGCCTAGGGTGTCCTGGTGCCAGGTGCACATATGGACACCCTTATGCTTGAACATGGTGTTCGTTATAGACAGACTGTGGTTAGCACAGAAGTCCAATAACTGAACACCACTCGGGTTCAGATCGGGCAGGCCGTTCCTCCCAATCACCCCCCTCCAGGTTTCACTGTCGTTGCCCACGTGCGCATTGAAGTCCCCCAGTAGGACAATGGAGTCTCCAGGAGGAGCACCCTCCAGCACCCCAGTCACAGACTCCAAAAAGGGTGGGTACTCTGAAACATCATTTGGTGCATAGGCACAAATGATGGTCAGGACCCGTTTCCCAACCCGAAGGCGCAGGGAAGCAACCCTTTCGTCCACCGGGGAAAACTCCAATATAGAGGCAGCAAGGTGGGGCGATACAAGAATACCTACCCCTGCTCGTCGCCTCTCGCCCGGGGCAACTCCAGAAAAGGCCAAGCTCCAGCCCCTCTCCAGGAGACTGGTTCCGGAACCGGAGCTGTGTGTTGAGGTGAGGCCGACTATATCTAGCCGGTATCGCTCAATCTCGTACACCAGCTCAGGCTCCTTCCCCACCAGAGAGGTGACATTCCACGTACCAAAAGCCAGTTTAGAAAGCTTGGGATCAGTCCGCCAAGGTCTCCGCCTTTGACTGCCACCTAATCCACATAGCACCGGACTTCCATGATCCCTCCTGCAGGTGGTGAACCTACTGGAGGGCGGACCCATGTAACTCCTTCGGGCTGAGCCCGGCCGGGTCCCATGGGTGGAAACCCGGCCACCAGACGCTAGCCTTCGAGCCCCTCCCCCAGGCCTGGCTCCAGGGTGGGGCCCCGGTAACCCCATACCGGGCGGGGTACACTGAATCCTTGATATACAATTTATCATGAGAGTCTGTTGGATCGTTCTTCGTCTGGCCCTTCACCCAGGACCAGTTTGTCTTGGGAGACCCTATCAGAGGCAAATTGCCCCGGACAACATAGCTCCTGGGATCACTGGGGCACGCAAACCCCCCCACCACGATAAGGTGACGATCCATGAGGGGGCACTCATGCAACCATTTTACAAATTTACATAACAGTGTTCATGTTACACCAGTGTCCATGGGCAGCCAAGGATAAAACCAGCTCAGGGGCCCAGGGCAGCCCCACAGCATGCGTGCCCCTGGCTGCCGCCTACCCTGGGGTCGAATCTGACCTCCCCGGCAAGAACATTTCTTCTCACCACCAACTGCTTCCTTCCTCTGGGCCCGCAGTGCTGCTGGCCGACATGCCATCCCTCCGTGCCTGTCGGGCTGTTCCCGACCGCCTTCAACACCGCTGCAGCTGCCACCACTGTAGCCCCAGACACACCGGCCCCCTGTGGCCAAACTCCAGGGAAAACTAACGCTTGCTCATCGGCGCCCCTCGTTGACTCGGGCACCTCGCTGTAATGCCCAGCACCCTTGTCCAGGGCGCTTTGAGCTCCGGCACTGAGGTCCTGCCCGATCTCCGTAGCGCCCGGCACCTCCTCTCCATCGTTCAAGGCACGCCGCTGTGCTGCCTCTGTGCCCGGCGGTTGCTGCTGCTTCCCGGGGCTCACAGTCTGCTTTCTCCCACTCTCCCGCTGCCTGGACTCCAGCTGTGGGGAAGACTCCGGTCACTGCTGTCCCTCTCTGCTGTCACTGCTCACCACGTCGTCAAAATCACCAGCGCTACAGTCACACACCATGCTGAGCTCCTTGGCTGGCTCATCATCATTGATAACCAGGGGCTCTGGTCCCCCCGGATACCCAGCTGGTAGCTTGTAGCTTGGTTTTGGCGCGCACCTAGCATCGTGGCTAACTATCCCGTTGCCACTGACTGAGCCTTTAGCTCCTCCGCGCTAACTAGCATAGCTCCTCTTGGCGCCAACAGTCTCGCTACCCACAGCTCCAGCTTCTTGTCTCTTGGACGTTCGGCAAAATCTCCAATCAGCCACCCAACAGCATCTGCATAACGCTCCGTCTTTCCTAACATGCCAAGAATTCTGACCCTCCACGCCAAGACGACGGGCCAGAAGTGCCCGTCCTCGGTCCCCGTCTAGTCTACCCAGGCCCAGCCCAGTGATGTATCCCCCAAGCATCGCTATCCAATCCGGCCACAGGACCGCTGGCTCTCCGGGACACTCCAGAAATGGCGGTAGAGGTGAAGGTAGACCACACGCCTCCATGGTTTTCTGTCGTCGCCAGAATGTTATGTATGGAAATGATGGTTGGAGTCAGAGTTGTACCATGCAGTGGCCTGAACTTTATTAGGAGGAACACAGAACTATATACATTGGCTGTGCCCACCTGATGTCACACCCAGGGCGGGCACGGCAAGCCTCACAGGCCACACACACACACCACATGAGCACCAATGAAAAATATTTCCCACAGTTATTTAAAGAGTTAAAAATAAAACCACATACAGGAGAGAGATTTTAACTGACCGGTTACTGTGTCTTTACATGGATCTGGATAAATCTTCCTGTTGTGGCAGTATGAAATAATAAGTAGCGAACTGAGGTTTAAAAGTGGGTTTTATTTCATTCCGCCATCACAGAACTCACCCCGGCACTGTATAAGCGTGCCAGAGCGAGCCCTCAGGTTCTCAGGCAATCGTGTGGTCAGTTGAGCAGTAAGAGAGAGAGAAAGTTACAGAGCAATATGCAGTTTAAATACCCCACTACAGACAATACATGAAAGGCACATTTGCATCACAGTACCGAGCAGGAAGCATAAACACCTGCATTTGAGTCACACATATCAACAGGATACTGGCAGGAAAGAGCTAGACAAAGAGAAGCTGCCTATTGATCTCAATACATACATCTCATTGTTCTGCTAATTGCTCCAGCTGAGCGCTCTGCTTGTCCCAGTCTGTTGTGGGGGTCACCCACAGTACTCCCCCCAGAGGGCTCAGCGGGAAGCTGAGGCCTCGATAGTCCGGCTTTGGGAGCGAGCTGCGGGGAAAGCTCGCTGCAGGCGGCGGTGGAGGGAGGGGGGTGGGGGTAGCAAGTGCCGGCCGAAGTTGTCTGGGCCGCACAAAAATTGCCTGTGGATCCGCGATGTTGAGGGGCTGTCCCGTTGAACGTGCGGAGGTCCACAGCAGCTGTAAGAAGAAAAATTAGTCTCTGACTCCTCTCGCGGCCATGAAGAAAAAAAAGGAGCTGCAGCAGTGAGGGACTTGGCGTGTTGACTTTAGGTGCGCGTGCAGTCCTAAAGTCCTCGGGGACAGCTGACGGCTGAATTCCCTTATGCGCCGTGGCTGAGACCATTACAAAATCCTGTGAGCGAGCTGCGTGCGTGCTTCAGGTGTGTGAGCAGCCCTGAAGGTTCTGTGTGCAGCGGCGAAGGACGATGGTGGTCTGTGTGAAGCCGGTATTGTCCCGTGCATGGTGCGCTGTCCTCATAACCCCCCGGTGTGCGTGCGGGGTTTGGTGCATGGCAGGTCCGCTGTAGAGGCGAGTCAGGGTCAGGGAGTTTGCTGGAGATCAGCGTCGTTGGCGCCAATGGTCATCCCTGCTGAAGCTGTTGCGTCGTTCGCTCGTGGTGTGTTGGAGCGGTGAGAGGAAGTAGACGATCTTTGTCCCTCGGGCTTGTGCAGATGCGTTGGAGCGGTGAGAGGGAGGAGACGATCTTTGTCCCTCGGGCTCGTGTCGATGTGGAGGAGCGGTGAGAGGGAGGAGACAATCTTTGTCCCTCGGGCTCGTGTCGATGCGAAGGAGCGGTGAGAGGGAGGAGGAGCGGTGAGAGGGACGTTCTGTGTCCCTAGGCCGGTCCAGCGTGGATGTGCAGATCTCAGGCGTGCAGATCTCACCATGAAGCTTTCTGCAGCTTTCCCGGTCGTGGGTGATCACCGGAGAGTTCGCCTGGTGGTGGCTCTGCGTCAAGGTCCCCCTGTAGCAGAAGGGAGGGCAGATCATTTGCGTCAGGCTGCTGCGTTCGCTTGTCGTCGGAGAGTCACCGCCGGGGGCTGCCAGCGTGTTCTTTTCTTGGGTCGGGTCACCAGTGTGGCTGTCCAGACCAGAAGGTTGCGTTGCACAAAGCATGTGCTTTCTCGGGGTCACCGGTGTGGCGGTATGAGATAATAAGCAGCAAACTGAGGTTTAAAAGTGGGTTTTATTTCATTCCGCCATCACAGAACTCACCCCAGCACTGTATAAGCATGCCAGAGCGAGCCCTCAGGCTCTCAGGCAATCGTGTGGTCAGTTGAGCAGTAAGAGAGAGAGAAAGTTACAGAGCGATATGCAGTTTAAATACCCCACTACAGACAATACATGAAAGGCACATTTGCATCACAGTACTGAGCAGGAAGCATGAACACCTGCATTTGAGTCACACATATCAACAGGATACTGGCAGGAAAGAGCTAGACAAAGAGAAGCTGCCTATTGATCTCAATACACACATCTCATTGTTCTGCTAATTGCTCCAGCTGAGCGCTCTGCTTGTCCCAGTCTGTTGTGGGGGGTCACCCACACTGTCATCAAATCCGGTTTTAAATAGTGGTTGCAAAATGCAAAGCCAATGCTAGCAGAGCATTGCTAAATAGGTTAGCTCCACTCCTCCAGGCCTGCTGAGCGTCGTCCAGCTGCATCCCGACTCTTTTATAATGTCCAGTTTAAGGGACGGCCTTGGACTGTTTTATCTGAAGCGGGTGTTCAAATTGTAGTTTCCTAAACTTGGTTAAAATATAAATAGTACTGCTGGATATGAACATCTGTTCTACTTTGTGTGTTGAAATGCGTCTTCCGGGGATGTTGTCAAAAGATGGACTCTGGTTAGAGGTTTGCATTTTTCTGGTTTTTTTATTCAATACTAAGATTTACTGAATTTTCTATAGCAACAAATATAAACTGATTTCTGATTGGGTAAAAAATTTATTGCTGGGGTCTTTCTGGAATTGTGGGGGTTTCCCTACAGTTGAAAGTGCTATGAGATGACTGTTTTTGGGAAATGGCGCTATATAAATAAAGTTGAATTGAATAATTTCAGAAAGTATTCTTGCCTCTTTAGTTACAAGAACAAACTAATTTATGATTGGCTGATTAATGTTCCCACTGTGGCAAGCCCATTTTTAACTCCTGCGGACTTCTGACAGGATTCTGACAACATGTTACACAATAATACAGTCATGTTGTGGGGGCATAGTGTGGGGGTTTTCTCCACCCAGAGAAGACAAGGGGAAGGGAGAACAACAGACTGAAGAAGGAGGTGTCACCGGGGGGTATCAAATGGGATGGTTAGGTCTGTGCACCCCCCGGGGAGAGTAACATCTGTCGGTGCTGCTAAGAGAAGAAGGTGGTTGGAGCGGCGCTGGCGTTATGTCATGTTAATGTGCCACACAGTTCTTTGTTCAAATAACAATGTATTATGGTCGGAAGTTCTGGGTCTCGATGCATGGGAATAAAGATATAAAAGAGGAATACACAGAGACCCGGGATTCTTTTTTGTTGTAAATTATGCTCGAGAAGGAATAAAGTTTGTGTTATCCAGCTCATTGCCTCACCTGCCTCGTTTCTCAACAATGTGAAAAAATTGGAACACCCCATTAAATATTCAGTTCTTTATTAATAAATGTTCACGCACATACATACACACACATATATATATATATATATACATACACATCATGTCTAACCTTGTCTTTATTTTTATTTGCATTTTTAACATTTATTTTAACTATTTTAAGTGGGAATGGATGTGGGGTGTCCTAAAAAAGATGAGGGGTGTCCTAATTTATTCTTCACTATTTGTTTAGAATTACATTTTACAGAAAATTTGAAAAAAAAAGTCTTTAATTCATTTCTAGTTGTTTAGTTCTATTACATGAATATCCCAGTATTTTTAACATTGATATTAACGATCCATATGTCCAAATATGTTAAACACACAGGCTTATACAGGGTGTCCTAATTTTTTCACATGACTGTTCATATAAAATATATTTATCACAATGTTTGAATCATTTCTTCTCCTTCTCAAATTTCTGAGGAAGCTCAGCTTCTTTGGCTCCTTGCACAAGCCACCACTGCAGCAGGTGCTTTCACTGATTGTGGGAAAATTCAGTCAAATCTCCTGTTAAAGGTTGGAGGTCTTCTTCTTGGGTCCCTAGCTGATGCCTGGAAGGGGAGGTCATCCTCCCAACCAGTATGCTGCTGTGGGTACCACAGGTTGTTGGACGCCGTTGACGATGTGATGCTGGCCTGAGCTTGATTAAGATCGAGGCACAGAGGTTTTAAGTTGTCCTCAATGTGCTCGGCCTGTGTTTTTTTTTTGGTGGATCACATTGGATTCTCTAGTGCATGGGTCATTTCTGCTACAGGAGTTGGTGCGGTAGTCATCTCATTCTGCATACATAGCTGAACCACTACAGTCTGGACTTCTGGACTTGTTCTTCAATGGTCAGCTGCTGCTGGCATTGTTCATGGATGGTATCGTTGGTAATATAACCATGGATGGAAACTCCAAGGATCTGATGGAGCAGCTGCTTTTGAAACACTGAACTTCTTCAGGCCCTGAATGGTCCAGGTTTCAGAACTTTAAAGTTTAAAGAAACATCTTGGTCCTTAGAGAGATGTTGGGCTTCTTCCAGACACACCATCAGAGGGATGTGAACATTGGAGCTGCGCACAGGATTCTGAAGTGGCTCTCTGCCATCGATGGTGCCTTCTTTTCAGTTACCAGTAAAATGAGCTATTTGTAGTCAAACCTGTTCGATCTGAATGTCCTCGAGGTAGACCGTTCCCAGTGAACCATCTTTTGTGAGAACCTTCATCTTCTCTATGCTGATCTTAAGGCCATAAAGCTGAGCAAAGCAGGTGATGCCATACAGAATATCTGGAGCCTCAAGCTGGATTTATGCATCTGCATCACGTCAACACCAATGCTAGCATATGTCGCTGACGCAGTGATTGGCAATTTTTTGTGTGTGTGCTGTTTGAATGCTTTGTTCCATTGCCAAAATGGGGTTCTGCCAATGTGTAGAGTGATTTGTGTCTGTTGTGTGTTTTTGTTCTTTAAATAGCAATGAAGAAGCGCACCAACCACTGCTGCTGTAATCATTTGATGTTCTATGTAATTACTGGGGTTAGGACGAGTCATACAAATCCTCCATCTCTGCTTAATATCCTCAATATTCTTTTGAATTTGGATCATTTATAAGACTTGCTTTCGAAGTGGCACTTTAGTGAACAAGTAGAGATGAGATCCAGGAAATGTGTAGGAGGAGGCAAAGTGGATCAATCTCAGCTTTTGTAGCCTGCGTTGCCAACATGCACCTCTCCTCCTTTGCAGAGGTGCATGTCGGACGATGCAGCGGGCTATTGTGTCACTAATGTATTGACACCCTCGCAGCTGTGTTGCGTCAACATGGGTGCATAAATCCAGTTGCAGTGTCATAACTTAATCCCCTTCCACAGCATGTGAGACTCCATTTGGTGTATTGGGCGGTGCCTATCTCCGTTTCACTGACCCTAGGCCACACAGCTACTGTAAGCAGTGAAAGCTTGGGGAAGGGGGGGAGGGGTCAGTCCTCTGTGCATTAACTCTCCTTTCCCCATTCTATTATACTAAGCACCAAGCTAGAAGGCAGAAATACCATGACGCAGCCTTGAACCCAAGACCTCCCAGATGCTCTAACTGTAAGCCACCACTCTGGTTAGTTGCAGCATCATCATTGGTCAAAATAGGGCTGTCATCAGAGAACATGAGATCGGTCATGAACTGGTTAATATCAAACTGTAGGCCCTTTTAACCTTTGTCTGTTACACGATGCCATCGATGATAATGTTGAACAAGAGGGAGAGACTGCATCCCCTTGTCTTGATATTGAATTCCTCAGAGAAGTCGTCTTGGATCCGGACCATACTGACTGAACCATCACAGGCTGAATGCAGGAGTGCAACAATCTTCTGAGGACCATCCAGTTGGAGGTAAAACCTGCAGGGTCTCAGCCCTTCATGGCACATAATTGAACACATCTGTTATATGAAAGTAATTTTGCAGTGATCATCCACCCATCCATCCATCCATCCATCCATCTTCTGCTGCTTGTCTGAGGTTCTAGGTTGGTGTGCAGCCATCTAAGGCTGGATTCACACTACAACGTTTGGACCAACTTTTACTGATGTTTTTAGCAAACGTCTGGCTCTGCTGGAAAAAGTTGGTAAAAGTTAATGAAGTTGGTGTTTGTTGGGAAACGTTGGCGAAAGTTGTGTTTTTTTGAAAAATTTCAGCATGCTAAAAATTTACCGTTTGGAAATAAATGTTGGTGAAAGCTCTGCTCAGTTTGTAGAAGTTCCTGAGTGCTGGGCTAAGTTATGCAGAATCGCCCAAGTCAGCCTAAGTTACTACTAACTAACTAACCTGCACTTATATAGCGCTTTTCTAGTCACAAAGACCACTCAAAGCGCTTTAGTTAAGTAAAGTTAAGCTCCATTCGCACATGTCGACTGAAATGCTGGTGGAAGCAGATGTTTTTAGACTGAAACTCACTTCAGACATGCACAGACACAAGAGAAATGCCAAAGAAATGTCACTGTCCAAGATGTTGGGGATGCCAAAAGCCAAGAGAAGGGGGAATTTTAAAAAAATTAAAAAAAAGAAAAAAATCTATATAATCCCCCAAAATGTGAAAGCCCCCCACCCCCCCAAAATATGTATATATCCTCAATGCAAAATTTACTGTTCTTAATTTTCTGCTCCATGCATAATCATTCTCCAGGATTTATTGGCTCAGCTTCCATTGTGCAGAATCAAAAAGCACTGTTGTAGTGTCAGAAACACTCTTTGTTTGGAAACATTCCAAGATGGCTGCTGGTTAGATGCACTAGGATGGCCTGCTATATCAAGCCAACAAATATCACAAATATTATTTGAAATCCAATCACTAAGTAAAGTTTGTTAACTTCACAAAGACATAAAGCTTCATTTTGCAGGACTATTTTATGTTCCTTTTGGAGCTTATGGCAAATTTGATGGCATGTGCTTGAATGAATGAATGAATGACAAAGGTCCAAAACACACATGCACACAATCAAGACCCTCCCAAATTTAGAGCCCAAATCACACACTAACAGGAAACAGAAATAATTAATGGCAAACCATGCGCACAACCAACTAAAGCTAGGGGAAGACAGGTGCACTACTGTCCCACCCCCACACGGCTAGACGGATTATCATGCCGTCTCTGTTAAAATATTTTTAGATTTAGTATACTTTATTGATCCCCAGTCCATTAAACATAAACTAGCCATGTTGCTAAAATAAATAATCCAAAACAATCCCCTTCCCAGAACATATATACAAACAGGTTATTTTCCTTTAATACGCTAAACCCCAATAACCAATCATTACTCATATCAACACCATGCAATAAACATATAACTCAGGCAGTTTACAAACCCACAATATGTATTGAAAACATTGCCCCTGTGGGGAGCGTGGAATAAAGAAGCTGAATTGCTTTTTAATTCAGGTTTATTCAAGCATCACATCATCCCCAGCCTTCTCTCTCAAACGAGCAAAGAGGCTGAGCTACATCCAAGCTTCACATTTATAACATTTCACACAAAGTCTTTTCACACAGATGATTCACACAAAGGAAGAGTCACGTATCCCCGTCAAAACCCTCTATTGACATTTCTCCCTCTTCCAGACCTTCAGTCCCCCACCTGTCTCCCGGGGGTCGGGAAGTCCTTTCATAGTGTCCCCGTCCTCTTGTTGTTCCCCGCAGGTGGTCCAGACCCATTGTCCCCTTCGGTCGTGAGGTCAATCTCCATATGTAATCTCAGCATCCACTTTATGCTTAAACATATGTAGGCACAAATACACGGGCTACACCCCCCAAATTACCAGTCAGACCTAGTGGAGCGGCCACCCCCCCGGAGACTCGTCAAACGGGTCCCGTCCAGAGTATCTTCTTCTCTTCATGCCCGGAGACGATCCACACCATATGCACATATGAACATATTTACACTGGAGTTTTTCAAGTTATACCACTGTCCTCAGGCAGCCAAAGGTAGAATTGGCTTGGGGGGGCCCAGGGCAGCCCCTCAGTATGCGCGCCGCCAGCCCCCGGGGGCGAAGCCGACCCCACAGGCGAAAACATCTCTTCTGAATGAATGAATGAATGAATGAATGAATCTGGATGAATGAATGAATCTTTTTTTATTTCAGATAGATTAAAAGTAGAGATTAAAAAAGAAACAGAATAATATAACAAAGGGGGAAAGAAAATCCAACAAGGTCAAATTAGACAATAACTCCTGATTATACAGTTCAACATAAGTTATCCGAAATGGGTGATGGCTGAAGTCGCAGCTTATATTGCCCACCCATATTCCATCCAAGAATTCAAAAGAAAAACAAAACAAGAGCGATTACAATTCAGAACGAAGCTAAGACAAAATGTGACAAAAAACTAAGCAACAGCACAGCACAGATATGACAATCCTTATGTGATTTTACATGCCATCTTGTATATATGTTTGGAGTATTTCTTCCTTTAGTTTTTTGTTTAAATTGTCCAAGTGTTGTACATGATTTTAATTCAGGTCCAAAATCGTTCCATAATCTGACTCCTTGCACTGAGACACAGTGTTGCTTGGTGGTAGTTCTCACTGAAGGTTTTTGAAATATACATGTTCCTCTGAAATGATATTGTAATGTGGGTTGATTCAGCAAATATTTCACTTTGATTCAGCAAAAATTATCAGTTTATTATCATTTATTATTATGGAGGATTCTAATGCCATCCTCCATACGGTGAACATGGCCTAGCCAGCAGAGCCTGCGCTGTCTGAGTAGAGTGAACATGGAGGGAAGGCCGGCGCAGGACAGAACTTCTGTGTTGGGCACTTTGTCCTGCCAGAATATGTCCAGGATGTGGCGAATGCAGCGCAAGTGGAAGGAGTTCAGTCTCTTTTCCTGCCGGGCGTATGTTGTCCACATCTCACTCCCATAGAGCAGTGTGCTGATGACGCAGGCGTTGTACACTGCCATCTTCGTCTTGACAGAGAGTTTGGGATTCTCCCACACTCGTGTGGTGAGGCGAGCGAGTGTGGAGTCTGATTTTCCAATCCTCTTGTCGATCTCTGTATCAAGGGAGAGGTTGCTGCTGATCGTGGACCCCAGGTACGTGAACTGATTCACGACCTCCAGCTCGTAGTCGTCGGTGATGGTTGGTGGTGCTTCCATGCCTTGCACCAAGACATTAGTCTTCTTCAGGCTGATGGTAAGCCCGAAGTCCTTGCATGCCTGGGAGAAGCGGTCCATCAGGGTCTGAAGCTCCTGCTGTGTGTGGGTCGTGACTGGCAGCGTCGTCTGCGAACAGCATGTCTCTGATTAGAGCCTCGCGTACTTTGGTTCTGGCTTTCAGGCGGGCGAGGTTGAAAAGCCTGCCGTCAGATCTTGTGTGCATGTAGATTCCCTCTGTTGCTGTGCTGAAGGCATGCCTCGGGAGCATAGCAAAGAAAATCCCAAAGAGGGTTGCGCAAGTACACAGCCCTGTTTCACTCCGCTGTGTATGTTGAATGGCTCTGAGATGTTGCCGTCGTGCTGCACTATCCCCTGCATGTTGGTGTGAAACGATTCGATGAGGCTTTGCAACTTTGGTGGGCATCCTATCTTTGGCAGGATCTTGAAAAGGCCCTCTCTGCTGACCAGATTGAACGCTTTGGTGAGGTCGATGAAGGCGACATACAGGGGCATGTTCTGTTCTTTGCATTTCTCCTTGAGTTGGCGGATGGAGAATATCATGTCTACCGTAGATCGCTCAGCGCGGAAGCCACACTGAGACTCGGGGTAGACACGTTCGGCAAGCTTCTGTAGACGAACGAGAACAACTCGTGCGTAGACGTTGCCAACAACGCTGAGGAGGGAGATGCCCCTGTAGTTGTTGCAGTCGCTTCTCTCCCCTTTGTTTTTGTAGAGGGTGATGATCTTGGTGTCCCTCATGTCCTGTGATACGGCACCTTCCTTCCAGCACTGGCAGAGGACGTCATGCAATGGCAGCAGTAGGGCGGTCTTGCAGTGCTTGATCAGGTCAGGGGGTATGCCGTCGTTGCCGGGGTGCCTTGCCAGCGGCCAAGCTATCAATGGCCTTGCTGAGTTCGTTGATGGTTGGCTCGGCGTCAAGTTCGTCCATGAATGGCAGGCAGTCGATGGCATCAAGGGCTGACGGTGTCACGTGTTCTGTCTGGAGTAGAGGTCGGAGTAGTGCTCCACCCATCTCTCCATCTGCTTGTTCTTTTCTGTGATCAGCTCCCCAGTGGAGGATTTGAGGGGGGCCGTCTTGCTCTGAGCCAGACCAAGTGCTTTCTTGATGCCATCGTACATACCACGGATATTCCCTGTTATGGCAGCGGTTTGAATGTCTTGGCTGAGCTGAGTCCAGTACTCGTGGGCACAGCGCCGAGCAGTCTGCTGAACTTTGCTTCTCGCAGCCCTGAGAATCTGGAGATTCTTCTCGTTTGGGTACTTCTTGTACTCGGCAAGAGCTGAGCGCTTGGCTTCAATGACGGGGGTCATCTCTGTCAACTTGGCATCAAACCAATCCTGTGACTTCGAGGTCTTCCTCCCAAAGGGAGCCAAGGCTGTGCGGTGGATGGTGTTTTGCAGCTCTTCCCACTTCTGCTTTGCAGATTCTCTTTCTTGTGGTACACCAAGTTCCTTCTCAAAGGTGGAGGCAAACCGCTCAACAAGTTCTGGTTGGGCCATCTTGCTGGTGTCAATCCGTGCCTTTCCAGGCTGTCTAGCACGATGGAATTTCTTCAGCTGCAGCTTGACCTTGCAACACACCAATGAATGGTCTGTGTCGCAATCTGCATTCTGGAACGAACAGGTGATTAGCATGTTCTTCAGTGAGGTGCGCCTGGTCAGGATCAAGTACAGCTGGTTCCAGTGCTTTGAGCGCGGATGTCGCCAGGAAACCTTGTGTTGGGGCTTGGTCTTGAAGAACGAGTTTGTGATGCACAGATCGTGATAAGTGCAGAACTCGAGCAGCCGCTGTCCATTGTCGTTCATTCTGCCCACGCCAAATGGTCCAAGACAGGAGGGCCAGGAGTCGTGGTCAGCACCCACTCTGGCATTGAAATCTCCAAGGAGAATGAGTTGTTCAGAGTTGGGGATGATCCTGACAGTTGTTGCGAGATTTTCTTAGAACTCGTCTTTTGCCTCTGGTGTGGCTGTCAGTGTTGGGGCATACACACTGACGAGGGTGACTGGGCCTTGAGTGGTGTTGAGGCGGAGGGTAAGGAGTTGTGCAGAGCCATTGCTGCCCAGTTCCACCATCTTCAGCAAGGTGTTCTTCACTGCGAAGCCCACTCCGTGTTCCCTGTGTTCGTCACTGCTCTTTCCCTGCCAGTAGAACGTGTAGTCCTTCTCTCTCAGTGTGCCTGCGTCAGCCAACCGTGTTTCCTGGAGAGTGGCGATATCCACTTCCAGTCTCTTCAGCTCATTATTGATGATGGCAGTCTTCCTGGTGTCGCTGATGTCCTTGAGGTTAGCAGCGAGTCCTGTCATCATAGTGCGGACGTTCCAAGTTCCCAGTTTTAGAGTTGGTCTCTTGTTTTTTTGTCTTGCCTAGTGCGAAAGTCCTCAGCCTGCCGTTTGGACTTCTCATCCCCATGCACCCAATGAGGAAAGCAGGCTGTGGCGGGACAACACCTTATTGGCTGGGGGCTGCCCAGCTTGAGGCGGGCGGTAGCTGTCCAGTGAGATCCGATGATCCCTCCCACCGTCGGGAACAACCCCTGGTGCCGCGCTCTATGCCAATTGAGCGGTCGCTTATAACCGGTAACTGTCATTCCCCGTGTTTTGTCTATGCCAAAGGCGAAGCTGGAGTGTCCTCTCCAGTGATCCGGTGTTCTACCTTCCAGCGTTGGGCGTTGGTAGGATTCAAGCCTGGGCAGGAAGATATGGAGGACAAGATGTTGCCCATGCAGCATGTCCCCCCTCTCCACGTCACTGATGAATCCAAAGGAACAGCGGGGCTGCTACAGTTTGGCACCAGCGCCATCACAGGAGCTGCCAGAACGATGTTGAGCACAACAGAGAACTGCCTTAGGGACTCCGACTCTGGATTTTTCCTCAGGGTTGACTCCCGAAGCCTTTCCCATGACCGGGTGTGCCGCAAGGCAGCAGAGGTTTGAAATCAGGGTTTACCTTTCCCTAGATGGGCTACCTTCCCAGGTTGACGAGCCACCATCTATCCGAAGCATCTGGTTTTAAGGCGCCAGAGATCTGCCCTCGCCCCTTCTCCTATTAGTAAAAGCAGTTCCACCGGGCTTAGAGACTAAACCACACGGGCAGGCTAGGAGTTGAACTTAGTTGTCAGAGGCTTCGAGACACACGCCATAAGGAGCATTTTATAAGCACTGGGAGCTTAACACCAGTGCCGCTCCTGGCTACCCCCCTAATACCACCATTTTGTAGTTTCTTTAATAATAAATTATGATCCACTGTATCAAATGCTTTAAGATCCAGGAATACCCCAACTGAATACTCTTATTTTCAGCGGCAGTTGATATTTTTTCTATAAATTCCATTAGAGCAAATGCAGTTGTCCTCTTGTGTCTGAACCCATATTACTGCTCACACAATAAATTATTCTTCAGTATGAAGTTGTCAATTCTCTCAGAATATTTTTTCAAGTATCTTGGAAAATTGCGGCAATAATGAAATTGGTCTTTATTTTGAAAGTTCCCCTCTGTCACCCGTCTTGTATGTCGGAATTACTTTAGCTATTTCATTGCATGGGGAAATATACCTGTTTGGAGAGACAGGTTACAGATATACGTCAGTGGTTTCACTAAGCATTCAATAATAGTTTTGACTAAGAGCATGTCAATACCATCACAGTCCATAGAGGTTTTACTTTTAAACGATTTAACAATTTCAATGACCTCTCTCTCATCTGTGTTCTTTATGAAAATGGAGTCTTTTATAGCAGTGTTTTTGCTTATTGTATCACCTGTAGGTGCTGTAATGGGTATTTCTCAAGCCAAATTAGGACCAATGTTAACAAAAATGTTATTAAATTCATCTGCAGGTGAAGCTGCATTCACACTCTGAGTAGTTTTATTTTTTGAAAAATTGGTTGGGTGGCTTGTATATCTGTTTTTATTTCCAAGAATATTGTTAAGTATTGTCCATGTATTTTTAATATTGTCTCTGTTTTTCTCCAGTTCTTTACTGTAATAGTCTCTTTTACTACATCTCATTATATATGTTAACTTATTTTTGTATGTTTTATACCGCTGCTCTTCTTTTGTCCTTTTCTTTAGGAAAGCTTTATATAATATTTTTTTTTCTTTTTACACGCCTTTTGTAATCCTTTGGTTAACCATGGCTTATCGGCAAGTTTATGTTTAAGCTTTTTCTTTACTAATGGACAATTTTTTTCATAAAGAGTGGTTACAATGTTTATAAATGTGTCATAGGCTTCATTTACATCTGATACATAGACTTCTGTCCAGTCTTGCTTCAGCAAGTCTTCTTTAAAAGAACTGATTGCATTTTGTGATTTGTATCTGAACGATTTTAAAAAATTTTCTGTATTGGCCCCCATGTGGCCATGGATAAGTGCAAAGGTTGGCAAATGGTCACTTATATCATTTATCAATAATCCACTTTTTATTTTCTTATCAATAATATTAACAAACAGGTTGTCAATAAGTGTAGCAGTGTGAACTGTGATTCTACTGGGATGTGTCATTGTGGGATATAGACTCATACTGTACATAGAATTCATGAACGCTGCAATTACATTTTGTTGAAATGGATTTAGTAAATCAATATTGAAATCTCCACAAATTACTACCATTTTCTTACTAGTAATATTATTGTACAGCTCGACTAATTTATCTCTGAATGTCTCAATGCAAGTTCCCGGCGTTCTATATATACAACTTATAATTAGATTTTTTGTTTCATCTTGGTCAATCTCAACAGTAACACATTCCAAAATCCCTGGTAGTGCAAAGAACATTCCATTTACAAGTTTACACCTATACAGGTCATCAATATACAGTGCAACACCACCCTTTTTTGAGATCTGTTAATATGAAACATCTGATATCCCTCTATTGCCATCAGGGGAGGCTGCTCTTCATTAAGCCAAGTTTCAGAGACTGCGATAGCTGTAAATTTTCTGTCTAGCTGTTTTAAGTAGTCCTGAATCTGTGGAAAGTTTTTGTTAAGACTTCTGCTGTTGAAGTGTATTATTGATAGTTTACCATCTAGTTTGCACTTGACTTTTGAATTGCTTTTCAGTGTAATATTCACAATGATTATGAATATTATTGAAGAAGTGGTTATCAGGATCAATATCATTCTCCATCTCTTGTAGTTTATGTTCAGCATAATGGCATATTTTCAGAGTTTGGAATTTCCTCACTCTGGTGTCAAATGACTTCCTCCAACTGGGGATAATTGATGTCTACTCAAGTCAGTCATAAGTTTGGTTGTTTTGCTTAGTTTTATTTTTTTAAAGTACATTGACATGGCAATGTCAAAAGAACTATTCTTGCCGTTTTGTGTGGATATGGATCATCATAGTCCTCTTAATTTTCTTAAATCAGTGTTCATCTATATTTAAGTCGGTTCTCACCCACGGTTGCTTTTCTCATTTGGACCCACCATCCGACACCTCCTCACGGACCCAAACCAGTCTGTAACCCCCCAGAGGGTTCCCACACGACCCACAATGCTGCTGCCTGGCAACGCAGGCCCTCTGTACCTGTCGGTCCGCCCCCAACCATCTTCAAAGCCGCTGCAGCTGCTGCAGCCCCAGACCACACCGGTCCCCTGTGGTTGAACTCTGGGGAAAACTGTAGCCTGCTCGTCGGAGTCGCCCGTCAACCCAGGCTCCTTGCCACCACACCCCACCACCCCCGTCCAAGGCGCTCCACTGCACTGCCCTGTGTGCCCAGCTGTTGCTGCTGTCTCCCAGGGCTCTCAGCATCACTCTTGTTGGGTGTCATTCATCAACCCAGGTGCTTCGGCTGCCACGCCAGCCCCTTCATCCAAGACGCTCCACTGCACTGCCTCTGCGCCCAACTTCTGCTGCTATTTCCTGGGGCTTTCAGCATTGCTTGTGCCCTCCTTCCACTGCTCCAACTCCAGCTGTGGGGAAAACTCAGCATGGAGGGAGAGCAGCAACCAGACTCAACTGTCTTGGCTCACCACGCCGTCTTCACCACCAACGCTATGGTCACGCACCGTGCCGAGCTCCTCCGCTGGATTGCTATCTTCGTGACCGGGGGCTCCCCCACTCATGGCTCTGGTCCCCCCCTCAATACCTAGCTGGTAGCTTGGTTTTGGAGCGCACCTTGCTTCATGGCAAACCTTGCCATTGCCACAGACTGAGCCCTTAGCTTCTCTGAGCTAACTAGCCTAGATTCTTTTGGTGCCAACAGATTCACTACCCACAGCTTCTTGTCCCTTATTTGTTTGGCAAAATATCCAGCCAGCTGCCCAACAGCATCCACATAAGCCTCCGTCTCTCCCAACATGCAACGAATTCTCTGACCCTCCACGCTGAGACGGCAGACCAGGAGCGCTCGTCCTCAGTCTCCGTCGAGTCTACCCAGGCCCAGCTCTGCAACGTATCCCCCAAGCATGGCCACCCAGTCCGGCCACAGGATCGCTGGCTCTCCCAGACACACCAGAAAGGTGGAGATAGCCCATACGCCTTCCATAGTTTACTTGTGTCGCCAAAATGTTATGTCTGTAATCAGAGACTGGAGTTGTCTTATGCCAAGCAGTGAACAGCAACACTTTATTGAGGAACACAGAACTATAGATACTGACTGCCAGCCCACGCTGACATCACACCACAGGGCGGGTACAGCAAGCCCTGAGAGCCAAACACATACACACCATTCCACACAACAGGATGATCTGGTCATATCTGGATTGGAGACCAAACATCACACTTATGCCAGCATCACTGCTTGGGGACAGGGAACGGAAAGGATGCACCAAGAGAAGAACTGTATTCACTTGAGCAGCAAGTTATTAAATTCCTCAACATTCCTTTGGACAATAAAAATGTTTGCTTTTGTCATACTTTACCCCAAAAACAAAACAACAGACCAGACATCATCATTTGGTTTGTGAGCAGAAGACAAAAAAATGAGGTACTGAAGCTTGCAAAAAACCTGAAGAGTATAGGAGTGTACGTGAATGAGCATCTTAGAGGAATGTAGAAATTGCACGACAAGCAAGAATTCTGAAGAAGGAAAAGCAAATTCAGGATACGTGGACTAGGAATTGTAGAATATGTCAGAATCTGGGCATGGTCTGGGGACCATGCTCACGCTTTAAGTTTATTTTTGTTATTCTCGGTGCTTAGTATTATTGGCATCCTGTTTGCTTTGCATCAGTTTATCCCTGCATGTCTGTAGTTGTGATTTCCATTATGTGAATATTTTTCTGCCTCCGCTCAGTTTGGTTATTGTGTTTATTTTCATTGTCATGTCCCTTATGTTCGGGTAGGATGTGGTCTCTGGCTGGTTCTTAGTTGATTATTAATTATTTTTATTATTATTATTTATCATGGACATGTATTCCCTGGTCCTGTGTTCATGTCTCTTGTGTACCTGTGCTGCCCTCACAGCACGTTTCTCTGTGCTGCTAGACAGCCAGCAAACCATAGAAGAAAACTTCGCACACAAGGCTTGCTTTTCTTGTCTTTATAAAGTTTTCTTGCATGCGTGTGTAGCATGGCGCGGTAACTGAAACATACAGAACAATGCAATTACTATCTACATATTACAGCGGTATGCTAACACAAAGAGCTAATACACGTAAATAACTAACAGAAACATCATCGCTTAACAAAACTCATTCACGTATTACTTTAGAACATCAGAGATCTCTATCAAGTGCTTGTACATAAAAAATACTCAAAGACAAAAATTTCCCAAGACTCAAACGAAGAAGAACACAGCGTACTCAATGAACTTTTTAACTTCGTTTCTGTGTGGCTAGCTGACTGTAGCCGAGGGAAAAAACAAAGACCATCTATATATGGAAGAGCACACACTCTGCAGTAACAAAAAACAATCCTTTAAGGAAAAGATGTCTCACTTCGATAACTTTTTAAACACAGGTTTTTGACAATTTTATCACTCATTTTAACTTCTTTATTCCTTTTAAACCAATTTATTAACTTTATAATTTATCAATGTCTTTTTACACCCAAAGACATGACACTCCCCGCTTGATATAATCACATTATATCATCACAAATACCAAACACAATAAAACATTTCCAGTGTTACATGACATCAAAAATACAGTATCACTCAGTCTTTGAAAGTAAGACTATGACCTCTGAGATGGGTCTCAGGAATACTTTTGCAGTCCCTTCTTTTACGATCCGCACTTCCACTTTGCGGACCATTTTGTCACTGCTGGGCAAAGTTTTTACAAGTTCCATGGGCCATTCATTTCTGTTTACTTGTATGTCCTTCAACAGAACAATGTTCTGTTGAAGGATGTTCAATGTTCAATGTTCAATTCTTGACATTTGGTTTGCTGTCATTCCATTTTGTGCATTTCTGCAGGTAGACAAATATTCTCCTTTCCACCTCTTCCAAACGTATCTGCAAGATGCTGTACTTGTTTCCACTGTTTTCCAAACAACTGTCCTGAGGAAGGAAGTTTCTGGAAGGGGCAGAAACTGTGCTTGGACTTCTGCGGTGAGTAACATCACTGGAGTGAGTATTGCTCGGACAGTCTGGGTCAGCGAGATATTGGAACAAGAGGCCCTTGCGTTTATAATAGCCATTACCTCGGCCATCAATGTGCTTAAAACCTCGTGAGTGAGACATGTCTGAGTGTTTTACAACATTGGCATCTAGGATACACCTTGCCACCCCCTATGAGACGTTCCCAGGACCCTCCCATATGTGAAGGCGTGCGGAGGGTTAAATTGTCCATGAGCACCTCTTGTCCCGGAGGTACTTTCCCACTGCTGTGTCCGTCAGTGGTCTAAACCCAGTTCCTTACAAGCTCCTACAAAATTAGTGCCTCTGTCTGAGCGCAAGAGCTTAGCTGGGCCACGAACAGAGAAAAACCTTCTTAATGCATTTATAAAACTATCTGTGGACATGGTTCAATCATTTCGATGTGTACAGCCCTAGTTGACATGCATGTAAAGAGGACAGCCCATCTTTTGCTCTGAGCACTACCCCCTCTAGTACGACGCGTAACAGTCCATGGCCCAAACACATCCAAGCCCACAGTAGTAAAGGGAGGTTCAGGATTTACACGGTCTGCAGGGCAAGTCTGCCATTTTCTGGGCTTGCAGTTTGCCTCGGAGTTTTACGGCAAGTAACACAATTATATATGATAGAAGACACAAGTCGTTTACCCTCCAACTATCCAGAAACCAGCACCACGGACTGCTCCTTCAGTAATGTGTCGTCCCTGATGAGCTGAGCATTCATGGAAGTGGTCTACAAGAAGTGTGGCAACCTGCTGGCAGAAGGGATGATCAAAGGGTGCTTTTCATTGTCTGCGAGATCGGCAGAGGAGAGACGTCCACCGACTCGTAGTAGTCCCAGTCTTTGTCTACAATTGGATTGAGCTTCTTGAGTGTGTCATTTTTGGAGTTTACCCGTTTTCCTTCTTTTATCTTTTCGAATGTCTCTTTGTATGCTTCCTGCTGGACTGAGTGAATGATAACGTTTCTCGGGCTTGAGTGAGTTCTTTCATGTTTGTACATTCTGTGAGACTTTTCCATCCTTTCTGTGAACCTGGACTTTTGTGTTGAAAGATGCAGTAGTAACATGAATAAGTTTGGCTACTCTGCCCTGCATAGGCGTCGTCCAGCTTGAAAATCTTTAAAACCGCTTCAGAGCTCAACTATGACACTGATACTGCTGTTAACAGTGTTTTTACTTCTGGACGTATTTCTTGTCCTCTTCAGGTTCCACTATGCATACAGATTGTCTTTGTGTGACTTATCAGGATAGTCTGTATACAAAAAGTTGTGGGCCTGTGAACCATTTACTGTTTTTGAGTTCGGCGGCTGCAACAGTCTAGTTGCCTAGTCAGCTGGATTTAGCTCAGTTGCAACATAATGCCATTGGTCAGGTTGTGTGGATAGCCTAATGCGTGCGACACGGTTGGCTACATACAGTGTAGAATCTTTGAGGTATTGTGTATGTACCCCAACACAATACGATTGTCAGTGAAAAACTTCACATTGTTCTATTTTTATGTCTAACTCGCCTGTGATTAGCTCATACAAACTCAACCGCAAGTAGCAGCAGCACAATAGTTCGAGCCGTGGTACAGTGTGGTGCGGACGAGGAGCAAGTTTTAGACTTTCCCATCACAAAACCTCAATGGTACTGACCGTCACTGTCTAAAGAGCGCAGTAAGCTACAGCTCCTATTCGCTACAGTAGACGCATCTGAGAAGATATACAGTTCATTACTTTTCATAGTACTTAATGAAACCTGGACTGTAGCACCTTTTGATTTGCAGATCTTCAAGGGCTTTTAAAGAGTCTTTCCATGTGACCCACATCCCTCCTTTTCTGGAGGAAGTGAGCGTCCCAGTCTGCTCTCTTCAGATGACAGTTCTCTGTGTAGCGCTTTGCCCTGCATGATTATGGAGAGCAACAAAGCCCAAAAGGGTCATACAGGCTATTGACTGTTTGACAGCACTCCCCTGCATGTGTATGGTTTGGTCTCATTGGTTACGAGGTAAGGTGAAGCTGTCTGTCTGTAGATTCCAACAAAGTTTCTTTTCCCAGACTTCTCTGAACTGGGAGGAGAGGATCTACTACCAAGGTCCAAATCTTTTAAATCCTTGCACGGTCCTTCCACAGGAAACGCTTCCATAACTAGGCTATAGTTGGATGCAACCTTGTGAAGTCTCACATTAGATTCAGCTAACATGTTTTTGGTTCTTTTAACAGATCAACAGCATTCTCTGGTGTGGGCAAACTGACGTGAGGTCCATCATCGACAGAACTGTTCTCAACATACCTGTCTTGCGTCAGTGCCATGGTCTTTCTCACCCTCTTGTGCTGCCCGTCTCATGCAGTAAATGGCTACAGCGGGTGACGGGCTGTTACCAAAAACATGAACTTTCATTCTATATTCAACTACACCCTTAGTGATGTCATTATCCTCAAACCACAGATAGCGAAGATAGTCTGTGTTCTTCACACACCTCAAAGCAATAAAAACATCTGCTGCACGTCTGCTGTCAGAGGGCTACGGGCTCTTTCTAAACCTCAATAGCACCCCTATCAAAGAGTTGTTGAGATCAGGTCCACTAAGGAGCACTTGATTTAGCGATATTGCCGTCATACTCTGCACTAGAATCAAAAACAACTCGTATTTGATTCTGGTTTCTGCGGGTGGTATACACCAAATGTAGGCAGGTACCAGTGTTCTTTACCTTTTGGCAGGGGTGGTGCAATTTCAGCCTTGATCATTATTTAACATTTTCTGGCATGAAATTGATGTAGTGACTCTTCATTTCTGTTTCCTTTCCAGAGTCTTTTTGAGTGAGTACAGGCTTTTCAGGGCTTGCTCTCTATGCTTGGAGTCTCCTTCTTGGGAAACGGAAGGGCAGAGGACAACCCAACTGTTCTTTGTTCTGGCTAACTGTATTGTCCATAAGAGTTAGGAAAGTTTGTCATCTATGGACAGTGCAACTTTATCATCCGATTCAGAACTGTCAAACACAGAGTGACACTAGCTTGTCTGTGTTGTGAGCAAAGTCCAATTGTGTCCTTTACACCTTATGACTGACTGAGTGTTTGTGAGCTACAGATGCCATAGTTTTCTTTAACTGAATGACGTTTGGGGCATGGCTCATAATAAGATGTGCGACCACTGTCTAGATGTGTGTGTCTTGTAAACATTCACCTCTGATGCCTATGAGTCCTTTCCTACACACACCTCTCCTACAATAACCCAACCCAAGTCCAGTCTTTGTGCATAAGGGGCGTTATTTGGTCCATTAATCTGCTCGCTGTACCCTTATGTACCCTGAGGATGTCCCTTCCCAGGAGTAAGAGGATTGGAGCGTGGTGGTCGACAGGTTGGATTTTGTTTGCAATAGGGAGCAGATGGGGATGGTGCTGAGCAATCTCAGGTGAGGTATTTCAGTCTGTCGTCTGGCACTGAATCACATTGATCAAGGGAGGCAGCCGGATATCTGTTTTTCCATCCATGGATTGTATAAGAAGTTCACAGCTCTCCTGCCTGCAGTTTCATCTTTGCCAGAGCAGGTTTTTAATGTGTACGGTGCAGGTGTAGCTTTAATGTCAAACAGCTGAAAACTCTGTCTTAGCCAGGGACTTATTACTTTGTTCGGCAATTACTGCATACATGTTCATTGCCCTGTCCTTTCTGACCTTCTGGATAGGCTTTCACTAAGCAGACCTTAGAGCAAGAGCGTGGCTATTACTTTGACCACACACCTCTGTGCACTTGGAGATGACAGAAGGAGAGCTCTCCGTTTATGCTCTTCACCTTTGTTTTGTCTCATCACTTCCTGTGTGTCACTTTCAAGACAGGAGCAGGATCTGGATGAAGTGCTGATATGTGCTTGGGACTGTTGCACTCACTACACATGACTGCCACTTTACAATCTTTTGCGATGTGCTTGAACTGAGCCACAACTCCTATAACAAATGTGATGCTCTTTGAGAAAAGCTTGACATTGTTCTATAGGTTTATCTCTGAACAGCTTACATTTTTGAGTGGGATGTGGCTTCTTGTGAATCGGGCACTGCCGATTCTGGTTCTTCTACTTTCTTAGTCTCAGGAACCACTTTTCTCTGCGACATCTGTTTGTGGACCGACACAGTGCTTGCGATTGTATGGAGTGGGCTTTTCTTGAGCACGTGGAAGCTTGACTGTTACAGCTAGATGTAGCAAAGCTTGGATCATTTCTCATTTTAGCTTGTTGGCTGAACAAACTGCACAAAAACAAAGAAAGGGGGAAATGACACACTGAGTCTCTTTGTATTTCGTCCCCACAGTTGTCCACTTTCCTGCAGGTTGAAGGGAAGTTTTTCAACTATTTGTCTTACCCTCTAGCTGTGTCTAGGTATGCTAGCCCTGGTAGTGCACCATCTACTTTGCACACAGTAACTCTAAAAGGAGGTCACCGAGTTCTCTTAAACCTGGCATTGTCTTTGTTGTTAGCCTTGGAAAGTCCTCTACCTTTTTTAAGAGTGCGTCTTCGATGGCCTCTGAGGAGCCATAACACTCCTCAAGGCGCTGCCAGACCATTATCAAACCTGCAGGGGCATTAAGAACATGTACTGCACGGATCCTTTGGCCTGCTCTGAGATTTTGGCCCTAACCACTTTGTGAGCAAGTCTAGTTCCTCTCTTGCTGACAGATTTAAGTCTTTAGTTGCACTAACAAATAGGCTTTCCATGCCCAATAGTTTTCAGGCTTGTCATACGAAATGCGTAAACCAGTAATGACTAGTATCTTTGCGGATGAGATATTTGCAAAATCTGGTCCTCCATGTAAACTCAGTCCGAGTTATTGTTAAACCGGAGTGGTGGCTCAGTTGGTAGAGCATCCGCCCCACACCCGGGAGGCAGGGGTTCAAATCCCGGCCGGGTCATACCAAAGGACCATATAAAAATGGTGCTTTCTGCCTTCTAGCGTGGTGCTTCCGCATAATGGAATGGGGAAAGTAAAGTTACACACAGAGCTACCAGAGGACTGACCCCCCGCTGTAGCTTTCACTACTTACAGTAGCTGTGTGGCCTAGGGTCAGAGAAACAGAGATAGGGCCCGCCCATATACACCTTCAGGTGTGAAAGGGATTAGAAAGAAAAAGAAAGAGTTATTGTTTAGAGGAGGGTGAAAGGTGTGGAGCTAGAGGGTTTAACAGGTGGGTGTTTGTCAGACCCTTGGTTACCTTTGCTCTTGTTTTATGCCTGTATTCATTGGAGGAGGTACATACTGGGTTGTAGTTGTTAGCTGATCACTGACTGATTGGTGGCTTGCACTTCTACTGCATTGTCTCTCATTTCAAGGGGCTGCTGTGGCCTCTTGGAGCTGCTTCTGAAGAGAGTAACTCACATTGTTGTGCAACATATTCGCTGGTGCGCCATACTGTATCAAGAGGCTCAGTTCAGTAAGGGGGCCCTATGCTTCTCTCCCCGCTCTGATTCTCTGCTTCTTCGTAGGGCCGCAACTTCTGCTTCAGCTGCTGCTATAATTTTATGACATTTTAGAATGTGGAGGCTAGCATCTAAGTCAGCCTTTTGTTTCATCATATTAGCCTCTTTTTCAGCAAAGGCTAGTTGAGCTTTAGCCCTGCTTGCGCCCTGGCGTAGGCCTTTATGGCTGAAGACCCTGTAGATTGATGTGTGAGACTGCCTGCTGGTAACCCTGGACCTGGTGTCGAATGGCGGTGACGGTGGCCTGCATGTCCGACGTTTGGTCTGCGGCGTCTGGCTTCTCCACGTCCACGTCTGGTTGTTGCTCTGCTTCGTTTCGCAGCTCATAGTTTTTCAAAGAGTTTTTTCCTGGACGTAAGCTCATGTCTGCTTAATGTTGCTCTGTGTTGCTTGAATCCGCCGAGAGAAACGTCCCGCCTCGGACGTCTTTTAATGTCTTTTTACTGTGCTGCCCTCACAGCACATTTCTCTGTGCTGCTAGGACAGCCAGCGAACCATAGAAGAAAACTTTGCACCACAAGGCTTGCTTTTCTTGTCTTTATAAAGTTTTCTTGCATGCGTGTGTAGCATGGCGCGGTAACTGAAACATACAGAACAATGCAATTACTATCTACATATTAACATGCGGTATGCTAACACAAAGAGCTAATACACGTAAATAACTAACAGAAAACATCATCGCTTAACAAAACTCATTCACGTAATACTTTAGAACATCAGCGATCTCTATCAAGTGCTTGTACATAAAAAATACACAAAGACAAAAATTTCCCAAGACTCAAATGAAGAAGAAGAACACAGCGTACTCAATGAACTTTTTAACTTCGTTTCTGTGTGGCTAGCTGACTGTAGCCGAGGGAAAAAACACAAAGATCATCTATATATGGAAGAACACACACTCTGCAGTAACAAAAAACAATCCTTTAAGGAAAAGATGTCTCACTTCGATAACTTTTTAAACAGGTTTTTGACAATTTTATCACTCATTTTAACTTCTTTATTCCTTTAACCAATTTATTAACTTTATAAATTTATCAATGTCTTTTACCCAAAGACATGACAGTACCCTTCATTTCCTGTTTACCTTTTGTCTCAGTCCCTCATGTTTTCTGTACCTGTTACCATGCCCTGCAGCCTCTGATTGCTCCTGATTGTTCCCACCTGTTCTGCATTGGTCTTGATTGTCTATGTCAGTGTGAGTCTCTGCCCAGTGCAGTGTCCTTGTCTCATGTTGGCATCTTACCCACGTTTCTGACCAGTTCAAGTTTATCTGTAACCAAGTGTCTGAGCCAAGCTGTGTTTCTGCTTTTGTTTCAGCCCATGTGCTGCATTATTTTCTGTTTATTAATAAATCTTGTACAAACTCCACCTTGCATTTGGGCCCAATCCTTTGCCCCAGAGGAGCAATCATAACAGGAATAATGATAAAACTAAATGGTACACCAGAACAGACTAAAGTTAAAGCCATCAGAGACATTGCTGAACTTCATCGGTATAAATGGAAAACTAACGTGGACTGGTGGGGAAATGTCATTTTTAAGTGGTTATGGTGTGAGCAATGATATCCATCCATCTTCTACCGCTTAATTCTTTTTTGGTTTGTGGGGGGGCTGGAGCCTATCCCAGCATCTTTGGGTAAGAAGCAGGGTCCACCCTGGACAGATCGCCAGTCCATCACAGGACCAACACAGAGAGACAGACAACCATTCACTCTCACAGTCAGACCTAAGGACAATTTAGAATCCCTAGTTGATGCCAATTAACCTAACCTGCATGTATTTGGCCTGTGGGAGGAGACCGGAGTACCCGAGTAAACCCTCACAGACACGTGGGAGAACATGCACCTCCACACAGAAGGGGTCACCAATGGTCTGGGGGGTGGGATCAAAACCCACGATGGTCAGGGGTGGAATCAATCATTGCTGTGCTGACCGTGCTAGCCACTGCGTCACTGTGCATCCTGTGAGCACTGGCATTCATCACAATTTGGGGGTGATCAAAGTGGGTTAAAATGTTGGATTATATAGATTTTAAGTCTTTTGATTTCCAAGATTTATGAGTTTGAAAATGACATTGATCCAAAGACCCACTTTTACCAAAATATTAACTGAACTTGTGAATGTTGTTCTGAAGAAAAGTCAAGCCCCAATATGAATGGATTTTCATTAGTTCATTTTAATAGAGTCCTTACAGTAATATTATAAAAGGAGTACCTTCTGCAATTTCAGAAGAAAAAAACTGATATAGTTGCAATTTCAGAGACTTGCTGAGCAAAGATAAAGAACTTCAGGATGGCGTAGAAGGGATATGAAATGTTGATAAACAGGGTTCAACAAAAGGAGAGGGGGTGTTGCCTTGTTTTGTGAGGACTGGCCAGAAATGTAAGGTTATTACCTCCGCCAGGCCGAAAGGCCAGGAGGAGGTAATGTTTTTTGCCGGGGTTTGTCTGTGTGTTTGTCTGTGTGTTTTGTCTGTTTGTCTGTCTGTCTGTTTTGTCTGTTGGTTAGCAAGATAACTCAAAAACTTGTGGACGGATTTCAATGAAACTTTCAGGTGTTGTTGGAAATGGTACAAGGAAGAACTGATTAAATTTTGGGGATGATTCCGCATCACCGTCTGCATATAGGGAATTTTTTAAAGCATTTTTCCACACTGTGACATACGGCCATTTTCAACATATGCGCAGGGCGCAATGGAGGGGCGCTGGCGTCGTGTCTGACCAACACAAACTCTGCCTTCTTCAAACGTTTTAGCACAAAAGCATGCGGAAAACACTGGTGGCCTGGGACCGCCAGCGTGCCTGTGCCAGCCATAGGCGCTGCGCACATTGCGCTGGTCGTCGTGTATGACCAACACAAACTCCGCGTTCTTCAACGTTTTAGGCACAAAAGCACGCGGAAAACACTGCTGGCCTGGGGCCCGCCAGCGTGCCTGTTTTTGCGCCACGCTGCAAAACCTGACATGGCCACCTGTCCGCCGCCCGATTATTTGCCACAAATTCCCCGCCCAGCTATAGGCGCTGCGTAAAAACGACCTCTCTGCGGGGAAGATTCTAAATTCTGTTTTGCCGCGGAGCGCAACCCCAATATAATATAAAACCCACGGCAACCTGTCTAACCAATCTGCATCCGTCAGTGGAGGAGATGGACACACCAACACTTCAGTTTATTACCTCCGCCAAGGAGGCAATGCTTTTACAACCGTAAAACGGGGCTATAAAGGACGGCGGGGTAATATGGGGACACTTTTCTAAATGTAATTCTGCTTTTTTAATTTTGCTTCCGCCTAGATTTGATGAAGGATTCATGGATATTGGACAATAACAACACAACTCAGCGTCCTGCTCAAAATAAAAAAAGCAGAATTACATTTAAAACATTTCCCAGAAAAGTGTCCCTTATTAACCCGCCGTCCCTTATAGCCCCGTTTTTACACTACTGAACCACTAATCCTATCACTATCACATTGATTGTTATTCATTAATTGTCTGTTTATTGCACTGTCCATGTCAAATAAACAAATAATCATTGTGAATCCAATTTGCTAGTCATATCTTTTCATGCTCAGGGAATCTGAAAACGTACACACAAACACTGTATGGGGGGAACTGTGCCGCTTGGCGGAGGTCTGCGCTCTCAGAGTGCTTTTCTAGTTGGGAATATAACAGATGTCAATGACGATTTGATGGAATGCATTACTACTGATATCAGTACTGAAGGATCAAAAACATTAATTAGTTGAATTTATACAACAGGAAGGGCATCTGACGTAAAACCTTTGCCAAATCAAACATGCGGATCATGACCAATGAGACTTTCATAGCAGATTGGTCAAGGACCAGGTCAACAATGACCATCACCAGTGCTGTTAACCAACAGGGTGCTGGTGTAAATTGGGCTACTGTTGGCCGAAGATCGAGGAGGAGGAGAGGGGGGAAGGTGTGTATGTAGGGACTATGACTGGTAAAAGCAGAGAGTTGGCTGATGTGATGGAGAGAAGAAAGGTAGATCTACTGTGTGTTCAAGAAACCAGATGGAAGGGAAGCTAGGCTAGGAGCACTGGAGGCGGATTTAAACTGTTCTACCATGGTGTAGATAGGAAGAGAAATGGAGTAGAAGTAATCTTGAAGGAAGAGTATGTGAAGAGTGTTTCAGAAGGTAAGAAGGAGTCAGACAGAATCATGAGTTTGAAGCTAAAAGTCAAAGGTGTGATGTTGAATGTTGTCAGTGCATATGCCCCACAAGTTGGATGTCAGGTAAGTAAGTTGGATGACGTGGTAGAGAGTGTTCCCAGAGAAAAGACAGTGGTGATTGGAGTGGACTTTAATGGACATGTAGGTGAAGGGAACAGAGGTGATGAGGAGGTCCTGGGTAGGTAATTTCTTAAGGAGAGAAATGTGGAAGGACAGATGGTTGTAGATTTTGCTAAAATGATGGCACCCTATGCTCCTCTCTGGAAGAGAGGAGCATAGGGTGACTTACAAGAGTGGAGGAAGGTGCACACAGGTGGACTATATCTTATGCAGAAGGAGAACTCTGAAAGAGATAGGAGACTGCAAGGTGGTGGCAGGGGAGAATGTAGCTAGACAGTATGGGATGGTAGTCTGTAGGATGACTTTGGAGAGCAAGAAAAGGAAAACAGTGAAGGCAGAGCCAAAGATTAAGTGGGGGAAGTTACAGAAGGAAGAAGGTTCCACAGAGTTCAGGAAGGAGTTGATAAAGGCGCTGGGTGGTAGGGAAGAATTACCAGATGACTGGGAAAGTACAGCAAAAGTATTGAGGGCAATGGGTAGAAAGGTATGTGGTGTATCCAGTGGACAGAGGAAGGAAGACAAGGAGACTTGGTGGTGGAATGAGGAGGAACAAGAAAGTATTCAGAGGAAGAGGTTAGCAAAGAAGAAGTGGGATAGTCAGGGAGATCGAGAAAGTAGACAGGAGTATTTGGAATCTAGGGGCGTGGCAAAGAGAGAGGTGGCAAAGGCAAAGGAAAAGGCATATTTTTTTGGGTTCCTCTGAGGCATGTTTTTATATATCTACATATTATTCCATCTAGCTACATTGCTCCGCACTGTGTGTGTTTATATACTTGCATATTTATTCCACCTAGCTGCAATGCTCCATACTGTGGGTGTTTATATATTTACATATTTATTCCATCTAGCTACAATGCTCTGCACTGTGTGTTCATATATTCATATATTTATTCCATCCAGCTACAATGCTCTGCACTGTGTGTCTGTGTGTGTGTGTGTGTGTGTATATATATATTTTATAGTAATATGTACATATGTATATTAGCTGCTCTTGCTTGCTTTTTTTTGCCTTCTGATTGTTGCTCTGAGTGTTGCTATCCCTGTGCTGTTGCAATCCTGGAATTTCCCCGTTGTGGGACTAATAAAGGCTTATCTTATCTTATCTTATCTTATCTTATATAGTGAGTTGTATGAGAGGCTGGACACTAAGGAAGGAGAAAGGGACTTGTATCAATTGGCTAGACAGAGAGATGGAGTTGGAAAGGATGTACAGCAGGTTAGGTTGATTAAGGACAGAAATGGTAATGAACTAACAACTGAGGAGAGTGTGTTGAGAAGATGGAAGGAGAACTTTGAAGAGCTGATGAATAAAGAAAATGAGAGAGAGAGGATGGATGAAGGAAAGATGGTAAACATGGAAGTCCCAAGGATTATCAAGGCAGAAGTGAGGGCAGCTTTGAAGCGGATGAAGAATGGAAAGGTTGTTGGTCCAGATGACATACCTGTGGAGGTATGGAGATGTTTAGGAGAGATGGCAGTGGACTTTTTAACCAGATTGTTTAACACAATCTTTTAGAGTGAGAGGATGCCTAAGGAATGGAGAAGAAGTGTTTTGGTACCAATTTTCAAGAACAAAGGTGATGCTCAGAGCTGTAGTAACTACAGAGGCATAAAATTGATCAGCCACACTATGAAGATATGGGAAAGAGTTGTTGAAGCCAGGTTAAGAGGAGAGGTGACAATCAGTGAGCAGCAGTACGGTTTCATGCCAAGAAAGAGTTCTACAGATGCAATGGTTTGCTCCAAGAGTGCTGATGGAGAAGTATAGAGAAATGTCAGAAGGAGTTGCACTGTGTCTTTGTGGATCTAGAGAAAGGAGATGATAGGGTGCCAAGAGAGGAAGTGTGGTACTGTATGAGAAAGTCAGGAGTTGCAGAGATATGTGAGGGTGGTGCAGGACATGTATGAGAACAGCAAGACGATGGCGAGGTGTGCTGCAGGTGTGACGGATGGATTCAATGTGGGGTGGGATTACATCAGGGATCAGCTCTGAGCCCCTCCTTGTTTCCATGGTGATGGACAGGCTGACAGATGAGGTCAGGCAGGAGTCTCCATGGACCATGATGTTTGCAGATGACATTGTGATCTGTAGTGAGAGTAGGGAAGTAAGATTTTCATTGGGAGTGACTAGGAGGGACAGAATTAGAAATGAGTATATCAGAGGGACAGCTCAGGTTTAGCAGTTTGGAGACAAAGTAAGACAGGCAAGGCTGAGATGGTTTGGACATGTGCAGAGGAGAGATATATGTCTCATAAAATATACTAAAAGAAATTATCCAAATCCATTGGGGTTCTGTATAAGATATAGGAAGTGATGAATGAGAAATGCTTGCATTTATTGTATGGTTTGATTGTAATGCCATATTTATTATATTGGGTAGAAACTTGGGGTAATGTACACAAATATAGACCCGATAATTAAACTTAAGACAAGGGAAATTAGAGTGATACATAAAGCTGGTTATCTTGAGTCCTCTAATCAACTTTTTGTAATTCTGTCATCTTAAAATTTTCAGATATTGTGTATTTAAAAACAGATCAGCCACTTTTTCAAGGCGTTAACAATAACCCTCCTGCTTGTATCCGAAATCTGTTTAAATTAAGAATTGATATTGTTGTGGACAATAAGACTATTTCGCCTTGCCACACATTACCTAAAAAAGACAGTAAAGGAAAACCAGCGATCCTCATCCGATTTGTCAACAGGAAAGCAAAAAACTGATCTTCTGCGACAAGCAAGAAAACTAAGAGGAACAGCTGTCTATGTAAACAAACATTTAACAAAAAAGAACTCTGAAATAGCTGGACAAGCCAGGGCTCTCAGAAAACAGGGAGAAATACAGTCGACATGGACAAAGAACTGTAAGGTGTGGATAAAACTGCTTGGCACTCCAGAAGAAGCTAAAGTAATAATGATTAGAGAATGGAGGAATTAGACAAATTTAAACCTTAGCCCTGATGCACGAATAACAGTGCAGTAAGATTATGAGCGGAAATTTGTGTTCTTTTTTCTTGTTTTTTGTTTTTTCTTCTCTTTCCCTTTTGGGTGTACATTGTTGACATAACTTATGATCAGCACTTTAACCAATCATCCTTCCTCATTTAATAATGGAAGTGTATTAAGGCAAACTGAAGCTGAAACCTTTGTCAATACTGAACAGCAACCACAAGACATTTTAGGAGATATTGACAGACAATAACTATACTGCTCAAAAAAATAAAAGGAACACTTTGAAAACACATCAGATTTTAATGGGAAAAAAATAAGCTGGATATCTACACTGATATGGACTGGATAATGTGTTAAGAATGAAAAGATGCCACATCTTTTGATGGAAATGAAATGAAAATTATCAACCTACAACGTACAGAGGGCTGAATTCAAAACACTCCAAAACTTACTCAGATTAAAAAGTGTTCCTTTTATTTTTTTGAGCAGTATATTTTAATCATATTAACAATAAGTGTGCTTATTATGATGAACAACAATTAATATGTATTATTGTCAATGTCTGATCCGAATTCATAATTCCGTTTAATAGTAGGAGTCTCTATGCAAACTTTGATAGTATTAAGGAGTTTTTAAATCAATTTGACACTCCATTTAGGATTATAGCAATAAGTGAAACATGGATTAATGAAGAAAAAGATGTAAATTTTGAACTATATGGATATGAGATGTACACACAAAATAGGAAATGTGGTGGTGAGGTAGCACTGTATGTTGATAGAAAATTAAAAAGTCAAAAAGTGGACAGCATGACATCAACAGTGAATGAAAGTATGGAATGTTTAACAATTGAGATTATGATGGAAAATAGAAAAAACATAATAGTAAGTTGTATACATAGAGCACCAGGATCTGATATGGAAAAATTTAGAAATGATATGATAAAGATGTATACAAAAATAAGACAAAAAGATCTTTATTTGTGGTGACTTTAATAGAGATTTAATGAAACCAAAACAACATAAACCAACTGAAGATTTCTTAGATACAATGTATAGCTTAACCTTATTTCCAAAGATTACAAAACCTATGAGAATAACGACACACTGTGCTACCCCGATAGACAACATTTTTACTGATGTTATTGAATATAATATGGTGAGTGGTATACTAATAAATGACATTAGTGACCACCTGCCTGCATTTGTTTCTTTAGATGTTAATTATGGGGTTAATGAGAGTAAGAATAATAAACCATGTAAAAAGATTATTTATAAAAGAATGCGAACAAAATATAGAATCAATGCTTTAAAAAAAGACAATGTTACAGAATTGGGATGTTGTCTACATAGAGAAAGAAGTGGACTTGGCATATAATAAATTTATTGATATATTTAAATCGTTATATGATAAAAACTGCCCAATTAAAAAAAAACAAATACAAAAATTGCCCTTGGTTAACAAGGGGGCTACAAAATGCTTGTAAAAAGAAAAATTATCTCTATAAAAATCTCATTAAATTAAGAACCAAAGAATCTGAAAAAAGATATAAAACATAAAAATAAATTAATTTAAATAATACGAACTAGTAAAAAATTATACTATAGGAAAATGTTAAATGAAAATAAAAATAATATAAAAGGAGTCTAGGACATATTAAATAAATTAAGGAAAATTGGAACTAAGAAAATGATATAGCCAGAGTCGTCGTCGGCCTCCGTCGGTCTATGATGACCATGGAAGAGAATCCTACACGTCTACTCTGCTGGAACAGCACCGCCTGTGGCTGAACAGGCCGATGCGCGAATGACAGTCCCTGTCACACAGGTCGCACTTGTGGGTGGTCTCCGTGCTGCTGGGTCTGTGGCGGTTCTTCCTGCGGGTCCTTTTTTCATCTGCTGCAGCAGTCAGTCTCTCTTCACCCGCCTTGAGCTGTCTGGTCAGGGTGCCTCTCCATTTGGAGCGGTCCGTTGCAAGGTCCTCCCAGCGCTCTGTGTTGATATCCAGGGCCTTCATGTCTCTCTTGCAGACATCTCTAAAGCGCAGCTGTGGGCGGCCAACGTCTCTCCTGCCAGTTGCCAGTTCTCCATAGAGGATGTCTTTGGGGATTCTGTCATCCTCCATACGGTGAACGTGGCCTAGCCAGCGGAGCCTGCGCTGCCTGAGTAGAGTGAACATGGAGGGAAGGCCGGCGCGGGACAGAACTTCTGTGTTGGGCACATTGTCCTGCCAGGATATGTCCAGGATGTGGCGAATGCAGCGCAAGTGGAAGGAGTTCAGTCTCTTTTCCTGCCGGGCGTATGTTGTCCACGTCTCACTCCCATAGAGCAGTGTGCTGATGACGCAGGCGTTGTACACTGCCATCTTCGTCTTGACAGAGAGTTTGGGATTCTCCCACACTCGTGTGGTGAGGCGAGCGAGTGTGAAGGCTGATTTTCCAATCCTCTTGTTGATCTCTGTATCAAGGGAGAGGTTGTTGCTGATCGTGGACCCCAGGTATGTGAACTGATTCACGACCTCCAGCTTGTAGTCATCAATGGTGATGGCTGGTGGTGCTTCCGTGCCTTGCGCCAAGACATTAGTCTTCTTCAGGCTGATGGTAAGCCCGAAGTCCTTGCATGCCTGGGAGAAGCGGTCCATCAGGGTCTGAAGCTCCTGCTGTGTGTGGGTTGCGACTGCAGCGTCGTCTGCGAACAGCATGTCTCTGATTAGAGCCTCGCGTACTTTGGTTCTGGCTTTCAGGCGGGCGAGGTTGAAAAGCCTGCCGTCAGATCTTGTGTGCAGGTAGATTCCCTCTGTTGCTGTGCTGAAGGCATGCCTCAGGAGCATAGCAAAGAAAATCCCAAAGAGGGTTGGCACAAGTACACAGCCCTGTTTCACTCGTATGTTGAATGGCTCTGAGACGTTGCCATCGTGCTGCACTATCCCCTGCATGTTGGTGTGAAACGATTCGATGAGGCTTTGCAACTTTGGTGGGCATCCTATCTTTGGCAGGATCTTGAAAAGGCCCTCTCTGCTGACCAGATCGAACGCTTTGGTGAGGTCGATGAAGGCGACGTACAGAGGCATGTTCTGTTCTCTGCATTTCTCCTGGAGTTGGCGGATGGAGAATATCATGTCTACCGTCGATCACTCAGCGCGGAAGCCACACAGACTCAGGGTAGACACGTTCGGCAAGCTTCTGTAGACGAACGAGAACAACTCGTGCGTAGACTTTGCCAACAACGCTGAGGAGGGAAATGCCCCTGTAGTTGTTGCAGTCGCTTCTCTCCCCTTTGTTTTTGTAGAGGGTGATGATCTTGGCGTCCCTCATGTCCTGTGGTACGGCACCTTCCTTCCAGCACTGGCAGAGGACGTCATGCAATGGCAGCAGTAGGGCAGTCTTGCAGTGCTTGATCAGGTCAGGGGGTATGCCGTCGTTGCCGGGTGCCTTGCCAGCGGCCAAGCTATCAATGGCCTTACCGAGTTCGATGGTTGGCTCGGCGTCAAGTTCGTCCATGGATGGCAGGCAGTCGATGGCATCAAGGGCTGACGGTGTCACGGTGTTCTGTCTAGAGTAGAGGTCGGAGTAGTGTTCCACCCATCTCTCCATCTGCTTGTTCTTCTCTGTGATCATCTCCCCAGTGGAAGATTTGAGGGGGGCCGTCTTGCTCTGAGCCGGACCAAGTGCTTTCTTGATGCCATTGTACATACCACGGATGTTCCCTGTTATGGCAGCGGTTTGAATGTCTTGGCTGAGCTGAGTCCAGTACTCGTTGGCACAGCGCCGAGCAGTCTGCTGAACTTTGCTTCTCGCAGCCCTGAGAATCTGGAGATTCTTCTCGTTTGGGTACTTCTTGTACTCAGCAAGTGCTGAGCGCTTGGCTTCAATGACGGGGGTCATCTCGGTCAACTTGGCATCAAACCAGTCCTGTGACTTCGAGGTCTTCCTCCCAAAGGTAGCCAAGGCTGTACGGTAGATGGTGTTTCGCAGCTCTTCCCACTTCTGCTTTGCAGATTCTCCTCCTTGTGGTACACCAAGTTCCTTCTCAAAGGTGGAGGCAAACTGCTCAAGTTCTGGTTGGGCCATCTTGCTGGTGTCAATCCGTGCCTTTCCAGGTTGTCTAGCACGATGGAATTCTTCAGCTGCAGCTTGACCTTGCAACACACCAATGAATGGTCTGTGTCGCAATCTGCACTCTGGAACGAACGGGTGATTAGCACGTTCTTCAGTGAGGTGCGCCTGGTTAGGATCAAGTCTAGCTGGTGCCAGTGCTTTGAGCGCGGATGTTGCCAGGAAACCTTGTGTTGGGGCTTGGTCTTGAAGAATGAGTTTGTGATGCACAGATCGTGATATATGCAGAACTCGAGCAGCCGCTGTCCGTTGTCGTTCATTCTGCCCACGCCAAAAGGTCCAAGACAGGAGGGCCAGGAGTCGTGGTCAGCACCCACTCTGGCATTGAAGTCTCCAAGGAGAATGAGTTGTTCAGAGTTGGGGATGATCCTGACAGTTGTTGCGAGATTCTCGTAGAACTCGTCTTTTGCCTCTGGTGTGGCTGTCTGTGTTGGGGCATACACACTGACGAGGGTGACTGGGCCTTCAGTGGTGTTCAGGCGGAGGGTGAGGAGTCGTGCAGAGCCAGTGCTGCCCGGTTCCACCATCTTCAGCAAAGTGTTCTTCACTGCGAAGCCCACTCCGTGTTCCCTGTGTTCGTCACTGCCCTTTCCCTGCCAGTAGAACGTGTAGTCCTTCTCTCTCAGTGTGCCTGCATCAGCTAACCGTGTTTCCTGGAGAGTGGCGATATCCACTCCCAGTCTCTTCAGCTCATTATTGATGATGGCAGTCTTCCTGGTGTCGTTGATGTCCTTGAGGTTAGCAGCGAGTCCTGTCATCATAGTGCGGACGTTCCAAGTTCCCAGTTTTAGAGTTGGTCTCTTTTGTTTTATTGTCTTGCCTGGTGCGAAGGTTCTCAGCCTGCTGTTTGGATTTCTCCTTATCCCCATGCACCCAATGAGGAAAGCAAGCTGTGGCGGGACAACACCTTATTGGCTGGGGGCTGCCCAGCTTGAGGCGGGCGGTAGCTGTCCAGTGAGATCTGATGATCCCTCCCACCGTCGGGAACAACTCCTGGCGCCACGCTCTACGCCAATTGAGCAGTGGCTTATAACCAGTAACTGTCATTCCCCGTGTTTTGTCTACGCCAAAGGCGAAGCTGGAGTGTCCTCTCCAGTGATCCGGTGTTCTACCTTCCAGCGTTGGGCGTTGGTAGGATTCAAGCCTGGGCAGGAAGATATGGAGGACAAGATGTTGCCTATGCAGCATGTCCCCCCTCTCCACGTCACTGATGAATCCAAAGGAACAGCAGGGCTGCTACAGTTTGGCACCAGCGCCGTTGCAGGAGCTGCCAGAACGATGTTGAGCACAACATAGAACTGCCTTAGGGGCTCCGACTCCGGATTTTTCCTCAGGGTTGACTCCCGAAGCCTTTCCCGTGACCGGGTATGCCGCAAGGCAGCAGAGGTGTGAAATCAGGGTTTACCTTCCCCTAGATGGGCTACCTTCCCAGGTTGACGAGCCACCATCTACCCGAAGCATCTGGTTTTAAGGCGCCAGAGATCCGCCCTCGCCCCTTCTCCTATTAGTAAAAGCAGTTCCGCCGGGCTTAGAGACTAAACCACACGGGCAGGCTAGGAGTTGGACTTAGTTGTCAGAGGCTTTTCGAGACGCACGCCATAAGGAGCATTTATGAGCACTGGGAGCTTAACCCCAGTGCCGCTCCTGGCTATGACAACCTTGGAACCATATAGCCAGAGTATTTTACAGATAATTGTGGTGATAATTATGATAAGAACATAGTAGTAAATAAAATGAATAATTTTTTTTGTAAATGTCGGACCAGAGTTGGCAGCAAAAATTCCAAACCAAGGAAGAGACACTGTGAGTGAAACATTGATTGGCAATAACCCTCGGTCAATCTTTCTCTCAGTGGTGGATGAACTAGAGGTAAAACCTGTTGTTGAAAAGTGTAAAAATAAATTATCTACTGATTGTGATGGTATTGATATGGCACTAGTAAAAAGAGCTGTTGATGGCATATTAAAACCATTTACATTTATTTGTAATCTATCATTTGAAACTGGCTCATTCCTGCAGAAAATGAAAATAGCAAAAGTAATACCATTATTCAAGCAAGGAAATAAACACTACTAGACAAACTACAGACCAGTATCGCTTCTCCCACAATTTTCAAAGATTCTGGAAAAACTTTAACAACAGATTAGACTTTTTAAATAAACATGATGTGCTTAATCAGAATCAATATGGATTTAGAGCAAAGAATACAACATTGTTGGCGATAACGGAAGCAACAGAGGAAATAAATGCATTAGATCAAGGAAAATATGCAATTGGTGTATTTATAGATTTTAGAAAAGCATTTGATACAATAAATCATTCAATACTTCTTAATAAACTGCAAATGTATGGTATTAGGGGAATGGCTCTGGATTGGGTTACAAGTTATTTATCTGAGAGACAACAGTTTGTGAAGATGGGAGAATATCTGTGTGTGTGTGTGGGAATTGCCTGTGGGGTCCCCCAGGGGTCAGTATTGGGCCCCAAATTATTTAACATATATATAAATGATATATTCCAAGTTTCTAAATTATTAAAAATAATATTTGCTGATGATACTAATATATTTTATTCTGGAAATAATTATAATCAACTAATCCATACTCTAAATAATGAACTAGAAAAGCACTCGGAGAGCGCAGACCTCCGCCAAGCGCCACAGTTCCCCCCATACAGTGTTTAACATTATAAATATTAATCCTCCATTTATTTTGTCTAACTTTATAGATTCGTTGACCATGAAAAAAATGTCATTCGCAAGTGGCATATATTAGCTATACTGTGATGCTTGTTGCATGTTTATAGCTTCATTTGTTCTTTTAAAAATTTCAAAGGTTCCCTATTTTGTCATTTTTTTTGCATCATTATCCAGATTTATTCCATTTCCTTAGGTGTTAAATGTCTTGTAGAAGCTGTTGAAAAGTTGTTCTGTATTATGCAAATTACTGTGATTCCCGTTTTGGAAATCCCAAAAAGTAAAAAAATTCCTGGATCCAGATCACCACCAAAATGTAATCATCTGTAGGATACCCCATTTTTGACAATCTCTGAAAATTTCATGAAAATCCATCCATAACTTTTTGAGTTAACTTGCTAACAAACAAACAGACAGACAAACCAACTCCGATGAAAACATAACCTCCTTGGCGGAGGTAATTAAATAAGCTTAAAAAAATGGATGGATTGTAATAAATCATCACTAAATATAGATAAAACTAAGGTAATGATATTTGGTAATTGTAAAAAATAAAGAAGAAGATATACATATTCATATAGATAATGTGATTATTACCTCCGCCAGGCCGAAAAGGCCAGGAGGAGGTTATGTTTTTGCCGGGGTCTGTCTGTCTGTCTGTCTGTCTGTTGGTTAGCAAGATAACTCAAAAAGTCTTGGACGGATTTTCATGAAACTTTCAGGCGTTGTTGGAAATGGTACAAGGAAGAACTGATTAAATTTTGGGGGTGATCCGGTTCACCGTCTGGATACAGGAATTTTTTAAAGCATTTTTCAACACTGTGACATAGGGCCATTTTCAACATGTGCGCAGGCGCAATGGAGGGCGCTGGTCGTCGTGTCTGCAACACAAACTCTGCGTTCTTCAACGTTTTAGGCACAAAAGCACGCGGAAAACACTGCTGGCCTGGGCCCGCCAGCGTGCCTGTGTTTGCGTGCAACTGCAAAACCTCACACGGGCAGCTGTCCGCCGACGGATTCTTTGGCAGAAATTCCCCGGCCAGCCATAGGCGCTGTGCATTTGGCAGAAATTCACCGGCCAGCCATAGGCGCTGCGCAAAAACGAGCTCTCTGCCGGCGAAGCTTCTAAATTCTCGTTTGCCGCGGCGCGCAACCCCAAAATAATATAATATAAAACCCACGGCAACCTGTCTACCCAATTTGCATCCGTCAGTGGAGGAGATGGACACAACAGCAACACTTCAGTTTATTACCTCCGCCAAGGAGGCAATGCTTTTACTACTGAACCACTAATCCTATCACTATCTGATTGTCATTGATTAATTGTGTGTTTATTGCACTGTCCCTGTCAAATAAACAAAGAATCATTGTGAATCCAATTGCTAGTCATATGTTTACATGCTCAAGGAATCTGAAAACGTACACACAAACACTGTATGGGGGGAATTGTGGCGCTTGGCGGAGGTCTGCGCTCTCCGAGTGCTTTTCTAGTTGAAAATGTTAAGGAGATCAAGTTTTTGGGTGTAATACTAGATGATAAAATTAGTTGGAAACTACACGTCAGATACATACAAAACAAAGTTGCAAAAAATGTTGCAACTATAAATAAAATTAAGCAAGTCCTAGATTACAATATATATTATATCTTGTATTGCTCATTAGTACTTCCATATTTGACCTATTGTATAGAGGTCTGGGGTAACAATTATAAAAGTACACTTAATTCATTGCTAATATTACAAAAAAGGGCAGTCCGTGTTATACACAAAGTCGGGTATCTTGAACATACCAATTTATTGTTTATACATTCAAAGTTATTGAAATTACGGGATCTGGTTGATTATTATACAGCACAGTTAATGTTTAAAGTCAGTAAAAACCTTTTGCCACACATACAAAATCTTTTCAGTGAGAGAGACAGGAAATATAATTTACGGGGGAACACAAAATTTAAAATGCACTTAGTAAGATCTACTAGGAAGGGTTTTTGTGTGTGTGTGGGGTAAAATTGTGGAATGGGTTGGGGGAGAAACACAGGCAATGTCCAAACATCCATATATTTAAATCAACATATAAAGAAATGATTTTTGAGCAATATAAAAATAAAGGGCAGTAATATTACAATGTGTCTTCAATGAAAATAGCTTGTTATTGTGTGTTATTGTGTTATGGTGATTGTGATGGTGTTGTCTGTGTTTGTGTTGCACATACCAGAAGTATTTATTTATTATTGTTACAATTATTGTTGGATGTTGGTATTGTTGTCAATATGGACTGTCGTTGTGTCATTTCTGTTGCATAATTTGACTATGGGGTGTATTATGGTGAATGTGGTTGTGGGATGAATGATGACTAAGAGTGATATTGTAATTTGTTGGGTATGGAAAAGGGGTGGGATTATATAAGCGTTGGCTTCTTCCCACTCCTTTTGAACAAGTAAGTACTTCATTTAAGTAAGACAAAATTTATAGTTTTTAACAACCATCGCAACAACTTAGTATCTAAACTCAGTGTAAATGGTGTAGAGATTGAAAGGATATCTGAAACCAAATTTCTTGGAGTAATAATTGATAAACTGTGTTGGGAAGTCACACTAATTATATTAAAGATAAAATATCTAAATCAATCGCAATACTACACAGAGCGAAATATTTGCTGAATCAACCCACATTATATACATACTTTGTATCATTCATTAATACTCCCATACATGACATATTGTACTGAAGTATGGGGAAATACATATAAAACAAACATATCCAGTCTTTATGCTTCAGAAGAGAGCTATTAGAACTAGAAAAGCACTCGGAGAGCGCAGACCTCCGCCAAGCGCCACAGTTCCCCCCATACAGTGTTTGTGTGTACGTTTTCAGATTCCTTGAGCATGAAAACATATGACTAGCAATTGGATTCACAATGATTATTTGTTTATTTGACAGGGACAGTGCAATAAACATAGACAATTAATCAATGACAATCAATCTGATAGTGATAGGATTAGTGGTTCAGTAGTAAAAGCATTGCCTCCTTGGCGGAGGTAATAAACTGAAGTGTTGCTGTTGTGTCCATCTCCTCCACTGACTGATGCAAATTGGGTAGACAGGTTGCCGTGGGTTTTATATTATATTATTTTGGGGTTGCGCTCCGCGGCAAACGAGAATTTAGAAGCTTCGCTGGCAGAGAGCTCGTTTTTGCGCAGCGCCTATGGCTGGCCGGTGAATTTCTGCCAAATGCGCAGCGCCTATGGCTGGCCGGGGAATTTCTGCCAAAGAATCCGTCGGCGGACAGCTGCCCGTGTGAGGTTTTGCAGTTGCGCGCAAACACAGGCACGCTGGCGGGCCCAGGCCAGCAGTGTTTTCCGCGTGCTTTTGTGCCTAAAACGTTGAAGAACGCGGAGTTTGTGTTGCAGACACGATGACCAGCGCCCTCCATTGTGCCTGCGCACATGTTGAAAATGGCCGTATGTCACAGTGTTGAAAAATGCTTTAAAAAATTCCTGTATCCAGACGGTGAACCGGATCATCTCCAAAATTTAATCAGTTCTTCCTTGTACCATTTCCAACAAGGCCTGAAAGTTTCATGGAAATCCGTCCAAGACTTTTTGCGTTATCTTGCTAACCAACAGACAAACAGACAGACAGACAGACAAACACACAGACAAACCCCGGCAAAAACATAACCTCCTCCTGGCCTTTTCGGTCTGGCGGAGGTAATAATAAACAAAGCTGCTTTCAGGGAACCAACAAACCCACTTTTTCTTAAATTTTTTTTCGGCAGCACGGTGGTGCAGTGGTTAGCACTGTTGCCTTACAGCTAGAAGGTTCCTGGTTCAAATCCCCAGGTTGGCAGGGGTAGGAACCTTTCTGTGTGGAGTTTGCATGTTGTCCCTGTGCTGCGTGGGTTTACTCCGGGGGCTCCGGTTTCCTCCCACAATCCAAAGACATGCATGTTAGGTTAATTGGCTGTTCTAAATTGTCCCTAGATATCTGTTTCCTATAGGCCCTTAGAATAGAGGGTTAGTATTAGTGAAAGCGCTTTGAGTGGTCTTTGTGACTAGAAAAGCGCTATATAAGTGCAAGTTAGTTAGTTAAATTAAAAGATCTGGTTGACTTTAAAACTGCAGTAATAATGTTTAAAGTGAAGAATCTATCACTGCCCGCAAATATCCAAAAGCTGTTCCAAATAAGGGAGAAACAATATTATTTCAGAGGAACATGTATATTTCAAAAACCTTCATTGAGAACTACCACCAAGCAACACTGTGTTTCAGTGCAAGGAGTCAGATTATGGAACGATTCTGGACCTGAATTAAAATCTTGTACAATGCTTGGACAATTTAAACTAAAACTAAAGGAAGAAATACTCCAAACATATATACAAGATGACATGTAAAATCACATAAGGATTGTCATATCCAGTCTGTGTTGTGTTGTAGCTTAGTTTTTTTTTGTCACATTTTGTCTTAGCTTTGTTCTGAATTGTAATCGCTCTTGTTTTGTTTTTCTTTTGAATTCTTGGATGGAATATGGGTGGGCAATATAAGCTGCAGCTTCACCCATTTCAGATAACTTATGTTGAACTGTATAATCAGAGGAGTTATTGTTTAATTTGACCTTGTTGGATTTTTTCCCCTTTGTTATATTATTCTGTTTCTTTTAATCTTTACTTTTAATCTATCCGAAATAAAGATTCATTCATTCATCCAACATTTTATTTTTTGGCTTGATTTTTGTTTTAAATTCTTTTTTTCTTTTTGTCGGAATGTTCAAATAAATAAAATCAATCAATCAATCAATAACTGTAATTTAAGAGGACTGTAAATGTTTCAAACATATAAAGTTAGACCAAATGTGAAGTGTAGATATGTTTCAGTTTTGGGGGAGGTCAAACTCTGGAATCATCTCGAGGATGAATTGAAATTGTAGGTCTACATTTTGTTTTAAAAAAGCTTTAAAATCTAAAATGATCAAGGATACTGTTCAGAGACACTTCAAGTTCAAACTTAATTTTTTCTGTTTTGTGTTGTGATCAGTGACACGATGTAGGAACTCAATATCAATCAATATTCAGTATGAATTTATCTTCAATCGTCCACATAGTTGGTTCTGTTGACTTCAAACGCTAAATAAGTGGAAAAATATTTCTAAGTGAATTCAAATGTAGCGCCGTGTTGCAGTAATTCCATATCCAGTGACTCGCCTCGTTTCTGGATATGACGTCATGAGGTGAGTTTCCTCTCAGCTGATCCGTGTGCTGTCAATGTAAACAAGTTCTTTAGCTTCTATATCAGCAAAGAAATGCTGAAACGTTGCGTGGCGGCTGGGTGTTCTAATTGCTCCAGTGAACATATAAGCCTGTTCTCATTCCCAAAAGATCCAGATCTTCTTAAAAAATGGGCGAAGCAAGAACAGAGAACAAGGGACAAACGGCAACCAACACCATCTTCTGTCCTCTGCAGCGATCACTTCACTGCAGACAGTTTTGAGGGGGTGCCTGCTATACAGGAATCTTTAGGCTTGAAAGTTTGTTACAAACGGGTTCTAAAACCGGCTGCCACACCTACGGTTTTCAAATGAAAACCCACAGCTCAAGATGATATCAACAAATCAAAACAGCGCAGAGAAGCAGCAGCGTCAAAACTCACCCGGAAAAGAGTTTGTCTAATTGATTTTTTTCCCCCACATAAGGTGATCGTGATTTTATTATATTTTTTCCACTGAAAGTAAAATCCTCCCCTATGAATTTTGAAGCCGAGTGTTGACTTTACTCCAAATGGACCGACTTTGTTTTAAAAAAAAAATGTTATATTACTTTTTTCAGGTTTCATTTTTATAAATCTCATTGCTTACCGAAACTGAATATCTGGGTTTTTTTTTTTTTTTTTTTTTTTTTTTTTTTAATTTCCCCGACCAGCCGATCGGGGAAATTTAGATCTATCTGTATATTACCATTCAGTGTTTTGGAAGCAACCAATGTCCATCTCTAACCCTTCACCGTCGGACCCTTCATCCTCTGAAATGTGCAAGTCATTTTCGCTTCCTGAACGATATGGTTCAAATAAATAGGGTTGCAGTCTTTCGTTAGAACCAACTTGCTCTTCTTCATCACTCAGTCCTGCTTCTTCCTCAAAAACTATCAAATCACTCAATTCTTCGCTGAAATCACTCACAACTTCCTCCACTTCAGTGTACTCAGCCATGCTTGTTTACATCTTTGGTTCACCTCATTACATCACAAAATGGCGGCGGCGTTTGACCCAGTTTTGACAAACGAACATTGCAATTGTCTGCATCATGATGTAATTTATGGTAGTATAGTAGTAGTAGTCATCTAACTTAATTTTTTAGGGTGCCAGCCAAAGCAAACTTTGATAAAAAGAAAAAAAAAAACAACTTATTTTAAACTTAGGACAATCCCTCACAAGGATGCAGGTAAATAAAACAAATACCATGGACCCTTAAGTCACTCAAATATCTCAACTTCATAAACACATTTAGGTAGGCAACATAAAGAAAGCAGTACAGTTCAAAAAAAACTCAAACCATCAACTCAAATGTCCCTTTCAAGCAAAAAACAGCAGTGTTGGGAGTAACGCATTACTCTAACGCCACTACTTTTGCAGTAACGTGCTGTGTAATGAAATTACTGTTTAAAAATTCAGTTATGCGTTACAGTTACTGAAATTTGATCAGATGCGTTACTTGTTTTATTAATATGAATAGATATTTTTAGCGCAAATAGACAACCATACAACTTGCAGTTGCTAGACACCCTCCTCATCAGCTGCCAACTGGGGATGAATCCACAGTTTCGGTGGCTATTGCTGGGACTGCTATCCCCAGCACCACCACTGGACTCAAGCCACTGGAGGTTGTCATGCCAAAGGCAAGCAAACAAATATAAACTGACCCTACCATAACTAACACAGCCATCACACAGTCTCCTCCGTGGGTCCGTTTCCTGTCCTGCCCCAGTTCACATCAGAACTCAGTGAAGAAATGCCGTGGTGGTGGTGACTTCTCATATCGAGCCCTGATCACCTGTTGTCCGAGCGGTGAGTAGCCCCCAACAGCTCCTACATCTGTGGTTAAACATGAGTATTTTTTGAGCAAGAAGCTTGCATTTAATGTCCGCATTAAATGCATTTAAAGTTTTCTTGCGTACAGAGAAAAAGTGACTGATTTGGTGCAGTAAAGAACAGCTTCTTCTAAGTGGTGAACTTTCATTTATATGTGCTTTCTATTTTATCTTATTAATTTGCATGCTGTTGTGATATGCAACTATTTCATGAAGTAAATTCTCTAAACATGCATTTTTAATGGGCTGGTCCAGGGGTGTCAAACACATGGCTGTTGGGCCAAAAACGGCCCACCAGGAGATCCAAAATTTTCTCTGAATTCATAGCCTTATTTCTATTAAATTTCTGACTTTCTACTGATTACAATAGTTTATGTAAATCTGAGACATTTTTCCTCTGTAAGATGAGACTTTTTTCCTCATCAGTTTCTTTTTCTTCTTTTTTCTGAGAACAAGGGGCCCTTGATCTTGCTATGTGTGCAAGATGATTTAAGTACGTATGCATTTAAAAGTAACGTGAAAGTTACTTTTCCAAGTAACTAGTTACTTTAATCATGCAGTCACTCAAAAGTAACTCAGTTACTTTTGAAAAGAAGTAACTAGTAACTGTAACTAGTTACTATTTTTTAGTAACTTACCCAACGCTGAAAAACACAAACTTATATCAAAGGCAACAAAAATTTCAACCCATGAACAGTTCAAGTTGTTCAGTTCACCTTTTCAGTTCAATATAATCCTTTTAATCAGTTCAGTTCTCTGTAAACATCTATAGGTTCAGTTCAGTTCCACTGTTCAGTTCAACAGCTCAACCCTTTTTCAGTTCAATTCAGCTCCTTTGTTCAGCACAGTTTTTTTTAAACAAGACACAACTAGTGACGGGACGGCAGGCTCTGGAGCTTCGAGGGTGCTCTGAGCTTGTCCAGGAAATATTTGGCAAAGCATGTTTCGAGGTGTGTATTGCTTACGTTTGTGTTGACGTCGTACCACGTGACTGGGTCAGGAAGCCATTCATGATTTTGCATGCAACATGAAATAAAGTGAGCAGCGATACACAATGGAAATCCCCGTCCCTCATGTTTTGTGTTGTTGATGTTTGACTGTGTAAGGGATTTGTCACAGCCAATTTTCAGATGGAGCCAGCACTAAAAACACGGACTTCTCCCATTTAGGAACGGTTTGATCTCATTTCTCCCATTGATACATTTTTCATAAATAGTGGATATTTATTTTAATTGAAGTGATGGCCTAGCGGTAAAGCATCTACCCCAAAACTGGGAGGCTGGGGTTTGAGTCCCAGCTAGGCCATTCTTGTAATTTTATTTTTATTTGCAAGGTGAAGTGGATCATTATGCTGAGGCACTATTGTGCCCTGCATGACAATAAGGACAGAGGTGAATGTACTGGGAAAGACAGACCCGTGTCTATCCTACACTGTACAAACTTGAAGTAGCCTTCCTTTGCACACCTGCATCCTCTGTGCTATAGTATTCTCCAAAGCTGGAGAAATAATCTCAAAAAAAGAAATCGCCTTAGTCCAAAGACTGTTGAAAAGTTATTTAACAAATATGGATAAGTAGCATAAGCACATTCACTATAGTCACCTCAGTTTTATTATTTTTTTCCTCTTATGCTCACTGGTATTTCTTAACAGACAGTGCATTTATTGAAACGAAAGAAAAAACAACACATTAAACAAATAATGCCCTTGTAAAAATCTGCATGTTGTATATGTTTTGTCCACTAGATGGCCTAGTAGAGAAAAGAAGTGTCACATGAGGCCTCGTCTATACGAACCATTTTGATGAAAGGCCTCAAGTCCTCTAGAAAGCCTCATCTGGCCATCACTAGACACAACCCACCTTTTCTTCTTCCCCCTTTGAATTGTTTTACGTCAGATGGGTTTAAGGATAGTGGAGAGGACTACCCTCACTTACCTCCCTGGAGAACCAAGCAGCTAGCAGCAGATGAATAAATCCTGAGCACTTGTGTAAATCCAGTTCTACGGCAGAGTGGGACTTGTTCTAAACCCAGAGTACTTTAAAGAAATGCCAGGGATAGACACAGCACTTAATGGAGTTCACAGACAGGTCACCTCTGTTCCTTTAGTCCACCATTTGGTCTTCTGCTTTCAGCTTATGAAGGCTTGGCTCTAATTAGTGGCAAGGAAGTGGGGAGCATATCTTAAAGGGGCAGCACTCCAGGAGATTCCTACAGTATAGGATAAGCTAAAATAAGCCAATGGCTTCTGCCTATTCCTTTTTCCTGTTCCTTATGTGTTATGATAAAATCTGAAATTAAATATATTTTATTTTTTTGAAATGTATATAACCAAAATAATTTATTCATTTATTCATTCATTCAAAAGTAAAGAATATATTGTGGAGGTAATAGGGCAGGCGAGATTCAACGAGCTGGAAGGGTGCAAAGTTTTATTTCCTCCAACATAATGAAACACGCTTTGTAGCTCGGTGAGCTACTGCGCTGCTTAGGCATGTGTAACAAGCTCTTTTATACATTATACAGACAGAGAGAATGCATGGCACATTAGCATAGTGATTGTCATTTAATACCCATCATTAGCATGACATCAGCTGGCGCCCGGCCCGGACGTCCTCTCCGAGGACGCATACATAACAGTCCCGTCTGATTGCCCCCTGGGGCTCTCTGTCGGTAAGTCAATTGTAACTCCACTTCCTCCAGCCCTGATGAGTGTGAGATAGCGTCCGTCCGCAGTGTGCTGGGTCCCCACAATATAACACAATTTAAAAAAAAAAACACTGGGCCCTATTTTGACATTAATCAGCAGACTTTTGTGCGAGACTTTCTTCCATACACCAGTGTTTTTGTTAGTTTCTGTCAGCACATTGTCTGTTTTTTAAGCTGTGCATCACACCATCTAATTACCAGTAGACAGTGCGCCCACTTTGTGTGGGGAGGTGGGCAGTCATTTCAAAGTGGTGTGGTGGCACACAATTTCATTCACATCACTATTATGGTGCATGTTATGCCAGTGTGGATCACTGGCATAACACGCCAGTGGCCAGATTCATTTTTGCTCTGAAGTTCAGTTGTTCACAGCTTGCTGTTCTACAGCCTCTTCTCCCTCACAACCATGCTCGGATTCTGACGTCCACAGAGTCAGATTGTCATGAAGCAGCTGCATATTCAAGGATCAGTGGCCCTGATCCATTTTCCTGGATCAGGAAAATGGAGGTCTGTTTTCAGAAGTGCTTTGTTTAATGTTATATCAGTGGCCTGTTTTGAAATCGTGCAGCTCCAGAGCTCATGACGAAACAGCAGCTCTGGGATTTTTTTTTTTTAATTTTAAATATAGAGTTGTAAGAGTCATAATCACCCGTCATTCTATTTATATGATGATACACTGAATAGTTTTTTGATTCCATCCACATTCTCATTTTAATTGTGGACTTACTGTGAGTCTATAGATAGGCATAAATGTATTTTTTAGAGGAATGAATGAATGAACAGGGCACCTGTGTGCCTTCTGTTGAGGGTGCAGCACACTAGGGAGGTGGTGGGATAGATAGATAGATAGATAGATAGATAGATAGATAGATAGATAGATAGATAGATAGATAGATGTACTTTATTGATCCCAAACTGGGAAATTACAGCGTAACAGCAGCAGAAACACATTCAACATAATAGACAAAGGGATTACCCATGGAAAGGAAAACTGCCTAAATAACTTACATACATCACCGATGAATAGATGATGACCTATATAGACACATGAATCATACCTGCTGTACAATGCAGGACTATCAGGTGCAGGGTGAAATGTGAGGTACCAGTTAGACTGTAAGGTGCAGTATGGCAGTATAATTATGGCCAGAAATCAACATCGGAGTGAGTTATTGCACAGATTTCCTGCCACATAGGCTACTATCAGTCTGGAGATTATAAACTACAGACCTTTTCTGTGAAAATGTTTTGTCCTCTAATCTGTTGTGTGTTATCATATGACATCATCATGTCTCGTGTCCATTTGTGCTCATGCTTCCCGATTAATGAAAAAACACACTCAGCCGATGTTTTCTGTTCAACGAGGAGAATTAAATACAAATTATTTCAAGACACAACGGGGTTTTTCACTACACAGAAGGGAAAAAAAAATTATCCAGACCAATCTGCCTAACCGGAAAAACAGCTGCTCTTCTCCTCGGCCCCGGAGAAGAACTGATATTCAAGATTCAAAGGCTTTATTATCATGTGAGTGGCACACATATTTGAGATGCTTAGACTGCATATGTATAGCACATTGATTGAGATGCTTAGACTGCATATGTATATTGTGGTACCTCACGTCTTAGAAGGAACAATAAGTCTGGACCTCCTGGGGATAACAGTAGGAGGTGGAGGTGCCTTTAGAAATGACTCTGAGAAGACTTCCTGACCTCCAGGGGTTAGGTAGAGGAAGAGGAGACCTGGGGGAGACGTATTGTCTATGGGGGGTTGAATGACAGTGTGATTCTGTACTTTGATGTCAGAATCAGAATCAGAATCAGAATCAGAATCAGAATCAGAATCAGGTTTATTGCCATTGTTCATGTAGTACACAAACTAGGAATTTGTCTCGGTACAATGCTGCAACATTAAACATGATAAGATAAGAGAAATAAACTATACATGTAATAAAGTGTAGGATAAGATTAAGTGATACTGGTCAACAGTTAAAATATATATTAGCCAGCAGCAGATACTGTGGAGAACTATATAGTGCAGTCGGTAATGCAGGAAGAAAACAGTGATGATTGACATGAGTCTGGTTGAGCTGCTGTACATGGTGCACGAGAGTCACTTAGTGTTCAGCAGTCTAATGGCAGAGGGGAAGAAGCTGTTCATGTGACGGGAGGTTTTAGTCTGGATGGACCGAAGTCTTCTACCATAGGGGGGGGGGGGCAAACAGTACGTGACCAGGGTGTGAGGGATCGGCTATGATCCGGCCAGCACGCCTCCGGGTCCTGGAGATGTACAGATCCTGGAGAGATGGGAGCTTGCAGCCCATCACCTTCTCAGCAGTGCGCACGACGCGCTGCAGCCTTAGTCTGTCCCTGGCAGTGGCTCCTGCGTACCACACGGTTATGGAGGTGGTGAGGATGGACTCGATGATGGCTGTGTAGAACTGCACTAACATCTTGGTGGGTAGCTTGAGCTTCCTCAGCTGCCGCAGGAAGAACATCCTCTGCTGGGCTTTTTTGATGAGTGAGCTGATGGTCAGCTCCCATTTGAGGTCCCTGGTGATGGTAGTGCCTAGGAAGCGGAAGGAATCAGCAGTGGTGATGGGAGAGCCTGAGAGGGTGAGGGGGGGCAGAGGAGTAGTGACTTTCCTGAAGTCTACAATCATCTCCACTGTCTTCAGAGCGTTCAGCTGCAGGTTGTTATTGCTGCACCAGGACGCCAGCTGGGCCACCTCTCTCCTGTAGGCGGACTCGTCGCCGTTGGAGATGAGCCCGATGAGGGTGGTGTCGTCCGCAAACTTGATCAACTTGACAGACTGGTGGCTGGAGGTGCAGGAGTTGGTGTAAAGGGAGAAGAGTAGGGGGGAAAGTAAACAGCCCTGGGGTGATCCGGTGCTGATGCTAGTATAGTCTGAGACAGTCTTTCCCAGCCGCACATGCTGCCTCCGGTCCGTCAGGAAGTCGATGATCCACCTGCAGAGGGAGTCAGGCACGTTGAGCAGGACAGCTTGTCCCGGAGCAGAGCGGGGCGGATGGTGTTGAATGCGGAGCTGAAGTCCACAAACAGGATCCTGGCGTAGGTTCCCGGGGAGTCCAGGTGCTGCAGGATGGAGTGGAGGGCCAGGTTGACTGCATCGTCTACAGACCTGTTGGCTCGGTAGGCAAACTGCAGCGGGTCCAGGAGAGGGTGGTGATGGACTTGAGGTGGGACAGGACCAGGCGCTCAAAGGGTATAAAAAGGGGGGATTTGAGAAGTTGGTCCTCTTTTTTCTGTTTGAGAGGACGTTGGAGATGTGTGATGTTCAATAAACCTGAATTGAGAAATAAATTCAGCCTCTTCATTTCACGTTCTCCACATTGGTGACCTTAAGACGTACAATGACCAGAGACAATTCCCCCGAACCAGACTCGCCAGGGACCAGCCGAGCAAGCGCGGTCTCAGTCAAGCTACCAGAATTCTGGCAGGACAACCCAGACTCGTGGTTCCTCCTGGCCGAAGCCCAGTTCGCTTTCGGGGGAATAACAGCAGATGACACAAAATTCTACCACATCATCGCCAAACTCGACAGCCGCACAGCTCGACATGTGCGGAGCTTGGTGCAGCACCCACCCGCTGGCAATAAATACGGCGGGTTGAAAGCTGCCCTCATCCAGCGTTTCACGCCCTCAGCCCAGGAGAGAGCTAGGAGACTCCTGGCTCTGCACGACTTGGAGGAAGCACGCCTGTCGACCTGATGGAAGACATGGTGAAGCTGAGAGGCTCAGACAACGACGATTTCCTCTTCACGCACATCTTCCTGAGAACCCTACCATCGCAGACGAGGGCAACCCTGGCGGGCACTCATTTCGTGACCCAGTGGGACTTCCGCGCGCTGGCCCAGGAGGCGCAGCGGATCCTCAACGGCAGCGAAGAGCACACAGCCACCGCAGCAGCGGCAGACCTCGGCGCAGCGACCGGGGACAGCGGAGGGCCAGAGGCGACGGAGGCGGTCCCACCAACAACGGCGGCAGCGAAGCCCCGACTCCGCGGAGGAGATGACCTCTGTTTTTACCATCGGCGTTTCGCAGAGAGGGCACGCAAGTGTGTACCACCGTGCCAGTTCAAGAGCTCGGGAAACACCAGGACCGGCAGTCGGTAGCAGCTGCAGCCCTCGGCGAACAGAACAAGCTGCTCTACCTGACGGATGCCCGCTCTGGGAGACACGTCCTCGTGGACACGGGCTCCCAAGTGAGTTTCATCACCCCAACCTACGCTGACCGGCTGGCAGGCCCCGGGGGTGACGGAGCAACAGCGGCGAACGGCTCGAGCATTAAGACCTTCGGTGAAAGGACTCTACTTCTGTCCCTGCACGGCCACACATATGAGTGGACTTTTATTATAGCGGCGGTGAGTTTCAACATGTTAGGTGCTGATTTTCTGTGCTCACACGGGTTGTTAGTTGATCTTCCCAATAGACGCTTGGTTAATGCACTCTCCTTTTACTCTATCCCTTGTGCAGCTCAAGTGTCCCCGCCACCAGCACAGGCCAATGTCGCCACAGCAGGCGGTAAGTTTCACACACTCCTCACTCAGTTCCCAGCACTCACAGTTCCCACTTTTTCGGCAACAGTTGCGAAACACGGGGGGGAGCACTTTATCACTACCGCTGGTCCCCCCGTTTTTGCGAAAGCTCGGCGCTTGGATGCAGCTAAACTGTCCATAGCGCGCGAAGAGTTCGCCAACCTGGAAAGGTTGGGCATCATCCGGCGTTCAAATAGCCCATGGGCTTCCCCACTTCACATGGTCCCTAAAGCTGACGGCTCTTGGCGACCTTGCGGTGATTTCCACAGGTTGAACAACACCACAGCGCATGACCGCTACCCAATCCCACATATTCAGGATTTTTCGGTACATCTGGCGGGGGTGCGCATTTTTTCTAAAATAGACTTGGCCCGCGGTTATCATCAAGTCCCAGTGCACGCTGAGGACATTCCCAAACAGCGGTGATAACCCCGTTTGGACTTTTTGAGTTTTTACGCATGCCGTTTGGGCTTAAAGGCGCCGCGCATACCTTCCAGCGCATGATGGATGCGGTGTTACGCGATCTCCCTTTTGTGTTCGTCTACCTGGACGACATTTTGGTAGCCAGCGCGTCCGAAGAAGAACACGAAAAACACCTCACGGCAGTTTTCCGGAGATTGGGAGAGCACGGGTTAATAATCAACCCAGCTAAGTGCCAGTTCGGGGTGGCGCAGATCGATTTTTTGGGGCACCGCGTCTCCCCAGAAGGGGCAGTTCCGCTACCGGACAAAGTGCGCGCAGTGGCAGATTTTCCCCAGCCACAAACGGTCAAAGCACTACAGGAGTTTTTAGGAATGGTCAATTTTTATAACCGTTTCCTCCCCCACACAGCACAGTTCATGCAACCATTATATGCCGCGCTTAAAAAACAAAAACCCTCAAATGCAATTGAATGGTCCCCGGAGCGGGAGCGCGCATTCTCGGAGGTAAAAAAAGCCCTTGCAGACGCTGCGTTGTTGGCTCATCCAGACCCAACGGCCCGCATAGCGCTCACCACTAATGCGTCGGATTTGGCCATAGGGGCGGTAGTGGAGCAGCACGTTGCCGGGGTTGGGCAGCCGCTGGCCTTTTTCAGCAGGTCCTTGCGCGAGGCCGAGCGAAAATACAGCGCGTTTGACAGGGAGCTGTTAGCGCTCCACTTAGCCATTCGCCACTTCCAATTCTGGCTAGAAGGTCGGCGTTTCACCGCGTTTGTCGACCACAAACCGCTCACTTTTGCGATGGCCAAAATTTCGGAACCATGGTCGGGCCGGCAGCAGAGGCAGCTGGCCGCAATTTCGGAGTTTACTACTGATATTCAACACGTAGCGGGTAAACTCAATGTAGTAGCAGACTGCCTCTCTCGCGCGGTAACCGCACCAGTCCGCGCAGAGGTAGATTATACTACCGCGGCCACGGAGCAAAATAACAGCGTGGAGGCGCACGCAGCCCCAGTCCACATGGGGATAGATTATGCAGCCATGGCAGCGGATCAGGGTAGCGATGCGGACGTGTGCGCGCTCCAGTCGGGACCAACAGGGTTAAGGCTGGAGAACAGGAGGCTGCAAAATGGTAAGGCCCCCCCCTAATCTGCAATGTCTCTACTGGACAACCGCGTCCAGTGGTGCCGGCCGCATGGTGCCACCGCGTTTTTGACTCAATTCACTCCCTGGCGCACCCAGGGGTGCGTGCGTCGGTAAAAATGGTAGCAGAGAAGTTTGTTTGGCCGAGCCTGCGCAAGCACGTTAAAGAATGGGCAAGAGCCTGCATGGCTTGCCAGCGGGCCAAAATTCACAAGCACACAAAAGCCCCCTTAGAGCCGTTTCACATCCCGGCCAAGAGGTTCGATCATGTGCATGTCGACCTCGTAGGCCCCCTACCATCGTCGCAAGGGTACACACATCTTTTGACAATGGTGGACCGCACCACGCGTTGGCCGGAAGTGGTCCCACTGGCATCAACCACAGCTGCAGAGGTGGCCCGCGCGTTTTTAACGGCTTGGGTAGCACGTTTCGGGGTCCCGTCGGATATTACGTCCGATAGGGGACCTCAATTTGTGTCCGAGCTTTGGTCAGCGATGGCCCACAGCTTAGGTGTGACAATTCACCGCACTACCGCTTACCACCCCCAGGCTAATGGTTTATGCGAGCGTTTTCATAGATCATTGAAAGCAGCCCTCAGAGCGTCGCTTACGGATGCAAATTGGGTAAACAGACTACCATGGGTTTTATTAGGGTTGCGTTCTGCACCTAAAGAGGACTTAAAAGCCTCCCCAGCTGAGTTGGTCTTCGCGCAACCACTCCGGCTGCCAGGAGAGTTTCTTCCAGATAATCCGGCGCCAGGGCGTCCCCCTGCTCAGCGGTCACTGAACGACACGGGAGCGGACATGCTTCCAGGCCCCGTTCATCACACTTTTCCGCGGGTTTTTGTGCCCAAATCTTTAAAAAATGCCGAGTTTGTTTTTGTCAGGCACGAGGCTCAGCGCCCAACCCTGCAACCACCTTACGATGGCCCATATAGAGCGCTGGAAACAGGTGATAAGCATTTTTTGCTAGATTTGGGGGACAGGAGGGAAATAATTTGTATAGACAGACTGAAACCTGCTTTTGTGATGGCCGATGAAACTGTGCAAGTGGCGAGGGCTCCTCGACGCAGCAGACCCCCCAGGGAGCATGCCCCAGAGCCCCCGCAGGGATCAACTAACAGTTCTCATCCTCAGATAGCAGATTCACTGCAAGATGGCGCCGCAGGAGCGGCGAAGCCCGCTTACAGCAAGTTTGGAAGGCGGTTGAAGCCCAGACAGCATATGGACTGATGTTGTGATTTTATCATGTTGTGTGGACTATGTTGTATTGTTTCATCTTCGACGTTTGGGGGGGGGTTATGTGGCACACATATTTGAGATGCTTAGACTACATATGTATAGCACATTGATTGAGATGCTTAGACTGCATATGTATATTGTGGTACCTCACGTCTTAGAAGGAACAATAAGTCTGGACCTCCTGGGGATAACAGTAGGAGGTGGAGGTGCCTTTAGAAATGACTCTGAGAAGATTTCCTGACCTCCAGGGGTTAGGTGGAGGAAGAGGAGACCTGGGGGAGACGTATTGTCTATGGGGGGTTGAATGACAGTGTGATTCTGTACTTTGATGGCCCGGGTATAAAAAGGGGGGATTTGAGAAGTTGGTCCTCTTTTTTCTGTTTGAGAGGACGTTGGAGACGTGTGATGTTCAATAAACCTGAATTGAGAAATAAATTCAGCCTCTTCATTTCACGTTCTCCACAATGTGCACAGTTAAGAAATGCAGCATTTCCTGAGCAATGAAATTCTTACTCTGCTCTCCGAACAAATGCCAAGCTAATAGGTACACAATACTAATAAATACACATTAAAAGCCATTAGGACAGTTAAAGCAGTTAAAACTAGAGGAAACAAGAAGAATGAAAATTGAAAGTCCACTGGGTGACTATAGCATGATCCTGAGTAAGTAAAAAATCACTGCGTGAGTATGACTCACCTCTGATAATACCCCAGTAGACTGTACAATGGTAATTTTAGTATCAGAGATGATATGAACCTGAGATGGCATGAGACTATGTACAGTGTGCAAATGAGCAATGTACAAATTAGCATCCAGTGTGAGAATTCCTCTGTGTAAAGCTATGTGCCCTGATAATACCCAGTAGACTGTACAATTAATTTAGCAGCAGAGATAATATGGACATGAGATGGGGTGAGACAATGAACACTGTGCAAATGAACAATGTGCAAATTTAGCAACCAGTGTGTGGATTCCTATTTGCAAAGCTGTGCCAGAGTTTTGTTATTTATTCAGGAGTCTGATAGCAGTGGGAAAGAAGGAGTTTTTCAGTCTGGTTGTCCTGCATTTCACACTTCTGCACCTCCAGCCTGAGGGTAGAAGTGTGAACATTTTGTGCTGAGGGTGGGTGGGGTTGTGAAGATGGCGTCAGCTCTCCTTTGGACTCTGCGGTGATAGATGCTCTGCAGAGAGGGGAGTGGAGTCCTGATGATCTTCTCCACTGTCTTCACCACTCTCTGCAGGCGTTTGCAGTTCAGGGCAGTATTGCTGCCGTACCACGCAGTGGTGCAGTTTGTCAAGATGCTCTTGATGATCCAGCTGTAGAAATTGTTGAGGATCCTGGGGGACATGCTAAACTTCTTCAGCCTCCTCAGAAAGTGCAGCCGCTGTTGAGCTCTCTTAACCAGCTCTGTGGTGTTAAGTGCCCATGTAAGGTCCTTGCTGATGTGGATGCCCAGGTATTTAAAGCTGCTCACCCTCTTCACCTCAAGCTTCCGGATGAACATCGGCCGTTGAGGTCTCCGCCCCTTCCTCATGTCCACTATCATTTCCTTCGTCTTGTCTGTGTTGAGGGTGAGGTTGTTGTCTTCACACCATGACACCAGGCTGGCCACCTGACTCCTGTAGGATGTTTCATCGTCACCAGTGATGCGTCCTATCACTGCTGTGTCATCCACAGACTTTAAGATGACATTGTCCTTGTGGGAGGCAACACAGTCATGGGTGAAGAGGCTGTAGAGGATGGAGCTGAGAACACAACCCTGTGGGACACCTGTGTTCATGATGATGCTGGCTGAGGTCCTGTTATCCATCCTGACAGACTGAGGCCTGCCAGTCAGAAAGTCCAATAGCCACTCGCAGAGGGTGGGGTGCAGGCCAAGTGAAGACAGTGGTTCTTTCGCAAGAACAGATTAATGGAATTCAGGCCAAGATGAAGGGCTCACTCTTTCTTAGTTTAAAAGAGAAGATCGGATGAAGGATAATATGTATGCTGCACTTCCTCTGTGTCCTGAGGAAGAACAACCTGGACCAGAAGTTCCTGCTGGCCTTCTACCTCTGCTCAGTGGAGAGCGTGCTCACCTACTGTCTGGGTGTGTGGTATGCTGGCTTCACAGCCGAGAACAGGAAGGCTGTGCAGAGGGTCATTCAACACCACCCAAAAAAAATCATTGGCAGCCCTCTGCCCTCCCTGGAGGACATCTCCAGATCCTCCTGTCTCAGAAGGATCAAGGCCATCACAGGAGACCCCTCACATCCCGCCCACCACCTGTTTGACCTGCTTCCCTCTACCCGACGGTTCAGATCGATCAGGTCCCACACCTCCAGACTGACAAACAGTTTCTTTTCCTGGACCATCCGGACTGCAAACAGTCAGAGGCCCCACCCCCCTCCCTCTGAACGCTCACATGCTCAAAACTGAGGACCTTTTTATTATTACTGTAACTCACCTGTCTTTGCACTCCTCACTTTCATGTTCATTGACCCATCCGTGAAACCACTATGAATCCTGTGTATATTTTCATAATCCTGGGCTATTTTTATTTGTGTGTTTAACCATGTGTTCTGTAACCGTGTTTTATCTAATCCTTCTCTCTTACTTTATTGCGCAGAAGCCTGGTGGAGCACCTACAACTTGGTTGTACCATACAGCTGCACAGTGACAACAAAGCCTATTCTATTCTATTCTGTTCTATTCTATTCTAACTTAACTGAAGGAAATTTTGCAACTCTCAAACCAGCTCCTGGACAAAGAGAAACACTGGCATCATCTCTGAATTGTAGTAGACCATTCATCCATGGCCAAGCAAGACTGTGGAGTTAAAAAGCTCTTTTAAAGTTCATAAAAGTTCATAAAAGTTGGTGTGTGCTGGACTAAAAAAAACCCTGCTCACAAACATAATTTCACCAACGTTTGGACTAATTTCTCTAATTTTTCAAAACGTCTGTAAAAGTTAGTCCAAGCGCTAAAATGTGAAACCAGCTTAAGCACCATGAGACAAACTTACTTTTCTCCTGCCAACACTTCCAGTTCTTTAGCGAGGATACAGAAGCATACCCAGTGATCAGGCATATACCGGTGTTTATACCAGCTGGTATTAAAACATATACAGCGCATCCAGAAAGTCTTCACTTTTTCCACATTTTGTTATGTTACAGCCTTATTCCAAAATGGATTAAATTCATTTTTTCCTCAAAATTCTATACACAACACCCCATAATGACAACATGAAAAAAGTTTTTTTGAGATTTTTTCAAATTTATTACAAATAAAAAAACTAAGAAATCACATGTACATAAGTATTCACAGCCTTTGCTCAATACATTGTTGACAACAATTACAGCCTCGAGTTTTTTTTGGATATGATGCCACAAGCTTGGCACACCTATCTTTGGGCAGTGTAGTGGATTTATGGGTTTTTATTAATGTTGGTACAAGTATTAATGTAAATATGAATGCCAGTAGAAATGAAAATTTATTTTCATTACACTCAGGCACCAGTTAGGTTAGGTTAGGGGCACCAGTCCATACAATGGACAATTTTATTAACAATTCTTTATTTGTACCAATAATGAATCAGTCTCAAAACAACCCTTTGTAAGTTCTTGTCTCTGATAATCAAAGAAGATGGACATGAAATCAAACAATAACTCCCATATGTCTTCCAATGGTTTAATAAGAAATGTCAGAATAGGTTAACATATTTGGATAACTTTAAAACAGATAATTCATATGTATCATGGGCATCATAGCCTGTTACTGAGTTACTTATGAATCAAGCATTTGTGGAGCAAAATGATGCATACTTTAATTTCTCAGTATACTGGACATTGGAAAACCATAAAATAGCGTTGGTTAAGAAAAGCGGATGCAATTTTATGAAGAAAATTGTAATTATCTATTTGGAAAAATGGAAAATTTGTTTTGCTCTGATAAAGAACGTAGATTAATGAAAGAACCACATGCATTTTGAAATTCTGATGGGGGTTTGCATGAAATTAAGTTGAAAGAATTTATACCAGGAATATTCTGAAGAATTAAAGTAAATTAAACAACAGACCATCAGCCACAGCAGAATCATTGCATCCCAGTAGGTAGCAGGCCCACACATGCCAACCTTGATTCAGCTGGATGTCCGTGGATTCTGTTGATGGACAGGCTGATAGACAGACTCCTTACCACTGTTATGGCCTATTCCCGAGATTGCAAAGGCTGTTCTTCAGCAAATTGGGCGAGGTCTCCTCTGATGCACTGAAGAAGGAATTAGTTTATTGTACAAAGTCCGATCAGAAAGTCATATTGGGACAAAACACACCACAGACCCATTTCTTCCGATGTATGTGGCTTGAATGAGTTGGTTTAAGCTTAGAAAAAAATCAAACAAAACCTTCTTGCACAGTGATTTAAGGAAAAAGAAGATTAAAATAAGAAAAATGAATTTTAAAGAAAGGAACAGGAAGTTTCACAGAGCACAAGAGACTCTGGGCCTACTTAAAGACAGAAAAAAAATTGGAGGAGCAGAGAAGGCTCCTCACAGCTTGACCACTGCCCAAAACTCTCTCTGAAACAAAGGAAAATAAAAATCAAGTTTTCTCGGGTGTTGCAGGGTGGTCCAAAACATCATGAAACCTGAGATGACCCAATTACATTTGAGTTTTGTTCAACAAAAGTAAAGCCTGGAGTTCTATTAGTCAGTTAAGTGCAGCTATGGTGGGGGTCTCCCACAGAGCAGAGAGAGACATTCGATATGAAGAGTGAAAGCCTCCTTAAGGTATGTGTGCTGAATAAAGCATAAATTCCTTAAACTTTAGTGACTAAGATATTCTACTTGATAAAGGAACACACAATGTCTCTACATTGTAACTGTGAGACTAATTTGTGATAGTAAGCATGCAAACATTAATTTCTTCCTGAAAATAAAGCAGTACATATCAAAATCATATCAATAAAAGCATTTGAAACCACATTGTCCATCCCCAGAGTTCAATCAGGTCTTTAGTAGCAGATGCTGTCTTAAGAGAAAGAATATGAGTTAGTTCATTGTCCATAATGAATAAATTCCACTGCAAAGGGAAAAAGTTAAATATTCCTGATTCATCCACCAGGTGGCACTGTGAAACTGTGGTTGCTTACTGGAGAGTCTTGGCTTCCCCATCTGGATAATGTCAACCATAAGTTTGCCAATTAGGAACATTCCTTTGCCAAAGAGTCTTGGAGAAAGGGATTAACATCCACTTTATGGCTGATGGATAGTGTTACAGCCCTAATCCTTGGGTGAGAAAAGCAGTTCCTGTCCAGATCTTTGAGGTGAAACAATTTCTCTTCAGCAAAGAATTATTTTATAGATTGGAACCAGGTCAACGCTACATAGACCCCCCTCTGTATCAAGGTGAGCTTCGGTCAGCTTTGGTACACATCCTTGGCGGCTGGTTCCAATTGGCGTATCTCTTGACTCAACTGTTGAGCTAACTGTTTTGATGTCCATAAGCAATAGCTTGTAAACAGAATGTATTCCTTAATCTTTGTGTTTGGTTTACAAAAAAAAAAAAAAAAAAACTTCTAAAAATCTTCAAAAAAAATTTTGAATATGGACATATATAAAAATTGTAAAATTGTCTAAAATATACTAAAATATACTGTATATGCATGCAAAGACTCAAAAATTCTGGGAACCAAAGTACAAAAAGAAAAAGTATGTGATTTTTACATACTTGAGGTAAATGTTTCAGCTAAGTGATATTGAGGTAACTCAAGGCGGTTCAAATTGTATTGGTTTAACTGTACTAAACCATGGTTCCACCGATGTCAGAGTCATAGGGTGTTTGGGACCTTTGTTCTGGAAAACTGGGTGAACATGGAATGACATCATTGTTCTTTGAATGGCAACGAAGAGTAAATTTGTGATCACTGAAAAAGGGGTAAGATGAGGTGAATTTAGGCTCATCACTAAAGTGTTAACTGAAAAGCTAATGTTTCTAGCTACCTCTGGGAGAAACATAGACACCAGCTGTGTGTGAGCATAGTCAACCTTCAACATGAAGAGCAACAAGTACAAGACCTTGTTGAGTTTGACTGAAGCTTCGGAGCAAACATTCAAAACCAACACAGTATCTTGCAAAGTTTTGGTAACGGTTTGTGGTTCAACTTTGGCTGCACGGTGGAGCAGTGGTTAGCACCGCGGCAGCACAGTTTTACCCTCGGCCGGGGGATCGCGGGGATCGTGAGATCGTGGGTTCGATCCCTGCCCCCGGCCAACAGTGATCTGTGTGGAGTTTGCATGTTCTCCCCGTGTTTGCGTGGGTTTACTCTGGGATTTCTCCGGTTTCCTCCCACATGCCAAAACATGCAGGTTAGGGAGTTAAGGGGCGCTTGCGCAAGCAGCGACCGGCAGCTGGTGGCTTGTCACCAGACTGCAAAACAAATCTACCTACGGGTACAAAATAAGTCCAAAAAAAAAACTACCTGGTGTTTCAGTGTAGCGATGTTGACCGAGTTAACAGTGGACGTGCTAAGGCTGAGAAGAGGCCCTAACGATGAGGCTGTTACTGAGAATCCACCTAAGGATTGCTGGCTTTTTGTCTTGGATCTGCCCAGTTCTGACTGGGTGACCGTAGGTGCGATCGCTAGGTGGAGGGCTAAACTGAAAAACAGGAGGGCCATCATCCTGGCAAACAAATAGGAGTGAGTGATTTTAATCTCAACCTTCTTGTTGGTATTTCTTTAGACACCTGAGTGGCAGATGAAAATTATTCTCAGAGGTGGAACAATTTCTTTTAGAGATTTAACTCTAAATCTTAGTTTATCACCTTTAATGGGAGTTTTGATGTTGCTAGCTCAAGCTAATGGTATTAGATGTTCTGTGTGTACTATTTGATAATAGTAAGTTGATTGAAATTGATTAGAATTTTACAGAGGCCTTTAAGATTAGTTCAAGGGATAATTTGGTTTTAATTTACCCTTTTTCTTTTGGGGCAGCACGGTGGTGCAGTGGTTAGCACTGTTGTCTTACAGCTAGAAGGTTCCTGGTTCGAATCCCCAGGCTGGCAGGGGTTGGAACCTTTCTGTAGGAGTTTGCATGTTCTCCCTGTGCTGCGTGGGTTTACTCCGGGGGCTCCGGTTTCCTCCCACAATCCAAAGACATGCATGTTAGGTTAATTGGTTGTTCTAAATTGTCCCTAGATATCTGTTTCCTATAAGCCCTTAGAATAGAGGGTTAGTACTAGTGAAAGCGCTTTGAGTGGTCTTTGTGACTAGAAAAGCGCTATATAAGTGCAGGTTAGTTAGTTAGTTAGTTTTGTAAGTTTTTTTATGCAGTTAGCTGATTGGTTTGGAGAAATGCGACCAAGTGTACCTGAGGCTAATAGTTAGCTAATGGTTATTTCTTGGATGTAGGCCTGATTTTAATCTTATTTATGGACTTACTATGACAGTGTTGTACCCGACAAGTCCCATGGGGTTTTGGTAAAGTTTATTCTGATTGTGATGGACCCATTTGGAAATGGGGTCTTGGATTTGGTACTTAAGTGGCCAACGTTGTTGTTGTTGACAATGTGTGGGATTCATCCACCCGGGCAGGAATTTAGGAGTGGTTTTCCCTGCCTGTAGATTGATTTGTTGTTTTTGCGGTACAAATGCGTAGTGGAAGACCTTGTCCCCCACTTGAGGTTTTGCCATGGAGGCTTTTTGGTCGTTGTACACTTTGTGTCGTTTGTGGATCGGTCCAAGTGTTTTTGAAATGTGGCCTTGGGAGCATTGTATGTCGTGTTGACAGCCTCTGTGTTCTGCAAGCTGGATTATTATGGGTGTTGGCAGTCATCACCCCCCTCTGGTTTCGAGGAACTACGAGCCGGTGGTGATGATTGTTCATCGAAAGCAGGAATCCAAATCATGGAATTGATCTGGTTCAGCTGTGTAGCTGTGCAGGCTTCAATCGCATCAGAGTATTATTTTCCTCCACTTTTGATTGTTTTTATCATTCATTTCTTGGTATTGGCCTCACCTAAAAGCCCGTTTGGACGGGTGAGGTAGGTCTGATCCCCAGCTGGGTTGCTTTTTACCGGGCCTAGACTACTTGCTAGCCTGTTTTTAGCCTTTTAGCTGTTTTTTAGCTAACTTGTTTTTAGCTATTTTATCTGTTTTTGCTAGTTAGTGGACTTTCCATCTCAGCGCCTGAACACCATGGCTCCGTTCCGACTTGTACTCTCTGTTTTTCTCTCCTCGGTAAGGTCTCTGAGTTGGAAACAAGGCTCTCCAACCTTTATAAGATTCGGGAGGCCAAAGACCACCTCGATAACCATCATCTCGGGCGAACATCGGCTCCGGCTACCGACTCGCAGTTGGCAGAGACGGGTACTTACTTGGGTGAGCTCAGTGCTTCTCTATCCACCACTACCCCTGCTCCAGCCTCTGCAAACGCCCATGACCAAGCAATAAACGCTGGCTTCGTCTCGGGGATAAACCCAAAGCCTCGGTTGGTCCCCTTATCCTCAATGCATGCCCTGGACCTTGGTTTGACCAGCTAACAACCATCATCGATCGACCAGGAAAGGGCCGCGCCGCTCTCTTCCCGTGTCCTTGGAAAACAGATTTGATATTCTTTCTATGGAGGATTTCCACACCTGGACGCTGGCCGTCCGCCCGTGGACGCCCCTCGTCCTCCCTCCTCTTCTTCAAGCGGTGGCTCATGTCCACAAACCCTGGATAAAGACCACCCTGGGTGTGTCAAATCACACACCAGCTCCAGATAGAAGAGAGCGCTTCTCCCCGCCTTCACAACAACAACATCACCCTCTACAAAATTACTCTCCTCATCAGAATCCACCAACAAAAACCCCCCAGACGACGCTGGTAATTGGTGACTCGATTGTGAGGAACGTCAGAAGCAGGTACTGTGTTACTCGATTTTTCCTGGAGCTAGAGTCTCTGACATTGAGGCTCTTATCCCTGACCTGCTGAATGAATTCTCCCATGTACAAATTGTCGTGCATGTGGGATGCAATAACATCCCAGATGAAGCGTCGGAGATTTTAAAGAGTGACTTCAGGAGCCTTCTGTCCACTCTTATGAACTGTGGCAGACATGCGCTCATCTCTGGGCCTTTGGCACCTCTCAGACGAGGCTGCAATTGTTCTAGTAGAACTCTCAGTCTTAATACTTCGCTGTGTTTTACTTGTCCTATTTTTAACATTGGTTTTGTTGACAATTTTAACTTATTTTGGAACCGCCCATCACTTATGAGGCCTGATGGCATCCACCCAAATAGACTTGGTGCACGTGTTTTAAGAGACAATCTATTCTATTACATTCGGTGTTTTTGGTACAGTGATTGGGACTTGGCATGTTTACTCGCTCTGAAGCTTCTGGGTTTGCCAAACTGCCCCTTTTTGGTTCTGTTCCCACTTCTTGTATCGATCCCATTAATTCAGGTGGTCTTTACCGTTTGATTCAGCCTTTGATTTATAATTCTACAGAGATTTTGTCTGTCTCCCATATTTAATATTGCAACCCAGGACAAATACAACATAACTTGAAAAACACACGCACTTCTGCAGCTCCTCCTCATCCACCACCCTTCAACTTTGCCCCTGTCTCCTCCCTTAGAGAACCTTTTTCTGCTTCCTCCAAAGTTAATAAAAAAGTTAATAAAAACAGAATGCATAAACATCCCAAATTGATTAAACAAAATGTTGGTAAAATTCAAATCCAACCTCAAGTCCCTAAAATTAATAAATTGGCCTCTGTTCCTCCCCAAAATTTAAATATTAAATGTGGTCTATTAAATATTAGGTCTCTAACTTCTAAGTCTCTTCTGGTTCATGATCTGTTAATCGATCATCAGATCTATCTATTATCCCTCACAGAGACCTGACTTTGGCAAGATGATTTTGTTGGTCTGAATGAATCAACTCCCTCTGGGTATTTAAACTGTCATAACCCCAGAGGGTCTGGTCGTGGTGGTGGAGTGGCGGCAATTCTCCATTCTAAATTACTAGTTAATGTTAAGCAGAAATTATGTTTTAATTTCTTTGAAGGTTTGGTCCTCAGTGTGGGGCTTGTTGGCAATCTTGGCTTGAACCCAATTCTCTTTACCATAGTTTATCGTCCTCCCTCGGCCTATTCAGAGTTTCTATCTGAATTTGCCAAATTTTTAGCTGATTTAGTGCTGAAATCCGATAGAATAATTATTGTAGGGGACTTTAATATACATGTTGACGTAGAGAGTGATTGTCTTAATAAGGCATTCAATTCAATTTTAAACTCAATGGGGTTTTCCCAGAAAGTAAAAAATTCTACCCATTATTTCCACCATACATTGGACCTTGTTCTGACTTATGGTATAGATATCGAAAATCTGGTAGTGTCCCCTCATAATCCTGTACTGTCTGACCATTGTCTGTTAATTTTTGATTTCATTATCTCTGATCACTTGTTTGCTAAAGAAAAATACTACTACAGCAGATGTCTTTCTGATGATGATGTTGCCAAGTTTTTGCAGATTGTCTCCTCTATGCCATGGGTCAACACAACAGAAACAACAGAAATAATAGATGGAGAGTCTGCTCCATTCGTGATTGATGGCAAGGTTGATAGTGTTACAGCCTCTCTGCATTGGACTCTAGATTTGGTAGCCCCTTTAAAAAAGAAAAAGTCTAACCAGAGATTTCTAACCCCTTGGTTTAACTCAGAAACTCGTGGCTTAAAACAGAAAACTTGTCAATTGAAAAGGAAATGGCGTTCAACTAATTCAGATGAATTTTACTTAGCGTGGAGAAATCATTTCCTAATCTATAAAAAATCTCTTAGAAAAGCTAGATCAAGCTATTATTCTGCATTAATAGAGGCAAACAAGAATAACCCCAGGTTTCTCTTCAACATTATAGCCAGGCTTACAAAGAGCCAGGATTCGATCAATCCTCGCATCCCCCCTGAGTTTTCTAGTCAGGACTTTCTGAACCTTTTCAATCTTAAAATTTTATCTATTAGAGATGAAATCAGTCAGATTCTTCCTACCGTAAACTCAAGTACATTAACTTCTACAGCTCCTTCAATTGATATCTGCTTAGATAAGTTTACTCCAATCGACCTCTTAGACTTGGATAAAATAATTTCCTCATCTAAGTCTTCATCTTGCCTTTTAGACCCTATTCCTTCTAGGTTATTTAAAATCATCTTCCCAATTATTGGTAGCCGTATTCTTCTTATAATTAATTCTTCTTTAACTCTGGGTTATGTACCACTGGCTTTTAAAACTGCTGTAATTAAACCCTTACTCAAAAAACCAACTCTGGATCCAGGAGTTTTGGCCAATTATCAACCAATCTCTAATTTCAAAATTTCCATCCATCCATCTTCTACCGCTTTTCCGGAGGTCCGGATCGCGGAGGCAGCAGTTCAAGCAGAGAAGCCCAGACTTCCCTCTCCCCAGCCACCTGCTCCAGCTCTCAGAGAGGATACCAAGGCGTTCCCAGACCAGCTGGGAGACATAGTCTCTCCACCGAGTCCTGGGTCTGCCCCGGGGTCTCCTCCCAGAGGGACGTGCCTGAAACACCTCAAGTGGGAGGCGTCCAGGAGGCATCCTAATCAGATGCCCATACCACCTCAACTGACTCCTTTCAATGTGGAGGAGCAGCGGTTCTACTCTGAGCTTCTCCCGGATGACTGAGCTCCTCACCCCATCTCTGAGGGTGAGTCCAGTAATCCTAGGGAGAAAGCTCATTTCAGCCGCTTGTATCCGCGATCTTGTTCTTTCGGTCATTACCCAAAGCACGTGACCATAGGTGAGAGTAGGAACGTAGATTGACTGGTAAATCGACAGCTTTGCCTTAGAACTAAGCTCCCTCTTCACCACAACAGACCGGTACAACGTCCGCATCACTGCAGATGCTGCTCCGATCCGTCTGTCAATCTCTCGCTCCATTTTCCCCTCACTCGTGAACAAGACCCCAAGATACTTAAACTCCTCCACTTGGGGCAAGAGCCTGTCCCCAACCCAGAGAGGACAATCCACCTTTTTCCGGACTTGGAGGTGCTGATTCTCATCCCATCCGCTTCACACTCAGCGGAAAACTGTCCCTGCAAGAGCTGTAGGTCATTGCTGGATGAAGCCAGCAGGACAACATCATCTGCAAACAACAGAGATGAGATCCTGTGATCACCAAGCATGACACCCTCCATTCCCTGGCTGCGCCTAGAAATCCTGTCCATAAAAATTATGAACAGGATCGGTGACAAAGGGCAGCCCTGGCAGAGTCCAACTCTCACTGGGAATGACTCCGACCGAGTGTTGGCAATACGAACCAAACTCTCACAATGGTTGTACAGAGACCGAACAGCTCGTAACAACAAGCCCGATACCCCATACTCCCGAAGCACCCCGCACAAAAAACCACGAGGGACGCAGTCAAATGCCTTCTCCAAGTCCACAAAACACATGTAAATTGGTTGGGCAAACTCCCACGAACCCTCAAGAATTCTCGAGGGTAAAGAAGAAGAGGGTAAAGAGCTGGTCCGATGTGCCATGGCCAGGTCGAAAACCACATTGCTCCTCCGGAATCCGAGGATCAACCAACGGCCAGACTCTCCTCTCCAGTACCTTGGCATAGACCTTCCCAGGGAGGCTGAGGAGTGTGACCCCTCTAAAGTTGGAGCACACCCTCCGGTCCCCTTTTTTGAAGAGAGGAACCACCACCCCGGTTTGCCATGTGAAAGGCACTGCCCCCGACCTCCACGCAATGTTGCAGAGGCGTGTCAACCATGACAGCCCAACAACATCCAGGGCCTTGAGGTACTCAGGGCGAATCTCGTCCACCCCCGGGGCCCGGCCACCAAGGAGATTTTTAACCACCTTGGCGACCTCAGCCCATGTGATAGGCGAGTCATCCCCCTCATCCCCAAACCCTGCTTCCTCTGTGGAAGGCGTATCAGTGGGATTGAGGAGATCCTCGAAGTATTCCTTCCACCACCCAACGATATCCCCAGTCGAAGTCAACAGTGTCCCATCTGCACCATACACAGTGTGGACAGGGAGCTGCTTTCCCCTCCTGAGCCGCCGGACAGTTTGCCAGAATCTCTTTGAGGCCGACTGAAAGTCTTGTTCCATGGCCTCACCGAACTCCTCCCATACCCGGGTTTTTTCTTCAGCAACCACCTGAGCTGCACTCCGCTTGGCCTGCCAGTACACCTCAGCTGCTTCGGGAGTCCCACAAGCCAACCAAGCTTGATAGGACTCCTTCTTCAGCTTAATGGCCCCCCTCACCACTGGTGTCCACCACTTGGTTCGGGGGTTACCACCACGAGATGCACCGACCACCTTGCGACCGCAGCTCTGGGCCGCCGCTTCAACAACAGAGGTGGAGAACATGGCCCATTCAGACTCCATGTTTCCAGACTCCCTCGGAATGTGGTTGAAGTTCTTCCGGAGGTGGGAGTTGAAGACCTCCCGGACAGGGGCCTCAGCCAGACGTTCCCAGCACACCCTCACTATACGTTTGGGTCTGCCAGATCTGAATGGTTTCATCCCCTGCCATCGGATCCAACTCACCACCAGGTGGTGATCAGTTGACAGCTCTGCACCTCTCTTTGCCCGGGTGTCCAAGACATATGGTCGCAGGTCTGATTACACGATAACAAAATCGATCATCGACCTGCGACCTAGGGTGTCCTGGTGCCAAGTGCACATGCGGACACCCTTATGCTTGAACATGGTGTTCATTATGGACAAACTGTGGTTAGCACAGAAGTCCAATAACTGAACACCACTCGGGTTCAGATCGGGCAGGCCGTTCCTCCCAATCACCCCCCTCCAGGTTTCACTGTCGTTGCCCACGTGCGCATTGAAGTCCCCCAGTAGGACAATGGAGTCTCCAAGAGGAGCACCCTCCAGCACCCCAGTCACAGACTCCAAAAAGAGCAGGTACTCTGAAACATCATTTGGTGCATAGGCACAAATGATGGTCAGGACCCGTTTCCCAACCCGAAGGCACAGGGAAGCAACCCTTTCGTCCACCGGGGAAAACTCCAATATAGAGGCAGCAAGGTGGGGGGGACACAAGAATACCCACCCCTGCTCGTCGCCTCTCGCCCGAGGCAACTCCAGAAAAGGCCAAGCTCCAGCCCCTCTCCAGGAGACTGGTTCCAGAACTGGAGCCGTGTGTTGAGGTGAGGCCGACTATATCTAGCCGGTATCTCTCAACCTCGTACACCAGCTCAGGCTCCTTCTCCACCAGAGAGGTGACATTCCACATACCAAAAGCCAGTTTAGAAAGCTTGGGATCAGTCCGCCAAGGTCTCCGCCTTTGACCGCCACCTAATCCACATAGCACCGGACCCCGATGATCCCTCCTGCAGGTGGTGAGCCCACTGGAGGGCGGACCCATGTAACTCCTTCGGGCTAAGCCCGGCCGGGTCCCATGGGTGGAAACCCGACCACCAGACGCTAGCCTTCGAGCCCCTCCCCCAGGTCTGGCTCCAGGGTGGGGCCCCGGTAACCCCATACCGGGCGGGGTACACTGAATCCTTGATATGCAATTTATCATGAGAGTCTGTTGGATCGTTCTTAGTCTGGCCCTTCACCCAGGACCTGTTTGTCTTGGGTGACCCTATCAGAGGCAAGTTGCCCCAGACAACATAGCTCCTGGGATCACTGGGGCACGCAAACTCCCCCACCATGATAAGGTGACGATCCATGAGGGGAGATCATGGATCGTCACTCCCCTCATGGATCGTCTCTCCCCTCATGGATCGTCACCTTATCGTGGTGGGGGAGTTTGCGTGCCCCAGTGATCCCAGGAGCTATGTTGTCTGGGGCAATTTGCATCTGATAGGGTCACCCAAGACAAATAGGTCCTGGGTGAAGGGCCAGACTAAGAACGATCCAACAGACTCTCATTTCAAAATTTTCATTTCAAAAATCTTGGAAAGAGTCATTGCTGCACAACTAACTGACCATTTGCAGGGAGTTGGTTTGTTTGAAGTGTTTCAATCTGGGTTCAGAGCTAATCACAGCACTGAAACTGCTTTCATGAAGGTCACTAATGACCTCCTGATCGCATCTGATAATGAATTTGTCTCTGTTTTTGTTCTTTTAGATCTCAGTGCAGCCTTTGACACTATCGATCATGCCATTCTACTTGATAGATTAGAACACTTTGGTGGACTAAATGGAACTCCATTGCAGTGGTTTAAATCTTATTTGTCCAATGGATTTCAGTTTGTTCACATTAACGATGAAATTTCTTCCAACTCTAGGCTCAGTCACGGAGTTCCACAGGGATCTGTGTTGGGCTCTGCTCTTTGTAGTTTATATATGCTCCCGTTAGGCAATATCATCAGAAAGCACTGTATACATTTTCACTGTTACGCAGATGACACACAACTATACCTGTCAATGAAGCCCAATGATTGTAATCAATTAGCCAAGTTAGATGTCTGTCTTAAGGACATCAAAGCTTGGATAACTTGTAATTTTCTACTGTTAAACTCTGATAAGACTGAAGTCATTCTTGTTGGCCCAAAACATCTTAGAAATTCCTTCTCAAATTATGCCCTTAATTTAGATGCCACCACTCTCACTTTGAATAGTTCTGTGAGGAACCTTGGAGTTACTTTTGATCAAGATTTGTCCTTTGATTCACATATTTTTTTTTCCCAAGATGGCGGAGTGAGTGGTCTCAGTCTTGCAGGCTTAGCTTAAATAATTTTTTTTAGTTGTGGTTCAGCTGGTCTGGATTCGGGGGTCAGACTTGATCTCTGTTTTAAGAGTTGTTTTGCGCTCACTGTGAGAATTGGACTTTTGGGACTGCTCTCATTCGTGAGTGAACTGATTGGCATTTTTTTTCATGGTTCGCTGCTATGCTTTACCTGAAGTGTTTGCTAGGCTAATGCTATAGCTATAGCTAACACCATAGCTAGTCGTAGCACCTAGCACCGACACAGAGAAGCGACTCTGTCCCCGGTGATAGGGGCTCGCCGGAGGAACTAGCCGAGGCAGCAGTTGGACGGGAGCCGGATCGGAGCTCAAGTGCAGCAGTGGTGGGAGACGGGGACCAGTGGAGGACCACCGGGGCCCAGCCGGATAAGAGCCAAAGTCGGAGCCCAGTTGCAGCGGCGGAGGAACTCCTGAGGCAGACGGCAGTAGGTGGCGGGGCTCAGCGGAGGATCTACCGGGACCCCAGCTGGACAGGAGCAGGATCGGAGCTTGGCTACAGCGGCGGCGGGACTCGGTGGAGGAGCTGCCCGTACCCCGGCTGGACAGGAGCTCGGTTACGGCGGCGGTAAGCAGCGGGACTAGCAGCGGAGGGGGCTAGCTGAGGCCCAGCTGGATTCGAGGTCGGTCGGATTGGATACTGGCGACACCAGCAGAGATTGTTTCACTATCCACATGTCAGTAAAAATGCCACCAAAGAAGGAGGAAATGGAAGAGATCAAAAAATCTCGAACTTCTTGTCAGAAGAACTGACCAAAGTGGCTAGTCAGCAGGCCAAAATATTAGGGCTAATGGAAGAAGTCCGAGAATTAAAATTAACAATTAAGGAAAAAGACAAAAAAATTGCAGACTTGGAGCGACGCGTCGAGGATCTTGAACAATATTCTTGTATGGATGATCTAATTATAAGTGGACTAGACATTAAATATCAATCATATGCTCATGCTACAACAGGAATGAGAGGTGAGGATGCTCCCCTGGGCGAATCAGTCTCCCTGGAAAACCAGGTGCTTCAGTTCCTTGATAGTAGAAATATAAAGGTCGAAGCAAATGCAATTTCAGCCTGTCATGCTTTACCCAGAAAGGATTATAAAACAAAGAAATCAATTGTGATGCGTTTTGTGAACAGAAGGGTAAAGAATGACATACTGAGGCAGGCCAGAAAGCTACGGGGAACAGAAGTTTACCTAAATGAACATCTAACAAAAACTAATGCTGAAATAGCACGGCAAGCACGGATGCTGAAAAGACAAAATAAGATACAGGCAACATGGACAAGAAATTGTAGAGTTTGGATCAAACTAAATGGAACACCTGAGGAAGCAAAGAGTATAATAATCAGAGAGATTACTGACTTAAATAAATATAGATGAACACTGATTAAGAAAATTAAGAGACTGTAGGAGTCAAGAATTGAGGAGACTGGATGATTTTCCAGTATCTGCTTTAATTCTCATTCATCCTACGTCCTCTCTCGATCGGAGTGAAAAGAGACAGGATGCAGTCACACACATATATTTATACACTTATCTCGAGCAATACATCACACAAAAGTCACAATACTCAGTTACATCCTCTCATCTGTAATAGAACACCCAGAGTCCTTCTGTTCTCCTCTCCGACCCCCTAAAGGTCAGGCCGGGTAATCTTCTCCTTCCTTCTGAGTCCACAGGGGGTGCAGACATCTCGTCCTCTTGAGGTGTGATGTCAATACACATGGCTAGCTCAAAGTCTCTCTCGGCTGAATTCCAGCCTGCCACATGTGAGTCACATAAGTTAGAATTATGGGCTCCACATCACTCCCCCCTCCCACGCGAAAGACTGGGCACACACATACAGTAATACAATGGTCATACAGCATACGTCCTTCCCCCCACAGAATCTCAGAGCACCCTCTAAACAACCTGATCAAAAAAACCACATCATTCTGCATGCAGCCTAGGTTTCAATCTCCTCCCGAATCTGCTGTATGCAGGTCTCCTGGTCTGTGTTGGGCGGTCCTGCTGTGCATCTGTGGAGTGAGGAGGAGAAGGGTTATTTGCCCCTCGTGGGGGGTCCAGGGGCCGCCCCTTGGGAGGCCTGCCGCGTCGAGGCGTGCCCGCCAGCCGTACAGACTCGTTATGCAACACAAAAGCAGGTTTTAATCTATCGATACTGATCGTCTCCCTCCTGCCCCCCAAATCTAGCACAAAATATTTCTCCCCGGTTTCCAGCACTCGAAATGGACCATCGTAAGGTGGGCGGAGGCTATGCCGCTGCGCATCGTGCCTGACAAAAACAAACTCTGGCTACGTGCTGAATATCGGTGGTAAATTCAGAAATTGCAGCCAGCTGTCTCTGCTGCTGCCCTGACCACGGTTCTGAAGTTTTGGACATCGCAAAAGTGAGCGGTTTGTGGTTGACAAACGCGGTGAAACGCCGCCCTTCCAGCCAGAACTGGAAATGGCGAATGACTAAGTGGAGCGCCAGGAGTTCCTTGTCAAATGCGCTGTATTTCCGCTCGGGCTCGCGCAAGGACCTGCTGAAAAAGGCGAGAGGTTGCCAAACTCCGGCGACCTGCTGCTCTACCACGGCCCCTATCGCTACCTCTGACGCGTCTGTGGTTAGCGCTATGCGAGCTGCCGGGTCTGGGTGCGCCAGCAGTGCTGCGTCAGCGAGTGCTTTTTTTACCGCTGTGAACGCGCGCTCCCGCTCCGGGGACCACTCGATCACATTGGCAGGCTTCTGTTTTTTAAGCGCGGTGTATAACGGCTGCATGAGTTGTGCTGCGTGGGGTATGAAACGGTTATAAAAATTCACCATCCCCAAAAATTCCTGCAACGCTTTCACTGTTTGTGGCTGGGGAAACTCAGCCACCGCGCGCACTTTTGCCGGCAGAGGAACTGCTCCCTCTGGTGAGACATGGTGCCCCAGAAAATCACTTTGCGCTGCGCCAAACTGGCACTTGGCCGGGTTGATTATCAACCCGTGTGCTTCCAACTTTTGAAAAACTGTAGTGAGGTGTTTTTCGTGTTCCTCCTCTGAGGCACTGGCTACTAAAATATCGTCCAAGTAGACAAAAACAAATGGAAGGTCGCGCAGCACTGCGTCCATCATCCGTTGAAAGGTTTGCGCGGCGCCTTTAAGGCCAAAAGGCATGCGTAAAAACTCAAAAAGTCCGAACGGGGTTATTACCGCTGTTTTGGGAATATCCTCCAGTCGAACCGGGACCTGATGATAAACGCGGACCAGGTCTATTTTAGAAAAAATTTGCGCTTTTGCCAGGTGCACTGAAAAATCCTGGATATGCGGAATCGGGTAGCGATCCTGAGCTGTGGCATTGTTCAACCTGCGATAATCACCGCAAGGTCTCCACGAGCCGTCAGCTTTAGGCACCATATGCAGGGGGGAAGCCCAAGCGGACTTCGAGCGGCGAATTATGCCCAACCTTTCCAGGTTGGCGAACTCCTCCTGTGCCACGGAGAGCTTAGCTGCATCCAAGCGCCAAGCTTTAGCAAAAACTGGTGGGCCACTCGTGGTTATGAAGTGTTCCACCCCATGTTTCGCCACCTTAGCTGAAAAAGTGGGAACTGTGAGTACTGGAAACTGGTGTAGAAGGGTGTGGAACTTACCACCTGCTGCGGCGACGTTGGTCTGTACTGGCGGTGGGCACACCCGAGCTGCACAAGGGATAGAACAGAAAGAGAGTGCATTTACTAGGCGTTTGTTGGCCAGATCAACTAACAAACCATGTGAACACAGAAAATCAGCACCTAACATATTGAAGCTCACTGCCGCTACGATGAAGGTCCACTCGTAAGCGTGGCCGTGGAAGGACAGAGACAAGGTTCTCTCTCCGTAAGTCTTGATGCTGGAGCCGTTGGCCGCTGTTGCTCCGTCTCCGCGGGGTTCAGCCACCCGATCTGCATAAGTTGCAGTGATGAAGGTCCTCTGGGCTTCGGTGTCCATGAGGAATTGCCGCCCAGAGCCCGCATCTGTCAGATAAAGCAGCTTGTTCCGTTCGCCGAGAGTGGAAGCTGCTAACGACTCCCGGCCCGGTCGTTTCCCCGCCTTTTGAAACTGCACGGCGGGATGCATCTGTGCGCTTTCTCGGCGAAGTGCCGGTGGTAATAGCAGGGGTTGTCATGCCCCCTGGCTCGGGATCTCGTCGCCGCCGTCGTCGCTGGGGTGGGATCTGCTGCCTCTGGCTCCACACTGCCCCTGGCCATCGTGCCGAGGTCTGCCGCTGCCACGGAGGTCTCTTGCTCTTCGAAGACATTGAGGAGCCGCTCCGCCTCCTGGGCCAGCTCACGGAAGTCCTGCTGGTTCACACATCGTCTGCTGGACAGGGGACCTCTCGTGTGCGCTGGGAGGGTTCTCAGGAAAATATGCTTGAAAAGGAATGCGTCGTTGTCCGTCCCATCATCTGTAGCATGTCCTCCATGAGGACAGTCGGCCTGCGTCCACCTCTGTCGCGCAGGTCCAGTAGCTGCCTGGCTCTTGCCTCAGCCGACGGCACGAAGCTCCTGATGAGGGTGGCTTTCAGCGCGTTCTATTTGCCGGCAGCGGGTGGCTGCTGCACCAGGCTCCGCACACACCGAGCCGTGCAGCTGTCGAGCGTCGCGATGACATTATGGAATTTAATGTCATCCGCTGATACTCCCCCGAGCAGGAACCGCGACTCCACATGCTGGAACCACGAGTGCGGGTCGTTTTGCCAGAACTCGGGGAGCTTAATCAGTCTTGTGCCCCTGCTGGCACTCCCCAGTAAACCCGGGTCTGAGTGGCTGTCTCCCAGCTCTTCCATATCGATCACGAGGCTGTCCTCCAGCCTCGCCGTGCTCAGATTCATGCGTAGGTCACCAATTGTAGGAGTCAAGAATTGAGGAGACTGGATGATTTTCCAGTATCTGCTTTAATTCTCATTCATCCTACGTCCTCTCTCGATCGGAGTGAAAAGAGACAGGACGCAGTCACACACATACATTTATACACTTATCTCGAACAATACATCACACAAAAGTCACAATACTCAGTTACATCCTCTCATCTGTAATAGAACACCCAGAGTCCTTCTGTTCTCCTCTCCGACCCCCAAAAGGTCAGGCCGGGTAATCTTCTCCTTCCTTCTGAATCCACAGGGGGTGCAGACATCTCGTCCTCTTGAGGTGTGATGTCAATACACATGGCTAGCTCAAAGTCTCTCTCGGCTGAATTCCAGCCTGCCACATGTGAGTCACATAAGTTAGAATTATGGGCTCCACAAGACTATGATAATCCATATCCACACACACGGCAAGAATAGTTCTTTTGATATACCATGTCAATGTCCTTTAAAAAAAAACTAAACAAAACAAACAAAAAAAACTAATGACTGACTTTAGTAGACATCAATCATCCCCAGTCGGAGGAAGTCATTTGACACAGGGTGAGGAAATTCAAACTCTGAAAATATGCCATTATGCTGAACACAAACTACAAGAGATGGAGAATGATATTGATCCTGATAACCACTTTTTCAATAATATTCATAATCATTGTGAATATTACACTGAAAAGCAATTCAAAAGTCAAGTGCAACTAGATGGTAAACGATCAATAATACACTTCAACAGCAGAAGTCTTAACAAAAACTTTCCACAGATTCAGGACTATTTAAAACAGCTAGACAGAAAATTTACAGCCACCACAGTCTCTAAAACTTGGCTTAATGAAGAGCAGGCTCCCCTGATGGCAATAGAGGGATATCAGATGTTTCATATTAACAGATCTCAAAAAAAAAGGGTGGTGGTGTTGCACTGTATATTGACGACCTGTATAGGTGTAAACTTGTTAATGGTATGTCCTTTGCACTACCAGGGATTCTGGAATGTCTTACTGTTGAGATTGACCAAGATAAAACAAAAAATCTAATTATAAGTTGTATATATAGAACGCCGGGAACTTGCATTGAGACATTCAGAGATAAATTAGTCGAGCTGTACAATAATATTACTAGTAAGAAAATGGTGGTAATTTGTGGAGATTTCAATATTGATTTACTAAATCCATATCAACAAAATGTAATTACAGAGTTCATGAATTCTATGTACAGTATGAGTCTATATCCCACAATAACACATCCCAGTAGAATCACAGTTCACACTGCTACACTTATTGACAACCTGTTTGTTAATATTATTGATAAGAAAATAGAAAGTGGATTATTGATAAATGATATAAGTGACCATTTGCCAACCTTTGTACTTATCCATGGCCACACAGAGGCCAATACAGAAAATTTTTTAAAATCGTTCAGATACAAATCACAAAATGCAATCAGTTCTTTTAAAGAAGACTTGCTGAAGCAAGACTGGACAAAAGTCTATGTATCAGATGTAAATGAAGCCTACAACACATTTATGAACATTGTAACCACTCTTTATGAAAAAAAATTGTCCAATAGTAAAGAAAAAGCTGAAACAGAAATTTGTCGATAAGCCATGGTTAATCAAAGGATTACAAAAGGCGTGTAAAAAGAAAAATGTATTATATAAAGCTTTTCTAAAGAAAAGGACAAAAGAAGCAGAGCAGCAGTATAAAACATACAAAAATAAGTTAACATATATAATGAGATGTAGTAAAAGAGACTATTACAGTAAAGAACTGGAGAAAAACAGAGACAATATTAAAAATACATGGACAATACTTAACAGTATTCTTGGAAATGAATGAATGAATTTATTTATTTCGGATAGTACATTACAGGTTAAAAGAAACTGTATAATATAACAACAAGGTCAAATTAGACAAAGACTCCTTCTACTATACAATTCCACGTGAGTTATCCGGAAATAAAAACAGAAATACAAGCTACCCAAGCAATTTTTCAAAAAATAATACAACGACTCAGAGTGTGAATGCAGCTTCACCTGCAGATGAATTTAATAACTTTTTTGTTAACATTGGTCCTAATTTGGCTCGAGAAATACCCATTACGGCACCTACGGGTGATACAATAAGCAAAAACACTTCTATAAAAGACTCCATGTTTATAAAGAACACAGACGAGAGAGAGGTCATTGAAATTGTTAAATCGTTTAAAAGTAAGACATCTTCGGACTGTGATGGTATTGGCATATTCTTAGTCAAAACTATTATCGAATGCTTAGTGAAACTACTGACGTATATTTGTAACCTGTCTCCAAACAGGTATATTTCCCAATGCAATGAAAATAGCTAAAGTAATTCCAATATACAAGACGGGTGACAGAGGGGAACTTTCAAACTATAGACCAATTTCACTATTGCCGCAATTTTCCAAGATACTTGGAAAAAATATTCTATGAGAGAACTGACAACTTCATACTGAAGAATAATTTATTGTGTGAGCAGCAATATGGGTTCAGACACAAGAGGACAACTGCATTTGCTCTAATGGAATTTATAGAAGAAATATCAACTGCCGTTGAAAATAAAGAGTATTCAGTTGGGGTATTCCTGGATCTTAAAAAAAGCATTTGATACAGTGGATCACAATTTATTATTAAAAAAACTACAAAATTGTTGTATTAGGGGGGTAGCACTGTCCTGGTTAAGTAGTTACTTAAAGAATAGATATCAGTATGTATGTGTTGGTAACAAAAACTCATAGTTACTGAAGGTTACTTGTGGAGTCCCACAGGGTTCAGTTTTGGGGCCATTGTTATTCAGTATGTATATAAATGATATATGTAAAGTCTCGGAAAAAATGGATTTAATTCATTTTTGCTTCTGCTTCCCCCAGGAAGCAGCTGGCCACCAAGGCTGCTCGGAAAAGCGCTCCAGCCACTGGCGGAGTGAAGAAGCCTCACCGTTACAGGCCCGGTACCGTGGCTCTGAGAGAGATCCGTCGCTACCAGAAATCCACGGAGCTGCTCATCCGTAAGCTGCCCTTCCAGCGCCTGGTGAGGGAGATCGCTCAGGACTTCAAGACCGACCTGCGCTTCCAGAGCTCCGCCGTCATGGCTCTGCAGGAGGCCAGCGAGGCCTACCTGGTGGGTCTCTTCGAGGACACCAACCTGTGTGCCATCCACGCCAAGAGGGTCACCATCATGCCCAAAGACATCCAGCTGGCCCGCCGCATCCGCGGAGAGAGAGCTTAGACTTTCTGCTGCACATCCACCAACCACAATGCTCCGCACTGTGTGTGTGTGTCTCTCTCTCTCTCTCTCTCTCTCTCTCTCTCTCTCTATATATATATATATATATATATATATATATATATATATATATATATATATATTTATATTAATATGTACATATGTATACTCGCTGCTCTTGTTTTTTCTTGCCTTCTGATTGTTGCTCTGAGTGTTGCTATCCCTGTGCTGTTGCAATCCTGGAATTTCCCCATTGTGGGACTAATAAAGGCTTATCTTTTCTTATCTTATCTTATCTTAATATTGTTTGCCGATGACACTAATCTATTATGCAGCGGAAGCAATTTGGAACAACTTTTGGATACACTCGGAAAGGAATTAGGAAAGCTTAAACTGTGGTTTGATTCAAACAAATTAACGCTCAGTTTAAGTAAGACAAAATTTATAGTTTTTAACAACCATCACAACAACTTAGTATCTAAACTCAGTGTAAATGGTGTAGAGATTGAAAGGATAGCGGAAACTAAATTTCTTGGAGTTATAATTGATAATAAACTGTGTTGGAAGTCACATATTAATTATATTAAAGGTAAAATATCTAAATCAATCACAATACTACACAGAGCGAAATATTTGCTGAATCAACCTACATTATATACTGTACTTTGTATCATTCATTAATACTCCCATACATGACATATTGTACTGAAGTATGAGGAAATACATATAAAACAAACATATATCCAGTCTTTATGCTTCAGAAGAGAGCTATTAGAATAATAAACAAAGCTGCTTACAGGGAACCAACAAACCCACTTATTCTTAAATTAAAAGCTCTCTGTCATGCGGTGATCCTCGCGGATCCCCATAAGATGTCACTGGAGAGTTTTGCAATGATGTTTATTAACAAGACAATACGTGACACAAGACTGTGAGCCGCTAAGGGCAAAAACACACACTACGAGGTACAGGGGCTCGTAGGGCTAACCCCAGCCACTACAAGCTAAACTATGACATGACAAGAATACAAACAAACCTGACATGAAGGTCTGACGAGGTTAGAGCGCCGACCCAGCTTGACCATGACTTGACAAGGGTAAAACGAACATACGACGATACTCCCGCAACTTGACTGCCGTCAGCACCCGCCTAATAAGGGCGAGCACTAACGAACAGTAATGACAAACAGCTGACCGTCTTTGACAGCCGGAAGCCCCGCCGAGCACCTTCACAATAAGAGCCCGGTGAAGCCAGAATATAACCCACAGCTGTCAAAGGCGGCAGCGAATATACATAGCCCGAGCGCGGACAGGACCAGCGCTCGGGTCGTAATACTGTCAAGTTGAAAGATCTGGTTGACTTTAAAACTGCAGTAATAGTGTTTAAAGTGAAGAATCTATCACTGCCCACAAATATCCAAAAGCTGTTCCAAATAAGGGAGGAACAATGTCATTTCAGAGGAACATATATATTTCAAAAACCTTCAGTGAGAACTACCACCAAGCAACGCTGTTTTTCAGTGCAAGGAGTCAGATTATGGAACGATTTTGTACCTGAATTAAAATCATGTACAACACTTGGACAATTTAAACAAAAACTAAAGGAAGAAATACTCCAAACATATATACAAGATGACATGTAAAATCATATAAGGATTGTCATATCCAGTCTGTGTTGTGTTGTTCCTTAGTTTTTTTTTTGTCACATTTTGTCTTAGCTTTGTTCTGAATTGTAATCACTCTTGTTTTGTTTTTCTTTTGAATTCTTGGATGGAATATGGGTGGGCAATATAAGCTGCGGCTTCAGCCATCACTCATTTCAGATAACTTATGTTGAACTGTATAATCAGAGGACTTATTGTTTAATTTGACCTTGTTGGATTTTTTTCCCCTTTGTTATATTACTCTGTTTCTTTTTAATCTTTACTTTTAATCTATCCGAAATAAAGATTCATTCATTCATATTAAAATTGTTTCTAAGACTGCCTTCTATCAACAAGCCTGACCATGTTGACAATTTAAAAATTATTCATGATTGTCTGCAATTAAGGACTGGATGTCTAGTAACTTTTTGCAACTTAACGCTGATAAAACTGAAGTCCTTATTGTAGCACCTGATAATCTAATTCCTAAATTGGTTAATAGCATTGGTTCATTAAGCTCTAACGTACGGTCTAATCTAAAAAATCTTGGTGTCATTTTCGATCAGTCGATGGGTTTTGATCAGCATGTCAAATCTCTGACCCGGAGTTGTTCATTGGTTTCCTACAGTCAGTTAGAAATCATTATTCATGCCTTTGTTTCTTCACGTTTGGACTACTGTAATGCTCTTTTCACATGTCTTAGCAAATCCTCTTTACACCGCCTACAGTTAGTCCAGAACGCTGCTGCAAGATTACTAACTAGGTCCAGTAGATTCTGTCATATCACTCGTTTTGGCCTCCTTGCATTGGCTTCCTGTAAATTATAGAATTGATTTTAAAGTTCTTGTTCTTACTTACAAAGCCATTCATGAAGAGGCACCTTTTTATATTAGTGACCTGCTCTTTCTACACCAGCCCAGCAGGTCTCTCAGGTCTTCTCATCAGAATCTATTGGTAGTCCCTAGCACTAGGCTCAGAACCAAAGGCGATAGAGCCTTTGCTGCTGTTGCTCCCAGACTGTGGAACTCCTTCCCTTTTGAACTTAGATCTGCACCTTCCATTGGTGTTTTTAAGAAGCAACTAAAGACCCACCTTTTTAGCCTGGCTTTTTAATTAACTATGTGTTGATTGTATTTTTATGTGCTTTTACTGTCTACTTTGGGTTTTTTTTTTACTGTTTTATATGCCTGTGTTTTTATTTTGTTTTTTACCATGTTAAGCACTTTGTGACTCTGTCTGTGAAAAGTGCTCTATAAATAAACTTATTATTATTATTATCTGTGCAATATTGCCAAGATCAGGAGCATCTTGTCTCTAAATGATGCTGAGAAACTGATTCACGCCTTTGTCAGCTCTCGATTAGATTATTGTAATTCGTTATTATCTGGTTGTCCTAAAGTATCCTTAAAAAATCTTCAGTTGATTCAAAATGCTGCAGCTAGAGTTTTAACTGGTCCTAGAAAAAGAGATCATATCTCCCCTGTTCTGTTCTCCCTTCATTGGCTTCCCATAGAATTTAGAATCAAGTTTAAAATCCCTCTTCTTACTTTCAAAGCTCTTAATAATCAGGCCCCCAATATATAAAAGATCTGATATTACCTTACCATCCTAACAGAGCATTACGCTCCCAAAATGCTGGCTTACTTGTGGTGCCCAGAATCTCCAAAAGTACAGTGGGAGGCAGAGCCTTCTGCTACCAAGCTCCTTCTCTCTGGGACCAGTTACCACTCTGGGTCCGGGAGTCAAACTCGGTCTCTATTTTTAAGAACAGGGTAAAATCCTTCTTTTTTTAATATAGCTTACGTTTAAGGAGGGATTTTGTGTCTTTTATCCCCATTTTTGTTCTGCTGTTATTTGATCCATACTGCTGGTTGACCTCCAGTAATGTACTTGGCACCTTACTGTTATGTTCTTTATGTCTGCCCTCTCCATCCTCCCTATCCCCTCACCCCCAGCCAGGCGTAGCAGATGATTGTCCCTCCCTGAGCCTGGTTCTGCTAGAGGTTTCTTCCTGCCAAATGGGAGTTTTTCCTCTCCACTGTGTCTTAGTGCTTGCTCATAGGGGATCGTCTTATTGCTGGGTTTTTCTGAGACTGTGGGGTTTTTCTCTGCACTCTGGCACCATGAGACGGCCTCTGTTGTGATGTGGCGCAGTATAAATAAAGCTGAATTGAATTGAAAAATTGAATTGAAAGCTGAATTGGATATGCTTGCCATTGTGTAGCTGCAGAGAAGGTCGCATTGCAGGAAATGTTTTCGATGTCTGTCGTCGGCCTCCATCGGTCTATGATGACCATGGAAGAGAATCCTAAATGTCTACTCTGCTGGAACAGCACCGCCTGTGGCTGAACAGGCCGATGCATGAATGGCAGTCCCTGTCACATAGGTCGCACTTGTGGGTGGTCTCCATGCTGCTGGGTCTGTGGCGGTTCTTCCTGCGGGTCCTTTTTTCATCTGCTGCAGCAGTCAGTCTCTCTTCACCCGCCTTGAGCTGTCTGGTCAGGGTGCCTCTCCATTTGGAGCGGTCCATTGCAAGGTCCTCCCAGCGCTCTGTGTTGATCTCCAGGGCCTTCATGTCTCTCTTGCAGACGTCTCTAAAGCGCAGCTGTGGGCGGCCAACGTCTCTCCTGCCAGTCGCCAGTTCTCCATAGAGGACGTCTTTGGGGATTCTGCCATCCTCCATACGGTGAACGTGGCCTAGCCAGTGGAGCCTGCGCTGCCTGAAAGGCCGGTGTGGGACAAAACTTCTGTGTTGGGCACTTTGTCCTGCCAGGATATGTCCAGGATGTGGCGAATGCAGCGCAAGTGGAAGGAGTTCAGTCTCTTTTCCTGCCGGGCGTATGTTGTCCACGTCTCACTCCCATAGCGCAGTGTGCTGATAATGCAGGCATTGTACACTGCCATCTTCGTCTTGACAGAGAGTTTGGGATTCTCCCACACTCGTGTGGTGAGGCGAGCGAGTGTGAAGGCTGATTTTCCAATCCTCTTGTCGATCTCTGTATCAAGGGAGAGGTTGTTGCTGATCGTGGACCCCAGGTACGTGAACTGATTCACGACCTCCAGCTCGTAGTCGTCGATGGTGATGGTTGGTGGTGCTTCCGTGCCTTGCACCAAGACATTAGTCTTCTTCAGGCTGATGGTAAGCCCGAAGTCCTTGCATGCCTGGGAGAAGCGGTCCATCAGGGTCTGAAGCTCCTGCTGTGTGTGGGTTGCGACTGCAGCGTCGTCTGCGAACAGCATGTCTCTGATTAGAGCCTCGCGTACTTTGGTTCTGGCTTTCAGGCGGGCGAGGTTGAAAAGCCTGCCGTCAGATCTTGTGTGCAGGTAGATTCCCTCTGTTGCTGTGCTGAAGGCATGCCTCAGGAGCATAGCAAAGAAAATCCCAAAGAGGGTTGGCGCAAGTACACAGCCCTGTTTCACTCCGTTGCATATGTTGAATGGCTCTGAGACGCTGCTGTCGTGCTGCACTATCCCCTGCATGTTGGTGTGAAATGATTCGATGAGGCTTTGCAACTTTGGTGGGCATCCTATCTTTGGCAGGATCTTGAAAAGGCCCTCTCTGCTGACCAGATCGAACGCTTTGGTGAGGTCGATGAAGGCGACGTACAGGGGCATGTTCTGTTCTCTGCATTTCTCCTGGAGTTGGCGGATGGAGAATATCATGTCTACCGTCGATTGCTCAGCGCGGAAGCCACACTGAGACTCGGGGTAGACACGTTCGGCAAGCTTCTGTAGACGAACAAGAACAACTCGTGAGTAGACTTTGCCAACAACGCTGAGGAGGGAGATGCCCCTGTAGTTGTTGCAGTCGCTTCTCTCCCCTTTGTTTTTGTAGAGGGTGATGATCTTGGCGTCCCTCATGTCCTGTGGTACAGCACCTTCCTTCCAGCACTGGCAGAGGGCGTCATGCAATGGCAGCAGTAGGGCAGTCTTGCAGTGCTTGATCAGGTCAGGGGGTATGCCGTCGTTGCCGGGTGCCTTGCCAGCGGCCAAGCTATCAATGGCCTTGCTGAGTTCGTCAATGGTTGGCTCGGCGTCAAGTTCATCCATGGATATGTATGTATATTCGAGAAATTTGACGGGGGGGAGCGCATGTACGTTTGGGTCTGACCGGTGTCTCCCGGTTTTATGGACCACGGAGTCACGTGCTGAGTAGGTGCATGCCTAGTGTTCACAAAAGTTGGGTCCACCGATGCAGAACCTGTTGGTTGCAGAGGGTCCGGGAAGCCGGTTGATTTGGCTCCTGTGACTACGCAGGCCACAGGGTGGGTGGGTGGAATTCAGAAGGTGACGTCAACGTTGGGTCAAAGGTAGAAAGGGGGCCATGTGGAGCTGTTTGCTTGGACAGTGCATTCCCAAGGTCATTTGATTCTTTTTCTTGACCTTGTGTTTGAAGGCGACCTTTGACTTCTTGAGGACAGTGTTCACCTTGGTTTTTATGGTCGCTTTTGATCGGTTTCAGTTGTTCCAACAGTGCTAGTTGTGTGAGGCTTGGGGTGTCCGAAGTGTCAAGAACAAAGCACTGTGAGTCAGTTGTCCTTGGTAGGTCGAATGGGTGAGGGTGTTGAGTTTGAGCTCATAGTTTGGGATTCTTGAAGTCAATCAGTGGCTCAAAGCGATTCAGTAGGTCTTTGCCGACAAGCAATGGAATGAAATCAAGTTTGGACACATAGACTGGATGAGTCAAGGTCATGAGACCAATGGTGACTTTGATTAGTGACACACCAGATTGTCACGCCGCGCCATTCATCAGCGGCGCCACCTGCTCACGCACCTGCCAATCATCAGCGGCGAGGGATAAAGGCCGTCTCGCCCGGAGGCTCGGCCTGAAGCCGTCAGACTTCGTCCCTCACCGTTGTGAGCATACTTCCCTTCAGCGTAACCATTTTGGTAAGAAGATCGCTTACCTTTTCTCTTCAGTCTCCTCCCCTGTGCACAGGTGGATTTCCCAGCGGCGGACATCTCCTCTCCATCGCCCAATCCTCGCTGCTGCACGGAGCTCTCCAGGTGGCTGTCTTCCGGGCTTCACCCCCTTGTTGTGCCAGCTGTCCTGACCCACCAAGTAAGTCCTTCTCTCGCCATAAATTCCTCCTGTGTTGGTGTATGCCCGTCACCCTCTCCCTGTGCTCTCTCCATAGGGTTGCTCGGCTGTACGGTCACCTGCCTCTGTGCCTGGAGCAGACACCATCACCAACACATTTACATCCCGCAGACACGCACTCATTCACTCCTGTTGTTAATAAACTCTTTGAACTACTCTAAGCCTGTGTGTGTGCGTCTCCTGAGCCGTGCGTTATGTCAGTACGGCTTCAGCAGAGCGGCTCGGCGGACGGCGGGCTCGCACACCGGTTTTCCACTCTCGAGGCTAGAGTGGATCAAATAGCTTATCAACAACAGGTGATCTTTAATCAATTATTGAATTTAACTAACCGGTTGGGCCGCTTGGATCCTCAACAGCCGTTCCCCCCGGCTCGCCAGGGTGGCGCGGCTCCTGCTGTTCCAGCGGCCGTCCAGCCGGCTCCAGTGGCACCGGTTCGGCTCACACCGATTCCGACCCCCGCCCGCTTTAGCGGTAAGCTCGGCGGAGCGCGGGGGTTCATTATGCAGTGTGAGTCCGTGTTCCACCGTGTGCCCGGAGATTTTCCCTCGGATCACAGTCGGATTGGTTACATAGGGAATCTTCTGGAGGGGCGTGCGTTAACTTGGACCTACGCCGTAATGGCGAGGCCCAGTTATGCCACCCTCACCTATGACCAGTTCGTGAGGCGCTTCCTGGAGGTCTTTGACCATTCTCAAACCGAGACGGTCCAGGTCGATCGGCTCCTCGCTCTCCAGCAGGGAGGCCGGTCGGCAGCGGACTACTCGGTCGACTTCCGGGTAGCGGCGGAGGAATTGGGCTGGGAGGATCGCTCCCTCTGTGGCCTGTTCCTCCGCAGCCTCAATAGTGATCTGAGGGATGAACTGGCTGGACGGGATATCCCTGGGACGCTAGCGGAGCTGACATCCTTAGCGATAAGTTTGGATAACAGGCTGCGCGAGCGCTCCTCGGGGCGGAAGTCTTCTTCTTCTCGCCCTCGTGGAGTCTCGCCGCACCTGTTCCAAGCTCGCCCCCTGGCGGCGCCGCCAGCATTGTGCCCCGAGGAGTCGGAGCCGATGGTGACGGGCTGGACCAAGCTTTCCCCTGCGGAGAAACAACGCCGCCGTGAGTTGGGCCTCTGCATGTATTGCGGAGGTGACCAACACACTGTGGAGCGTTGCCCGCGGAAAGCCAGTCGGCGGGGTCCGCGAATCGCTGTAGGGAGCCTCGCGGATCCCAACCGGTTAGACTCTCTCACCCAATTAAAGCTGCCCATCCGTTTTTGCCACAATCCCACTGGGCACCTCACCCACGCACTGGTGGATTCGGGCGCAGAGGGCAGCTTCATTTCACAAGGCCTGGCAACCCGATTGGGCATCCGCTGTCAGGCATTAAAACACCCCATCTCCCTGGTCCATCTCTCCCGTGCCTCCCTTGGGAGAGTTTCTCACCAGACCATGCCTGTCCCAGTCATCATCTCAGGGAACCACCGGGAGGAGATGGTATTTTACGTCCTGCCCAACTCTGTGTCGCCCGTCATCCTGGGGTATCCCTGGCTACGCCTCCACAACCCTGTCCTGGACTGGAGGTCCGCTGGGGTATCGGCATGGAGTACCTTCTGTATGGGCACCTGCCTTCAGTCCGCTGCCTGCTCCCCATCCGCGGCTCCCCCTGTGGCGGATACAGCACCTCCGGACCTGTCACTGGTGCCTCCAGAATTTCACGACCTGGGTATGGTATTTAGCAAATCGAAAGCTATGTCTCTTCCCCCGCATCGACCATATGACTGTGCCATCAACCTCCGCCAGGGGGCTCCCCTGCCATCTGGTCGGCTCTACAGCCTGTCGGCGCCGGAGAAGGAGACCATGAATACATACCTAAAGGAATCTCTGAGCGCTGGGATTATTCGCCCATCGTCGTCACCCGTGGGGGCAGGGTTTTTCTTTGTCGGGAAAAAGGACGGATCCCTCCGCCCCTGCATAGACTACCGAGCGCTGAATGACATCACTGAGAGGGACCGTTACACCCTGCCCCTCATGGACACTGCCTTTCACTCCCTCCAGGGGGCGACCTGGTTTACCAAGCTGGATTTACGCAGCGCTTACCACCTCGTCCGGATCCGGGAGGGAGATGAATGGAAGACAGCCTTCCGTACCCCGAACGGCCACTTTGAGTATCTCGTCATGCCGTTCGGGCTGACCAACGCTCCTGCCGTCTTTCAGCGCCTCATTAATGACGTCCTCCGGGATTTCATCGGCCTTTTTGTGTTCGTCTACCTGGATGACATCCTTATCTTCTCCAGGTCCAGGGACGAGCACCAGGTCCATGTGAGGCAGGTCCTCCAAAGACTGCTGGAGAATCGTCTGTACGTGAAGGCTGAGAAATGCGAATTCTACGCTAGGACCACATCCTTCCTGGGATTCATCATCGCTCAAGATCAGGTGCTCCCAGACCCAGAGAAGGTGAAGGCGGTGGTGGAGTGGCCTACTCCCGCATCCCGGAAGCAGGTGCAACAGTTTGTTGGCTTCGCCAATTTTTACCGCCGCTTTGTCCCAAATTTCAGCTCAATCGTCGGACCGCTGACCCGCCTCACGTCCCCGAAGGTCCCGTTCCGGTGGACTGAAGAGGTCGCTGCTGCCTTTAGGGCGCTGAAGGCGGAGTTCTCCTCCTCCCGGGTCCTTCGCCAGGTCGACCCCGCGCTGCAGTGCATTGTGGAGGTGGACGCATCGGACACGGGAGTGGGAGCAGTGTTATCCCAGCGGTCACCTGACGATGGCGCCAAGCGGCCGTGCGCCTTCTTCTCCCGGCGCCTGTCCCCGGCGGAGAGGAACTACGATGTGGGGGACAGAGAGCTCCTGGCCATTAAACTCGCCTTACAGGAGTGGCGCCACTGGCTAGAGGGGGCGGACCTGCCGTTTGTGGTCCTGACGGACCACAAGAACTTAGAGTATTTACGATCTGCCAAGCGCCTGAATGCCCGCCAGGCGCGCTGGTCTTTGTTCTTCGCCAGGTTCCGCTTCTCGATCACCTTCAGGCCGGGCTCCAAAAACGGCCTGCCTGACGCCCTCTCTAGGCAGTTCACCCCCGTGGAGGCTGAGGAGACGCCCCACACTATCCTGCCCAGGTCGTGCGTCCTCGGTGCCATCTCTTGGGACATTGAAGACAAGATCCGGAAGGCGCAGGAGGTGGAACCTGATCCTGGCGGCGGACCGGAGGGAAGACTGTTCGTCCCATCTGCGGTCCGAGGAGAGGTCATCCACTGGCTCCACACCTCCCGGCTCACCTGTCATCCCGGCACCTCTCGGATGATCAGCCTCCTCCAGCGGTCCTTTTGGTGGCCAGGCCTGCGGAGGGATGCAGCCCGCTACGCCCGGGCTTGCCCAATCTGTGCCACCAGCAAGTCGGGAAATGCCCCCCCAGCGGGTCTGCTCCAGCCTCTGCCCGTCCCCGGCAGGCCCTGGTCGCACATCGCACTGGACTTCGTCACCGGACTCCCCGTTTCCAACTCCTTTGACACCGTCCTGACCATTGTGGACCGTTTCTCCAAGGCGGCGCACTTCATTCCCCTGCGGGGTCTCCCTACTGCCCTGGAGACGGCGGGCCTCCTCGTCCAACACGTGGTCAGGCTGCACGGGATTCCGGTGGACGTGGTCTCGGACCGGGGCCCCCAATTTTCGTCCGAGGTTTGGAGATCCTTCTGTAACGCCATCGGAGCCAAGGTGAGCCTCTCCTCCGGCCATCACCCCCAGTCTAACGGGCAGTGTGAGAGGACCAATCAGGAGCTGGAGGCTGCGCTCCGCTGTGTTACCAGATCCAAGCCGACGTCCTGGAGCAACCATCTCGCCTGGGTGGAGTATGCCCACAACACCGCCCGCTCTTCTGCAACGGGGATGTCCCCCTTCGAGGCGTCCCTGGGTTACGACCCCCCGCTGTTTCCAGCGCAGGAGAACGAGGTGACTGTCCCCTCCGTTAGGGCGCACCTTAGGCAGTTCCGCTCCACCTGGGCTGCCGCGCGTCATGCGCTTTTACGCACAGCGGAGCGCAACAGGACCGTGGCGGACCGGCACAGAAGACCTGCCCCGGCGTACAGAGTTGGGCAACTCGTGTATGTGTCTACCCAGGACGTCACATTAAAAGGCGAGAGGAGGAAGCTGGCACAGCGATTCATGGGTCCCTTTCCCGTCACCCGGATCATCAACCCGGTGGCTGTGCGCGTGGCTATCCCCCCCTCCCTCCGCATCCATCCCACTTTCCATGTGTCGAGGGTGAAACTGGCAGTCACTGACCCCCTTTGCCCTCCTCCTGCAGCGCAACCCGCGCCCCGGATGGTTGGTGGCCATCCGGCCTGGTCCGTCTCCTCCATCCTGGACTCCCGGCGCCGAGGCCGTGGGTTGCAATACCTGGTGGACTGGGAGGGCTATGGGCCCGAGCATCGGCAATGGGTGCCCCCGTCGTTTGTGTTGGACCCATCGCTCATCGCGGACTTCCACCGAGCGCACCCGGATAAGCCATCGCCAGGAGGCGCTGCTAGAGGGGGGAGTACTGTCACGCCGCGCCATTCATCAGCGGCGCCACCTGCTCACGCACCTGCCAATCATCAGCGGCGAGGGATAAAGGCCGTCTCGCCCGGAGGCTCGGCCTGAAGCCGTCAGACTTCGTCCCTCACCGTTGTGAGCATACTTCCCTTCAGCGTAACCATTTTGGTAAGAAGATCGCTTACCTTTTCTCTTCAGTCTCCTCCCCTGTGCACAGGTGGATTTCCCAGCGGCGGACATCTCCTCTCCATCGCCCAATCCTCGCTGCTGCACGGAGCTCTCCAGGTGGCTGTCTTCCGGGCTTCACCCCCTTGTTGTGCCAGCTGTCCTGACCCACCAAGTAAGTCCTTCTCTCGCCATAAATTCCTCCTGTGTTGGTGTATGCCCGTCACCCTCTCCCTGTGCTCTCTCCATAGGGTTGCTCGGCTGTACGGTCACCTGCCTCTGTGCCTGGAGCAGACACCATCACCAACACATTTACATCCCGCAGACACGCACTCATTCACTCCTGTTGTTAATAAACTCTTTGAACTACTCTAAGCCTGTGTGTGTGCGTCTCCTGAGCCGTGCGTTATGTCACAGATAGAGTTGTGTTAGTGAGCGCGTATGGTCGAACGGCTAACGAACAAGGTTGCAGTTTTAAGTCTTTGTGAGTGCATTTAGCAGCTACACGTAGTTGGTCAAAAAGACTGTGTGACTAAGAGTGATGTTCAGGTTCAGGTTCAGGTTCAGGTTCAGGTTCAGGTTACTTTATTTGTACCCGTAGGTAGATTTGTTTTGCAGTTGGTGACATCCATATTTACAAGCCACTAATTACATTCAACATAGACACAAACACAGGCACACATCTTACAAAATAGGTAAATATAAAATATGTACAATATAATTTTTATAGCTTGTTCAACTCTTTGACAGCAGCAGGGACAAAGCTGTTTTTGTAGCGCTGGGTTCTACTTTTTGGGACAGCAAACCTCCGTCTGGAGGGAAGAAGCTGAAAGTTGCAGTGCAAAGGGTGGGAGTCATCATTTAAAATCGAGTCGGCCATCCTCTGTACTTGTCTGGTGTACAGGGATGTCAGGCTCAGCTGTGACTCACCAAGCAAACGACTGGACCATCTGACTACCTGATCCAAGGATTTCCTCTGTTTCAGTTTTATCTGACCAAACCATGACATTAAAGAAAAGGATAAAACAGATTCAATAAAAGCCCGATAGAACATAGTCATTATGGTTCGGTCAATTTGGAAGCGTGCAAGTTTCCTCAAACAATGCAAATTTTGCTGACCCTTTTTGCACACCCTTTCACAGTTCACCTCAAAGTTCAATCCACTATCAATAATTGTCCCAAGATATTTGTACGATTGTACACATTCGGTGGTCTGGCCTTTTAGTATGGTGACTTTGTGCCTGGGAGTTTTCATCCTAAAGTCAATAATCATATCTTTCGTTTTTGTTGTATTCAGCTGCAGGTAGGAATCCTCACAGAGGTGAACAAAGTCATCAACTACTGGGCCGTGGCCACTCTCACCATCCTGGAGGAGACTGACAATGACTGAGTCATCAGCATACTTTATAATGTGTCTGTTGTCATGTCTGCTCCGACACATGTTTGTGTACAGGATGAAGAGTAGTGGTGACAACACACACCCCTGAGGAGAGCCAGTAGAAGAGCACTTTAGGTCAGACAATGTGCCATTGACCCTTACTCTCTGCGTCCTGTTGGTTAAGAAATCCAGAATCCAACCCACCAGATTATTGCTTCAATCAAATTGTTGCAGGAGCCTTTCAACTAAAATATGAGGTTGGATTGTATTAAAGGCAGAAGAAAAGTCCACAAATAAAAGCCTGGCGTGTGTCCCATTAAAATCCAGATGTTTAAAAAGCATGTCAAACAGAGTGACAGTGGCATCCTCCACTCCTCTGTGAGGCCTATAGGCAAACTGCAGAGGATCCAATGCATGTTCAGTCTGCCTTAGGACCTCACATCTGACCAGTTTTTCAAAAATTTTCATTAAAATTGAAGTCAAAGCAACTGGTCTAAAGTCGTTTACCGTTTTAGGACAGCTGGATTTTGGAACGGGAACAACCACGGCATCTTTCCAGATCTTAGGCACATGTTGTGTCTGTAAGGACTTATTGAAAATATAATGAAATATAGGACTCAGTTCATGTGCACAGGACTTTACCAGGCGTCCACATATATTATCAGGGCCCTGACTTTTGTTCACTTTTACAGCGCGGAACTCCCTTTTAACATCCTGCATCTCAATATTAAAGTGCTGATTGTCTTTGAGTTTCTGTTTCAAATCTTGGATTTCTGTGCTAAAATCAAAGGAGTCAAAACGACCATAAAAACAATTAAGAGCATTAGCCAGCTCTGTGTCTGAACTAAAACCATCTAAAAACACACGATTACTGCGCTCTGTGCTCTGAAGGCCTGCAATAGTTTTCATACTGGCCCAGGCCGAACCAAGTTTATTTGCTGCCATCTTGCTTTCCAACTCTGATTTATAATTCTGTTTTGCTCTTAAAATTTCGGCCTTCAGCTCCTTGGTGGCAACCTGTAGCGCAGAAACAGACCCTTGTTTAAAGGCAAGAGCTTTCCTCTGTAAGCAGGATTTAACTGATTTAGTAACCCATGGTTTGTTGTTGGGATATATTTTGACACGTTTACGTGGAACAAACTTATTTTGACGGTGAGCCATGTATGAGCATGTGAGCTCAGCCAGAGAGTCCAAATCATCCCCGCAGGCCATTATGAACATCTTCCAGTCTGTACAGTCAAAGCATTCCTGGAGGCTGTGCTCTGAATCTTCTGTCCACACATCAATGTCTCTGGTCTCCACTTTGCCTCTTCTGAGAGCAGTTTTATATGTGGGCAGCAAATGAACACAGTTGTGATCTGATGATCCTAAAGGAGGAAGGGGGAGTGATTTATAGGCCCTCTCTATGGATCCATAGCACAGGTCCAATGTCTTTTTTCGCCTGGTTGGGCAGGAGACATACTGATGAAAGTTTTTAAGTGTCTTCTTTAAAGAAACATGGTTAAAATCCCCAAGAATGAAGTTTGGCGCCTCTGGAGAAATTGACTGCAGCCGCTGCACCACATCAGAGATGGTGCTGGAGGCGGAGTCAGCGTCTGCCCTCGGATGAATGTACACAGTTGTGATGAAAAGTTGGGGAAACTCTCGAGGCAAATAAAAGGGGCGTAGTGACACAGACAGCAGCTCCACATGGGGTGTACAGATGCGCTCTCTGACCGTGACAGATGTGCAGTACTGCTTATTAATGTATAAACATACTCCGCCCCCCTGACGCTTCCCAGTTACCTCTTCCTGCCGATCCGAGTGCAGCGGAGCTCCAAAGCCGTCAATCCACAGGTCTGCATCTCGATCATGCACAGTAAGCCAAGATTCAGTGAAAGCCATGACGCAGCAGTTCTTAAAATCCTTCTGGTAACGTACATTGCCTTGAATTTCCTCCACCTTGTTTCTCACAGACTGTGCATTCCCAAAAATGATCGAAGGAAGAGGAATGTTACCAAACTGACGTCTCCTAAGGCGCAATTTCACACCTCCACGTCTTCCACGCTTCCTCCTGCCGCTTCTTTTTTCACCGCTGTGACCGTCTCTCAAAATAAAGTCCGGCAGATGAAATTTGGGCGCAATCAGAGACTCTGCACCAGCTGTGTTAAAGCGCAGCAACACGTCCCTGGAATATTGTATTCTGCCCGCTATTCTGCTCGTCATGGAGCCGAACGCGTTTACCTCAGAGACAAAGAGCCAGAACACAGAAAGCAGCAGTGCGAGATATGAGAGGAAATCCATGTTGCAGATACTAGGGAGCTGTTCGCCATATATTCCACAAACGCTCCAGAGCAGAAACGACACAGAGGATTTTCTAAAAACGTAAAAAAGTACAAAAAACACACACACGCACACATGCACTATATCACCAAGCTGCTGGTCGCTGCGTGCGCATGCGCCCAAATGTCAGTGTCGATATCTAAAAGTGCATCCTGACACTCTTCAAAGGTCAGTGGAAGGTAGAATTTTCACACACACACACACACCCCTCTCGTTTAAATCGCACAGAAATCGTGGAACTGGTGGTTCAACACGGATTTGCAAAGTGTTTTTAGAGGAGTGGTCTTTGACTTGTGGTTGGGCTGCCATAACAACATTGGACTGCATTGGGTCCTTTGGTTGTTCTCCATTTGTAGAAGGGGTTCTCTTTTTGCCTTTTCTTCGTGATTTAGAGCATTCTTCTGAGTTGGCATAACTACAATAGCTAGGATGTCAGGTGTTTCATCTTTTCTGTTGTTTTGAATCTTCGCTAGGAGATGTTTGAGAGTTTCTATGTCTTCTCTACTGAGAGTAGGAGTTTCTTTCTTCTTCCAAGGCTTCTGGTTGGTCTCTGCTTCTGAGCTTCTGTGATGAGGTGGAGGACACCATTTACCGCAGTTATGCATGTGTTTGTATCGGTATCTGTCATCTTGAGAGTCCATACCATATTGTCGCGATCTATCTGGTGGATTTGGCCTACGACAGTAGTCAGGCTTTCACAAAGTTGGTCCTGAGTGGGATCCAGAGGACCTAGTTTGGTTTTGACCTTGATAAGATCGGTTGGGGAAACGTTTTGGATTTTCATGTGACTGTGGTGGAGGAGCAGGAGTAGGGCACGGGGCCCCTTCCAACTCTAGGGTGTTAGAAGCAGTGCTGATAGCTGGCAGGGTGGCAGTCTCAGCGTGCTTGTTGCGACTTTGTTGCTGTTTTTGGAGCACGTAATGTGCAAACTCTCTCAGCTGACTTATTGAGCTTGACCTTGGGTTAGCTGTAACTCCAAGGTGGTAATTCACAGTGGGATGGAGGTTCTGGATGAAGAGGGTCTTAAAATTGTGGTCTTCTTCCATCCCTGGTGTATTTTGAGATCTGAAAGAAGCAAGAAGAAGTCGCTGGTAGTAGGCCTGTGGAGGCTCAGAGTGACCTTGCTTCACGGCCAAGGCTGCCAATAGCCCTGACTGTAGGCAATCGTTGGAGAATTCATTTTCGATGGCTTCGCAGAGTTGCATGTAGTCCATCTTGATGTCTATCAGCTGTCTGTCTATAAATTTTGATACCAACCTGTTAGATGTTAGTTTAATCAAATAGATGTGATTGTCGACCGTAGCATCAGGGTACTTACGCAGGTAGTAGTCAATGTCTTGTAAATAGACTCTGATATCAGGGGAACCCGTAGGGCCTGGATCAAACTTTGTGAGATTTCACGCAATCTTGTCAAGGTCGCGGTCTGAAGGGGCACACATATGCTGTCCATGCGATCATCCGTACTCAAAACGGGAATCGGGCGATGGGGCACGGTGGAAGTCCCGGTCTGGTGAGATGCGTTCTGCTTTCGGCCTACCCAACCTGTTTTGTGGTTCGTGGCCTCGGTTGGGGAGCAGCCGGAGTTTCTGGAGGTCGTGGAAGTGAATGTGGTCTTGCTTCCTTTTGTTGTCGGTATTCCTATACTTCTTTTAAATCTTTTATATTTTGATGTGCTTCCTGTAGAAGCAGTTGACATTCTCCATAGTCAGACTTTATGTTTTCAAGTTGACCTTCAACACTTCTGAGTTCCTTCTTCGTGTCCTGAAGGGCATCTTCAAGTTCACTGTTCTCTTTGTGAAGGAAGTTGTTGTCATGAGTCAACCGTCACTTTTCTGGTTTTGCCTGGTTCAAATTGTTATGAACTGGGGTGGACTTCCAGCCCAGTTCCATGGCACAGTGGCTGCCTTGTCTTCTAGTATATTTTGATTCCCCATTTTGCCACTAGGCACTTCCTTGGGAGCCTTTGAGGTCTTCTCAGCCCCCTGACAGCTCACAGCCACGCCCCCCTGTCCTGCCAGTTCCTGCCAGCTGGCTGTCATTATCTTTTGTGTTCATTCTCTGTTTATTCACGTATGCACACACACACATACATGCATGCCCTCATTCTTTCACTCAAGCACACTCCCGCACACATACATACCCACTCATCCTCACATACATGCTCACAGGCATTCACACACCTGTTTCCACTTTGTCTATCCCATGCACTCACTCTCATTCTACACACCGGCAATCTATCTCCTCATTACGTTTGGCATTATTTAAGCCCGGTCCCTGCTCAAGTGATTTGCCAGATTATTGTTTGACTGTTTGTTTACTTTGATGCATGCATGTCTAGACACCCTGCCTGTTTTTCGGCATCGCTTTGCTCTGCATGTCATCTGTGTCTTTCTCTTCTGTTTTTGCAGGTTGGTTCTGGGATTCCATACACGGATGTCTCTGTTCCCGGCTCCAGTGAGTATTTCTGTACCCGCCGCTTCCAGTTCCATCTGGGAAGCACTCAGGTGTGCAGGTTGCCTTCCCCCCACTGTCCAGCTGCCCTGCAGTGCCTTGGCTCCCCTGGGCTTACTCACTGGTGAGCTGAGGAGCATCTCGTGAGCTTCCCAGAGGCTCCTCGCCATTTTGTGTTTTCCTATTGTTTGCTGGACTGTTTGTTTCCTTATTTTGGCACAATAAATTGCACACAACATCTCCTGCGTGTGGATTTGTCTCTCTCCTTCCGTTCGTAGCGTAAAAGCGCACAGGGATTCACAACACAAATCCCATAACACATTATCAAGTTACGCTTGAGTATCGTCGTTTTCATCTTTCCATTGTTGATTCCTTAGCTCATTCTCGGCGCATAACGCTTTAGCTTCAACTACTTTTAATCTTGCATCTAATGCTTTTATGCATAATGCTTTTATGTTTTCTTGCTGTACAGCACTTTGTGTAGCGAGTGTTGTTTTTAAAAGTGCTTTATAAATAAAGTTGATTGATTGATTGATTGATTGATTGATTGATTGATTGAATGCTATCGTGAACTTTCCCAACGCGCTGGGGAGTTTCTTCCCTTTTGGTGGGTTTTCTGCATAATCGTCCAAAAGTTCTTCAGTGAGTTGCTTCAGAACTTCAGACTGTGTTTTCTTGACTGATGGGTAAAGTGATCAATATAATCATATATAACAGTTGTCTGTGTGCTCTGCTTATGCTTAGGTAATATAACCAATATACCACAATGGAAATATATTGCCAACTGTGTGGCTCATTATCTGCAAAAAAGGGAGTGAAACTCTGCCCCAGTACAGAGAATAACAACATCTTGTGATTAAAGACCCAGATGTATGGGAGGAAACAGAGAACCGGCTGTGCTGAGGGGTGACCGAAACTCAGCCACTCTGACCTAGGAAGAGGAACGACCTTCTGTTGTTACACCCTGTTTCTTTTAAAGTTAAGGTTTTAAAGACTGTCTGCATTGTTAAAACATATTCTCATTTGAGGCCGTAAATTTTAATATTTTCAGATTAGGAAACACAAGTGAATTGTTTTTGTGTATTTTGGTCACCAAGGATTTCTTAGGATTAAAGCTAATGGTGATTTGTTTGACTGTTATCTATAAAAATTTATTTACAGAATAATCAATGTTTCCACCTTTTGACTTTTCTCTTTTAAATCCTGGTGAAAGGTGGCGAATTGGTGACTGTTTTTCTTTTCATGTAAAGAAAAACATGAACCAAGAATAGCCCAGTGATTTTAAATAACACCTAAAGCTTTTAAGTGTTAATTGATTAAGGTGGTTTCCTAATTTTGAAAAAAAAAATTGATAAATATTCAGTGAATCAATAAATCTTTTACCAATATGCACAGGACTAACACCTTTAAGGTCACTTTTGAATAAACATTAGTGTCATGGCCGCCAATCTGTCACACCTGTGTGCGCACCTGCCTGCCATCTCCCTCTGCCTATTTATTCCATCAGGTCCAGTGCTCGGTGCAGAGTCATCTGGTTCTCAACCTAGAAACCTGCTACGCCAGGCTTTGAGCTTCCCAGCCTCGTTGTGTGTTTCCACGTCGGCTTCCAAGCCATCGTTTCCCTCTGTCCGGGCCTGCGACTTCCGGACCACCAATTTTCAAGTAAGCCACCACGATTCCTTCTCACCCTGTCAGCTTCCCCTGTGCACAGGCGGAGATCCGTGGCGGCGGACCTCTCTCTCCCTGGCGGCGGATTATCTGCCTCCCTCACCAGTATCCAGCTCACCGGCCACCTGCGGGCACTATCCTCCTGGCTGCAGCTTCAGCGCTTACCTGGGCTACTCTCCACCACCTCAGACAGTAAGCACAATTCCACCAAAGTGCCTATCGGGCTTAAACTGTCATTAACGCCCTCTGTCTCTTCCCAGGGTTGCCACGTCGTATGGTGCTCTGCCGGCTCCAGCTGGAACTCCTGATTACACTACACTACACTACACTACAAAACCCTGCATACACGCATCCACTCACGCACACTTTATCAATAAATGGTTAATTGTATCTGCCTTGAGTCGTGTCTGCTTTATGGATCACTGAAACCATGTCAGTACGACTCCGCCAGAGTGACCCTGCAGACAGCGCGCTAGCGCGCAGGATGAACAACTTAGAGTCTTTGGTAGATCAGTTAGCCTATCAACAGCAGGTGATGCTAACACAGTTAGCCCGCATCACAGACAGGTTAGATCATTTGGTTAGCCCACAGGGTTCCCCTGCAGCCCCAGCTAGCTCCTCTGCTCCCGCTAGTTCCACCCTTAGTCAGCCTACTCTGGGCCCTGCTTGTCGGCTTACTCCCGTCCCAACTCCAACCCGTTTTAGTGGCAAATTGGGGGAGGCCATGGGGTTTCTCATGCAATGCGACATTGTATTCCAACGGGTACCCGGGGATTTTCCCACTGACCTAAGTTGCATAGGTTATGTGATTTATTTGTTTGAGGGACGGGCTTTGGCTTGGGCATATGCGGTGATGGCTAGGGCTAATTATGCTTCGTTAACATACATTCAGTTTGTGAATGAGTTTCAGGAGGTATTCGGCCACTCGGACCGCGTAGATGTGCTTACCTCCCGGTTGTTAAATCTCCGGCAGGGGTCGAAGGCCATCACCGACTACGCCGTGGACTTCCGGGTCGTTGCCACAGAGGTTGGGTGGGAGAATGCCTCTCTATGTAGTATTTTTGTTAGAAGCCTAAGCCCTAGCCTACGGGATGAGCTGGCCCATTTGGAGAAGCCCTCTACTCAATTCAATTCAATTCAATTCAACTTTATTTATATAGCGCCATTTCACAACAACAGTCATCTCATAGCACTATCAACTGTAGGGGGAACCCCCACAGTTGCAGAAAGACCCCAGCAATCAGGCGATCCCCTGTGAGCAAGCACTTGGCGACGGTGGAGAGGAAAAACTCCCTTTTAACAGGAAGAAACCTCCAGCAGAACCAGGCTCAGGGAGGGGCAGTCATCTGCTGCGACTGGCTGGGGGGTGAGGGGATAGAGAAGATGAAAAGAACAGACATGTAGAGAGCAAACAGCACGATGGGGACTCAATCTATGGGAGAGAACAAACAAATGTTAATGACCAGCAAAAAAAAAAAAAAATATTTCATAGAGAGTGAGGAAAGGAGTGAGGCCCAGTGCATTACTGGAGGTCCCCCGGCTGACTAAACCTATTAGCAGCATAACTAAGGGAGGGTTCAGAAACACATGATCCCTCCCTAATTGTAGGCTATATCAAAAAGGTAGGTTTTAGCCCTATTCTTAAAAACAGAGATCGAGTCTGACTCCCGAATCCAGATTGGCAGCTGATTCCACAGGAGAGGAGCTTGATAACTGAAGGCTCTGCCTCCCATTGTACTTTTGGAGATTCTAGGTATTACAAGTAATCCTGCATTTTGGGAGCGTAGTGCTCTGTTAGGATGATACGGTAGTATCAGATCTTTTAAATAAAAAGGAGCCTGATTGTTTAGAGCTTTGTAAGTAAGAAGAAGGATTTTAAACTTAATTCTAAACTCTATGGGAAGCCAATGAAGGGAGGCCAGAACCGGAGAGATATGATCTCTCTTTCTAGTACCTGTTAAAACTCTTGCTGCAGCATTTTGGATCAGCTGAAGACTTTTTAAAGATGTTTTAGGACAGCCTGATAATAAAGAATTACAATAATCTAATCTCGAGTTAACAAAAGCGTGGATCAGCTTCTCAGCATCACTCTGAGACAAGATGCTCCTAATCTTGGCAATATTACGCAAATGATAGAAGGCAGTCTTAGAAACAAATTTAATATGTGAATTGAAGGACAAATCCTGATCAAAAATAACTCCAAGGTTCCTCACAGAGCTATTAAGAGAAAGAGTAGCTGCATCCAAACTGAAAGTTTGATTTGGAAAGGAATTTCTAAGGTTTTTTGGACCAACAAGAATGACTTCAGTCTAATCTGAATTTAATAGCAGAAAATTACAAGTCATCCAAGCTTTGATTTCCTTAAGACAAGCTTCTAACTTGGCTAATTGATTAGTATCATCTGGCTTCATTGACAGGTATAATTGTGTGTCATCTGCATAACAATGAAAATGTATACAGTGCTTTCTAATAATGTTGCCTAACGGAAGCATATATAAACTAAAAAGGGTAGGGCCTAGCACAGATCCCTGTGGAACTCCATGACTAAGCTTTGAGCTGAGAGAAAACTCATCATTTACATGAACAAACTGGAACCTATCAGATAAATAAGATCTAAACCACTGCAACGAAGTTCCATTAAGTCCAACATAGTGTTCTAATCTATCAAGTAGAATATTATGATCAATAGTATCAAAAGCTGCACTAAGATCTAAAAGGACAAGTACAGAAACTAGTCCATTATCAGATGCAATGAGGAGGTCGTTAGTGACCTTCGCTAAGGCTGTTTCAGTACTATGATGGATTCTAAACCCAGATTGAAACTCCTCAAGTAAACCATTTCCCTGCAGGTGGTCAAATAATTGCGTAGCAACAACTCTTTCTAAGATTTTTGAAATGAAAGGGAGATTAGAGATTGGTCTATAGCTAGCTAAAGCTCCTGGATCTAGCGTTGGCTTTTTGAGTAAGGGTTTAATTACAGCCATTTTAAAAGCCTGCGGTACATGGCCTAAAGTTAATGAAGAATTGATTATATGAAGAATAAAGCTACCAATAAGTGGGAAGACTTCTTTAAATAACCTGGTAGGAATAGGGTCTAAAAGACAAGTTGAAGGTTTGGATGAGGAAACTATTTTGTCTAACTCACAAAGGTCGATTGGAGAAAACTCATCAAGACAGACATCAATAGAAGGAGTTGTAGTAGTTACAGTATTTAAGTTAACTGTGGGAAGAATCTGATTGATTTTATCTCTGATGGATGAAATTTTATTATTGAAAAAGTTCATAAAGTCCTGACTAGTAAGCTCTAAGGGGATGCTAGGATTGACGGAGTCCTGACTCTTTGTCAACCTGGCTACAGTACTGAAAAGAAACCTGGGATTATTCTTGTTCTCTTCTATTAATGCAGAGTAATAACTCGTTCTAGCTTTTCTAAGAGATTTTTTATAATTTATAAACTCTGCATGAGCTAATCTCCCTGGCTATCAGCATTGACAATAGACTAAGGGAGCGGGCGGTCGAACGGAGAACTTCCGGTCGCTCGGGTGACCTGGCTCGCCGCTCCCTACAGCCCCCCTGCTGGCCCTCCCATCTGTTGATTTTCTGGAAGATTAAGAACCTTTGGCTGTGGGTGGGTCTAAGCTATCTTCCGCGGAGAGACAGCGCCGCCGGGAGTTGGGGTTGTGTGTTTATTGTGGGAGCGAGGAGCATGAGCGCGAGTTCTGTCCCAAACGGCCAAAAAGGGGGAGTCGGTGCGTTGCAGTAGGGGGGCTCACGGACTTAACCCGCAGAAATCCCCTCACCCATTTCGTGATCCCCATTCATTTCAATTATGGACATAAGGAGACAAACACACATGCACTCATTGATTCAGGGGCTGAGCAGAGCTTTATTTCAGGTAGCCTGGCAACCCGGTTGGGGCTCCCCATGCAGCAGTTAGAGACCCCACTCAGGCTCATAGCGTTGTCTAAAGCTCTGTTGGCCACAGTCACTCACCGGACCACCCCAGTGTCAGTCATTATATCAGGCAACCATCGGGAGGAGTTAGGGCTGTACGTCTTACCAGTGTCGTCCACTCCGGTCATCCTTGGCTACCCCTGGCTTCACCTACACAACCCCTCGATTGACTGGCGTTCGGGGTGTGTGGTTTCTTGGAGTTCGTTTTGCCCAAGTGCCTGTTTACAGTCTGCTGCATGCTCGTCTGCCATGCCTCTGGGTGCACCTGTCTCTCCTCCTCCCGACCTGTCTAAAGTGCCATCTGAGTATCACGATCTGGGGGCCGTTTTTAGGGGGTGGTGCGGTGGCGCAGTGATTAGCACTGCGGCAGCACAGCAACTCACCCTTGGCCATGGGATCCCTGGCTCGATCCCAGCCCCTGACCAACAGTGATCTGTGTGGGGTTTGCATGTTCCCCCCGTGTCTGCGTGGGTTTACTTCGGGAGTTCTACAGTTTCCTCCCACAGGCCAAAAACATGCAAGTTAGGTTAATTGGAGACTCTAAAGTAGCCCTAGGCGTGAATGTGTGTGTGAATGGTAAAGGGATAGCGCCGTACTGTGACTGCTTTATCCATCCAGGTGGATGCCCTCAATTTCCCCTCTGGGGATCAATAAAGAATACAAAATCAAAAAAATCAAATCAAAACATTCCCCCTCACCGCCTGTATGATTGTGTGATCAACCTCAGGGCCGGTGCTCCGCTGCCATCTAGCAGACTGTACAACCTGTCTGCTCCAGAGCGCGCGGCTATGGACACTTATATCAAGGAGTCCCTGAGTTCGGGCATAATAAGACCTTCTTCATCGGCGGTGGGGGCGGGGGGGGGGGGGTTTGTCAGGAAGAAGGATGGTTCTCTCAGGCCATGTATTGACTTTCGTGAACTCAATAACATAACCATCAAAGACAAATACACTCTCCCTCTCATCAACTCTGCGTTCGATTCTCTCCAGGGGGCCTGTTGCTTCACAAAGCTAGACCTGCACAACACCTATCACCTGGTGCGGATACGGGAGGGGGATGAGTGGAAGACAGCCTTTCGGACCCCTAGTTGGCATTTTGAATATTTGGTCATGCCATTCGGGCTGACCAATGCCCCGGCCGTCTTCCAACGTCTAATTAATGATGTTCTGAGAGACTTTTTGGGCACATTTGTGTTTGTATACCTGGATGACATTCTCATCTTTTCACAGTCCATGGAGGAACATTGCGTGCACGTCAGGCAGGTTCGGCAGCGACTGTTGGAAAACAAGGTCTTTGTAAAGGCGGAGAAGTGCAAGTTCCATGTTTCTCGGACCTCCTTCCTAGGCTTCATCATCGCCCATAAGGAGATCATCCCTGACCCAGCTAAGGTGAAGGCAGTGGTGGAATGGCCCACCCCCTCGTCTACGAGACAGCTTCTTCAGTTCCTGGGGTTCGTTAATTTCTACCGTTGTTTTGTACAAAACTACAGCCGCATTGCCCTACCACTAACCAAACTGACTTCCACCAAGCTGCCCTTTCGATGGACAGAGGAGGCGGACGCAATGTTTTCTCTCCTGAAGGACAAGTTCTCTTCCTCGCCTATACTGACGTAGGTGGACCCCGCTCTCCAGTGCCTAGTGGAAGTGGACGCCTCGGACTCGGGGGCTGGGGCCATCTTGTCCCAGCGCTCCCCGACGGACGGTAAGATACACCCCTGTGCGTACTTCTCCCGTCACCTGTCCCCAGCAGACTGCAACTACGACATTGGCGACAGAGAGCTGCTGGCAGTTAAACTCGTTTTGGAGGAGTGGCGTCACTGGTTGGAGGGAGCTTCGCAGCCGTTCATCGTCTGGACTGACCACAAAAATCTGGAGTACCTCCGGATGGCTAAGCGTCTGAACGCTCGACAGGCCCGCTGGTCTCTCTTCTTCAGACGTTTTAACTTCACCATTACCTACCGCCCTGGGTCGAAGAATACCAAACCTGACGCCTTGTCTCGTCAGTTTGCCCTGGAGACGGTGGAGATGGCCGAACATCCCATTCTCCCCTCATTGTGTGTTGTGGGCGCCCTCTCTTGGGGTATTAAGGACAAGGTCCTGAGGGCCCAGTCTGACGAGGCTGACCCGGGGGGGGGGGGGGAGGTTGTTTGTCCCTTTGGCTGTCCGGGGGGAGGTCATTCAGTGGGGTCATGCGTCCAAATTTGCTTGTCATTCGGGAAGGGCGCGCACAGTGGCGCTCCTGCAGAGGTCGTTTTGGTGGCTGTCTCTCCAGAAGGACATGGGGGACTACATCCGAGCCTGCCCTCAGTGTGTGACTGGCAAGACGTCCTCTTCTCCACCTGCCGGGTTGCTTCACCCCCTTCCCATCCTGGGCAGGCCATGGTTGCACGTGGCATTCGACTTTGTCACCGGTCTTCCCACGTCCAATCACTACACTACCATCCTCACACTGGTTGACAGGTTCTCCAAAGCCGCCCATTTCATCCCTTTGCGGGGGCTGCCCACGGCTAAGGAGACGGCCGACCTCCTAGTTCAGCACGTAGTTAGGCTGCATGGCATCCCTCGGGACATTGTCTCTGATCGAGGTCCCCAGTCCATCTCCAGGGTCTGGAGGTCTTTCTGCACTGCGTTGGGGGCCACGGCAAGTCTGTCATCCGGATACCACCCACTAACTAACGGACAGTGCGAGCGAGCCAACCAGGAGGTGGAGGCAGTGCTGCGGTGCGTCGCAACCTCTAGCCCATCATCATGGAGCATGCACCTCCCCTGGATTGAATACACTCACAACACTGCTGTATCTACGGCCATTGGCATGTCCCCCTTCAAAGCCTCGTTGGGTTATAATCCCCCACTGTTCCCTGAGGAGGAGGGAGACATCGCCATTTCTTCTGTTCGCACCCACCTGAGATGTTGCCGGCAGATCTGGAGGACAGCCAGGGCAGCACTTCAGCGGACAGCGGAACGTAACACTTCGGTGGCCAACCAGCGCAGGGTCCCAGCTCCCGCCTACCGGGTGGGTCAGCAGGTATGGATGTCCACCAAACATATTAATCTGAAGGCTGAGCGTAGGAAGACATCACAACGATTCATTGGTCCTTTCCCCATCAGCCGAATTATTAACCCTGTGTCTGTGCGCCTGACTCTCCCCCCTCCCTCCGCATCTGCCTGACCTTTCATGTGTCACAGGTGAAGCCCGTCTGTTCCAGCCCTTTGTGTCCTCCTCCCAGGTCTCCACCTCCACTGATGGTGATAGACGGCGACCCGGCATGGCCAGTCACCGCCATCTTGGACGTTCATCGCCGGGGTCGTGGCCTGCAGTACCTGGTGGACTGGGGGGGGTTACGGGCCGGAGTGGAGGTCCTGGGTGCGTCCCTCCTTTGTGCTGGACAAGCAGCTCATCAGGGACTTCCATCGGACACACCCGGGAAGGTTGGAACGCACGCCAAGAGGCGTGCCGTAGGGGGGGAGTACTGTCATGGCCGCCAGTCTGTCACACCTGTGTGCGCACCTGCCTGCCATCTCCCTCTGCCTATTTATTCCATCAGGTCCAGTGCTTGGTGCGGAGTCATCTGGTTCTCAACCTAGAAACCTAGGGAAGCTTCCCAGCCTCGTTGTGTGTTTCCACATCAGCTTCCAAGCCATCGTTTCCCTCTGTTCGGGCCTGCGCCTTCTGGACCACCAACTATCAAGTAAGCCACCACGATTCCTTCTCACCCTGTCAGCTTCCCCTGTGCACAGGCAGAGATCCGTGGCGGCGGACCTCTTTCTCCTTGGCGGCGGATTATCTGCCTCCCTCACCAGCATCCGGCTCACCAGCCACCTGCGGGCACTATCCTCCTGGCTGCAGCTTCAGCGCTTACCTGGGCTACTCTCCACCACCTCAGACAGTAAGCACAATTCCACCAAAGTGCCTATTGGGCTTAAACTGTCATTAACGCCCTCTGTCTCTTCCCAGGGTTGCCAGGTCGTATGGTGCTCTGCCGGCCCCAGCTGGAACTCCTGATTACACTACACTACACTACACAACCCTGCATACACGCATACACGCACACTTTATCAATAAATGGTTAATTGTATCTGCCTTGAGTTGTGTCTGCTTTATGGGTCACTGAAACCATGTCAATTAGCATTTATTAGAATCCTTAAGTTGAATGGCTTCCCTGCGGAAAAGATCAAATAATGCAGTTTAAAACACACATATATAGCTTCAAAAGTGTAACTGTCACATAAAATGTGTAAATATATGCTCTTTTAACTCTAAAGATTAAAATGTGTGGTTAACATAAGTGATTAAATAAAAGTGTATGCTTTATGCACTTCTGGTATTCATTTGCATTAGGCCAATCTGGTCCACAAGTGACAATAAACTTCCAGAGCCAACAAGTGTCCTCTTTCGCTTCTTTTGGCATAGAAACATTAAAATTGTTTTAAATTTAGGGTGTTCTGAATAATATGAGTTCCTTTGAAGTTAATTTGGACACTCGATTTGATTAGAAACCGTCTTAACAGATTAAAAGTGTCCTGGTTCAAGCACCGATCCCATCTGCGCTTGAGCCATGCACTATCTTCGCCCATTTGACAGCTGTGTGTGCCTTTTGGCTCCCCGAGCCTTTATTGTGACAACGCTCGGAGGGGCTTCCGGCTGTCAGGTTTGACAGCTGTGCCGCATTTCGTGTCATCAGCGGCTCTCCATTTAAGAGGGCAGCTGGGAACGGAAAACGCGGCAGTCTCGTCAGAAACTCCCCATTGTCTGACACATCGAGCATCCCTCGGCTCAGACATTGTCTACTCATCTTCTACATTCATAAGTTTACTCTATTGTGAACCTGTTTTCTTTGTAGTGTGTTTTAGCCCCCCGTGGCTTGTTATTTTGTGTTCTTTTCTGTTCCATTAATAAACTGTGCAAACTCACCGGCGATTTGTGGTGTCTTATGATGGCTCGTGAGGGCCATCCATGGCAAAAAGGCTTTAGCAATTTTCTTAAAGAATGCAGTTCTTATGGTTGACCACAAGATGGAGGCAGTTCCTTCTGCACTCTTGGAGGAGGAGACAGTGACGTCACCGAGAGGCAGTCTATCGGTCTCAACTCAAAATGGCATCTAGGGTGATTTGCTCTAAAGGCTTTCAAAATGGCGTCTGCACTGCTTAATCTGCGCATGCACAGTTCTCGTGCACATAGCCGTTTTGGTCACGTGCGAATGTGAGTGCGCACGTGGAAACTCGGTCACCCAGGATGTGAACGCGGCCCGCTGACCATGCCTTGCTTTGTTTCACGCTTCTACTGGCTTGTTTCTGCCAGCAACATTTAAAGGAATGGAGGATGGCTCCCTTTAATCCAGTTTGTCATCCATGCAAGAGTAATCTTAAAACAATGGTTAATTCAATTTATCTCACCAGGAATTCTCGCCAACGAGTTGAATTAACAAAAGAACCAAATTGGATTCTTCGCAATCCATCTTTTCAGGCCTTATTTTAATTAATTCAGCATATGATAATGCTTTTCAACTTTTCAGCATGCATTAAACAGATTTTTTGTCAGCTCAGCTTGGGCGAATGGGCAAATCAACTCCCCTCCCCCCACACTTCTTCACACAGATACTCTGAGCGGGACAGACAAGGGGGTGAAACACCTCCTCCCCTTTGTGCTCTCTCACACACACAGATGCCTGGCTGGGCAGCCAGTTTTTAGATACAGAGAAGGAAAAAAAAGTTTTACCATGCAAGAGATCAGATTAGACTATACCCACACAGCTTTTGAAATCATTAATTTCATGTCCATTTCTAGATTTTTTAGCAGAGCCTCACATGGGGCACATTATATACGTTTCGTTACCTTGTATTCATACATGTTGTAATGACAATAAAGTTGAATCTCATCTCATTATATGTAGTGGATTTATGGGTTTTTATTAATCCTTAAGCTGTGTGATTTCGTCTGCCCCTAGTGGCAGAATGCGGCGCTGCACCTGTCAACTGATAATAACATGCCAAACACTCCCCAGCTGGGCTGAGGATTTATACTGATCATGCCAGTTCACAAGGTGGCAGGCACGCATTGGAGGACTCATGGATGACACGTAATACACCAAAGAGGAAGAAATCATTGTTCTTCTTCTCTGTCTTTGAGATTCCAAAACAAAATGGACGGCACCCATCGTTGTTTACATACGCGATCGCAGACAAATGAGCAGATTCGGAGGATTTGGTCCCGAATTTGCCAACTATGATTCTAAAAAGAGATTATTTAGCTTATGAAGGTAGATGTTTGCATGTTCTTATAACACAGGGAGCGCAAAGCTCATTGATTTCACCTGCCAGCACCCGGATCGCCATGTGACTGTAGAGCAATTGCCGGTTCCATCTTGTCATATAAGAGAAATTTCCGCAGAATAAAAGTGAATTTAAGGTGGAATAATCAATAACATTTTGTGGATGCAGGAGAGAAAGCTAAAATGACCAGGAGAGGACAAAATAGCGACCAGAATGCCGCAATAGGACGCCACCTTGCTAGCGGTAAGTGACGAATGTCTTTGCTTGTTTGTATGCAAATTAGATGCATAAATTTACTCTTATCTGAAACTTTGGATCATATTCTACATCTTTCTAATTGGCAGTAAGCCATTATCTCTTACCACTTTCAAGTTATAGCCTTGGAAAGTTGTGACATCTGATCTGAATATTTTCTTGAAAAAAATCTTTACTACTGTTGACCACTAGGGGTTATGTCGCAGATTGGCAACATACACAGTTAGAGGGTTTTAATGTTGGTACAAGTAGTAATATAAATAGGAATGTGAGTAGGAATGAAAATTTATTTCCATTACACTCAGATCCTCGTTAGGGGGACCAGTCAATATAATGGACAGTTTTATTAACAATTCTTTATTTGTACTTACACTACCGTTCAAAAGTTTGGGGTCACTTAGAAATTTCCTTATTTTTGAAAGAAAAGCACTTTTTTTTCAATGAAGATAACTTTAAACTAATCAGAAATACACTCTATACATTGCTAATGTGGTAAATGACTATTATAGCTGCAAATGTCTGTTTTTTGTGCAATAGCTACATAGGTGTATAGAGGCCCATTTCCAGCAACTATCACTCCAGTGTTCTAATGGTACAATGTGTTTGCTCATTGCATCAGAAGGCTAATGAATGATTAGAAAACCCTTGTGCAATCATGTTAGGTCTGCAATGCTGTAATTGCTGCAAATGGAGGATTCTTTGACGAAAGCAAAGTTTGAAGGAAAAAATTATTATTTCAAATACAAATCATTATTTCTAACCTTGTCAATGTCTTGACTATATTTTCTATTCATTTTACAACTCATGGTGGTAAATAAGTGTGACTTTTCATGGAAAACACAAACTTTTGAACGGTAGTGTATGTAATTATGAATCAGTCTCAAAACAATCCTTTGTAAGTTCTTATCTCTTATAATCAAAGAAGATGGACATGAAATCAAACAATAACTCCCATATGTCTTTCAATGGTTTAATAAGAAATGTCAGAATAGGTTATCATATTTGGATAACTTTAAAACAGATAACTCACATGTATCATGGGCGTCATAGACTGTTACTGAGTAACTTGTGAATCAAGCATTTCTGGAACAAAATGACGCATAGTTTAATTTGTCAGTATACTGGAAATTGGAAAACCATAAAATAGCACTGGTTAAGAAAAGCGGATGCAATTCTATGAAGAAAACAATAATTAACTATATAGAAAAATAGAAAATTTGTTTTGCTCTGAAAAAGAACGTAGATTAATGAAAGAACCACATGCATTTTGAAATTCTGATGGGGCATGAAATTAAGTTAAAAGAACATATACCAGGAATATTCCAAAGAATTAAGGTAAATTAAACAATAGACCATCAGCCACAGCAGAATCATTGCGTCCCAGTAGGTAGCAGGCCCACACGTGCCAACCTTGATTCAGCTGGATGTCCGTGGATTCGTTGATGGACAGGCTGATAGACAGACTCCTTACCACTGTTATGGCCTACTCCCGAGATCGCAAAGGCTGTTCTTCAGCAAACTGGGCGAGGTCTCCTCTGATGCACTGAAGAAGGAATTAGTTTATTGTGCAAAGTCTGATCAGAAAGTCATATTGGGACAAAACACACCACAGACCCATTTCTTCCGATGTATGTGGCTTGAATGAGTTGGTTTAAGCTTAGAAAAAAATCACACAAAATCTTCTTGCACGGTGATTTAAGGAAAAAGAAGATTAAAATAAGAAAAATGAATTTTAAAGAAAGGAACAGGAAGTTTCACAGAGCATGAGAGACTCTGGGCCTACTTAAAGATAGAAAAAAAATTGGAGGAGCAGAGAAGGCTCCTCACAGCTTGACCACTGCCCAAAACTCTCTCTGAAACAAAGGAAAATAGAAATCAAGTTTTCTCAGGTGTTGCAGGGTGGTCCAAAACTTCATGAAACCTGAGATGACCCAATTACATTTGAGTTTTGTTCAACAAAAGTAAAGCCTGGAGTTCTATTGGTCAGTTAAGTGCAGCTATGATGGGGGTCTCCCACAGAGCAGAGAGAGACATTCGATATGAAGAGGGAAAGCCTCCTTAAGGTATGTGTGCTGAATAAAGCATAAATTCCTTAAACTTTAGTTAGTGACTAAGATATTCTACTTGATAAAGGAACACACAATGTCTTTACATTGTAACTGTGAGACTAATTTGTGATAGTAAGCATGCAAACATTAATTTCTTCCTGAAAATAAATCAATACATATCAATTCATATCAATAAAAGCATTTGAAACCACATTGTCCATCCCCAGAGTTCAATCAGATCTTCAGTAGTAGATACAGTCTTAAGAGAAAGAATATGAGTTAGTTCATTGTCCATAATGAATAAATTCCACTGCAAAGGGAAAAAGTTAAATATTCCTGATTCATCCACCAGGTGGCACTGTGAAACTGTGATTGCTTACTGGAGAGTCTTGGCCTTGCCATCTGGATAATGTCAACCATAAATCTGCAGATTAGGAACATTCCTTTGTCAAAGAGTCTTGGAGAAAGGGATTAACTTCCACTTTATAGCCAATGGATAGTATTACAGCCCTAGTCCTTGGGTGAGAAAAGCAGTTCATGTCCAGATTTTTGAGGTGAAACAATTTCTCTTCAGCAAAGAATTATTTTATAGATTGGAACCAGGTCAACGCTACAGCAGTTTGGCCCATTTCTCTTTGCAGCACCTCTCAAGCTCCATCAGGTTAGATGGGAAGCGTCGGTGCACAGCCATTTTCAGATCTCTCCAGAGATGTTCAATTGGATTCAAGTCTGGGCTCTGGCTGAGCCACTCAAGGATATTCACAGAGTTGTCCTGAAGCCACTCCTTTGATATCTTGGGTGTGTGCTTAGGGTCGTTGTCCTGCTGAAAGATAAACCATCACCCCAGTCTGAGGTCAAGTGCGCTCTTAAGCAGGTTTTCATCCAGGATGTCTCTGTACATTGCTGCATTCAACTTTCCCTCTATCCTGACTAGTCTTGTAGTTCCTGCCACTGAAAAACATCCCCATAGCATGATGCTGCCACCACCATGCTTCACTGTAGGGATGGTATTGTCCTGGTGATGAGTGGTGCCTGGTTTCCTCCAAACATGATGTCTGGCATTCACGCCAAATAGTTCAATCTTTGTGTCATCATACCAGAGAATTTTGTTTCTCATGGTCTAAGAGTCCTTCAGGTGCCTTTTGGCAAACTCCAGGAGGGTTGCCATGTGCCTTTTATTAAGGAATGGCTTCCATCTGGCCAGTCTACCATACAGGCCTGATTGGTGGACTGCTGCAAAGATGGTTGTCATTCTGGAAGGTTCTCCTCTCACACAGAGGAGTTCTCCTCTTCACAGAGGAATGCTGGAGCCCTGACAGAGTGGCCATCGGGTTTTTGGTCACCTCCCTGACTAAGGTCCTTCCTCCCAATCGTTCAGTTTAGATGGCCGTCCAGCTTTAGGAAAACTCCTGGTGGTTCCAAACTTCTTCCATTTACGGGTGATGGAGGACACTGTGCTCATTGGAACCTTCAAAGTATCAGAAATTTTTCTGTACCCTTCCCCAGATTTGTACCTCAAGTCAATCCTGTCTCAGAGGTCTACAGACAATTCCTTTGACTTCATGTTTGGTTTGTGCTCTGACATGCACTGTCAACTGTGGGACCTTATATAGACAGGCGTGTGCCTTTCCAAATCATGTCCATCCATCCATCCATCCATCCATCCATCTTCTACCGCTCTTTGGGAGGTCCGGGTCATGGAGGCAGCAGTTCAGGCAGAGAAGCCCAGACCTCCCTCTCCCCAGCCACCTGCTCCAGCTCTTCAGAGTGGATACCAAGGCATTCCCAGACCAGATGGGAGACATAGTCTCTCCAGTGAGTCCTGAGTCTGACCCGGGGTCTCCTCCCGGTGGGACGTGCCCAAAACACCTTAAGTGGGAGGCGTCCAGGAGGCATCCTGATCAGATGTCCATACCACCTCAACTGACTCCTTTCAATGTGGAGGAGCAGCCGTTCTACTCTGGGTATCTCCTGGATGATTGAGCTCCTCACCCTATCTCTGAGGGTGAGTCCAGCAATCCTAGGGAAAAAGCTCATTTCAGCCGCTTGTATCCGCGATCTTGTTCTTTTGGCCATTACCCAAAGCTCGTGACCATAGATGAGAGTAGGAACGTAGATTGACTGGTAAATCGACAGCTTTGCCTTAGAACTCAGCTCCCTCTTCACCACAACAGACCGGTACAACGTCCGCACCACTGCAGATGCTGCTCCAAGCCATCTGTCAATCACTTGCTCAATTCTCCCCTCACTCGTGAATAAGACCCGGAGATACTTAAACTCCTGCACTTGGGGCAGGAGCTTGTCTCCAACCCGGAGAGGACAATCCACCTTTTTCTGGCTGAGGACCATGGACTCGGACTTGGAGGTACTGATTTTCATCCCAGCTGCTTCACACTCAGCAGCAAACCGTCCCAGTAAGACCTGTAGGTCATTGCTGGATGAAGCCAGCAGGACAACATCATCTGCAAACAACAGAGATGAGATCCTGTGGTCACCAAGCATGACACCCTCTGTTCCCTGGCTGCACCTAGAAATCCTGTCCATAAAAATTATGAACAGGATCATTGACAAAGGGCAGCCCTGGCAGAGTCCAATTTACCACAGGTGGACTCCAATTAAGCTGTAGAAACATCTCAAGGATGATCAATGGAAAAAGGTTGCACCTGAGCTCAATTTTTTTTTTTCCACAATATCTTTATTGAACCTTTTTTTTTTTTTAACAAACATAATACAAACAATCAAACACTAACACTAAAGTACGACAAAAAAAAAAAAAAAAAATGCACTAAAAACACCAACAACCACCAACAAAATCAAGTCTTCAACAATGCTCCTCTGTTTAGTCTAGACAATCCAATACATAAGTATACATATTATGTTCACCAGTTTGGAATTTACAAGGTCCACACACATCATTCACCTTCTTCTTCAAGAGTTATGTTTAAATTTTTTACATAATCAATAAAAGGTCTCCATATATTCTCAAACACAATTTCCTTTGATTTCAGTATATATGTTATTCTTTCTAATGGAAGGTTTGTTAACATCTGTCTTAACCACTGAGTCACATCTGGTCTATGAGTCTTTTTCCATAATAGTGCAATACATTTTTTGGCATTAAGCAAACTGAGGTCTATGAATGTTCTTTCACTTTTATTAAAATTATGCTTTTCTGGGTACAGACCCAACAAAAACAGTTTAGGATTCAATATGATTTGTTTTGAGATTATTTTTTCAATTGTTACCCTCACCTCTTCCCAAAACATTCTTATTAATCTACATTCCCATAAACAATGAAATAGGGTTCCTTTACTTTCCATGCATTTTGTGCATGTATCTGGTATATTTTTGTTATATCTATTTAACTCCTCCGGTGTAACATACATCCGCATTAGCCATTTGAAATGTATCAATTTAAGGCGTACATTTATTGATTTGGTTTGAGCTTCTGTACAAGCCAATTCCCATTGTTCCTCTGAAATTTCAATTTGCAGATCTTCTTTCCAGTAGTTTAATCTTTTCAGTGAATTTTCACTTGAAGATAGTGTCAATGAGTTATAAAACTCTGAAATAATACCCTTTCTTTTACTATCTTTCATCATCATTTTTTCCAAGGATGAATAAATAGGTCGAGTGAGAGCTTTATTTTGATTTGATCGAATAAAGTTTCTAAGTTGAAGATATTTAAAAAAATGTGTTCTATTGAGATTAAATTTGATCCTCAGCTCTTCAAAAGACATTATGTTGTCTGCACATGGCAAATATAAATCCTGAATCTTTTGTATCCCTTTTAAATTCCATACTTTAAATACAGCGTCCGCTCTCCCTGGTTTAAAATATTGATTACCCCATATTGGACTAAATTGTGACAATAACTGTGGTTCTTTTAAATAGTTTTTAGCTTCACACCATATTTTGATCATATGCTTTACAAATGGATTTTTAACTTGTTTTTGTAATTTTTTTGCCGAATCTGAGTATATGAATATGGGAAGAGGTAAAGGTAAATTGTATGATTCCATTTCAGTCCAGTGAGGGAGATCATTTGATGAAAAATAATATGTCATAGACCTCAGTTGTGCCGACCAATAATACAACATAAAATTTGGACATTTCAGACCTCCACGATCAAATGGTAAATATAATAAAGACAGACGTAATCTAGCCCTCCTGTTGTTCCATATAAATTCCACTAACTTTTTTTTTATTCTTGAGAATAGATCTAAAGGTGGTGATAAGGGAATGTATTGAAATAAATAAAGTATTTTAGGTAAAATATTACTTTTAAGTATATTGATTCTCCCGATCATCGACATTGGTAGTGACATCCATCTCTGAGTTAACTCATTGATATCTGACATTAAGGCTTCATAGTTGACACTGGCGACTGATTCTAGCTTAGGCATAATTTGGATTCCTAAATATTTAAACTGATTTACAACATTGAATTGATTTACCTCAGGGGCTGGGTAATTTCTCTGGGTCTCATTTAGCATTAATATTGAAGATTTAGTTTTATTTATTTTATATCCTGATATTTCCCCAAAATTCTTTATTAAATTCAACAAGGTTGGAATTGATTTTTTTAGATTCGACATAAACAAAATTATGTCATCGGCGTACAGGGAGATTTTATGTTCTGTTGGTCCAACTTTAATTCCATATATTTGTGAATGTAAACGTATCGCTATCGCTAAAGGTTCAATTGCCATAGTAAACAGTAAAGGTGAAAGTGGACAGCCTTGTCGACATCCTCTATTGATTTTTATTGGTTTTGAAATATTGTTATTTGTTAGGATTTCTGCTGTAGCATTATTGTATATTATTTGAACCCATTTTATGAAATTATTTCCAAGTCCAAACCTTTGTAGGACTTCAAAAAGAAAGGGCCATTCAACTCTATCAAAGGCCTTTTCGGCGTCCAATGATAGGAGAGCTGTATCCGGTGCTTCTTTATTAAAATAAATAATATTAAATAGTCTTCTTACATTATGGAAGCCTTGTCTACCCTTTATAAAGCCATTCTGATCTCGATTAATAATATTTGGTAAAATTTCTTGTATTCGTCTTGCTAAAATTTTACAGATTATCTTAAGGTCGGCGTTTAATAGGCTTATTGGTCTCATATTTTCACATTTATTAGAGGGCTTACCTGGTTTTGGCAGCAGTATAATTAAGGCATTATTTATGTATGATGGTAAATTATTATTTTGAAATGCTTCTAAAACCATTTCCAAAAAAGGTTTTATTAATTTATTCTTAAATTTTTTATAAAGGTCAACTGGAAGACCATCTGGTCCTGCACTTTTTCCTGATTTCATATTATCAATGGCTAGCCCAACTTCTTCTTGACTAATTTTAGACTCCAATATCTCCCTATTTTCATTTGGAATACACGGTATAGATAGTTCGTTCAAAAACCCATTTAGTTTTGTTAAATCAGGTTCATTTTTGGTATCATATAATTTTTCATAGTAATCTCTAAAGGCTCTATTAATTTCTAAAGGATCTATAACTACCTGTCCGTTACTTATAATACTGGTAATTGGTGTTTTAATTTCCAATTGTTTAATCTGCCATGCTAATAATTTTCCTGATTTTTCACTTTGTTCATAAAAAGATTGTTTCAATTTTAGAAGACTCGAGGCAGCTCTATTCGCTGATTTTTTGTCGTATTCAGCTCTCAAAATCAGTAATTCATTCTCCAACCTTGGGTCACTTCCTGCATACACTTTTTCCTGAAGACTTTTTATTTTATGTTCCAATTTAGCTCTCTCCTCTCGAGTCTTCTTAGATTTTGATCCTGTATAACTAATAATATGTCCCCTAATAAAAGCTTTGAAAGCCTCCCACTTTACACATGCTGATGTTTGTGTAGTATTGATGTCAAAGAACTCGTCTATCTGTTTTTCTATATACTTGACAAATTCCTCATCCTGAAGCCATTTATGCTGAAATTGCCATCTACCTGATTCCTTTGTCAATTTTTTATCTACATATATTAGACAACAGGGTGCATGATCAGAGATCACGATGTTATCATAAAAGCAGTTTTGAATCTTGGACCTTAATTCTGTGGAAATCAAAAAATAATCAATACGTGAGAATGTCTTGTAGGTACTGGAATAACAAGAATAGGCTTTAACTTGTGGTTTCATTTCTCTCCATATATCTAACAATCTCAATTCTTTACCTGAGCTCAATTTTGAGCTTCATGGCAAAGGCTGTGAATACTAGCGTACATGTGATTACTTAGGTTTTAATTTTTAATAAATTAGCAAAAATCTAAAAAAAAATTTTTTTTTTTAAATTCACGTCATTATGGGGTATTGTGTGTAGAATTTTGAGGAAAAAATGAATTTAATCCATTTTGGAATAAGGCTGTAACATAAGAAAATGTGGAAAAAGTGAAGCGTTGTGAACACTTTCTGCATGTACTGTACGTACAATTTTACATGAAGAAAACTCTAGTGCAGTGTTTTTCAACCAGCATGTCCTGAAACATTCAGGTTTCTGTGGGAAATTACCTAATTTCACTTGTTAATTGGTCCATGTAAGTGTTTCGACACGGGCTGTGTCTGTTATGTTCCTGGGGCACAGGTTAGAGCCGTGCCCAGTTTGTCTGCCCAGTGAACATTTTGCTGTTTATTTTCTGTTACCTCTTAGTTTATTGTGATGTTTTTGAGCTTTGTTATATCTGTATTTTCTGTTTCCAATTTTGTTTATTTTGACAGCGCTGTGCAGATTCCGGCTGTTCTATCCTTCGGGGCTGCACAGCTGCTGCCCATTGATTACTCATGAGCTACACCTGTCTGTGATTATGTGTGAGTATTGAAGGTACACGACAACTTCAGCTGTTGCCGTGTCCTACTACTCTCTCCTTGCTGTTCCTACTGTGACCTATTTTCATGGTTTTGGTTTTGCTGTTGAGGTAAGTTGGTGTGCTCCATCGTGGGGCCTTTTTCTCCTCTGTTTTTCTCAGCCGTCAAGCCCATTGCTCTTAGGGTCCTCCGGCTGAGCTTTTTCTCTTGCTCAGGCGTTCCCTGTGTTTGGCACCACTGACGTTGAGCCCAACATTCCTCCAGCATTTATGTTTCATTCAATTTCATCATACTGTATTTAATCTTCTTGGCTCACCAGATTTGTATGTTTGGGGCACTTTATGTTTATTCTTTATTTTGCTACAAACTCACCAGTTAGTTTAGGAGGGTTTGTGTTTATTTTTTCTATTTTTGCTCACCAGTCAGTTTGGGAGCATTTTTGTGTTACTCTTTAAGTCAATAAATGTGCAGAAACCTACAGTGTGCGTTTTGGCGTCCTATTTTTCACCCACAAACGGGCGCGTTCATGACAGTGTCCCCATCTTGTTTTGGGTTCATGAGCTTTTGCTGTGACCAGGACATGAGCTCAGCCCTTGGCTTTGCTTTGAGTTCATGTTTTTACTTTCTTTATTAGTATTATCATGGTTTTGGCTTTGTTTGGTTTTGGATGACTGATTACCTGACAGGCAGGCCACAGTTTGTCTGACTGGGCAGTGTCTTGTCTGATGTGGTGGTTAGTGTTACAGGCTTTCACATACAGTGTTTTCTCCTTTTCTCTTGACCTTATACACCACTGACTTTCAGTACAACACCGGTGTCATGGGTTCAAGACACAGCCTGGGATATTAGGAGGTGTATGTTTACCTTGCCTGAGGGTGAAAGTGACTTAGGTCTGTCCACCTTGACAGTGGGTCAAAACGGGCTTCGTGTGATTCGTGATCCCAGGGTGAAATAGGCAATTCTGGCCTTGGCCCAGAAAGTGGGTCATAACAGAAATGGGGGCTCGTCCGGGATTGGACACCTGCTCCACTTCCTTAAGGGGGGAGGTGTTACGCACCCCTCCATGGGGAATTAGTCAGTGGTGCAGTTCATGACACTGTCAGAGTACACCTCCACTACTAGACAAGAGCTAGTGAGGAATTCTTCTTTGGCTCAGTGATAGAGTAAGAGGTTTTGAGATCATGGTGTCCTGGGTTTGAGACTCAGCCTGGGATATTAGGAGGTGTATGTCTACTTTGCTTGAGGGTGAAAGTGACTTTGGTCTGTCCACCTTGACTGTGGATCGAAACGACTTCAGGATTCGTAATTGTGGATAAGCCCCCATTTTTTTGTTATGACCCACTCTCTGGGCCAAGGCCAGAATTGCTTACTTCACCCTGGGATCACAAATCACACAAATCACGAAGCACAAATTACAAATCACAAAGTCCGTTTCAACCCACAGTCAATGTGAACAGACCTAAGTCACTTTCACCCTCAGGCAAGGTAGACATGCTGTACATTGGTTGGTTGGTTGGCTGGCTGGTTTGTCTGTTAGCAACACAACTCAAAAAGATATGATCGTATTTTGATGAAATTTTCAGGAAAGGTGTGTAATGGCACGGGGAACAGATGATTAGATTTTGGTGGTGATTCGGATCACGATGTCAATGCAGGAATTTTTTGAATATTATTTTCTATATTAATCTGGTGCTTTTCATGTACTGCCCCTTTAAGATGTGTCCACTCAGTTACGTGCGTGGTCATGCCACAAGGCGAGGTGCAGAAAAAGTATTAGGGGCGTGTCCACTGTTAAGTCCACAAAGCTGGTATTGAGGAGGCGGACGGGGAGGTTGCACTTGAACTGCACTTTATTATGAACTATGCACATTACAGCAGGTGCCACACTGTGTGGGGGTCGTCCAGGCAAGAGAGCCCCAAATGGTGGACGCTGCTTATTATAAGGTGGTGTGATGAAGCGACCAACAGGCAGCGTCATCACACCGTACTTCACAATAAAACCCCCATATAACACCCCTGTTACAGCCCAAGTGCTGGTTCCGTCCGCACTCAGATCTTGTATCTTTTCCAGGCTTTGACAGCAAAGGTTTCCTTCTAGCTACCCGGGCTCTTATTGTGACAGCGCCCGGTGGAGCTCCCTGCTGTCAGAGTCAACAGCTGTGCTGCATTCAGGGTCATTAGTGACCGGGGTTAAAAGCAGGCGCTGAATGCTCCCCGATGCAGCAGTCTCTGTTAACCTTCCTGTTAACCTTCCCGTTAAGCTACCTGTAATGATACGCTCTGTTCCTGTTATACTTCCCTGTTAAGGTACGTCCTGTGATTGTCTTACCCGCACTATTGTGTGTATCATTCTCTGTTCCTGCACCTCTTAATAAACATCACTGCAACTCACTGGTGACTGCTGGCGTCTTATGGTGGCTCGTGAGGGCCACCGTGACAGTAGACTGCTGCCAGTACGTCCGGAGAGGGGCGTTGCGCTAAGACGCCATTCACCGTGAGTTTAGCAGTATTGGACTGTTGCTCTTACCTGTCTGGGTACCGTTGCTGAAGCATGCCGTCACGGAGGTCCCACACTCAGAGTCCGAGTGATGTCCTCGCCGACGCCCTCGAGTGCGTGGACGAAATCCTCAACACCGCTTCCCTCCTCGACTTCAGCAGTGACGTGCACTGGTACCTGGACCAAGCTGAAGAGGTCCTCGACTATCTCCCCCGCTTTGCCTGTCATCCTGAGGTGAGCGTGAGGAGGTGGGACATTGCCGCACAGTGAGAAATACTCCGTGGGTTGGAGGAAAATCCCGGCAGGAAGCCGAAGAGGAGGAGACGTCACCCTTCGCTTCGGGATCCCGCTCCTGCCTCCGCTCCGGCCCGGGAGTTCGCGCCGTCCAGAGGTCTTTCCCCATCCTGCACGACGTCACTCGGGATTCCCCCGGAGGAGCTGCAGCTGACTGCAATCAAGGGCCGGGACCGAGTGGCTGCTGCTCGCTCCGCTGTGCACCTGTCCATAGTCATTAAGCATGTGGCGGCGGCAGTCAGACTGGTGGAAAGGAATCCAGAGCTGCGTGATTTCCCCGAGTTCGACACCCTCCTCGCCTCTGTCTCCGCACAGGAGCAGTGGTTCCCAGGCCTCACCTTCGCTTCGCCTTCCACCAGAGACCGTCGTAACCTCCATAACCCTCCTCAGCATGAACCCCGTCCGGATCCAGCTCCGGGTCGCCGCAAGGGCTCTATCCCTCACACAGCTGCCTCACCTGCGCCTCGTCAGAGGGGATTTCCCGCAGCCTCATCTCCCCCTGGGCTATCTCCCACTCACTCATCAGCGTCCCATGCCCAGCTCATTTCGTCTGTCGACCCCTCCTCCTCGACGCATTCCCCGGCCGCTGTGTGTACTCCGAGTCCAGCCCTGGCGAGTCCCGTCCCGGAACCATCTCCAGTGGGTCCACCTCGTCCTTCCAGGAGGCCCGCTGTCACCGTCCGGCGGGGAAAGGGAGGAGCAACGTCCACTACAGCAGGCACTACTCAACCTTCAGGAGAAAGGCAAGTCCAAATTCATTCGCACACACGTTATTGTGATTTGCTCTGTCAGACTCCTGGAGGTGGAGTTCGGGGTTCGCAGCTCCCCAAGCTCCCACCACCTGCTGTGGCTGTAATGATTAACCCCACATCCTCTGTGTCTCCCTCCGCTGAGCGGTCCTCGACGCCAGGCCAACGTTGCTGGATGAGTAGGGGGCATGCGGTTCTGGAGAGCCTGGTTCCGGTTCCGCAGCCACGTCGTGGGTGGAGGAGGAGGGTGGACTGCAGCGTGGAACCTGCACCGACGAGGAAGCATCACCGGGGCTCCACGGACAAGCGGTCCAGTCCAGCAGGTCAAGGGTCCCCTGCCACCACGCCGTGCGAGCCGTCGGCGTGGGCTTCGGTGTCGGAGTATCCAGGAGCTGCACATACCATCATGCCAGCTGCGGAGCCCGCCGTAGCTGAGTGGGAGCCTGAAGACGACCTCCTGCCGTCAGAGCCCGGATCGACGAAGTCCTGGACGGCGTCAGAACTCGAGATCAGGCAAGTGCTCTGTTTTGTCTTTCTTTACTCCATCTTAAAGCACTTTTGCCTGTCTCTTGGGGAGGCAAGCCGAGTGCGGCCACCCGCTACATCCGAGCTTGTCTCGCCGGGTTCTGGCGCTGCCGGTGATCCTGATCCCGGTTCTCTTCTCTCTCCCGAGCCTTCTCCCAGGGTCGCCGGCGCGAATCTGAAGTCGCCCGCTGTGCCAGAGGTTCCGGGTTCGGGGTTGGAGGTCGGTCCTGGTGTGGCGCCTACCCAATCGGGGTCCAACGCGGACGCAACCGCGACCCAATCGGAGTCCGACGAGGACGCGGCACCAGCTGTTTCCAGGTTCGGTGGGGAAGCTGCAGATCCCCTGCCGCCGTATACTGGACGGGCTCATCTCCCTCATCTTCATCATCACCATCATCATCATCCTCCCCTTTCTCCTGAGGAGCTCGACCCATCTCCACCTGGGGCCGTTGGGGTTCCGAACGCTCCGCTCCGCCCGGTTCTCCCTTGTCTTTTCCTTCTTCAGCAAGACCGCCGGCTACTTCTCCCCTACGGTTCTGGTGGGCAAGCATTGCGGGTCGGCCGCCTGAAGGACTGCCGCGCCCATTTGGCTCTCTGGGTCGGCCTCCCGACCCATTGGACCCCCGTTTGCCGACCTGGTCCGGCCGCCTGAAATTTACTGTTTCCGAGCATGGGACTGGGGTAGGCCGCCCGAACTGTCCTTTTTCTCCCTGCCTGCATTGTGGCCGCTTGATGCCGGACGGCCCCCCAAACTTTCAGCTTCCATCCCTCAGAGCCAGGACTGCACTCATCCCGAGGTTTTTCATTATGTCTGTGTCTGTAAACTTTTGGGATGTGCGGGGAGGCCTGATATGTGATTTTGTATCTCACTCCTTTTTTGTAGCTGTGTTTGGTGTTTTTTTTTTCTCTCCCTCCTCTGCCTAATGTCAATTTATTGCTTTAAACCGATATATGTATTGCCTGTTGGGTTCTGTCCCCGTTTCCCACACATAAGGGAGTATTGGTTTTGTTTTGTTTTTTTCCTCAACCCGTCTCTGTGATTGCTTTGTTGGCCGCCGGTTGTCGTTTTGTTCTTTTTGACTCTCTCCCTCCTACCGGCGCCCCATCCGCCCACCCTGGAGTGGGGGGGGGGCTTGGGTGTTACTTGGGCCGCTCAGGTGCTCGGCCTTGAGGGGGAGGTACTGTTACAGCCTGGTTCCGTCCGCACTCGGATCTTGTATCTTTTCCAGGCTTTGACAGCAGAGGTTTCCTTCTAGCTCCCCGGGCTCTCATTGTGTCAGCGCCCGGTGGAGCTCCCTGCTGTCAGAGTCAACAGCTGTGCTGCATTCGGGGTCATTAGTGACCGGGGTTAAAAGCAGGCGCTGAATGCTCCCCGATGCAGCAGTCTCTGTTAACCTTCCTGTTAACCTTCCCGTTAAGCTACCTGTTATGATACGCTCTGTTCCTGTTATACTTCCCTGTTAAGGTAGGTCCTGCGATTGTCTTACCTGCACTATTGTGTGTATCATTCTCTGTTCCTGCACCTCTTAATAAACATCACTGCAACTCACTGGTGACTGCTGGCGTCTTATGGTGGCTCGTGAGGGCCACCGTGACAACCCCCCCCTTTTAAAATAGAAAAACACACCAAATTAAACGCGCCCGAATTTGGAAACATAAAACAAAGCACTAAAAAAACAAATCTAGGCTAGGGCCAGTGGGTAGACTGCCACACGGCCCACATGGGGAAGTGGTTTATTCTGCCAATCTCCCAGGAACAGCTGTGCCCCTAACTAAAAAGTCTTTTTTTTATTTACAGTCTCCCATGGCAAGGGTAGATCAACTGGGGGAAACAGTTTAGTCTGAGGGGCTTTGAAACGGGCTCGTGGCAGCCACCTCCCTGGAGCTGTCTGACCCCCGTGATCAATCTTCATGATGCCAGAACCTGGCCCCCACACTGCGGCAGCTGAATGCCGTGGAGCTCCGCCGCCTGGAGCCGTCACCTGGACACGCCGTAGTCTGTTTGTGTGCCGAACCGAATCATCTATCTGCTGAAAGTACACTGTGGACCTTTCACCCACTGTCTCTGTCGTCGACTGCAGCTTGTCTCGGGTACAGAAACAGTTCGGTACATCTCCAGTGTCGCTTGTTGAAACTGACCCTCCACTCATCAACTCAGTTGCCCCTACTACAGCTGGCTGAGCGCGGGCACCGAAGCTGTCCAGCTCCTCCACTGAGCCGCTCTCCTCCCGAGAGCATGAAGTGTGTGCTTCGGTGTCAGTCGTTGAAGCGAACTCCTCACCTGTCCGCTCAGTCGTAACTTCTGTTGCTTGTTGGGCAGGGGCACGGGAGCAGTCTGGTTCCTCCACTTTGTCGTCTGAAGTGCTCTGCTGTGCCGCATCGTGTGTTGTGCTCATGCCCGGCTGTCGCTGCTGTGTTTCGGGGTTCTCAGTATGCTTGCACTCCCCCTCCCAAGGTTCCGACTCTGGCTGCGGGGTAAATGGGGCCAAGTCTGGTCACTGCTCTCCCTCCGTGCCATCTTCGCTCTCCGCACTGTGCTCACCCCCACTCTCTGTGCTGTGCTCTTCGGCTGGCTTGTCGTTCTCGATGGGCACAGGCTCCCTCCCCTGTGGCTCCGATTCCACTGTGTTAGCTAGCTTGTAGCCTGTAGCATCTAGCTTCTGTGTCTGGCACCCATTTAGCTCTGTGGCTAATTTCTCTGTTGCTACTAGCTGGGCTGTTAGCACCCCCATGCTAGCTAGCTTCGTGCCTCTTGGTGCCAACAGCATTTCAACCCACAGCTTCGTGCTACGTGTGTGTTTGGCGAAATAGTTAGCAAGAAGCTCGACAGCATGCTCATATGACTCTGTCGGTTGTAACGTGTTGAGAATTTGCTGACCTTCTACGTCGAGTTTGTAGACGAGAAGTGCTCGTTCCCTCGCTGTGTTGAGTTTACCCAGGCCCAACGCCGCCATGTGCGTCTCGAATGCATCGAACCACCTCAGCCAATTGCTGGTTCTCCTGGGTAATCCAGAAACAGCCGTAGAGGTGCCCCGCACGCCCCCATGGTTTAATCCTCAGTCACCAGATGTTATGTTCACAAACCTGGTATTGAGGAGACGAACGAGGAGGTTGCACTTGAACTGAGCTTTATTAAGAACTATGCACATTACAGCAGGTGCCACACTGTGTGGGGGTCATCCGACCGCGTCATCACACCACACTTCACAATAAAACTCCCATATAACATCCACCAAACTCATTTTTCCTGCTGTGGGCGACTATTTTCTATTCATTCTCTGTGTTGTCCAGCGTTTACAGCACTGAGCGCCCTCAGCGCTGAAACGCATTGAGCGGTGACCGCTTTTTGTCGCGGTGCTCAGGGATGAAAAAAAATTCAACTTGTCAGACAACTGTACAGCTGCGCTCGTCAATGTCAAACCTTTCTAAGCAGCCAATCAGAATTAAGGAAGTGGGGGACATAGAATGCCAGTACAGGAAGACGAGAATGGGAGGTGATGGTGTAGGAGGTGGAGGCTGAACTTTGCTGCATCAAACAATGTGAATTTGTAGTTGATAACTGCAAAATATGGTATTATGGCACTGTTGTGTAATATTGCTGAATAATTATGAACCTTGTAAGTAAACTGTAATGGAGAAGAGAGGAGAAAAAAATGACCTGAAAGATTCAATAAACCATGATGTTGATTTAAGGTGGAATTGCCCAGCTCCAACATACGGTCAATACAATTATGACAGTCTTGTTATTATTATTATGTAGTCAAATAATGTAGTCATATTGTTTTTGCTGTTGTTTCTCTGTCTGTTAACAATAATAATAATAATAACAATAATAGGGCTGTCTACGCTTACATCATCGATGGTGTGAACTTAGCCCTAGTGGTAGAGCAAGGTATAAACAAACGTCGTTCTCAATGTATTTCAATGGAAATGTTAGCTAAATGTAGCCATCACCATCTTATGTTGATGGCAATCAGAAATACAAGTTTTTAAGATTCCCATCGACCAGCAGAGATTACCAAGGGAGAATATTGTGGGCTAATATCTGCTGAAGGAGAATGTGTTTTCATCATGGGATGCAGAGGCTGAGGGATGATGTGACCCACGTCTCCATCTGTTCTGATCACTTTATAACAGGTATGTCCATTTACTAAAAGTATAGAGTCTTATTTATCAGTAAAAGTCATTTGCTTACACGTAAAGTTAATGTGAATATGCAAATATGCAAAAAACACCCATATTTACTAAAAGTATAGAGTCTTATTTATCATTAAAAGTCATTTGCTTACACGTAAAGTTAATGTGAATATGCAAAAAAACACCCATATTTGCATTTGAGGGAGTTAACAGCTAAAATAGCATTAGCATAGAAGCGCGTTGGCTCAGTAGGAATATTCACTCCAATTTGAGCCGTTAATCAACCTCAAAGTAAACGTATCAACACTGCAATTAAACTAGTTAAAAATGACTGACACTCACCTGCTGACAAATGGACCGAAGCTCTGTAGAGCTGAAACCAAGTGTCGGGATTAACGGGGGGAACGAGTGTGGTGTGTGTGTGTGTGTGTGTGTGTGTGTGTGTGTGTGTGTGTGTGTGTGTGTGTGTGACGTACCCGAATGTGTAGACAGCCCTGTAATAATAATAATAATAATGGACTGCATTTACATAGCGCCTTTCATTCAAATTTTCAGGAAAGGTGTGTATTGGCACACTGAACACATGATTAGATTTTGATGATGATCTCAAAATGTATACCTCTGCCAAGGCACTTATCTTCTCACAGTGTTAGCAACAATACTCCAAAACTACTGGATTCAAGATTCAAAGATTTTATTGTCAATACTACTATACATGCAGGACATACAGGAGAACAGAAATGGCGTTTCTCTCTCTCTTCATTGGTGTGCATAATATGAAGGGAAAAGGAATAAAGCTGGAAAAAGAAAACAACAACAGCAGCAGTCTATGTACAGTAACGCAACCTGTCACAGGGTGGAAATATTTTATTGTGTTTTTTGGATTTTATGTAGTTTTAAATTTGTTGCATGTTTTATAGTTTGCATGTTTTGCAGTTTTTGTATTGTAATTGTGTGCTTTTAGTTGGAGATGTTGTTTGCTTCCACCATGTGCTTCCCCAATTACTGATCAGAAGCACCTGGTTGATTGGGGATGTGCAGCACCTGGGCTGCACAGGATATAAGAGGTGCTTTTGCATTCCAGAGACAAGTCCTGTAATCTGAGTGATTTATGGTTAGATCGCCGAAAGAAGACAAGAGAAATTTGTCAGACAATTTGGCAAAGAAGTCAGGTGTCGTGACTGGAGTTTGCAAGCATGGAAGAATGACGAGGAGAAATGTTGTAAAAGAAGGTGTGGCGGGTCGGCACAACAGCATTGTGAATGGGCCAGTCTGGGGAGATTCTGATGTATGGGATAGTGAAGACAGTATGGATACTGGGCAGGGAAGCGGAAAAGGGAAAGAAAAAAGAGAGAATTACTTTCCTGGAAGTAATGCGAAGAAAGTCAGGAGTAGTGGACGTGGTGGTGGTGCTGAGGGAGGAGCGCAGGAAGGAGCCGAATTCAAAATTATTGTTAAGTTTGGGAAGAAAAGGGGATATCCACAATGAGCCCAGTTAAACTGACAACAATATTGAAAAATCAAGTTGGAGAAATACTCATGGCAAAGGTGCTGAGGGATGGAAATCTACCGATTGTGTGTAGGAGTGAGGAGCAAAGGGAAAGAGCTGACAAAATGAGGGAGATTGGGAGGTTCAAAGTGAAAAGTACAAGCTTTATTACCTCCGCCAGGCCGAAAAGGCCAGGAGGAGGTTATGTTTTTGCCGGGGTTTGTCTGTTTGTTTGTCTGTCTGTCTGTCTGTCTGTCTGTTGCTTAGCAAGATAACTCAAAAAATCTTGGACGCATTTCCATGAAACTTTCAGGCGTTGTTGGAAATGGTACAAGGAAGAACTGATTACATTTTGGGGATGATCCGCATCACCGTCTGCATACAGGAATTTTTTAAAGCATTTTTCCACACTGTGACATAGGGCCATTTCCAACATGTGCGCAGGCGCAATGGACGGCGCTGGGCGTCGTGTCTGACCAACACAAACTCCGCCTTCTTCAACGTTTTAGCCACAAAAGCATGTGGAAAACACTGGTGGCCTGGGCCCGCCAGCCATAGGCGCTGCGCACATTGCGCTGCTTGTCGTGTCTGACCAACACAAACTCCGCGTTCTTCAACGTTTTAGGCACAAAAGCACGCGGAAAACACTGCTGGCCTGGGCCCGCCAGCGTGCGTGTTTTTGCGCCACGCTGCAAAACCTGACACGGACACCTGTCCGCCGCCCGATTATTTGCCACAAATTCCCCGCCCAGCTATAGGCGCTGCGTAAAAACGACCTCTCTGCCGGGGAAGACTCTAAATTCTGTTTTGCCACGGAGCGCAACCCCAATATAATATAAAACCCACGGCAACCTGTCTAACCAATCTGCATCCGTCAGTGGAGGAGATGGACACACCAACACTTCAGTTTATTACCTCCGCCAAGGAGGCAATGCTTTTACAACCGTAAAACGGGGCTATAAGGGACGGCGGGGTAATATGGGACACTTTTCTAAATGTAATTCTGCTTTTTTAATTTTGCTTCCGCCTAGATTTGATGAAGGATTCATGGATATTTGACAATAAAAACACAACTCAGCGTCCTGCTCAAAATAAAAAAAGCACAATTACATTTAAAACATTTCCCAGAAAAGTGTCCCTTATTAACCCGCCGTCCCTTATAGCCCCGTTTTACACTACTGAACCACTAATCCTATCACTATCACATTGATTGTTATTCATTAATTGTCTGTTTATTGCACTGTCCATGTCAAATAAACAAATAATCATTGTGAATCCAATTGCTAGTCATATCTTTTCATGCTCAGGGAATCTGAAAACGTACACACAAACACTGTATGGGGGGAACTGTGCCGCTTGGCGGAGGTCTGCGCTCTCCGAGTGCTTTTCTAGTTGATAATGGGTCTGAGTGGAACAAGGGTGTAATTTGGGGGGTGCCAATAGGAGTCTCAATGGAAGAAATCAAACTAATTTAAAAGGGGGGGGATTGTAAAAGCAGCTTGAAGACTACAGGCCACTCGGGAGGGACAGAGGAGAGACACTGAGGGTGTAGTGATTGAGTTTGAAGGGGATGTGCTCCCCAAAAATGTAACCCTGGGTTATTTGAGTTACGGTGTGAGGGAATTTGTCCCTAATCCAGTCCAGTCTTATAATTGCCAAAGATTTAGACACACAGCTAAAACATGTAGATGGAGAAGGTGTGCAAGATGTGGGGGCGACCACCAGTATGGAGAGTATAACCAGGAGACGCCAAAATGTTGTAACTGTGGCAGTAGCCATAGTGTGGCCTACGGAGGTTGTGAAAGGATGATAAAAGAAAGGGAAATTCAGCAGGTCAGAGTGCAGAATAAAATCTCCTATGCCAAAGCAGTGAAAAGGATGAACCAGAGAGGAGGGAATGGGCAAAGGGCTGGGTTGAGGCTGCTTGTAAGGGAAAGAGAACTGGGACAGAATGGAGAAATCCAGGTTGATCTGAAGAAACTGGTTATTTTTATAGCAGGAGTTGTGAATGCCACAATGGAAGTCAAGTCTAAAACTGAGAGAATTCAAATAATAGTGAAAGCAGCAGTTAATCATCTTGGTTTCAGTGGATTAACTTGGGAGGAGGTGAGGAATAATCTTAGTAGTCAGACGAGACAGGATCAAGCATGGCTTGGATAGGAATTGCACTAATGGTCATTTTGGTTCAATGGAATGTGAGAAGCTTGCTGGCTAATGGACAGGAATTTAAAAGGTATATTGAGGAGCTTTCAGACAAACCAGATGTTATCTGTGTCCAGGAGACGTGGTTGAAACCCTCTCTGGATTTTAAAATAGAGGGATATGTCTCAATTCGGAATGATAGAAGGGAGGGAATGGGAGGTAGATGTGCACCATTTGTGAGGGAGGGAATTCAGTTCAGAGAGACAAGTAAAGGTGCTGAACTGGAATATGTGGTAGCTGAAATTTGGACAAAAGAGGGGGAATTAGTAGTCATTAATTTTTATAATCCTTGTAAGAAGTTGATATTGAATCAATTATCTCAGATGGAGGGGATAGATGGAAGTAGGGTGGTAATATGTGGGGACTTTAATGCCCATAATGTATTATGGGGGGGGGGGCAAATCATACAGATATAAATGGCGAGACAATTGAAGAAGTTTTGGAAGACAAGAACCTAGTATGTTTAAATGATGGTAGAGCAACTAGAATTGATGTATTGGTGTGGTTCAGTTTTTGACTTAACTTTGGTGATGAGTAATATTGCAGGTGTGTGTGAATGGGAGGTTTTAGAGGAGTCCTCGGTGGGAAGTGACCATTTCCCAGCGTATTGTAATATTTTCATTTCAGCGAATAGGGTAAGTGGACATAAAAAGGGAGATGGGTTTTTAGCACTGCTAATTGGAAACTATTTAAATTTATCTGCAAGAAAGACTTACCCCAAGTAGATGTTAATGAAGACATTGAGAGTGTGGAGAATAAAATTAAAACTATTTTTCTTGAAGCAGCTAATCAATCCATCTCTAAAAGTAAAAGTAAAATGTTAAAGAAAGCATTGCCTTGGTGGACAGACGAGTGCACTAAAGCCATTAAAGAGAGGAATTAGGTGATTAGGGTCTTAAGAAGAACTCATAATTTGCAAAACCTGGTTAACTAGAAAAGCACTCGGAGAGTGCAGACCTCCGCCAAGCGTCATAGTTCCCCCATACAGTGTTTGTGTGTACATTTTCAGATTCCTTGACCATGAAAACATATGACTAGCAGTTGGATTCACAATGATAGGATTAGTGGTTCAGTAGTTATTGATGAAAATGACATTTTCCGTAATGGCGGCCACAGTTCCCCCCATACAGTGTTTGTGTGTACGTTTTCAGATTCCTTGACCATGAAAACATATGACTAGCAATTGGATTGACAATGATAGGATTAGTGGTTCAGTGGTTATTGACGAAAATGGCATTTTCCGTAATGGCGGCCACAGTTCCCCCCATAGAGTGTTTGTGTGTATGTTTTCAGATTCCTTGACCATGAAAACATATGACTATCAATTGGATTGACAATGATAGGATTAGTGGTTCTGTGGCGGTTCGTTTTAACCCCACAACAGACTAAGGACACTCAGCCCTCTTTTCTCTGTTTTTCTGCTGCATTACTGAGAAGCAATGTGCCATTCATGTATTTGTGATGCAAACATGCATGTGTTGTGATGTAATGCGCCATTCGGTATAGTGTGCATATGGCTTGTCCTTACTGTGCTTTTTCTGAGCATCTTAGATGTGCTTTGGTGTATTAATGTCTACAGGTAGACGAGTTTCTTCTGTCTCACCTATGTGATGTTAATAGATGCCTTTCATCCTTTGTACTCATGCGTCCTGTCCTTACTGTGACCTAGAGACTCAGATCAATATGTAGATGTGCTTGTTAGCCTCTTTGTCTTGCACTTAGAGCGAGGTCTAGCTAATCTGCCCATTGTGATGTATGGCTTACAAATGCAAATACCTCCTGCCTGTTCTGTTGTCCCTTTGATCATTCTAGACTGTGGGGTATGTCTTTTTGATGTATTGTTATGATCAAGTATTTAAGGTGCAACTCTGTAACGCAATCTCTCTCTTCTTCTCTCACTCACACTTCACCCTCTGCTGCAGGACACAGACTTTGTGTCCCTCCTTCACTGAGAGCCAGAGGATCCCCATCCAGCCTGCACACACTTGGGCTGGAGAGGGGATCCCGTGACGGCGGTATGATATAATAAACTTCCTTAAAACCTCCAACAACGCCGCTTTATATCTGCCGCCGCACTGGTGACCCCGACGTGATATGAACACGTACACGTTTTGTGCGAAAGCAACCTTCCGAGCTGGACAACCACACAGCTGCGTTGGTGGCCCCTTGAAGACGCACACGTTTTGTGCAACGCAGCCTTCTGTTTTGGATGGCCACGCTGGCGAACCGACGCTGAAAAAAACGAGCGGCCAGCGAACGCAACACCCAGGCATGAATGCTCCGTCGCCTGAGATCTGCACAACCACGCTGGACCGGCCGCTCTCACTGAGAGCGCACGCACCTCGTCCTCTCTCCACGACGGCAACCTCCAGGGCCGACGGGGAGCGCAGCGCGTGGAACTGAACGCACCATGGCCGCACGAGCGACAACGATCGTCTCCTCCCTCTCACCGCTCCAACGCAGCTGCACGAGCCCGGGGCACAAAGATCGTCTATTGCCTCGCACCGCTCCAACGCGCCTCCACGAGCCCGAGGGACGGAGATCGTCTACTTCCTCACACCGCTCCAACGCAGCTGCATGAGCCTGAGGAACAAAAGATCGTCTATTCCCTCCCGCCGCTCCAACGCCTCTGCACGGGCCTGAGGGACTAAAGATCGTCTATTTCCTCTCAACGCTCCAACGCACCATGGCCAAATCTACAGCAACAGCTCAACCTGGATTTTATTGGCGCCGTCTGCGCTGATCTCCGCCAAGTTTCTGCACCCTGACTCACCACTCCAGCGGCCCACCCACGCACTGAACCCCCGCGCACGCATCGGGGAGTTACAAGGACGGCGCATCACGCATGGGACAAGTAATGGCTCCACAGACTGCCTTCCTCCTTCGCCGCTGCCTTTCAGGGCTGCTCGCTCACCTGAGGCACGCATGCAGCATACTGGAAGGATTTGTTAACAGTCTCAGCCACGCCACAGACCGCCATCGTCCTCCGCCGCTGCCCACAGAACCTTCAGGGTTGCTCGTTCACCTGAAGCAAGCACGCAGCTCGCCACTGGATTTTTTAATGGTCTTAGCCACGGCACAACGGGATTTCAGCCGTCAGCTGTTCCCGGGAGCTTTGGGGTTGCTTCAGCACCCAAAGCCAACAGTCCCCCTGCTTTGTTTACTTTTTCTCTTACAGCCGCTCCTGCTTTTCTTCATGGCCACAAGAGGAGTCAGAGACTAATTTTTCTTCTTGTGATCTCCGCACGTGCAACGGGACAAACCCTCGACGTCACGGAGCAGCAAGCAATTTTTGCACGGCTCAGGACGATTTCACAGCTCCTGCCGGCACTTACTACCCCTCCCCTCCCTCCCCCTCCGCCTGCAGCGAGCTTCTCCCACAGCTCGCTCACACAGATGGATTATCGAGGTCGCGACCCCCTGCCGCGTCCTCTGGGGGGGAGCGTGTGTGGCGGTTCGTTTTAACCCCACAACAGACTAAGGACACTCAGCCCTCTTTTCTCTGTTTTTCTGCTGCATTACTGAGAAGCAATGTGCCATTCATGTATTTGTGATGCAAACATGCATGTGTTGTGATGTAATGCGCCATTCGGTATAGTGTGCATATGGCTTGTCCTTACTGTGCTTTTTCTGAGCATCTTAGATGTGCTTTGGTGTATTAATGTCTACAGGTAGACGAGTTTCTTCTGTCTCACCTATGTGATGTTAATAGATGCCTTTCATCCTTTGTACTCATGCGTCCTGTCCTTACTGTGACCTAGAGACTCAGATCAATATGTAGATGTGCTTGTTAGCCTCTTTGTCTTGCACTTAGAGCGGGGTCTAGCTAATCTGCCCATTGTGATGTATGGCTTACAAATGCAAATACCTCCTGCCTGTTCTGTTGTCCCTTTGATCATTCTAGACTGTGGGGTATGTCTTTTTGATGTATTGTTATGATCAAGTATTTAAGGTGCAACTCTGTAACGCAATCTCTCTCTTCTTCTCTCACTCACACTTCACCCTCTGCTGCAGGACACAGACTTTGTGTCCCTCCTTCACTGAGAGCCAGAGGATCCCCATCCAGCCTGCACACACTTGGGCTGGAGAGGAGATCCCGTGACGGCGGTATGATATAATAAACTTCCTTAAAACCTCCAACAACGCCGCTTTATATCTGCCGCCGCAGTTCAGTAGTTATTCACGAAAATGGCATTTTCCGTAATGGCGGCCACAGTTCCCCCCATACAGTGTTTGTGTGTACGTTTTCAGATTCCTTGACCATGAAAACATATGACTAGCAATTGGATTGACAATGATAGGATTAGTGGTTCAGTAGTTATTCACGAAAATGGCATTTTCCGTAATGGCGGTTTTCTTCTATACGGTGATCCAGATCATCCCCAAAATTTAATCAGTTCTTCCTTGTACCATTTCCAACAATGCCTGAAAGTTTCATTGAAATCCGTCCAAAACTTTTTGAGTTATCTTGCTAACCAACAGACAAACAGACAGACAAACAGACAGACAGACAAACCCCGCCAAAAACATAACCTCCTGGCGGAGGTAACTAGAAAAGCACTCGGAGAGCGCAGACCTCCGCCAAGCGGCACAGTTCCCCCCATACAGTGTTTGTGTGTACGTTTTCAGATTCCCTGAGCATGAAAAGATATGACTAGCAATTGGATTCACAATGATTATTTGTTTATTTGACATGGACAGTGCAATAAACAGACAATTAATGAATGACAATCAATGTGATAGTGATAGGATTAGTGGTTCAGTAGTGTAAAACGGGACTATAAGGGACGGCGGGTTAATAAGGGACACTTTTCTGGGAAATGTTTTAAATGTAATTCTGCTTTTTTTATTTTGAGCAGGACGCTGAGTTGTGTTGTTATTGTGAAATATCCATGAATCCTTCATCAAATCTAGGCGGAAGCAAAATTAAAAAAGCAGAATTACATTTAGAAAAGTGTCCCATATTACCCCGCCGTCCCTTATAGCCCCGTTTTACGGTAGTAAAAGCATTGCCTCCTTGGCGGAGGTAATAAACTGAAGTGTTGGTGTGTCCATCTCCTCCACTGACGGATGCAGATTGGTTAGACAGGTTGCCGTGGGTTTTATATTATATTGTGGTTCAACAGAATTATTTAAAAAAAACAAACTCATGAAATTAGAAATTATAAATTATTGGGGTTGCGCTCCGCGGCAAAACAGAATTTCGAATTTTCCCCGGCAGAGAGGTCGTTTTTACGCAGCGCCTATAGCTGGGAGGGGAATTTGTGGCAAATAATCGGGCGGCGGACAGGTGGCCGTGTCAGGTTTTGCAGCGTGGCGCAAAAACACGCACGCTGGCGGGCCCAGGCCAGCAGTGTTTTCCGCGTGCTTTTGTGCCTAAAACGTTGAAGAACGCGGAGTTTGTGTTGGTCAGACACGACGACCAGCGCAATGTGCGCAGTGCCTATGGCTGGCGGGCCCAGGCCACCAGTGTTTTCCGCATGCTTTTGTGGCTAAAACGTTGAAGAAGGCGGAGTTTGTGTTGGTCAGACACGACGCCCAGCGCCGTCCATTGCGCCTGCGCACATGTTGAAAATGGCCATATGTCACAGTGTGGAAAAATGCTTTTAAAAATTCCTGTATGCAGACGGTGATGCGGATCATCCCCAAAATTTAATCAGTTCTTCCTTGTACCATTTCCAACAACGCCTGAAAGTTTCATGGAAATCCGTCCAAGACTTTTTGAGTTATCTTGCTAACCAACAGACAAACAGACAGACAGACAGACAGACAGACAGACAAACACACAAACCCTGGCAAAAACATAACCTCCTCCTGGCCTTTTCGGCCTGGCGGAGGTAATTATAAGAGGGCACCAGCAAAAGCCAGGAAAACTATCCGGAGGGCTAAGAGAGAAAGCTGGCAGAGATACTGTAGCACTATAGGTAGATCAACAGCTGTGGGGGATGTATAGAATATGATCAAGGCTATGAGGGGAGTTAGGAGGGAATGGCATTATCCAATATTAAAAAGTGAGGGAGTGACAGCAAAGACTCTGACTCAAATTCATAGCTCAAGCAATTTGACTGAAGAAGGTAAAAGACGAAGAAATAGGATGAGTTTAGCACACCCTGGGGCTCTGGAGGAAAGGTAAGACTTTAGGAGTTCTTTGGATTCTCCTTTCACTCCAGATGAAATGGAAAGAGCAGTAAACAAATCAGGATTAACATCCCCTGGGAAAGACAATATATGTTGCATCATGCTAAAACATTTAGGGACTTTGGCAATGAGGAAGCTATTGGAAGTCTACAACAAAGTGTGGGAAATGGGAAAGCTCCCAACTGCATGAAAAGAGGCCGTGATTGTTCCTGTAAGAAAACCAGGAAAGGATCCCTCAGACCCAGCAAGCTACAGACCTATAGCTCTAACATCACATCTGGGAAAAGTAACGGAGAGAATGATTACAGACAGACTTTCCTTTTATCTCGAAAGTAGAGGAATTTTGTCACCGCATCAAAGCGGATTTAGAAAAGGAAGGGGATCTATGGATCCTGTTGTGTGTTTGGAGACAGGGATACGGAAAGCTTAAGTTAATAGAGAGTCGGTAATTGCAGTGTTTTTTGACGTGGAAAAGGCGTATGGCATGTTGTGGAAGGAGGGGCTAATGATTAAGCTAAGTATGACATTTAACTGGATCAAAGATTTTTTATTTAATAGGTACATTCAAGTTAGAGTGGGCAGAGCCTTATCAGACAGAAAAAAGTACTGGGCTTATAACACTACCCTGGGGGGTGCCATTTTCCACCAAGTAACTATTATGATAAATGATGTTTTTTCCTGTGTGAATAACGGCATTGGTCATTCTTTATTTGCTGATGATGGGGCATTATGGAAAAGAGGGAGTAATTTTAAGTATATAAGAGGGAAAATGCAAGAGGCAATACGTGCTGTGGTAGGGTGGTCATACTCTTGGGGATTCAAATTTTCTGTGGAAAAAACAAAGGTTGTTGCATTTACAAGGAAAAGGGCAGCTGATGCTCAGTTAACAATGTATGCTCAGGAAATAGAGTAAGCCCAAGTTTTTAGATTTTTGGGTGTCTGGTTTGATGTTAATCTAACTTGGAGGGAACATATTCAAAATATGACCATAAAATGCAAAAAGGTGTTGAATGTAATGAGGTGCTTAATAGGGGCAGAGTGGGGTGCTAGTAGAGCTGCCGTTAAAAACATTTATGTTGTGTTAATTAGGTCTGTATTGGATTATGGATGTACTGTATATGGATCTGCTTCCAAAACCATTTTGAATAAGTGAGATGTCATCCAGGCCCAAACATTGAGGATCTGTTGTGGTGCACTTAAAACAACCCCTGTTGCTGCTCTTCAAGTGGAAATGGGGGAAATGCCATTAAATGTCAGACGTAAACAGATAATGATGAATTACTGGGTCAATCTGCAAGGGCACACTCAAGATCAACATCCTACAGCTAGAGTTTTGATGCCATGTTGGGAAGGAGAAAAGGTCAAAAAGGAGAGTTTTGCATTTTATGCTGGGAGGATTACCAGAGACGTGAAATTATGTGACAGATCATATATTTCATCAGTTCCTTTGTCAGTCACACCTCCCCTGTTTTCTCTTCACTTTCTGTTGATTTGTATTTTCTGGAAAAGATGCAAGGTTATAGAGAAGTTGGAAACACTGCAGTTTTAGTAGAGGATCGTGTGGAAACAGTGTATCATTCCTTTACCCCCGTATTCACTGATGGGTCAAAAGATCCTGAGACAGGTTGCACTGGCTTTGCTTTCTGTATTCCTGCCTTGGAAATATCTGTTAACAGAAGAACATCCTCCCATTTGTCTGTATACACAGTTGAAATGTTAGCTTTGGTAACTGCATTACAGTGGATTGAGGAGTTGCCGATCAAAAATGCTATTCTTTGTTCTGACTCCAGTGCAGCTTTAATGTCAATACAATCAGGTTCATCTGACAGCAGGCAGGACATAGTTTATGAAATATATGAGATTCTGTATAGGCTTAGAAATAATAAGGTGGCTGTGTCATTTATGTGGATACCAGCTCACAAGGGGATAAAGGGCAATGAAACTGCAGATAAATTGGCTAAGCAGGCTCTGGGACATCAGGAGGTTTGGAATATTTCATTTAGTAAGTTGGAGGCAAAAGCACTGATTAAAAAGTATAGTAATCAGGAATGGCAGCATAGGTGGGACACAGGAGGTTCAGGACGTCACCTGTATGATATCCAGAGCACAGTTGGAATAAAGGGCAGGGTGGGAAAGAGAACAACAAAAGAAGAGAATATTTTATCTAGACTAAGGTTGGGTCATACTAGATTAAATAAAACTATGCATTTAATAAGTAAGCACCGGGCAGGGATGTGTGATTATTGTGAGACAGAGGAAGAAACTGTTGAGCAGGTCATTCTGCACTGCCAGAAGTTCATGCAGGAGCGAGACATATTAGTGAGAGAAATGAGGAAACTAGGGGTGGGAGATGTTAACTTAAGCGTGATATTGGGGATTGGGTTAAAGAAGTTATTTGTTTACCTTAAAGATACAGGGCTAATTAATAGGATATAGGTGTTTTGTTTTTGTTTTTTTGTTTTTTTTAGTTTGTCTGGGTAGCAATGTCTGGCCCACACTCCAATGCTGGATGGCGGTAATGGGCCTTTACGTTGGTTGTCCCCGCTAAAAAAAAAAAAAAAAAAGAAAGAAAGACAGAGACAAGTCCTGCTTGAGGGGAGAGCTTTTTGTCAGAAGGGAGGAGCCCTGCCTGAGGGAAGGCCCGGCTAGATGAGGGCCTGCTTGAAGAGAGAGCTTTACCAGGAGGAAGGAGTCGTGCCTGGGGAGGAGTGCCCTGCCTAGATAGCCAGCCAGATGAGAGTCTGGCTGGACAAGAGGAGGCTGCTGGTCCCAGGAAGATGGCTGCAGGAGGGCATGACTGAGGAGGAGGAGCAGTAATGCAGGACCACCATGATGCTGGCATTTGGGGGAAGACACTTCTGTGTGGAGCAGTTGGTGGTGCTGCAGGCGAAGGACAGAAAGAGGGAGAGTGAGAAGCTCTGCCTGGTCTGTAAGTATTTGGTTGCCAGATAGCAGCACCCCATGACCACGATGATGTTTGACAGTGGAAATCTGGACGTACTGCTGGCAAGTGTCTTCCCCTGTACAGGTTTCCTGAAGGCGTCGGTGTCGTGGTGGCAGACAGAACCTGGCCTGGAAGAGTGGATCCTCCTCCTCAGCTTTTAAGGACTGTTATGCCTTTATGGACTGTTTGTTTCTTAGCCCACTTTTAGTTTTTTAACATAGAAGTTTTAGCTGGTACTTTATCCTTTTGATCCTATTTTATCCTAACCCTAACCTTAATTTAACTTAAAAAAAACCCTAAGAATTAAAATTATTTTATTAGACATTTCTTGTACATAATTGATTGTAATAAAACTCCTTTAAACATCCTCATAAGTTCCCCTTTGATTGCTGCCTGTGACTCTTCACCTGGTTTTAATTGAACCTTGTAAGCTATGGGGTTTGTAAATTACCCCTCAGCCTATATGTTACAAACCCGTAGTGCAAATGGTGACAAAGACCCAGACCTCCCATAGTGCAAATAGAGATAAACAATTAGATAGATAGATAGATAGATAGATAGATAGATAGATAGATAGATAGATAGATACTTTATGTCACGCCGCGCCATTCATCAGTGGCGCCACCTGCTCACGCACCTGACAATCATCAGCGGCGAGGGATAAAGGCCGTCTCGCCCGGAGGCTCGGCCTGAAGCCGTCAGACTTCGTCCCTCACCGTTGTGAGCATACTTCTCTTCAGCATCACCATTTTGGTAAGAAGATCGCTTACCTCTCTTCTTCAGTCTTCTCCCCTGTGCACAGGTGGATTCCCCAGCGGCGGACATCTCCACTCCATCGCCCAATCCTCGCTGCTGTACGGAGCTCTCCAGGTGGCTGTCTTCCGGGCTTCGCCCCCTTGTTGTGCCAGCTGTCCTGACCAACCAAGTAAGTCCTTCTCTCGCCATAAATCCCTCCTGTGTTGGTGTATGCCCGTCACCCTCTCCCTGTGCTCTCTCCATAGGGTTGCTCGGCTGTACGGTCACCTGCCTCTGTGCCTGGAGCAGACACCATCACCAACACATTTACATCCCGCAGACACGCACTCATTCACTCCTGCTGTTAATAAACTCTTTGAACTACTCTAAGCCTGTGTGTGTGCGTCTCCTGAGCCGTGCATTATGTCAGTACGGCTTCAGCAGAGCGGCTCGGTGGACGGCGGGCTCGCACACCGGTTTACCACTCTCGAGGCTAGAGTGGATCAGATTGCTTATCAACAGCAGGTTATCCTAAATCAATTATTAAACTTAACTAACCGGTTGGGCCGCTTAGATCCTCAACAGCCGTTCCCCCCGGCTCGTCAGGGTGGCGCGGCTCCTGCCGTTCCAGCGGCCGTCCAGCCGGCTCCAGTGGCACCGGTTCGGCTCACACCGATTCCGACCCCCGCCCGCTTTAGCGGTAAGCTCGGCGGAGTGCGGGGGTTCATTATGCAGTGTGAGTCCGTGTTCCACCGTGTGCCCGGAGATTTTCCCTCGGATCACAGTCGGATTGGTTACATAGGGAATCTTCTGGAGGGGCGTGCGTTAACTTGGACCTACGCCGTAATGGCGAGGCCCAGTTATGCCACCCTCACCTATGACCAGTTCGTGAGGCGCTTTCTGGAGGTCTTTGACCATTCTCAAACCGAGACGGTCCAGGTCGATCGGCTTCTCGCTCTCCAGCAGGGAGGCCGGTCGGCAGCGGACTACTCGGTTGACTTCCGGGTAGCGGCGGAGGAATTGGGCTGGGAGGAACGCTCCCTCTGTGGCCTGTTCCTCCGCAGCCTCAATAATGATCTGAGGGATGAACTGGCTGGACGGGATATCCCTGGGACGCTAGCGGAGCTGACATCCTTAGCGATAAGTTTGGATAACAGGCTGCGCGAGCGCTCCTCGGGGCGGAAGTCTTCTTCTTCTCGCCCTCGTGGAGTCTCGCCGCACCTGTTCCAAGCTCGCCCCCTGGCGGCGCCGCCAGCATCGTGCCCCGAGGAGTCGGAGCCGATGGTGACGGGCTGGACCAAGCTTTCCCCTGCGGAGAAACAACGCCGCCGTGAGTTGGGCCTCTGCATGTATTGCGGAGGTGACCAACACACTGTGGAGCGTTGCCCGCGGAAAGCCAGTCGGCGGGGTCCGCGAATCGCTGTAGGGAGCCTCGCGGATCCCAACCGGTTAGACACTCTCTCCCAATTAAAGCTGCCCATCCGTTTCTACCACAATCCCACTGGGCACCTCACCCACGCACTGGTGGATTCGGGCGCAGAGGGCAGCTTCATTTCACAAGGCCTGGCAACCCGATTGGGCATCCGCTGTCAGGCACTAAAACACCCCATCTCCCTGGTCCATCTCTCCCGTGCCTCCCTTGGGAGAGTTTCTCACCAGACCATGCCTGTCCCAGTCATCATCTCAGGGAACCACCGGGAGGAGATGATATTTTACGTCCTGCCCAACTCTGTGTCGCCCGTCATCCTGGGGTACCCCTGGCTACGCCTCCACAACCCTGTCCTGGACTGGAGGTCAGCTGGGGTGTCGGCATGGAGTACCTTCTGCATGGGCACCTGCCTTCAGTCCGCTGCCTGCTCCCCGTCCGCGGCTCCTCCTGTGGCGGATACAGCACCTCCGGACCTGTCGCTGGTGCCTCCGGAATTTCACGACCTGGGTATGGTATTCAGTAAATCGAAAGCTATGTCTCTTCCCCCGCATCGACCATATGACTGTGCCATCAATCTCCGCCAGGGGGCTCCCCTGCCATCTGGTCGGCTCTACAGCCTGTCGGCGCCGGAGAGGGAGACAATGAATACATACCTAAAGGAATCACTGAGCGCTGGGATTATTCGCCCATCGTCGTCACCCGTGGGGGCAGGGTTTTTCTTTGTCGGGAAAAAGGACGGTTCCCTCCGTCCCTGCATAGACTACCGAGCGCTTAATGGCATCACTGAGAGGGACCGTTACACCCTGCCCCTCATGGACACTGCTTTCCACTCCCTCCAGGGGGCGACCTGGTTTACCAAGCTGGATCTACGCAGCGCTTACCACCTCGTCCGGATCCGGGAGGGAGATGAATGGAAAACAGCCTTCCGTACCCCGAACGGCCACTTTGAGTATCTCGTCATGCCGTTCGGGTTGACCAACGCTCCTGCCGTCTTTCAGCACCTCATCAATGACGTCCTCCGGGATTTCATCGGCCTTTTCGTGTTCGTCTACCTGGACGACATTCTGATCTTCTCCAGGTCCAGAGACGAGCACCAGGTCCATGTGAGGTGGGTCCTCCAAAGACTGCTGGAGAATCGTCTGTACGTGAAGGCTGAGAAATGCGAGTTCTACGCTAGGACCACATCCTTCCTGGGATTCATCATCGCCCAAGACCAGGTGCTCCCAGACCCGGAGAAGGTGAAGGCGGTGGTGGAGTGGCCTACTCCCGCATCCCGGAAGCAGGTGCAACAGTTTGTTGGCTTCGCCAATTTTTACCGCCGCTTTGTCCCGAATTTCAGCTGGATCGTCGGACCGCTGACCCGCCTCACGTCCCCGAAGGTCCCGTTCCGGTGGACTGAAGAGGTCAATGCTGCCTTTAAGGCGCTGAAGGCGGAGTTCTCCTCCTCCCGGGTCCTTCGCCAGGTCGACCCCGCGCTGCAGTGCATTGTGGAGGTGGACGCATCGAACACGGGAGTGGGAGCAGTGTTATCCCAACGATCACCGGACGATGGCGCCAAGCGACCGTGCGCCTTCTTCTCCCGGCGCCTGTCCCCGGCGGAGAGGAACTACGATGTGGGGGACAGAGAGCTCCTGGCCATTAAACTCGCCTTACAGGAGTGGCACCACTGGCTAGAGGGGGCGGACCTGCCGTTTGTGGTCCTGACGGACCACAAGAACTTAGAATACTTACGATCTGCCAAGCGCCTGAATGCCCGCCAGGCGCGCTGGTCTTTGTTCTTCGCCAGGTTCCGCTTCTCAATCACCTTCAGGCCGGGCTCCAAAAACGGCCTGCCTGACGCCCTCTCTAGGCAGTTCACCCCCGTGGAGGCTGAGGAGACGCCCCACACTATCCTGCCCAGGTCGTGCGTCGTGGGAGCCATCTCTTGGGACATTGAAGACAAGATCCGGAAGGCGCAGGAGGTGGAACCTGATCCTGGCGGCGGACCGGAGGGAAGACTGTCCGTCCCATCTGCGGTCCGAGGAGAGGTCATCCACTGGCTCCACACCTCCCGGCTCACCTGTCATCCCGGCACCTCTCGGATGATCAGCCTCCTCCAACGGTCCTTTTGGTGGCCAGGCCTGCGGAGGGATGCAGCCCGCTACGCCCGGGCTTGCCCAATCTGTGCCACCAGCAAGTCGGGAAATGCCCCCCCAGCGGGTCTGCTCCAGCCTCTGCCCGTCCCCGGCAGGCCCTGGTCGCACATCGCACTGGATTTCGTCGCCGGACTCCCCGTTTCCAACTCCTTTGACACCGTCCTGACCATCGTGGACCGTTTCTCCAAGGCGGCACACTTCGTCCCCCTGCGAGGTCTCCCTACTGCCCTGGAGACGGCGGGCCTCCTCGTCCAACACGTGGTCAGGCTGCACGGGATTCCGGTGGACGTGGTTTCGGACCGGGGTCCCCAATTTTCATCCGAGGTTTGGAGATCTTTTTGTAACGCCATCGGAGCCAAGGTGAGCCTCTCCTCCGGCCATCACCCCCAGTCTAACGGGCAGTGTGAAAGGACCAATCAGGAGCTGGAGGCTGCGCTCCGCTGTGTTACCAGATCCAAGCCGACGTCCTGGAGCAACCATCTCGCCTGGGTGGAGTATGCCCATAACACCGCCCGCTCTTCTGCAACGGGGATGTCCCCCTTCAAGGCGTCCCTGGGTTACGACCCCCCGCTGTTTCCAGCGCAGGAGAGCGAGGTAGCTGTCCCCTCTGTTAGGGCGCACCTTAGGCAGTTCCGCTCCACCCGGGCTGCCGCGCGTCATGCGCTTTTACGCACAGCGGAGCGCAACAGGACCGTGGCGGACCGGCACAGGCGACCTGCCCCGGCGTACAGAGTTGGGCAACTCGTGTATGTCTACCCAGGACGTCACATTAAAAGGCGAGAGGAGGAAGCTGGCACAGCGATTCATGGGTCCCTTTCCCATCACCCGGATCATCAACCCGGTGGCTGTGCGCGTGGCTATTCCCCCCTCCCTCCGCATCCATCCCACTTTCCATGTGTCGAAGGTGAAACTGGCAGTCACTGACCCCCTTTGCCCTCCTCCTGCAGCGCAACCCGCGCCCCGGATGATTGGTGGCCATCCGGCCTGGTCCGTCTCCTCCATCCTGGACTCCCGGCGCCGAGGTCGTGGGTTGCAATACTTGGTGGACTGGGAGGGCTATGGGCCCGAGCATCGACAATGGGTGCCCCCGTCGTTTGTGTTGGACCCATCGCTCATCGTGGACTTCCACCGAGCGCACCCGGATAAGCCATCGCCAGGAGGCACTGCTAGAGGGGGGAGTACTGTCACGCCACGCCATTCATCAGCGGCGCCACCTGCTCACGCACCTGACAATCATCAGCGGCGAGGGATAAAGGCCGTCTCGCCCGGAGGCTCGGCCTGAAGCCGTCAGACTTCGTCCCTCACCGTTGTGAACATACTTCTCTTCAGCATCACCATTTTGGTAAGAAGATCGCTTACCTCTCTTCTTCAGTCTTCTCCCCTGTGCACAGGTGGATTCCCCAGCGGCGGACATCTCCACTCCATCGCCCAATCCTCGCTGCTGTACGGAGCTCTCCAGGTGGCTGTCTTCTGGGCTTCGCCCCCTTGTTGTGCCAGCTGTCCTGACCAACCAAGTAAGTCCTTCTCTCGCCATAAATCCCTCCTGTGTTGGTGTATGCCCGTCACCCTCTCCCTGTGCTCTCTCCATAGGGTTGCTCGGCTGTACGGTCACCTGCCTCTGTGCCTGGAGCAGACACCATCACCAACACATTTACATCCCGCAGACACGCACTCATTCACTCCTGCTGTTAATAAACTCTTTGAACTACTCTAAGCCTGTGTGTGTGCGTCTCCTGAGCCGTGCATTATGTCACTTTATTTCGAACAAAAAAAGTATAACAAAAACAAACAAATGACAAATGCAATAAAGTAACAGTATACAGTGTTCGAAAGGGAGAAGGAAGAAGTGAACACTTATTAATTCCATCTCCTCTTTTCCATAAATACACCCATGTGAATTATGTACAAATTACCACCTTTAAGACCCCAAGTAAACAATTTACTGTATTTTTTACAAATCAACATTAACACCCATCCATCCTAACATACATTGATGTCCATACATCAAAACCAGCCTCAAACAACACTGATATACACAGTGCTGTCCCACCCACCATTCCATAGTGTCCCATAATGTCCCAGAGTGAACATAATAGCTTCTTCCCCTCTGCCATCAGACTGCTGAACACTAAGTGACTTATTAGACTCTCGTGCACTACGTACAGCAGCTCAACCGGACTCATGATAATTATCACTGTTTTCTTTTGCACTACCGACTGCACTATGTGGAACTCCACAATATCTGCTGCTTGTTAATATATTTTAAATTGCATAGATTAGTATTACTCATTCATATTCTACATTTTATTGCATGCAGTTTTTTATTTTTATCTTTAGTGCTACTCCATGTTTAATGTTGCAGCATTGCACCGAGACAAATTCCTAGTTTGTGTACTACATGAACAATGGCAATAAATCTGATTCTGATTCTGATAATGAATCGTACATATAAATACTACCCTTCTAACATATATCCTTTCAGCAAATAATGTTTATACCTCTTTTTGAATTGATTTCTGTTTGTACATAGTTTCAGTTCCGGCTCCAGACTGTTCCACAAATCCACCCCACAGACAGATATGCACATACTTTTTTTGGTTGTTCGTATCTTGGGTTTTGTAAAGTTTAAGTCTTCTCTCAAATTATGATCATTGTCTCTTTTTTTAAATATTTTTTGTATATTAGTTGGGAGTTGATTATTAATTGCCCTGTACATTACTTGTGCTGTCTTAAATTTAACTAAATCGATGAACTTTATGACATGTGACTTTAAAAACAACAAATTGGTATGGTCTCTATATCCTACATTGTTTATTATCCTTATAGCTCTTTTTTGTAATGTGCATATTGACTGTAGGTTGGTCTTGTAGGTGTTTCCCCAGACTTCTACACAATAGTTAAGATAAGGTAAAAACAGTGAATTGTACAATAAGACCAATGATTTATAGTCCAAGATGTGTCTTGTCTTCCCCAGTATGCCTATACATTTTGCTAACTTGGCCCGGATGTGACTGATGTGAGGTTTCCAGCAGATTTTATTGTCTAGCTTCACCCCCAGAAACTTATTTTCCTGTACTGTTTCTATTCTGGTATCATCTATCGTTACCATTATTCCAAGATTTATTTTATAATTTCCAAACAACATAATCTTTGTTTTTTTTAGATTTAGAGATAATTTATTTTTGTTGAACCACTGCGTTAACTTTTTCATTTCAGTTGTGACCATCTCTAAAACCTGTTGCAAATTCTCACCAGTGCAAAGGATATTTGTGTCATCCGCAAACAAAATAAATTTCAGAATTTTTGATACTTGGCATATGTCATTTATATACAAAATAAAGAGTTTGGGTCCCAAAACTGACCCCTGGGGCACACCACAAGTGATGTCCATGAAGGGTGATTTGTGCTCACCAATTTGTACAAATTGTTGTCTGTTACTTAAATAACTTTCCACCCAACTCAGTCCGACCCCTCTTATCCCATACCTTTCCAGTTTCCTTAGTAGTATTCTGTGGTCAATGGTATCAAAAGCTTTCTTTAAATCTATAAATACTCCTACAGCAACCTTTTTTTTATCTATACAACTAGTAATTTCTTCTATAAGTTCGATCAGTGCCAAAGATGTAGATTTATCTGCTCTAAAACCATACTGGCTGTCTGTAAGGAGGTTGTGTTTTTCAATGAAATCATCCAGTCTCTTAGTGAAGATTTTTTCAAGTATTTTGGAGAGTTGTGAGAGAGATTAATGGTGATAACGAGTAGGCTGCCTTTTTGCAACAGTGGATCAACTTCTTCCTATTTCTATTTACTATCTGGCTTCTCTTGCTAATTTTCTGATCCGGCGATACCTTATCCATCATGGACAGACACGGATCGCCCAAATGTCTGCTGAGCCAGCAGACGAAGCCACTGTTTTTAGCAGGATACGTTACAGCAGAGACCAGCTGTTAGCACTTAACCGGACCAAGATGCTAGCGCAAGAATTCGACATACCGGGTGAAATAAGAAAGAAACGACGTGGATGCCATGCTGGAGCAAGACGGCGGGCGAGGAATATAAGGTACAGACCTGTCCTCCCATCCGTTATTATGGAGAATGTTCAATTGCTGCTCAATAAGACAGATGAGCTAGCGGCTAAGACCCGCTACCAGAGCATCTTCAGAGAGATTAGCTTGATGTTGTTTACTGAGACGTGGCTAACAGAACTAGCAACAGATGCTAACATCGAACTGGAGGGTCTCCACACAATACGGGCAGACTGGACACCAGACAGTGGGAAGGCAAGGGGCGGAGGAGTGATAATGTATGTCAATAACAGCTGGTGCAGACCGGGACATATCATGGTTAAACAACAACACTGCAACAAAGACATTGAGTTGCTAGCTGTTAGCATGCGGCCTACCTATTTTCCAAGGGAATACTCACACGTGATCTGCGTTGTTATTTATGCAAATCCGACGGCGAACGCAGGGACAGCGCGTGAGGCCATCCACTCAGTAACTGGCAGGCTGCTGACAGAACACCCAGATGCTCTTCTCCTCATCTCTGGGGATTTCAACCATATTTCACTGTCCCCCATTCTGCCCACGTTCACCCAGTATGTCACATGCCACACTAGAGACAATAAAACACTGGACTTATTCTATGCAAACACTAAGGAGGCGTACACCTCATCACCACTCCCCCCACTCGGGAGATCGGATCACAACTTGGTTCATCTCCTGCTGGTGTACAAACCCCTAGTACACAGACAACCTCCGGTCATGCGCACAGTGAAGTTATGGTCTGAGGAGGCAATGGATGCTCTTAAGGACTGTTTTGAAACCACTGCCTGGGAGCAGCTCTGCGATCCACATGGTGAGGACATTGATGGCCTCACTCAAACCATCACGGACTACATCAATTTCTGTGTGGACAACACCATACCCACCAAGACCATACGGTGTTGCTCGAACAACAAACCCTGGATCAACCCTGAGATTAAAACACTTGTGAGAGAGAAGAAGAGGATCTTCAGGTCGGGGAACAGGGAGATGCTGAAGTCCGTACAGAGGGAGCTGAGGAGAAAGATCAGAGAAGGCAAGAACAGCTTCAGGAAGAAGATGGAGGACAAGCTGCAACACAGCAACATAGGCGGGGTCTGGAGAAACCTTAAAACCATCTCTGGGCTCCAGAATACCTCCTCCCAGGCCACGGGGGGCAGGGAGTGGGCGAACAATCTGAACCTGTTTTTTAATAGGTTTGACCAACCGCCCTCCCCCCCAACTGCACACCAACCACTGCTGCCTCTAAAGTCATCGAGACCTGCTGCCCACACCCCACTCCACCAACACCCCCCCCCCACACTCCCAGCACACAGCCCCCCAACCTGACCCTCACTAAGACCCAGGTGAGGACGGAGCTGAGGAAGATCAAGGCAAGGAAGGCCTCAGGACCAGACAGCATCAGCGCGAAGCTCCTCAAGTCCTGCGCAGACCAGCTGTGTGGGATTGTGGAGCACATCTTCATTCATCCTGGCCGCTGTTTCATTCATCCTGGCCGCTGTTCATTCATCCTGGCCGCTGTTTCATTCATCCTGGCCGCTGTTTACGTCCCGCCCGACGCGGACGTGCGCGAGGCTCAGCGCCCGCTCACGGATCACATTCAGCAAGCGGAGCGGACTTTCCCGGACTCTCTGGTTATTGTGGTTGGCGACTTTAACCAGAGCAACCTGAGCCACAAACTCCCCCGATACAAACAGTTTATTAAATGCCCCACCAGAGGAGAGAACACGCTGGATCACTGTTACACTACAGTTAAGGACGCGTATCACGCTGTTCCCCGCGCTGCGCTCGGACTATCTGATCACGTGATGGTCCACCTGATTCCCACATACAGACAGAGACTGAAGCTCACAAAACCTGTTGTGAGCACTACGAGGAAATGGACCAGTGAAGCTGGGGGGGAGCTGAGCACGTGCTTGGAAATAACTGACTGGGACATGTTTAAAGGAGCCACGCATGATCTGGATGAATACACAGACACTGTGACCTCATATATCCACTTTTGTGAGGAGAGCATTATTCCATCGCGCACCAGGGTGAGTTACTCCAACGACAAGCCCTGGTTCACAGCTAAGCTCAGACAGATCAGAAAGGAGAAGGAAGCAGCGCTGAAAAGTGGAGACAGGGACTGCTACAAGGAGACCAAATACCGGTTTAGGAGAGAGCTGAGGAGAGCTAAATCTGTGTATTCTGAGAGACTCCAGCAACAGTTCACTGCTAACGACTCTGCTTCTGTGTGGAGAGGACTGAGGCAAATCACCAACTACCGGCCTCAGGCTTCTAAAGGACAGGATGACAAAGCCCTTTGTCAAAGACTGTCTCAACACTATGCCCGTTTTGACACCTTGTCAGCTGTGTCCAACTCCCCCCCCTCCCCCCAGCGCCACTGCCTCCATGGTCCCCACTTCATCAAAGGCGGCCCCCCCTCCTCCCCCCCTGCCCTTGCCATCAGTGAGCAGGACGTGCACAGACAGTTCTCCAGACTGAACCCACGCAAGGCCCCCGGTCCGGACGGCGTGTCTCCCTCCACCCTGAGACACTGTGCGGAGGAGCTGACTCCTGTCTTCACAGACATTTTTAACACCTCCCTGAAGTCATGCCACGTGCCGGCCTGCCTCAAAACCTCTACCATCGTCCCTGTCCCCAAGAAGCCACGGATCACTGGACTTAACGACTACAGACCTGTAGCACTCACCTCTGTAGTCATGAGGTCCTTTGAGCGCCTGGTCCTTCCCCACCTCAAGACCATCACCACTCCCCTCCTGGACCCGCTGCAGTTTGCCTACAGAGCCAACAGGTCTGTGGACGACGCAGTCAACCTGGCCCTCCACTCCATCCTGCAGCACCTGGACTCCCCGGGAACCTACGTCAGGGTCCTGTTTGTGGACTTCAGCTCTGCATTCAATACCATCCGCCCCACTCTGCTCCGGGACAAGCTGTTCCTGCTCAACTTGCCTGACTCCCTCTGCAGGTGGATCACCGACTTCCTGACGGACCGGAGGCAGCATGTGCGGCTGGGAAAGACTGTCTCAGACTCTGTTAGCATCAGCACCGGATCACCCCAGAGCTGTGTACTTTCCCCCCTGCTCTTCTCCCTGTACACCAACTCCTGCACCTCCAGCCACCAGTCTGTCAAGCTGATCAAGTTTGCGGACGACACCACCCTCATCGGGCTCATCTCCAACGGCGACGAGTCCGTCTACAGGAGAGAGGTGGCCCAGCTGGCGTCCTGGTGCAGCCACAACAACCTGTAACTGAACGCTCTGAAGACAGTGAAGATGATCGTGGACTTCAGAAAAGTCACAGCCCCTCTGCCCCCCCTTACCCTCACAGACTCTCCCATCACCACTGCGGATTCCTTCCGCTTCCTGGGCACCACCATCACCCGGGACCTCAAGTGGGAGCCGACCATCAGCTCCCTCATCAAAAAGGCCCAGCAGAGGATGTTCTTCCTGCGGCAGCTGAGGAAGCTCAAGCTACCCACCAAGATGTCGGTGCAGTTCTACACGGCCATCATCGAGTCCATCCTCACCACCTCCATCACCGTGTGGTACGCAGGAGCCACCGCCAGGGACAGACTAAGACTGCAGCACGTTGTGCGCGCTGCTGAGAAGGTGATCGGCTGCAAGCTCCCATCCCTCCAGGACCTGTACATCTCCAGGACCCGGAGGCGTGCAGGTCGGATCATAGCTGACCCTTCACACCCTGGACACGCACTGTTTGCCCCCCTCCACTCAGCCAGAAGACTTCGGTCCATTCAGACTAAAACCTCCCGCTACATGAACAGCTTCTTCCCCTCTGCCATCAGACTGCTGAACACTAAGTGACTTATTAGACTCTCGTGCATTACGTACAGCAGCTCAACCGGACTCATGACAATTATCACTGTTTTCTTTTTGCACTACCGACTGCACTATGTGGAACTCCACAATATCTGCTGCTTGTTAATATATTTAAAAATTGCATAGATTAGTATTACTTATTCATATTCTACCTTTTATTGCATGCATAGTTTTTTATTTTTATCTTTAGTGCTACTCCATGTTTAATGTTGCAGCATTGCACCGAGACAAATTCCTAGTTTGTGTACTACATGAACAATGGCAATAAATCTCATTCTGATTCTGATCTTCAACCTGAGGCTGAAGCTGGGGAGGGTACCACAGTTGTGGAAAACATCTTGTGTGGTACCTGTACCAAAGACTTCCCACCCCAAAGACCTGAACAGCTACAGACCAGTGGCCCTGACGTCTCACATGATGAAGACCCTGGAGAGACTGCTACTTGCTCATCTCCGCCCCCTGGTGGGACCAGCGATGGATCCACTCCAATTCGCCTACCAGCATGGCATTGGGGTGGAGGATGCAGTGATCTTCCTCCTTCACCATTCCCTGTCCCACCTGGAGAAGCCCGGGAACGCGGTGAGGATCATGTTCTTTGACTTCTCCAGTGCTTTCAACACCATCCAACCGATGATCCTGAAGGACAAGCTGCTGTCAGGGGTGGACCAGCACCTGTCATCATGGATCCTGGACTACCTCACTAACCGGCCACAGTTTGTGAGAACCCAGGATTGTGTGTCCAACACGATCATCGGTAGCACGGGGGCCCCCCAGGGAACGGTTTTGGCTCCCTTCCTGTTCACCCTTTATACTGCAGACTTCTCACACAACACAACACACTGCCATCTACAGAAGTTCTCTGATGACTCTGCGATCGTCGGCCTCATCTCCAACAGAGATGAAGCTGAGTACAGAGGACTTATCCAGGACTTCGTGGACTGGTGCCATCGGAACTGCGTCCAGATCAACGCGAGGGAAACTAAGGAGCTGGTGGTGGACTGCCATAGGAAAGGACAACCCCTCACAGCACCAGTAAACATCCAGGGAACAGACATTGAGATGGTGACATCCTACAAGTACCTGGGTGTTCATCTGAACAATGAACTAGACTGGTCACACAACACCGACGCACTCTACAAGAAGAGACACCGCAGGCTGTTCCTACTGAGGAGGCTCAGGTCTTTTGGTGTACAAGGGGTGCTCTACGACACGGTGGTGGCATCAGCCATCACTTTTTGAGTGGTCTGCTGGGGCAATGGCATTACAGTAGCCGATAGGAAGAGACTGAACAAACTGATCAAGAAAGCTAGCTCTGTCCTGGGGTAATGCCTTGACCCAGTGGAGGAGATAGGGGAGAGAAGGATGGTGGCTAAACTGTCATCTCTGCTGGAGTCCGAGTCCCACCTCATGCAGGACATACTGAACGCACTGAGGAGCTCATTTAGCAGTAGACTACATCATCCTAGGTGCACGGCCGAGAGGTTTCGCAGGTCCTTCCTATCTACGGCTGTCAGACTGTGTAACCTAAGCAGAGCTGCTCGCAGAGACAGCAAAGAAGCGTGGCGACCTAATAGTATTGAATGCAAAAGATGCAACAGACTTACACAAATGGTCCCCTCCAGTATACAACTAGGACAATATCAGTCGCTATGGAGGGTGACAATATGTATGGGTACATATTCATACTATGTAGGGTAACTAAATAGACGGTTAGGCTGTTTATTTCATCTAGCTACAATGCTCCGCACTGTGTACATATATTTATATATTTATGTGTACATATGTATATTCACTGCTCTTATTTTCTTATCTTCCAAATTATTGCTCTGAGTGTTGCTGTCCCTGTGCTGTTGCAATCCTGGAATTTCCCCATTGTGGGACTAATAAAGCCTTTTCTTATCTTATCTTAAAACCCAGCAATCCTATATAGACAACTCGAGATGAATACCTGTAGTTGCAGTTCAGTGCAGTAGTGTAGGTGCAGATAGTAACACATAGGACTGCACATGATCAGTATTGATAGATGGATGTACTTTATTGATCCCAAACTGGGAAATTACAGTGTAACAGCAGCATGACAGTAGAGACCAAACGACAGAAACACACACGACAGACAAAGGGATTACCCATGGAAAGTAAAACTAACACGACTATAAAACCTATATACATCATAGCTTAATATATGATGACCCGTGTAAACACATGAATCATCCCGTTGCACAATGATGGACTATCAGGAGCAGAGTGAAATGTGAGGTACCAGTTAGTCTGTAAGGTGCAGTGTGGCAGCATAGTTATGACCAGAATACAACACCATAGTGAGTTATTGTACAGTGAAATTGCATGTGGCAGGAAGGATTTCCTGTACCTGGCCGTTCGACAGCGAAGCTGTAGTAGTCTGCTGGAGAAAGTGCTCCGCTGTCTGTCCAGTGTGTGGTGGAGGGGTTGATCAGGATTGTCCATGATGGATTTTTTTTTTTCTTGCCTTCTGATTGTTGCTCTGAGTGTTGCTATCCCTGTGCTGTTGCAATCCTGGAATTTCCCCGTTGTGGGACTAATAAAGGCTTATCTTATCTTATCTTATCTTATCTTATCTCAGTTTATTTAGTGTTCTCCTCTCCACCACTGTCTCAAAGGTCTCCGGTCTGAGACCAATTACAGAGCCAGCCCTCTTGATAATCTTGTCAAGTCTGTTGGTGTCTCTGGCCCTGATACTACTACCCCAACAGACAGCAGCAAGATGGCGCTGGCAACAACAGTCTGGTAGAAAAGCTCCAGCATCCTGCTGCACACGTTGAAGGATCTCAGCTTCCTCAGGAAGTAGAGTCTGCTCATCCCCTTCTTGTGCGCAGCATCGGTGTTGGATCTCCAGTCCAACCCGCTGCTGATCCTGACACCCAGATATTTGTAGTCCTCAACCACTCCCACATCCTCCCCCCTAATCTGCAGTGGCTGAGAAGGTGTCTTCCTCTTCCTGAAGTCAATCACCATCTCTCTGGTCTTGCTGACATTCAACCTCAGGTGATTCTGCTCCTTCCACTCCACAAATCTGTCTACCAGTGCCCTGTACTCCCCCTCCCCTCCTCCTCTTATACACCCCACAACAGCTGAGTCATCAGAGAATTTCTGCAGGTGGCATGACTCTGTTGTACTGAAAGTCAGTGGAGTATAAAGTAAAGAGAAAAGGAGAAAGCACAGTGCCCTGTGGAGCTCCCGTATCACTAGCCACCACTCCAGACAAGACACTGCCCAGCCGGGCAAACTGTGGCCTGCCTGTCAGGTAGTCAGTAATCCAGGAGATCACGGAGCTGTCAACCCCCATCACCTGCAGTTTCTCACCCAGAAGCAGTGGCTGGATGGTGTTAAAGGCACTGGAGAAATCAAAAAAAGTGATTCTCACAGTGTCTCCTCCACCATCCAGGTGCAGATGGTCTCGTTGCAACAGGTAGATGACAGTGTCTTCAACTCCTAAATGGAGCTGATATGCAAACTGCAGAGGGTCCAGCCACGTCTTCACCTGTGGTCTCAGGTGGGCTAAGACCAGTCTCTCCAGGACTTTCATCACATGAGATGTGATGGCAACTGGTCGATAGTCGTTCAGGTCCAATGGAGATGACTTCTTGGGGACAGAAACCAGACAGGATGTCTTCCACAGCACCGGTACTCTCTCCAGACTCAGGCTGAGGTTGTACAGGTGTTTCAGTACCGGAGCTAGTTGGTTGGCACAGGTCCTTAGTATCCTGGCTTAGATGCCATCAGGGCCCGAAGCCTTCCGCTGATGGAGTCTCTCCAGCTGTTTCTCCACCTGGTCTGTAGTCACCATGAAGTGAGGGAGGGTCCTGGTGTCCCCTGAGGAGGAGGAGGGGGGAGATGGAGAGAGGTTCTGCACGGGAGCGTGGGTGGGGAGGGGTGTGTGGGGGTCTGGTTGTGTTGCTAGGGTGACAGACTGTGAGTTGAACCTATTAAAAAATAGATTCAGTTCCTCAGCTCTCTCCTGGCTCCCAGATGGCTGCCTGACTCTCCCCTTGCACCCAGTTATTTTTTTCATTCCCTCCCACACATCTTTAGTGTTGTTTTGCCTGAGTTTATCCTCCAACTTCCTCCTATAATTGTCCTTGCACCTCCTCAGCATCTCTCTCAGCTCATGCTACACTCCCCTCAGCTTCTCCTTGTCTCCAGCCCTAAAAGCTCTCTTCTTTTTGTTCAGAAGTGCTTTCAGGTCACTGGTGACACATGGTCTGTTGTTGGAGAAGCACTGTACAGTCTGAGCTGGCATAGTCATGTCTTCACAGAATCTGATGTATTCTGTGATGCAGTCAGTCATATTGTCTATGTCCACCCCATGTGGTTCACACAATACGCTCCAGTCTGTCATCTCGAAGCAGTCCTGCAGTGCATCAGCAGCCTCCTGTGTCCACCTCCTCACAGTCCGTGTATAAGCAGGCTGCCTTTGCACAAGGGCGGCGTACTTGGGTGTTAACATGACCATGCAGTGATCCGATTTGCCAATGGGGGGTAGAGCTGTGGCACTATATGCATCTCTGACATTGGCATACAGTAAATCCAGTGTTTTGTTCTCTCTGGTGGGACAGTCAACCAACTGGTGAAAGTTTGGTAGTGTTTTTCCCACTGAGACATGGTTAAAATCACCTGTGATGGCCATGAATGCACCTGGGTGCTTCTCCAGTAATGTGGCCGCAGTGGAGCTGATGGCGTCACAGGCCACCACTGCATCAGCTGACTGAGGGACGTAGACGATAATAATTAAGGCAAACTTCATTTCTTGTGGCATTTAATAAGGTCTCATACTAACAGCCAGCAGTCCAATGTCCGGGCTGCAGCACTTTTTCTTCACATAAATATGTCCAGGATGACACATCGTTCATTAACAAGAAGTGCCACTCCTCCTCCTCTCTTTTTTCCTGCCGCTTATCACGTCTCTGTCCCCCCGTATAGTCTTGAAGCCAGGTACGTTTGTACGTTTACATCGAGGATCTGTGAGTGTAACCACGTCTCTGTGAAACACATGATGCTACACTCACGATACTCCTTTTGCGTCCTGACAAGTGCTGTAAGATCATCTGTTTTATTTCCGAGCTATTGCACGTTCCCGGTGATGACCATCGGTACAGCCAGCTTATGCTTCCTCCTTCTCCTCCTCACCTTCACTCCAGCCCTTTGCCTGCGGCGTCTCCTCTTCAGCTCATCCGGGATGAGGGGTTTCACTGCCAGCTGCAGCGCTCCAGGCTCCAGCCTCCTCAGTGCAATCAGCTGTTCACGTGTGTAAACAATGCATCCGCCCCCACCTCTGTTGATCTCCATTGCCTGAGGAAGAGAAAAGAAAACTAGAGAAAGACCGGGCTAAAATAGAGAAAAAGTTGGTGCAGTCTTAATCTGAATCTTCCCACTGAGCCCTGGTCAATAAGAGACACACTATATGCAGGAATAAGCAGATAAAAACACAAAGACATGAGAGACAGTTGCTGCTGGTATGGCCGCCCTGCTTCCGGCGCTGAAGTATTGAAAGTATGTAATATGTATTGCAATAACAGACAGCAGCAGATATGGCATTTGTCCAAATGGTTGCAGTTAAAGTGCAGAGACATACAGCAGCAGATGTATTAATGTTGGTGTGCCAGTCTTTCTGTGCCAACAGCTGAGGTAGTTATTGTGCGGGTGATTGCGTTACAGTCCAGCAGGGGGGAGGGGTGGACAGAGTTCAGGGTCCTGATGGCTTGATGAACAAAGCTGTTTAGCAGTGTTGTGGAGTGGGCTCTGGTACCTTTTCCCCAAGGGCAGGGGGCTGAAGAGGGAATGTGAGGGGTGGGAGGTGTTGCCTGCGATGTTGAGGGTGAGGCAGGTGAGGTAGATGTCGGGGGGGGGGGCAGAGAAGCACCAATGATCTTGCTGACTGCTTTCACTGTGCATTGTAGTGTCTTCCGGCAGGAGGCATTGCAGCTTCCATACCACACCATGATGCAGCTGGTGAGGATGCTCTCGATAGTTCTTCTTCTTCTTACTTCTTCCTTCTTCTTCCGGCTTTCAGAGAGAGCAGACGCTTTTTCTCTCCCTCTCCCACCTCCCATCCCTACTGATCCCAGCTTGCTGTGTTCTGTCTGTGTCGCTCTTATTCTGGCTGAATCTTATTCCAAATCGAAAATTATGGATTTGGTGGGCTTTATATGCGATTGACACCACTTCAAAAGAAGATCGGGCTAGGGGGAGCCCAAGTGGACTCATGGACAATTGGGAATTCATGTGTCTGTGTGATTCGACTGAGATGAGGAAGACAACTCTATTTGTTTGGCTTTTGATCACAGGATTTCTATTTTTGGCTCTGGAGTTTCCTGATGTATCAGAAATTAAAGAAGTTGGGAGAGCTGATCAAAATGCGGACCCGGCAATGCTCCTTCAACAACAAATTCGACCAGTTGGGGAGTGCACTGATAGCGGCAATGGTGAACTGAATGGTGGCTGATTCAGAAGGTGGTATACATCTGGAGTCGCCGGTGCTCTCCAGGGAATGATTTTAAAGCCTGTATATGGAAATTATGAAGCACAGAATCGCAAGAGAGATGGAAATTCTATGCTCTGAGTGAACTGTGCCTTGACTTTGATTCGACGCCCTCTCCTCCTGGATGAAGACAAAACAGAAGAAGAGTTTGGCTTCTCTTTAACCCAAACAATTAACATCAATTGCTGTTGTTCAGCAGACCGAACTCTTCAAGGACAGCGCTATCATGTGTCTAATACAGAACTTTGCCATCTGGCATGCACGAAGAGAGAGAGTCTCTGGGACATGCTTATCTGTGTCTTGTATACATGAACATAACAACTATCCGTTGCCAGGAGGCGCCCCCCCTTTGTTGTACATCAGCAAATGATACATTCAACACTGCACCCACACTGATTATTATGCTGACTACACACACACTGGTCTCTCTTCGCTCCTTTGTATTGTGTGATCTGTATTAGTTTGTCTGCTCTGTGCAATTGAGAGGTTTTTTTCTATGTAATCACAATCCCGCTTATACGACGAGCTGTATTTTGATAACGATGTTTTTTTCTCTCTGCCCAATGTGTCATTCCCACCCTCCTCCCCTCTTATCCCCCACTGTTTTGATGAGGCGCCTTGTTATGGCTGCCGTGTCATTGTGATGCGCTTACATTAGCGCGCCAATGTCAAGTCAAATTCCTTGTATGTTTTTAACATGCTTGGCAATAAAGCTTTTCTGATTCTGATTCTGAATAGTGCCCCAGTAGAACAAACACATGATACCTGGTGGGACTTGTGCTCTCCTCAGTTTGTGGAGGAAATGAAGGCAAGTTTGGGCCTTCTTGGCCAGTGATGTGGTGTTGTTGGACCAGGAGAGGTCCCCAGGAACTTGGTGCTGCTCACCCTCTCCACAGCTGCTCCATCGATGATCATAGGGGGGTGCTGTCTGTGTTCCCTCCTGAAGTCGACCACAATCTCCTTGGTTTTTCCCATGTTCAGGAAGAGGTTGTTGTCTTTTCAACACTGGACCAGTTGGCTCACCTCATTTCTGTAGCTGGCCTCTTCATTGTTAGTGATGAGGCCCACCACCATCGTGTCATCCACAAATTTGATGATGTGGTTGGTGTTTTAGGCTGGTACACAGTCATGGGTCAGCAGGGTGAAAAGCAGTGGGATGAGCATGTACCCTTGTGGGCCCCCTGTGCTCAGTATGGTGGTCTGGGAGGTGTTGCTGCCAACCCGCACATTCTGTGGCCTCCCTGTGAGAAAGTCTAGCACCCTGTTACAGAGAGAGGTTTTAAGTCCCAAGTTTCTGAGTTTTTGTATCAGGTGCTGGGGGATGATTGTGTTGAATGATGAACTGAAGTCCAAGAACAGCATTTGCACATAGGAGTTCTTTGAGTCCAGGTGGGTGAGGGCTGGATGGAGAGCAGCAGCAATGGCATCCTCTGTGGATCTGTTTGGCCTGTATGCAAACTGAGATGGGTTGTGGGAGGGAGGGAGGATGGACTTCATGTTCTGCATGTCCAGCCGCTCGAAGCACTTCATTATGATGGGGGTCAGTGCTACTGGCTGGTAATCATTGTAGCCGGATGGGACGGGCTTCTTTGGGACTGGTATTATGGTGGCAGTGTTGAAGCATGTGGGGACAGCAGCTTGAGTCATGGAGATGTTAAAGATGTCAGCCAGGACATTCTTGAGCTCCTCTGCACAGTTCTTCAGGACACGACCTGGTATGTTGTCTGGACCAGCTGCCTTGTGTGGGTTGATCCTGAAGGATCCTCTTCACACTAGCTGGATCCAGACATAGCCTGCTCGTCTGGAGGAGGAGTGGTCTTCTGTGCTGATTTGTGCTTCAAAGCGGCCGAAGAAGTCATTTAGGTTGTTAAGCAGTGTGGTGTCACTTGCACAGGTCTGAGGTGGAGGTTTGTAGTTGGTGAGGGTCTGTATGCCACGCCAGAGGGAACGTGCATCTCTGGTGTTGCTGAAGTGGCTGGACATTTTCTTGCTGTACTGTCATTTTGCCTCCTTGATGCAACAGGACATGTTGCCCCAATTAGGTTGTTAGTCCTGCAGTGTCGCCGGTCCTAAAGGCTGTGTCCCAAGCCCCCAGGAGCCTGTGGACCTCTGCTGTCATCCATGGCTTCTGGTTGGCATGAACGATAATGGTTTTGCAGTGAGTGACATCATCAGTGCATTTTGCTATGTATGCTACAACAACCTTAGTGTACTCCTCTAGGTTTGTGTGTCCATCATGAGTGACTGCCTGCTTGAAAGTGTCCCAGTCTGTAGTGATGAAGCAGTCTTTCAGAGCATCAGAGGCCCCCTCTGGCCACACATGTACCTGCTTTTTTGTTGGTCTGATTGTTTTCACTCTAGGTTTGTATGCTGGCCTTAACAGGATGGTGATGTGATCAGAGAGACCCAGGTTGGGAAGAGGGGAGGCTCTGTATGTTCTCTTGTGAGTTGTGTACACCAGGTCCAGCAAGTTGTCTCGTCTTGTTGGAAAGTCCACATGTTGGTGTAGATTTGGTAGGAGGGCCTTTAAATCTGCATGGTTGAAGTCCCCTGCTGTGATGAGGAATCCATCTGGATGTGCTGTCTGTATCTCACTGATGGCCTGATAGAGTTCTTTTAGTGCTTTGTTCCGCTCGCCAGTGCCAGTGGGGAGGCATACACAGCGACTAACTAACTACTAACTAACTAACCTGCACTTATATAGCGCTTTTCTAGTCACAAAGACCACTCAAAGCGCTTTCATTAATACTAACCCTCTATTCTAAGGGCCTATAGGAAACAGATATCTAGGGACAATTTAGAACAGCCAATTAACCTAACATGCATGTCTTTGGCATGTGGGAGGAAACCAGAGAAATCCCGGAGTAAACCCACGCAACACGGGGAGAACATGCAAACTCCAGTTCTACTGGAGTCAGTTTCACCTGACTAGTAGAACAGGTGAAAATTCTCTCGGAATGTAAAAGGGTCGGCACTTGATGATCGTAAACTCCACCAATGGAGAATGCTTGTATACAACAGTTGCATCTCTGCACCAGGCGTGGCTGATGTACACACACACATGCCTCCACCCCAGGTTTTCCCTCCTTCCGTGAGCACTCTGTCGCTGCGATAGCATTTTAGCCCAGCTAACTGAATGGCAGAGTCCGGTATATTGTCATTTCACCTTGTTTCCGTAAAGATAAAAACACATCAGTTCCATGCATCACGTTGCGTAGTTCTCGGGAGCTTTATGTGGTCTATTTTGTTGTATAGTGAGCGTACATTGGCCAGAATGAGGGAAAGAATCAGGAGTCTGTGTGGGCTAATGTTTTGCATTGTTCGGTACAATGGAATATAATAATAATGGATTACATTTATATGGCGTGTTTACATGTCAAGTGGCATTTCAAAGAGCTTACATTGAGTCCATTATTCATTCACGCCAGACAGACATAGATAGTGGTAAGCTACTACTGTAGCCACAGCTGCCCTGGGCCAGACTTACAGAAACATGGCTGCCAATCTGTGCCAACGGCCTCTCTGACCACTATTGAACATTTATACACATTCATACCCAGTGCCATGGAGACTGGAGGGAAGGTGGGTAAAGTGTCTTGCCCAGGGACACAACAGCAGGATGGCTGGGGAGACCGGGATTCAAACCGCCAACCCTCTGGTTATTGGACGATCTGCGCTACCTCCTGAGCCACTGCCACCCACATTTCTCTCCTCCGTTCCATTTTTGCTGAGCACCAAGCTGGAATGACTTAGGGGCGGCAGTGGCTCAGGAGGTAGAGCAGGTCGTCCAACAACTGGATGGTTGGCAGTTCGAATCCTGCTCTCCCCACATATCCTGCTGTTGTGTCCCTGGGCAAGACACTTTATCCCCAATTGCTCCTGGTGGGTCTGGACAGCGCCATGTTGGGCAGCTCTGCCGCCATCAGTGTGTGAATGGGTGGATAGCAGGATCTGTAAAGTGCTTTGGTCATCTAGAGATGAGAATAAAAGTGCTATATAAGTGAATGCCATTTACCATTTTTGGCATAACCCAACCAGGACTTGAACCCCGACCTCCCGGTTGTGGGGCGGATGCTCTACCTCTAAGCCACGACTGTTTTTTTCCAGTTTGTCCCCCGTCCGCCTTTGGTTCACACCTATAAATGGGGATGGAGGGATGATTTTGGATCATTTTGCTAATAAGGGGCATAACATCCCCCCTCATCCCCTCATATCACCTACTGCTGACACATGTCTGCACAGTTGCAGTCTACAATCTTGCGGTTATTGTTGTAGCGCTCTGAGTGATCATCTCCAGGCCCAGTTCTAATGATATCCCTGCGGCTGCACGCACGCCTCCTGTGGAACAACAGATGTGACTGGACCGGCTTGGTCTTTGCTCTCCCCTCAGTAGCTGACTGAGCTGTCACTCAGCGGGAGCCAGGATGACTGCTCGGGTAGAGGTGGGTGAACTGCCAGGAGGAGTTGGTGGTGGGGGCGGGGGGGGGGGTGTCACCTGGCCTGACACCTGATCCCACAGCCCGGTGCTCTTTAAACAAAGCAGGCCAGCAGCTGAAACATCCCAAATGTCAGCAGTTCTCACTCTGGAGATGTGATGACGACAGTCGTGATGATGAGACCTTCTCCTACTGATGCTGCCATTCTGAAGCAAACAGAGTTATCTGACATTTACAGACATTTAGAGATAAGGTGACATCTATAATCACATGGCATTAAACAGCCTTAAATGCTGCCACAGGTGAAACAATGCTTATTTATGATGTACAGATAGACTAGTAATCAGTCCTTTTTGCCCTTTTCCACAGTGCCACCCTTTAGAGGAAGCAGACTTCAGGTTGCAGCCTTTCAGCTGTCTTTGAGTCCTGAGAGAGGGAGGCAGGTGGGGGGACTGGCAGAACCCCATCCCTCCCCCCAACAGTCAAATGTTGCTGCAGAAAGCCAGAAACTTCACAATAGATGTTCTGTGTGAGAAGAGGTCTGAATGCGCACAAGCAAGCACGCGCGCGCGCACACACACGCACGCATCCCTCTCCTCCGGGCAGACCGCCACTGACCCACCGCGGCCTCTGTCAATACATGTTTATTGTGCTTCCTTCAACAGGAACCTGCTGCAGAAACACAAGGCCAGCTGTGACTATAACAATGACATACAAGTTCAGTCACGTGTTTTTCTTGAAAATTCCCGTGGAAATTTTGAGAATGTGCAGCTACTGCCTGCTGATCATGGCTTTAAGTTTGAGAACCTAGTGTATTATTTAGGGGGCTTTTATTTAAAAAAAAACCACTGTCTTTAAAAGTGTTTGTGATGGTCCAATGGTCATCACAAAGTACAATGGTAGTGACAGTACCTTATATAGTCGAGTTTGGGCAAAACGATGCAATTGTTTAAGGTCGTGGATTTTTGGGAGCTTTTATTTTGAATCTGTGTCAGATCTTCTTGTGTATCAGTTACATTCCTTCAAGCTACATGTTGAAGTTGATATCATAAAAAATAACAAAAAATTTTTTTAAAAAAATAGGCAGACCGAAGAGTGTGGTCCACACCAGTATGACATAGAAGGACGTCGCCCCAAACTATGGTGTGGCGTCCCTTAAATAAGGCAGAAAGTAATTAACAAAAATAAACAGTTGTGGATAACCAAAAGCAAAGAGCAAGGATAATTAACCAAGACAATAAACAGCTGTGGACAAACATGAAACAAGCTAGGATAAAACGGCAGTAAATAAAGAACACTGTCAAAATAGAAGCCCAAACCAACATGTCCACAGAAAAGGAAAACCAGGTGTGACCGTGATAAAATAATACTAAGGATGATGATGATGACAAACTAAGGCAAGGACAGAAATGTGCTGTTGCAATCCTGGAATTTCCCCGTTGTGGGACTAATAAAGGCTTATCTTATCTTATCTTATCTTAAATCGTAATAATACAATTCTCCCCAAAAGGGAATCAAACGTGAGGGCGTGAGTTGAGGCTCATGTAATTCAAACACCAAAATAAGAATGAGAGCTCCACCCATGCCCTGACACCACTGTGGCGCCGTGCCACGTTTCAAGCTCACATTACGCTGGTCTGCGAAGTGTTTGTGCAGCGATGTGAAATACTTCAGCCAGAAGCCGTGGATACCTTCAGGACCTGGTCCTTTTCCAGTTTGCTGCTTTCTTCAGTGGTTGTGTTACATCTGCAGCGGAAACTGTCACGTTCTCCAGGGGCGTGTTTTGTTTAGCTCTTTTCACATGTCTTCCTGCCAGATGTGCCAATAATAATAATAATAATTATTATTATTATTATTATCTGAACTCCATGATGTTTTTGTTTTTTCCAGGCACAGCTTTGACTCTGGCTTTTGTTTACCCAGAATGCAGTGCAGCATCACAGTGGTGCTCATCTGTTTGTTACTGTAGTCCAAGCCTGGAGGTTTACCAGCGTATCTTTGAGCACCTAAAGCTGCCGGTGGCGTGGGAACATGGCCGTACCACTGAGCCCGATCGCTGTTGTTACTCTGCTGCAGCTCCTCACTTTCATTATGAGACAGGCCATTAGATAGATAATCAAGCTTGTTCCCATTATCGTTGCTCATTTTAATGAGCTGTGTACAACATGGTGGTGGCGGCAGTATCCTCCAGAGATGAGCCATCATGGCAGCAGGCCCATTTCTCGCTCTTCTCTAATTCTCCTGTAATGTGCCTAAATAAAAGAACATTTTCTTTAGCAAATGGTCCATCTTGAGAATTCTGTCATGATGAGTGTGATGCTCTGTGTCAGGTTTATTCTTGAATATATGGTTAAAAGCCTCTGAAGACCTCAGTTTCTGCTCCATCAACAAGCACACAACTGCTGCTTGTTTACCTGAAGAAGTACGTGGCGTCTCCACCATCAAAGACGGCGATCATGCATGACCCACTCGACTCAGCTGACAAATGATTCCTCAAAAGTCCACATAAACGGTCTAGGTGGGTGTAGAGGACACGGAGGGAGGTGAGCGGGGAGAGAATGAAAGTGATGTGAGGACATGAGAGCTGGATGAAGCTGCAGACACAGTAAGATAAAACAGGCGTGATCATGGCTGCTCTCCTCACACACGCTGGTGTCACCTGAGCCTGTGACGCCTCCGCTCTGGTTTCAGCCGAACGTCACAACATAAAGACAAGAAAATGATCTGACACTGAAAACTGTGAAATGTGAACATCTTTTTAGTGGTGTCACTTTAATTGGGATTAAAACTTTCACCACTATTCATTACACACAGAGCAACATGTTTCAAGTTGGAAGTAGTTTTAATCACGATTAAATGCAACCAAAACTTTCACCACAGTGCCACTTTAATGGCGATCAATAAGGGCTGATCACAATTAATCGCATCAAGGAGCATTAATCGAGTTAAATGCATGTAGTGAAATGTGGCACCATGTGATAAACACCTCAATGCGATTAATCACACTCAAACACTTTTAATTCATCATTAATGTGACACCACTCATTTTTTATTTCAAATGTGCACATTAGTATGTTTTGAAAGTAAGAATATAAACATTAAATTCAAAAGTAAAATTAAATAAAAAGCAGAGCAATCAAAATCAGGACAATAGCATGCACTCCAAAAATGAAACCTTGACTTTAATTTTTTTTTCTTATCAACCAGTCCCCCCGCGACCCGAAAAGGATTAAGTGGAAAAAGATGAATGAATGAATGAATGAACCAGTTCCATCTAAAAGAATAATCGTTCTTCAAACACTTTGGGCCTTGAATAACAACCACAGAATATGTTTTTCATCAAAATACTGTAGATTAGGGTGAAAAAGAAATGCTAACTTTACCATTTCCAACTCAAAATCCGAACAGCCACTAAATAACAGCCTGTTTATCTGCAGCAAACCAAACAATCAAAGAAGAAAAGTGGGCTGTTGGATCGTTAGTTCTGCACATGCTCAGTCTGTTGCTGCTTTTCTCTTCTTTTTCATTGTTGTTTCATGGTGACTTGAGCTTCATTACTGCCACCATCTAGATGTGAGTGGTATCTTTAGTATTTTTGACTCAACTTAAAAGGTTTGTGATTGAACAATGCACTACTATTATGTACAGTTAACATGAGACATAATGACATTAACGTTATTAGTTAAATACATTTTAACCCATTGAGTGTGTATGTCGCACAAGTGCAACTGTCAGCTGATCAGTTCAAACAAAGCCAGTACAGCTGGATAGAGTGTGAAATGTACAAACCTTTTAACACCACTTGGTGGCTGAGAGGCGTGGCTTTTCACTTACCGTGAGAACTGGAAATGGTCTAATGCAATAAGTAGGTCAAATCAGCGTTTGAAGCCCGCCCCCTTTCATTCTGCTGTTTGACATGGAGGAGACAGGATGGCGAGGAAGACGCTCTCAGCTGAAGAGGTTTTAGCGCTGGTGTTTGCCGATCCTGGTTCAGAGGAAGAGCTTAGCCCTAGTTCATCATCTGAGGAAGAGTCCAGCTCTGATTAGGTGCCTTCAGACAATGGTGCAAGCAGTTCTGGCGAAAGTGGAGACGAACATCTTGCGCGCGACGCTGCAGCTGCGTTTTCTGTGTCCAGCCGTACCCAAAATGGCAAAGGAGCGTCGTCTGCAGATTGTTCTGCTTTGCCAAACTGTGGTCTCGGAGCGAAAAGGTCCAGAGCAGCCCGTGGGCGACGTTTGGGTGAACAAGAGCGCACAGCCAGTGGGTATCGACATGCGCCACGTGTGCGCGGTGGCAGGTCAACAACGGGCAGTGGCGATTGTTTTGGTTTTTTTGAATGATTTTTAGTGTTGACATCGTGACATAGTGTGAAACAAAAATTGTTTTTTTTCTATAATGATTTTTAGTAATTTTGGCAATGAATGGACAAAGGACCGTGTGGTGACAGTGTGAAACAAAAATTGTTTGTTTTTTTTAATAATTTTTAGTAATTTTGGCAACCTTGACACATGAGGGCAGAGACTTACTGACAAAATGACCACAATGACTAAATATAATAAAATTTAGATTGTTGCAATATGCAAATTAGGTCCAATTATGCACTATGCATGGATGCATTCACTTGGCAGACACTTGGGTTCCTCTGCAACATTTTTGTAACTGGGACTTTGCCTCTAACTATTACCGTTCTGAAGCTATTGTCATTTGAAAATTTGAGGTCAAACTCTGCGTTTTCCTGCCAAAAATTCTACACACTCAAAGGGTTAAGTTAGAAAACATGTATATTTTAGGTCAAATTAAATAGACTCATGAATGCAAAGTGATCAATAACCCTAGTTCATTTTTTGACTGTATACATAATTAAATAACAAAAGAACTTGGAGGTGGGGAGGGGCCTCTTTAGGGAGTTCTGTGCCAGCCTACCACAGTCACTGCAAAATCCTGACATTGTTACTGCTGTAGCGATTCAAAGTTGTTTAGCTCTCAGGGGCCCCCTTCTCGCCTGGAGCCCAAACATTTGCCTGCCTTGCCTGTCGGCACACAGCACCTCTGGGTATATACACTCAAAACACTTTCAGAAAGCCTGGAAATGTAACCAAATTTGAACAAAATATATCACAAATGGAACTTTATTTATTTATTCTAGTCAGATAGGAACCAGTCGTGGCTGTAGTTCCGTTTTTGGTCACTTTTTAATTCAACAATTAATTAAGGATAACTGGAAACTTTTTTGTAACTTGCACAGATATCCTGGAACTCACTACAACGAGATATCTTATTACTTTTAGACAGGGGGTGTGTTGTGTTGGAGTTTGGACCCTTTTTTGGGTGGTACAGGTTCCACCTTCCGGTTCCGCCACCACCCGTGGCTGTAAGAGAGCAGTAAGTGGGAGGGGCGGTCTCTTGGCCACCTCTTCTGCCTGACGGTTGTGCAAGTGCTGTATAGTGCCTCTCTAATAAACGTGTGTTCAGTTCGACACCTGGCCTCGTCCTTGGCTCTATATACAGACATAACATTTGGCAACAAGGATGAAAGTGGATTAAAACAAGGTATGGAAGCGTGTGGGTTTGAAATTCGGCTGTTTTTGGAGCTCTCCGGCGAGCCACCGGTCCCCTGGCTAAGGTGGTGTGTCATTTTCCGGATGTACATGGTGGCACTGGACCTTGGGAGGCTGGAGAAGCTGTGGGCACGTGAGTTGTTGGTGTACAATCCTGGAATGGAGGAACGGCGTGTTCTGAGCACACTGAGTGACTGTGATAGCTTGGCTGCAGCGGTTGAGCTAATGGCGCGCTATTTTCGCACCCTGGAAAATGTCATGGTTTGCAAGATTCGGTTTTGACAGCGCTGCCAACAGGTAGGTGAGTCTATTCAGCGGTTCGTAACAGATTTGGGGCTGTTGGTCAGCGGGTGCCAGCTTAGACTACTGAAGAAGGGAATGATTTGCGACCAGCTGGCGGAGTATGCCAATGGTGCTGCGATAGGGCCGAGGCTGCTGGCATTTTGGGGTGAGCTGGCACTGCCCACAGCTATCGTGTTAGCTCAACAGTTGGATGCTGCAGATAAACTGCCACGGGAGCTGAGTGAGTGCTTATCACACCGACATCTGGGATCACCGCCGACCGCGCATGCACTGGACCCGGTCAGCATGGAAAGCGTGGAGGACGACGCTAGCGCTGTGAATGTGAGGTCCACCCCGGGAAAGCCCAAAGATGAGAACTGTGGACCACAAAGCACCGTTTCAGAGCCAAAGATTGTTTGGCAAGAGCGGAGCACTGCGGTACGTGTGGCCACTTGCTTTATGTCACCAGGGCATGCCACAGATCCAAGCGAGGAGGTCCATGGAACAAAGAGGACTCTCGCGCCCTCACGCTTGTTCACGCTGTGTCTCTGAGCACCAACAGACACGCATACGGTATGATGGAGTTGAACGGGGCAGAAGTGGTTTTGTGGATTGGCGCGGGAGCGGTGGGCTCCATGCTGGACTGGACAACTGTGAGATGTTTTTTCCCCGCACGTCTGGATTGAGAGTCACCTGGCGCTGCTTTGTGGACGTGGAGGAGGACGGCTGGCCACAGTGGGAACGTTGGAACGTCACGGCGTCACGTCAACGCGTCACGGGTTCTTCCTTGAGCCAGAGCTTCCACGACGCATCCTCGTCAAGCCTCGTCACGTAAGAACCAAGATATCTTACCTTGTCAAAGTATTATCCCCTGTGCACAGGTGGACCTCCATGGCGGCGGACTTGTCTCCCCAAGTAACGGAGCCTCTCCTCCTCCTCCTCGGGACTCCTCCACCTCACCACAGCACCAAGCGTCACGCTCACCGAGCCACTGTGAGCCGCAGAGCCAGCAAGAGTCTTCCAGCATCACCTGCAAGTAAGCAGTACTTGTTGTTACATCTCCGTACTGCGAACAGCACTAATCCACCTGTGCTTGTGTGTTTCCAGGGTTGCCAGGTTGCGGCGGGACTCGCTCAGCTCCAGCGGTTCCTCAGCATCGCACTCACTCACACCTTCACACACATTACACTCTTGATTTAATAAATAATTGTCTAAACGGTCTACTCGTGTCAGTGTCTGTCTCCTGGGTCAAGCAATCATGTCAGTACGACTCCATCAAGACGACCCAGCAGACAGCGCGCTGTCGCGCCGTCTTAACACTCTTAGCGCCCGGGTAGACCTAATAGCCCATCAACAGACAGTTATTTTAAATCAGTTAACCCTAATTAGCAACCGGCTGGATTGCCTGGAAGGACACCAGGCGTTCCCCCCGGTTACCAGGGCGTCACCAGCCCCTGCTAATTTACCGGCTAGTCAGGCCCACTAACCTCCCTTACCTCGCCTCACTCCCGTACCTACCCCCGCCCGCTTTAGTGGCAAACTCGGGGAGGCACGAGGTTTCCTGCTGCAGTGTGAAACAGTGTTTCATCATGTTCCCGGCAATTTTCCCACAGATCATAGCAAGATAGGGTTTATTTCCAACCTGCTCGAGGGAAGAGCATTAGCACGGGCATACGCGATTATGGCGAAACCCAGCTACGCTCAGTTAACTTACCAACAATTTGTAGCAGATTTATTGGAGATTTTTTGACCATACGGACCGGGATGCGGTGTTAGCTGACCGCCTGTTAAATCTTCAGCAGGGCAGTAAATCTGAAATCGATTTCGCTGTGGACTTCTGGGTTTTAGCTGCAGAGGTGGGGTGGGGGGACTCTGCTCTGTGTAGTATTTTCTTCCGCGGCCTTAGCTCTGAGCTGAGGGATGAGCTAGCGGCATGGGAAAAAACAGATAGACTAGTTGAATTAATCTCACTAGCCGTTAGTGTCGACAACACGCTGAAGGAGTGGGCAGCAGAACATAGGGCTGCCAGCCGCTCGGTTAAACCACGCCCCCGCTCCTCTCGGCCATCACTGCCAGCTCTGCCTCCGCTGGAGGGACTTCTGGGGCAGGAGGAGATGATTGTAGGACAGTCGGGTGTTTTGGCGGCTGAGAGACAGCGCCGAAGGGATCTGGGCCTGTGTTTTTACTGTGGCAGTGAATCCCACGGGGTCGCTGAGTGTAACAATCGGTTAAAAGGGGAGGTCCGTGGGTCACAGTAGGGGGACTCACGGACGTAGACCAGAAAAAGCCCCTCACTCGTTGTCTCATAGCCATTAGACTAATCTACAAACACAGGGAACATACAACTCACGCTCTTATTGACTCTGGGGCTGAGCAAAGCTTCATTTCTGAAGACCTGGCAACCCGTCTGGGCCTCAGCTGTCAACCCCTCCACCCGCCTGTCAACCTTATCATGCTGTCTAAGACCCCGCTCACCACTGTTTCCCGACAGACGGCCCCTGTTGCGGTGATTGCCTCTGGAAACCATCAGGAGGAGATCTGGTTCTGGGTGCTGCCCATCATCACATCGCCTGTTATCCTGGGTTATCCATGGCTACGCCTTCACAACCCCACGTTTGATTGGCAGGCGGGGAACATCACAGCGTGGAGCTCCTTTTGTCTCAGCGCCTGTCTCCAGTCTGCAGCGTGTGCCCCCTCTGTCTCGATGACCCCCCCCACGCTCCCGCCCCCAGATCTATCCAGAGTACCTGAGGTCTACCACGATCTGGGAATGGTATTTAGTAAGACACGGGCACTGTCCCTTCCCCCCCCACCGGCCCTATCACTGTGTGATCAACCTCCGGGCGGGGGCCCCACTACCGGCGAGTCGATTATATAGCCTGTCGGCTCCGGAGCGGGAGGCCATGGACACATACATTAAGGAGTCCCTCAGCTCCACAATCATCCGTCCATCCTCTTCGGCAGTGGGGGCAGGATTCTTCTTTGTGGGAAAGAAGGACGGTTCCCTGCGCCCCTGCATCGACTTCCGGGGCCTTAATGAAATCACCATTAAGGATAAGTATACACTGCCCTTGATGAACTCGGCCTTTGACTCCCTCCAGGGGGCGTCATGGTTCACGAAGCTGGACCTTCGTAACGCCTATCACCTGGTGCGCATCAGGGAGGGCGATGAATGGAAGACAGCTTTCCGGACCCCAAGTGGCCACTTTGAATACCTTGTGATGCCGTTTGAGTTAACCAACGCTCCGGCCGTTTTCCAGCGTTTGATCAATGACGTCCTCCGGGACTTTCTGAACTCCTTTGTGTTCGTGTATTTGGGCGACATCCTGATCTTTTCACGCACGTTGGAGGAGCACCAAGTGCATGTTCGATGGGTCCTGCAGCGCCTCCTGGAGAACCAGCTATTCGTCAAGGCCGAGAAGTGCGAATTCCACACGAATTCAGCGTCCTTTTTGGGATTTATCATCGCCCATAACCAAGTGCTCCCGGATCCGGCCAAGGTCAAGGCGGTGGTGGATTGGCCCACTTCTACGTCCAGGAAGCAGTTACAGGGGTTTTTGGGCTTTGCCAACTTTTACTGTCGGTTAGTGCCGAAGTTCGGGATCATCGCTCGCCCCCTGACCAGCCTTACATCCCCCAAGACCCCCTTCCGCTGGAGCGAGGAGGTTGCCGCGGCGTTCGGGAAGCTGAAGGAGGAGTTCGCCTCTGCCCGCGTTTTGACCCAGGTGGACCCAGACCTGCAGTGCTTGGTGGAGGTGAACGCCTCGGACTCTGGAGTTGGGGCAGTCCTTTCCCAGCGCTCCCCCGTGGACGGGGTGATTCGCCCGTGCACTTTCTTCTCCCACAGGCTGATGCCCACCGAGAGGAACTACGGCATCGGGGACAGGGAGTTGCCGGCGGTCAAGCTCGCCCTGGAGGAGTGGAGGCACTGGCTGGAGGGGGCTGCCCAGCCGTTCATCGTCTGGACAGATCATAAGAACCTGGAGCATCTCCGGACGGCCAAGCAGCTAAACTCCCACCAGGCTCGCTGGTCTCTCTTCTTTGGGTGGTTTAACTTTACCATCACCTACCGGCCAGGGAGCAAGAACACCAAGCCAGACGCCCTCTCCAGGCAGTTCAAGGTAGAGTCGTCTGGGGACCATGACGAGACCATCCTGCCAGCGTCCTGTGTGGTGGGCGCCCTCGTGTGGGAGATCCGGGACAGCGTCAGGAAGGCACAGGAGAATGAGCCCGACCCGGGTGGGGGTCCCTCAGGCCATTTGTTTGTCCCCTCGTTGGTCAGGGGTGAAGTTATCCAGTGGGGTCACGCCTCCAAGTTGGCGTGCCACCCAGGAATCTCCCACACCGTCAACCTGCACCAGAGAGCCTTCTGGTGGCCAGGGCTGAGGAGGGATGTGACCAACTATGTCCGGGCCTGCACTCAGTGCGCCACCGGGAAGTCGTCATCTTCCCCCCCGGCAGGTCTTCTCCATCCTCTACCGGTCCCTTCTCGTCCTTGGTCCCATGTGGCTCTGGATTTTGTGACAGGCCTGCCCCGTTCGGACCATTTCACCGTGGTGCTGCAATAGTGGATCGCTTTTCCAAGGCCGCCCATTTTGTATCACTCCGGGGGTTGCCTTTGGCCCGGGAGACGGCGGACCTTCAGGTTCAGCATGTGGTTCGCCTTCACGGCATCCCTGCAGACATCGTCTCGGATCGAGGCCCGCAATTCGTTTCCCAGGTCTGGAAGGCGTTCTGCAGAACGTTGGGGGCCACGGCGAGTCTCTCCTCGGGGTATCACCCACAGAGTAATGGTCAGTGCAAGCGAGCCAACCAGGAGCTGGAGGCTGCGCTCCACTGCGTCATCTCGTCCTTTTCCTCATCCTGGAGTGCGTTCCTGCCCTGGATTGAGTATGCACACAACGCCACGGTGTCCTCAGCAACGGGAGTGTCTCCATTCAAGGCATCTTTGGGGTATGACCCCCCGCTGTTCCCGGAGGAGGAGAAGGAGGTGGCTGTCCCTTCCGTGCAGGCCCATGCCAAGCGTTGTCGCCGGATCTGGACCATCACCCGCAAAGCTGTCCTCAAGACCGCGGAACGCAATATCCAGATGGCCAACCGTCATAGAAGACCTGCTCCAGATTATCAGGTGGGCCAGCGGGTTTGGCTATCCACGAAAAATATCAGTGTGCCAGCCGAGAAACGCAAGTTGACTAAGCGTTTCATCGGTCCATATGTGATTTCTCGAATCATTAACCCAGTGACTGTGCACCTAGCTCTCCCCCTTCCATGCGCATCTGCCCCTCTTTCCATGTCTCCCAGGTGAAGCCCTACATCTCTGACCCCCTGTGCCCACCCCCTGCGGCGTCCCCCCCCCCGAGGATGATCGATGACCACCCGGCTTGGGGGGTTACTGCCATCTTGGATGTCTGTCGGCGGGGCCGGGGTCTTCAGTATTTGGTGGACTGGGAGGGATTTCGTCCTGAGCACCATTCCTGGATTCGCCCAGCATTGATTTTGGATAAACAACTCATCCGCGATTTCCATCGGGCGCATCCAGGTAAGATTGGGCAGGTGCCTGGAAGCACCTCTAGACGGGGGAGTACTGTCATGGTGGCCGCTGGGCCGTCATCAGCCCCGGCTGTGCACACACCTGCCGTCAATCACCAGCAGGCCTTAAAAGCCGGCGTCACTGGTGGCTCAGCACGGAGTCGTCTGCCTTCTTCGCCACACAACGCGTCACGGATTCTTCCTCGAGCCAGAGCTTCCACGACGCATCCTCGTCAAGCCTCGTCACGTAAGAACCAAGATATCTTACCTTGTCAAAGTATTATCCCCTGTGCACAGGTGGACCTCCCTGGTGGCGGACTTGTCTCCCCAAGTAACAGAGCCTCTCCTCCTCCTCCTCGGGACTCCTCCACCTCACCACAGCACCAAGCGTCACGCTTACCGAGCCACTGTGAGCTGCAGAGCCAGCAAGAGTCTTCCAGCATCACCTGCAAGTAAGCAGTACTTGTTGTTACATTTCCATACTGCGAACAGCACTAATCCACCTGTGCTTGTGTGTTTCCAGGGTTGCCAGGTCGTGGCGGGACTCGCTCAGCTCCAGCGGTTCCTCAGCATCGCACTCACTCACACCTTCACACACATTACACTCTTGATTTAATAAATAATTGTCTAAATGGTTTACTCATGTCAGTGTCTGTCTCCTGGGTCAAGCAATCATGTCAGGTTGACCTCCAATAATGTACTTGGCACCTTACTATTATGTTCTTTATGTCTGTCCTCTCCATCCTCCCTATCCCCTCACCCCCAGCCAGTCGCAGCAGATGACTGCTCCTCCCTGAGCCTGGTTCTGCTAGAGGTTTCTTCCTGCCAAATGGGAGTTTTTCCTCTCCACCGTCGCTTAGTGCTTGCTCACAGGGGATCGTCTGATTGCTGGGTTTTTCTGAGACTGTGGGGTTTTTCTGTGCACTCTGGCGCCATGAGACGGCCTCTGTTGTGATGTGGCGCAGTATAAATAAAGATGAATTGAACTGAAAAATACCCCATAATGACAATGTGAAAAAAAATATATATTTTTGCAAATTTATTAAAAATAAAAAACTAAGAAGTCACATGTACGTAAGTATTCACAGCCTTTGCCATGAAGCTCAAAATTGAGCTCAGGTGCATCCTATTTCCACTGATCATCCTTAAGATGTTTCTACAGCTTAATTGGAGTCCACCTGTGGGAAATTCAGTTGATTGGACATGATTTGGAAAGGCACACACCTGTCTATATAAGGTCCCACAGTTGACAGTGCATGTCAGAGCACAAACCAAACATGAAGTCAAAGGAATTGTCTGTAGATCTCCAAGACAGTCAGGGAGGTGACCAAGAACCCAATGGTCACTCTGTCAGAGCTCCAGCACTCCTTTGTGGAGAGAGGAGAACCTTCCAGAAGGATAACCATCTCTGCAGCAATCCACCAATCAGGTCTGTGGTAGAGTGGCCAGTTGGAAGCCACTCATTAGTAAAAGGCACATGGCAGCCCACCTGGAGTTTGCCAAAAGGCACCTGAAGGACTCTCAGACCATGAGAAACAAAATTCTCTGGTCTGATGAGACAATGATTGAACTCTGTGGTGTGAATGCCAGGCATCATGTTTGGAGGAAACCAGGCACCGTTCATCACCAGGCCAATGCCATCCCTACAGTGAAGCATGGTGGTGGCAGCATCATGCTGTGGGGAAGTTTTTCAGCAGCAGGAACTGGGAGACTAGTCAGGATAGAGGGAAAGATGAATGCAGCAATGTACAGAGACATCCTGGATGAAAACCTGCTCCAGAACTCTCTTGACCTCAGACTGGGGCAACGGTTCATCTTTCAGCAGGACAACAATCCAAAGCACACAGCGAAGATATCAAAGGAGTGGCTTCAGGACAACTCTGTGAATGTCCTTGAGTGGCCCAGCCAGAGCCCAGACTTGAATGCAATTGAACATCTCTGGAGAGATCTGAAAATGGCTGTGCACCGACGCTTCTCATCCAACCTGATGGAGCTTGAGAGGTGCTGCAAAGAAGAATGGGCCAAACTGCCCAAAGATAGGTGTGCCAAGCTGGTGGCATCATATTCAACAAGACTTGAGGCTGTAATTGCTGCCAAAGGTGCATCAACAAAGTATTGAGCAAAGGCTGTGAATACTGATGTACATGTGATTTCTTCGTTTTTTATTTTTAATAAATTTGCAAAAATCTCAACAAAAACTTTTTCACATTGTCATTATGGGGTATTGTGTGTAGAATTTTGAGGAAAAAATGCATTTAATCCATTTTGGAATAAGGCTGTAACATAACAAAATGTGGAAAAAGTGAAGCACTGAGAAGACTTTCTGGATGGACTGTACTTTGTCAAAAGGAGCTTTATACGGCACATATATATATATACGTATATACTGTATATTATTCATAAACTCCTCTTGTAATAACTTTGAATACTTTATTTAAATTGTCTTACCCATGAAGGACCATCAGGCAGCCTGCACAGCACACCCCTGCCCTCCCAGTGAGGCCAATGCCAGCCCCCGGGCCCCAGAAGGCCAGTGCCCTCCCCTGGGCCAGAGACCGGCCCACGTTCCCAGTGCGGGCACTCCCGTGCACATCTATAGCAGGCCGGCACCCACCCCAGTGACTGCCACCAGGCCCCCACACCCAAGGAAGGCAGCAGTAAGGTGCAGGAGCCCCCCGGGGGGCCAGACTCCCAGTCTAAAGGAGCCCATGCAGCTAGGAGGTATCAGGAGGCACCATGATGCGCCAAAGGTCACCAGTCAAGCCCCAGGCCCCCAGCAGAAGAAGGGCAGCAGGGGTGGGGGAAGACCTCCACCTCCCCCATCCCCGATGCGTGAATAGTGATGGGTGAGTGTTAGCTGTGTGGTGTGATTGTGTGCAGGTGTGTGAACTACCAAAGAGCAGTTAAAATTGCAGGGATACTGTATTGGAGCACCACTAGCCACTGCTATGGGCAGTGGGGCTCCCATCCCCCCAAGCCCCCAGTGTCTACAGTGCAATTAAAATTGAGGTGAGGGTGGCCCCACTGTGCAGTAGCCAGAGGGATCCTCTTCACCGACACCGTATGGCACACCCCCACCCCAAAACCCTAAGTGTATCCAATAAGATGTATGAACCACCCAGAATTAGCAGGAAGGGGGGTAAAACTGGGGGGGGGAGGCGGTCCCAAAGAAAGCCACCCCCCCACCCCAGAAGCCAGCTCACAAACTGGCTCTGGAGGCCACCCACTGCCTTCAGATCCCATCCCAGGGTGAGGGCCGCCAGGCTGTACAGCCTAGGACCCACCAGCGTCGCACTTCAGTATTCACCAGCACCACAGGCATGATGGGACAGCCACATTCACACATCTTGTACACACAAACATAATAATAATAATAATCATGAATAATGGGCCAGACCCATACGACCACAGCTGCACCGGGGTAAACCAATGGAAATGCAGCTGCTAACCTGCAGCAACAGCCCCCCCCCCCCCGGCCCCCACCGAGCACCCACACACACCCATACCTGGCGCCACGGACACCGGAGGCAAGGCAGGCAAAGCGCCCCACCCCGGGACTCAATGGCAGGATGGCCGGGAAGCATAGGACCCAAACCGCCACCCCCAGGTCACCAGACAGCCCGCCCTACCCACCACCCAACGAGATCTTCCCCTCCACATACACACCCTCCATCCCTGCAGGTCCACCTACACGTACTTGCACCCACACATACACACGCACACGCCCACCCTCAAGTGTGCACACACATCAAATCAAATCAAATCAACCTTTATTGTCATATTGCTGTACATACAACTGTAGTGCAGGCAAGATGAAATTGCTTTTCTCTCGGCATCCATGTAAGTAAAAAGAACATGATTTAAGACGCACTCACACACACCCTCACCCCCCACCCCAACACAGCCATTAACACATCCCTGAGACATACTTGAAAACTAACCAGAACTATAATATACAAATAATATACAATATACTCACGCACACATGCTCACCATCCCATATGTCCACCTACACCCACACACAACCTCACATATTTACACACAACACACATACCCACACGTCCACACACACATGCATGCACCCATATCCCCTGTCAGAAAAATGTACACACATGTTATCATTTTAAATGTCTAAGCCTTATACAAGTGTAGAAGTGTGGAAAAGTACCGAGATTGCATGCAGAAGCGTGTTCCTCTGGAAAAACACTAAGTCTGAATGCAGGGAGCCAGTTCTGCCGGAAAGGTACAGGAAGCTCCCTGTAGAGCAAGAGGACACAAAGAGCCCCCTGCAGAGCGAGAAGGGGAGCAGGGTCCCCTTTGTTCTTTTAAGAAAGTCAATACACCTGGTTCCGGATTAACGAACTCTGTCGAACTCTGTTAATAATGTGCCAGACTTGTTTCACTCCTTTTTGTCTGTGATGTATTCAGCTGAAACCGTTTGTGTATTGCAACTGCCTCCCACATATAAGCCTGCTCGCTGAAGCCAGTCTTCAGTACTGACCTCCTGCAACCTGAGGTTCGTACTCCTTGTATATAATTTATACAAGTAAAAACTCTTAAAAGAATATTCTTGTGTCTCGAATCTTTATTGAGGTAACGAACTAATATACAATCACATTCTGAGTGTTTTCAGAGATTCCTGACATACGTGGTGCTGTGACCCGGATGACCAATACCCTAGACGAGCCAGGACAACCAAGCCTTCCCCGGTTTGCAAAACCCATGCATGGTCTGACCAACGGTCAGTTTTGGAAACCCGCCTTCAGGGAACGCCGGGGAGGAAACTGGTTCCTGACTCTGTCTAGTGACGGTCATCCTCACTAGTAGGGTCATAAAGTAAGTGACGTCTTTTTATTATTAAAGAAAACGGATATAAGATAAGATAAGATAAGAAAAGCCTTTATTAGTCCCACAATGGGGAAATTCCAGGATTGCAACAGCACAGGGATAGCAACACTCAGAGCAACAATCAGAAGGCAAGAAAAAACAACATCTAGTAAACATGTCCATATTACTATAAATGTATATATATAGACACAGTGCAGAGCATTATGGTTGGTTGGTGAATGTGCAGCAGAAAGTCTAAGTTCTCTCTCCGCGGATGCGGCGGGCCAGCTGGAAGTGTTTGGGCATGATGGTGACCCCCTTAGCGAAGAAGAGACCACCAGGTGGGCCTCGCTGGTCTCCTGCAGAGCCATGACGGCGAAGCTCAGGAAACGCAGGACGGTCGAAGTCCTGAGCGATCTCCCTCACCAGGCGCTGGGCGGGCAGCTTACGGATGAGCAGCTCCGTGGATTTCTGGTAGCGACGGATCTCTCTCAGAGCCACGGGCCTGTGACGGCGAGGCCTCTTCACTCTGCCGGTGGCCGGAGCGCCAATCCGAGCAGCCCTGGTGGCTAGCTGTCTCCTGGGGAGCTTCTTCCTCCAGTAGATTTTACGGGCGGTCTGCTTGGTTCTTGCTATCGCTCTTTATTATTCTGTCTTATATTTCTTGCACGCCGCCTAAACTCCAGCCCGGCACCCGCGTCGTTTTCGCTACAGCTCCCGGTATGTCGAGTTTCCCATTAGCACCGGGCGGCGGCCAAGTGCTAGCTAGCACTAGCTCCTCCCCGCTGTAGCGTCTCCCGCTGCAAACCGTGGCTCCGTCCGCCGACCCGGGAGACCCCCGGGGCGATCCGTGCGTCCGTGATATATATACAGAGTGAAAGGTGTAGAAAGAAGAAGGAAGATTAAAAAAAAAAAAAAAAGCTGTTGCAACGGGCAGCCTACTCGTGTGGCGCCACCGGTCCGGCGAAACGTATATATTATATGCGTTAGAAGATCCTCCCAAATCCAGCCTTGAGTGAGTAATGTAAAATAGGCCGCTCCAATATGTTACTAATGTAAAATAGGATGCGTTCCTAAATATGTTACTAATGTAAAATAGGCCGCTCCAATATGTAAAATAGGATGCGCTCCTAAATATGTTACTAATGTAAAATAGGCCGCTCCAATATGTTACTAATGTAAAATAGGATGCGCTCCTAATTATGTTACAAGATCCTCCTAAATCCAACCACGAGTGACTAACGCGATAAGAGAGTGAAGCGCGCAGAGGAGTAGTTGCAACGAGGAAAAAAAAGGTTTTGTTCGGGTTAAAGTCCCAATTGTGTTGTTTTCCGGCCGAAGAGTCAGGTTTCAAAAGAGTAATAAAAGTAAAAGGTGCTGTGTATTGGCTGATAGGTCAAGCTTTAGCTAGTAATGGTAATATAAGGCGGCGTCCTATATATTTTTCCTATCTGATCATACCAGGTAATGATCCTGTAAGAAATTACAGGAGTCCTAATATAGGTTGCGTGAGATCTAGTCCCATCAACAAGTGAGCGTATCCTGAAGGCGTGAGATCTAGTCCCAACAACAAGTGAGCGCGCTTCAAAAGAGCAACATCCCTGACTAAGAAAGAAAAAAAAAAATGGGTAACTGTACAGGAAAAACAAAGCGAAAAATAAGCAAAGGAAAAAGAGGAAACTGCGCGCCGAACGGTAAAAAATTACAATAACCGGTTAAAAGAAAAAGATCAGATAAAGGATCCTGAAAAATATTTAAACAAATGGGGAAAAAGATTATTCCTTTAAACCCACACCGGATGTGGATGAATGCACAGTCTTAGTGTCGACGGAAAAACTTACAACAAAAAAAAAGATAAATATCAAAACCAACCGAGCATTGAACCATTATTAAATGAAAAAGATAATCCTCCCCCAGCTTACCAATGCCGCGATCCTAAGGAGGGTCCATACGGCAAATTATTAAAAGAAGCCCAAGAGGTTGGGAAAAGGAGGAAGTAAATAAAATCATAATAATTAGACCATAATATTTAAAGATGGACGGATTAAATGGCAGCAGAACCGGACAACGTTAAAATGGACAATGAGAGACAGTTATTTATCTATTCTTTGTGTGTGAGCCTTAGATAGAGGCAGCGGCAGTGCAGAGAGAACAAAACTCCTCTGCTCTCTGTTTGTGTGTGTATGGTTGATCTGTGTGAAAAAAGTGGTCTAAATATGGGTACTTTTACAAGGTTTTGGGTTTTTATTTTTTCAGTTTAACTCTGTGGGGTTAGACCCAAGACAGGCAGGTCAATGCAAGTGAATGATTGAAATTAGAATGTTTGTTTTAACTGTGGCAAGCCTGGTCACTGGGCCCGTGATTGCAGGTTTGGCCAAATAGGTGGATTTGGAGGCAGGGTACCAAGTAGAGGTAGAAGAAGATTTCAGAATGATCAGAGAGGCGAGCGACAGGCTTGCTCTGTAAAAAATAGAAGCATGAACAGTAAATGTGAAAGGAGGGGCTGCTGAAGGAGCAGCTCTCTCTCTCTCTCTCTCTCTCTCTCTCTCTCTCTCTCTCTCTCTCTCTCTCTCTCTCTCTCTCTCTCTCTCTCTCTCTCTGTGTGTGTGTGTCCCCTTTTGCCTCAGAGGCAGAAGGAGCAGGTTTTGAAGTGCTGTAACTGACCTTTTTCTTTGACTGAAGCATGACAGTGCACTTTATAGGAAGGACTGACGTGTGACAACGTGAGATTTAGAGCACAGAGGTTCAAAAGAGATTGATAATTAATGTGTCTGTGCATGTGATCTGCCAGAGGCTATGGATTATCAGACAAAGGTCCCAGTCATAGATCAAAAGAAAGGAAGGGAGAGATTTGCCAGATGGGTCAAACAAATGCAGGACAGAGGAATGTTTGCAGGATATGAAAACAGCCCCCCCCCCAACCAGGGGGACCTGGCTATGCAATCAACACCCACAATAATGGCCCCCCTGATGGTGATTAAAAATGGGCCGTCACAAACAGCTAAGGGGGAGCCTGAAGGTAGTGAGAAAATTAAAGAATTTCTAGAAAGTGCTACTGTACTCTTCTCACCAGGTTATAGTCTTGTAGGCATGGTGTTAGCTCATATGGAGTTATCTGTTCAGGAGAAAAAGACAAGACTCCACCACACCAAGATACAGATGACTCTGTTAACTTTAATTTTCAGAGCAACCAGCAGATGTCTTATTTTAATACATTCCTTGAAAGGCAGATGTTCAGACCCAGAGGCATTATTTAATTCCAAAACGAATTCAAAAGGTCAGTAATGGAAAGGCACCCAATGCCAGGGTAGAAATCAAGAGATGAGTTTTGTCACAAAACAGAATTTTGAATTGAGCCATGTTGGTTTGGTGTAAAGCTGACTTTCCAGAATAAAACTGATCACTTTTATGTTCGGGATCTTGCATGGAGCATTAGCTGTGGACAGTAGTCAGTAGTATGAATGACGGGACAGTGAATCATGAATAAGACAAGCAGGTGGTAACAGAATGTTGATCAAGGCTGAAGAGAACGGAGACCAGATGGATGAAGGAAGTTTTAATACTGAAAGAGATTATAGATGTGAGATGTTTCATCAGCTAGTCCAGGGAAAGGGGAAGTCTTGTACACAGATGGATAGTGGATGGAAACGAATTGAGTGAGTGTTTCTTATGGGAAAAGTATGTAGGGGAAGAGAAGAAGAACGGTGGGTTTAGCAAGTGTAGAAAATATTTCTGATGTTGAGATGGAAATGGAAAAAGAAATGAAAGCAGAGCATGTGTAACCAAAGAAAAATAAAGATCCATGTAAGATTTGAAGCTGTAGCTTTAAAAACCAAACAAACAGAAAACCAACAATAAATAAATTAAATTTTTGGCTAAGAGTGCCAGGAAGAAGGCACAAATGCAGGCAGCCGTCTTAAATGTTTCCAAGTACTTAAAGCCGCAATGAGGCATTAGGTGTCCATTCTTTCAGTGCATTTCCTTAATTGTGAATATTAACATTTATTTAGTAATGAGCAAACACTCACAGCGAAGATTATAGCCTTACTATATACTCGGTTATTTAAAGTCAATCTAACACCCCAGTTATGTTCCTCCCCAACAGAGGGTATGCATTTGATGTTACTCACCACATAATGGTGTGGCAACGTCATATTTCAGGAATATGACAGTAATGAGGAATGTGTTTTTCCTGATTCGGCGGTGGCCGAGCTGGGTCAGGGTAAACTACATTCACTCCACAATTTACCAAGGAATATATAAAATGAGGCATTCAAGGGAAAAATTTGAATCAAATTCTAATTAGGCAAAACGTCCACCTTTCCGTTGACTGAAAGAGTGTGACACAACTTTTATTCATTTATTCAAATTCAACCCGTCTGTGTTCAACTGGACAAACTGATCTTATTTATCAATGCTGAAGCATATCAAAAATGCACAGATGGTTATTTTGTTTTTCTTAAATGAAATTTGTCACAAAAGAAGCTGTGACTATTGAAATCTTATTTTTGAGGGAACTGGGCTACCCGCAAATTTTATCTAAAATTAAAAATGGTAGCACACTTCCTTTCAGCAGAAGAATCAAGCAAATACCCTGTAACTTTGCTGCATGTGTGTCTCCATGTATCAAAACAGGGGGTATCAGGGGAATTAATTAGCAAATAATTAGCAATACTCAGAAAAATAGGTAATACATAAAAATGATCAATAACTGATAATGACTTGTTTTATCCTTTCTAAAAGATTTTCTATATAAATTAAAAGATGATTATACCATTTTAAGAACAGAGCAGACATTTCTGGCAAACAATGACAAACCCAATGATCAAGGGTGAGGCATATTGTTTGGCTATGACTTAAAAGAAGACAGTGCAGCAGTCACGACATTGTGTAAAAAAAGCACCGCCCTCATGGCTGCTGTACTGCCAGGTCATATCCTTGAAGGACTAGGAAGTCCACAGCCACTGCACGTTACTATGAAATATATATATATCAGATGTTTTGAACTTTTTGATTGTGCCTTGGCTGACAAATTGTATGACAAAGATGTTATCACAGTGCAGATGGACAATTTGATTTTCAATGAGCAAGGAGCAGCTGCACTGTCGGTGAAATTGCCTGAAGATGTTACTGCCTTGCATGATGTTAACACTCCCTATGAGGACCAGACAATTACTTTTGGGCTGCTTGTGGACAAATGTTTGAGAAGACAAATCATGTAACCGATTGGGTGAAAACTCCTAAGCAAAATGTGCAATACTCACAATCCACAGGACTATTTATGGCACCCTTACAAGAGGTCATGACCCTTTGGGTCACGATTCATCCATTTTCTCTGTGGTAGATTTGAGTAATGCATTTTTTACTATCCCTGTGCATGAAGAAAGCCAGTTTTAGTTTGCATTTACGTCTAAGGGAAAAAGATACGCATACACCAGATTACCTCAAGGTTATTGCGAGAGTCCGACCATTTTCTCACAGGAAATGACTGCTCTAATGGCCAAATTTAGCCCACCAGCCGGTTCAAAAATTATGTTATATGTGGATGACATTTTGATTGCCTCCCCCACTGAGGAACAATGTCGACAGAACTCTTTGGCCCTGCTGCACTTCCTGTGTAAACATGGACTAAAATGTGGCAAGAAAAAACTGCAGTTTTGTCAACCTGTGGTTAAATTCCTTGGCCATATGCTTATTGCCGACAGGAAAACATTGGAACCAGATAGAATAAAGACCATTCAAAACTTACCTTTGCCACAGACAAAAAAGCAAACTTAATCAGCAAATTTAAAAGAAAAAAGTCATAAATTTACTACAAAAAAGTTGTAGATTTATGATGAAAAAATGTGTGAATTTATGAAGAGAAAAGTTACATGTTTACAAGACAAAATAAAATTTATGAGAAAAAAGTTGCAGATTTATGAAAATAAGTAGCAAATTCATGTGAAAAAGTGGCAACTTTACAACAAAAAAGGCACTATTAGGTACCTTGAACTACTGCCGCCAGTGGTTGCCAAACCTCTCATAACACGGCTCCACTGTACGCACTACTTCAGGGCCCACAAGGAAATTTGCATGCTAGTATGAGCCGAAAAACATGACTATGCCACCCCACACATACTTAAATGCCAACAAACTTTACTGCACTGCCGATGACAAAATTGTTCTCCCTCCCTCGCTGTACCGCTTGATGACACATGGCTCCGCCATGTGCCAACAGGAGGGAGGATTAAATGATTAAGATAGCTGAAAAAATGATTAAATAATTAAGACAGCTGAAAAACACTTCTTCTGTCCAGGAATTCCAAAAGAAATGAAAAAGTTTGCAGTCAAAATAATGCCCAAGGTGTTATGAGAACTAGACAGAGGAGTTTTCCACTACCAAAAGCACCCTTTTCTCAATGGTGCATGGATTTTATAGAATTATCAAAAGTGGGCCAACTCCAATACTGCCTTGTTCTCATTGACACATTCACAAAATGGACAGAAATACATCCTACTGCTAAGGCAGATGCAAAAGTTTTTCTGTAAGGGTTTTGCAAAATAGTATATTCCCAACTTTTGGAATACCAGAGATCATTTATGCAGACAATCAGACAAATGCTGGCAAAAACCACGCATGGTAAGGCCATTGCGTGGCCTGAAGCTCTTAAGATAGTGAAACTAAACAATTAATACCATCCCAGATAAGAAAACGGGACTGTGCTTTTCACTGCCCTTATGGACTGCCGGGTCTGTCATTACTAATACCACACAAATACATTGATTCTGTTAGAGCTCTCTCCATTCCACAGGAGGAAGTGATCAACCCACTGCAGCCTGGTGACTTTATCTTCATGAAAAATCATCACCAGCAGCACTGGGACTCAGTAAGGGTCGCTGAACGACCATCCTGGATCCACCTTTCACACGTGAAGAGACTAAAAGTGCCTGCAAGTGAACTAACCTGCTTCTCTGAGTAAGTCCAGTTACAAAGGGGGGCATGTCCTTTTAAGGACACGGCCGTCTCAAACCTGGTGAAGACAGGCCCGGAGGGGTACTCTCTCAGGTGGAAGTAAAAATGAAGGCACTGCTACTTGCCGCTGGTGTGACAGGTGTATTTGCAGGAGTAATATGGATCACTTCCCCCGACGCCAACTTGATAACCAAGAGGGAGACAACAGCCTATGACAGCATTCCCCTCATTTGGAGTGGCCTATTTGAGTCGCAGAATGAATGATGTATTTTGGGCTTTGGAGGACCTCACTGAGAGAAAGGAGGCGTAATCGATTGGCTGAGAGGACTGCAACAACACTTGAATGGCTTGAAGGATGTGCCACAAAATTGGGACCTGTCCTCTTGGTTCCTTTCTGGTCAATGGTGGCAAGTTCTGTTGAAGTGGCTAATTCCAGTAACAGTTGCATTGATTCTATCTTGTGTACTATTCATGTGTGTCATTCCCTGCATTAGGTCCATGATAAGTAGAGCTCTTGCTCAACACACTTTCATGTTACAATCTGTTATGCTCAAAAGGGAAGTTCCTGTACGATATACTGCCTTGAGACAACGAAGTGATGGTGATTGTGATGACAGAACCACTGTTTAGATTTGGAAGTGATGCTCAATGATGACAATGTAGAAAATCATAAGAAGATACGTTGTACTGATGTTTGCATGTGAATACAACAATGATAAAATGATAAACAGGAGGGACTTGTCAGAAAAATGTACACACAAGTTATCATTTTAAATGTCTAAGCCTTATACAAGTGTAGAAGTGTGGAAAAGTACCGAGATTGCATGCAGAAGCGTGTTCCTCTGGAAAAACACCAAGTCTGAATGCAGGGAGCCAGTTCTGCCGGAAAGGTACAGGAAGCCCCCTGTAGAGCAAGAGGACACAAAGAGCCCCCTGCAGAGCGAGAAGGGGAGCAGGGTCCCCTTTGTTCTTTTAAGAAAGTCAATACACCTGGTTCCGGATTAACGAACTCTGTCGAACTCTGTTAATAATGTGCCAGACTTGTTTCACTCCTTTTTGTCTGTGATGTATTCAGCTGAAACCGTTTGTGTATTGCAACTGCCTCTCACATATAAGCCTGCTCGCTGAAGCCAGTCTTCAGTACTGACCTCCTGCAACCTGAGGTTCGTACTCCTTGTATATAATTTATACAAGTAAAAACTCTTAAAGGAATATTCTTGTGTCTCGAATCTTTATTGAGGTAACAAACTAATATACGATCACATTCTGAGTGTTTTCAGAGATTCCTGATATCCCCACACACACATATACACACAAACCCAGACACACCCATACTCACGCACACCTGCACATAATCATGCGTACACACACTCACACACACTAAAGCATGCACACAAACACACACACACAGGAGTTGAAGCCAAAAAAAATTCTGAGCCTGAACTTTTGTCCGGGGGCAGGGTCACAGGGGTGGACATACGTACACACACACATATGCATGCGCACACATAAACATACACATACACACATATATATATATGAAAATGATTTTCCTTCAAACTAGCTAGTAACATATCTGCCATGCCCACTGATAAATTCAGACTAGATTATGGTGGACTGTTTGAAACAGCAATACCAAGTAAGGTCAGTAGGAGGCAATTGTACTCCATCTCACTATAATATGGTGCAAACATCCAACATTTAGGATGCTGTCGCTATCAAGTTATATAAATTATGTACAGAATGACCTACAATCTATAACATGAAATTTATGAATAAGACAGTGGTGGACCCTCAGGGCCAGCAAAGCCTTCTCTACTGGCTTAAATACTATCAGAATTACATTTACAACCTACATTCTTATATTTGTTCCATGAGGATGTTTCTGACTGAAATGTGGCAACAACAGGATGAATTTGCTCACCTGAAGGAGACCTGCCCTACAGACTACACCTTCATTGCGACCCCTCGCCTGAGTGGATGCGGAGGTGGCCTGGCCATCATTTTCTGCAACCGCTTCAAAAGCCGGTCTGTTAACTCTGAGTATTTCTCTTCATTTGAACTTCAGATATCAGTTAAGTGCTTCAACTTCTTTTTATTGTATTTTAATCTACCGCCCGTCCAACCCAGCTGGTGTGTTTTATCAGAATTCTCAGACTTCTTATAGAATAGAATAGAACAGAATAGAATAGTATAGAATAGAATAGAATAGAATAGAATAGAATAGAATAGGAGTGGAGGAGTGATGAGAGAAGAGGAATGGTGGATCTGAACCGTTGTCCAGATGGAAGCAGGTCAATCAGGTGGTGGGCGGGATGTGAGGGGTCTCCTGTGATGGCCTTGATCCTTCTGAGACAGGAGGATCTGGAGATGTCTTCCAGGGAGGGCAGAGGGCTACCGATAATTTTTTGGACAGTGTTGATGACCCTCTGCACAGCCTTCCTGTTCTCGGCTGTGGAGCCAGCGTACCACACACCCAGACAGTAGGTGTGCACGCTCTCCACTGAGGAGCGATAGAAGGCCTGCAGCAGCTTCTGGTCCAGGTTGTTCTTCCTCAGGACACGGAGGAAGTGCAGCTGCTTTCTTCACCAGGGCCTTGGTGTTGACAGTCTACAAGAGGTCAGAGGAAATGTGAGTGCCCAGGAACCTGAAGGTAGGGATGTTTTCCATGCAGTCACCATTTATGGGGGGGAGGGGTCCTGTCTGTTCTTCCTGAAGTCCAGTATGAGTTCTTTGGTTTTTTGGACATTCAGCATCAGGTTGTTTGCTTGGCACCACAGCAGCAGATTCTCAACCTCTGCCCTGCACGCCTTCTCATCGTCATCAGTGATGAGCCCAACCAAGGTGGTGTCGTCCGCGTATTTCATGGTGGTTGGGTGGGTTGGAATACAGTCAAAGGTACACAGGGAGTACAGTAGAGGGCTTAGCACGCAGCCTTGGGGGAAGCCAGTGTTGAGGGACAATGTGAAGGAGTGGTGGGGGCCAAGTCTGACTGTTTGTGGGCAGTTGGTGAGAAAGTTCTTTATCCAGGAGCGGGGGTGGGGGTGGGGGTGGGGGGTTTGGAGGAGGTGCAGTTTGTTGATCAGGATGTCCGGATGATGTTGTTGAAAGCTGAGCTGTAGTCCACAAAAAGAATCGTCATGTAGCTCCTTGGGTTCTCCAGGTGGCTCAGCACTCTGTGAAGAGTGGTGGCAATGGCGTCTTCCGTAGACTGGTTCTCCCAGTAGGTGAACTGGTGGGGGTCGAGGGAGGGGGGGAAAACAGTCCCTGATGTGCTAGGACACCAGCACAACAACAAATTTGAAATTTGAAGAAAAAAGGCTGAACACTCATGAGTAAAAATATAAAAAAGAAGAAAATGATAAAATCTATGAATTTATTATTATTAAATTTATGAAGAAAGTCTGCAAATTTAGGGGAAACGATGCAATTTTATGAGGAAAACTTGAATGTGGCATATTGACATACCACCATGCACGTCACGGACATGGTGGCGCAGGCACGGATGACATCACAACGCCGGGACTATATTAAGGGACTAATGGCGGGAGAGGTGGTCTTTGGCGCTCTGCCTCTAGCCTGCTACATTGCCTGTATCGTGTTACTGTTAAGCTTGTTCTGTGCTTGTTCCACATGTTGCTAGCTTGTTATTAAAGCTAACCTTCAACACTTAGAACATATCCGCTGATCCTTGCCTCCAGACATAACAATTGGTGACAAGGATAAAACTAATCTTTTGGAGGAAAATAATACATTTTCCTGAAGATGGAAGCGTGTTTGGCACCTCTACCACTATTCCTCGCAACCCCAGGTGAGCCGCCCATCCCATGGCCTCGCTGGTTTGAGTCATTCTAGACATACGTGTCAGCTATGGACTTAGCTAAGGTTAACAAGCTTCGTCTGCATGCTTTGCTGATTAATGCTTTGCAGCAAGGGACAGTGTGTATTTAGAATGTTGGAACCTGTGTACACATACGATGAATGCATCACCCTGCTAGCCGGACATTTTGTGACACCTGAGAGTGTGCTGATGAGGAGAATTAAGCTCTGCCAACACTGACAGGAAGTGGAAAAGACAACCCAGCAGTCCATGACGGACCGCCGCTGTCTGGCGAGCATGTGCAGGTTTGAGCACCTAGAGGATGAGATGGTGCAGGACCAGCTAATGGAGGACACCAACAACCCGAGGCTGTGGGTGAAGCTGTTCATGGTGCCAGACATTCTGCCGCTGGCAAAGGCAGTGGAGTTAGCATTCCACCTGGAGGCTGCCGCCCAGCTAACATCACTGCTATTTGCTTCATAATAACAAACAAACCCTACTAGCTCACGCAGTTACACCGGCAGAAGAACCTGTTAACACTGCAACCTGCTCGGAGGATGCCGAGGTGAATACCACAGGACAACAGGATATCATGGGACGCCAAATGTGGGGTAGCTGTGGCTCCCCAGTGCACCAAATGCACGTGCGCCTGCCCGACCAGGGCACAGTGATGCCAGTGCTGTGGCAAGCTTAACTATTTTGACTAGAGTGGTGGCCTAGACGTAGAGTATCTACCCCACAACCAGGATGGTCAGGGTTCAAATCCCGGCTGGGCCATGCCAAAGACCATAAAAAAGGAAATTCCTTCTGTCCAGCTTGGTGCTCAGCAAAAAATGGAATGGAGGAGGGAAATGTGGGCAGCAGTGGCTCAGGAGGTAGAGTGGGTCATCCAATAGCAGGAGCGTTGGCAGTTCAAATCCCACTCTCCCCAGTCATCCTGCCATTTTGTCCTTGGGCAAGACACTTTACCCACCTTGCCTCCAGTGTCCATGACACTGTATAAAGGTTCAGTAGTGGTCAGAGAGGCCACTGGTGCAAATTGGCAGCAATGTTTCTGTCAGTCTGCCCTAGGGCAGCTGTGACTACAGTAGTAGTTTACCACTATCAATGTCTGTCTGAAGTGAATGAATAATGGACTTTTGGGACTTTGGGGAAGTCAGGTTATTTAGCACCTCAGACAGAGACAGGGAATAAGCATGGGAGAACAATGCCCAGGAAGGACAGAGGGGGTTGAATGCAGTGTAGTGTAAATATCATGCTGTGTGAGGTGAAGTGCCATAAAACTTGTGAAGTGTGACTTGGGATATAGAGAGGAGAGCTTGCTGTGATCATTCAGTCCATTCTGTGCTTGTGAGCTGTGAGTGTGTAATAAATCGTCTGTCATAAATCTGCCTCTTCATTTAATCACTCCACAGACTCACTGAAAGTGCTTTGAGATGCCACTTGACATGTAAAGCACCATATAAATCTAATCTATTATTATTATTATTATTATTATTATTAGTTTGCCAAAGTGTGCAGTTCAACATAGTCAACGACGAGCTCACCACCCAGTTCAAGTGGACCGCCTTTGACAACTACCATCCATGCAGATGATTCTAGTAATGCGGCGTACCAGTGGTGCACAGTGAGGCTCGATGATGTCAGCCTGCCATTACTACTGGACACCGCTGCTACGAGATCGCTGATGAACTGGGTTACAGTGAAAAATTTCTTCCCTTGGCATCCAATCAGGAAGGATGCAGCGGAGCTTTATGGATACAGGCGCACCAGAATCAGCCTCGTAGGAACCATCATGCTGATGGTTCACTACGGGTCCAAAATCCTCCCAGCATTCACCTTCCAGGTAGAGATGTATGGCGATAACATCCTGGGTTTCACCATACATGACCACGAGGGACTTTGACCACTGATGACCGGAGTGCATTTCACCCAGATGTGGGTACAGCTGCTCCAAGCTTGACACTGCACGGAGAGCACAACATGGAGAGTGGGCATAATCTGGACTTGTCTCTGATCCTGGCCCAGCATAAGCCTCATGGAGTCACCGAACAGCTGCAGGAGAGAGAGTCCGTGGCCAAGCAGGACCCAGGTGAACAATGACAACCCAGAGCGCGTCCTGTTGCCAGTGAGAACGACATGCTCCCGCAACCAGCATCAGATAGAGGATGTAATCCGGACTCATCTCAGCTCCTCGCCCGGCATAAACCTCATGGAGCTGCCATACAGCTGCAAAGGAGAGAGTCTGTGGCCTAGCAGGTCCCTACAGAACAACCCTGAGATCGTCCTGCTGCCGACGAGAACGTCATGCCGCCACAAATGCAACCACCATCAGAGACAAAAGAGAAGCAGCAACGCATGAAGCCAGCTAGGTCCGGACTCACGGTGCTGGATTGTGTTTGGGTCTGTCAATCCGAAGGCCCAGCAGACTTGCAGATACTCCTGTCGCCACTGATGCAGATCACTGCGCAGTTGGAGCCAGCCACCTTCCAGATGGCCGATGGTTCGAGATGGCATGCCAGCTGTCTGCGGAAGGTAAGAGCAGCAGCTGCCCCATATCAAGACGCGACACTGGAATGGACCCAGCCAGTGTTGGATCTGGACTGGGAGTTTGCTGACAAGAGAGTGATTCCAGCAAGGCAGCACCCAGGTCCGTCACAACCAGCACCTCCAAGGTTCAAAAAGATAATGGTTATGGTGTACCGAACCTAAAGTCATTCACGGTTTGGTTTTGAAAGTTAATACTACCATATTATGTTATTAACACTGAGCAAATATGCGTACTGTGTTATTGGCAATTTGTTGTGTTCACCATTATGCAATATGCTACAACCACGGTTAACCATCACCAGCTAAATTATGGATTTTCCTGGGGGTGGGGTTGAATGTGGCATATTGATGTACCACCATGCACGTCACGGATGTGGTGACGCAGACACGGATGACGTCACCCCACTGTGACTATATTAAGGGACTAACGGTGGGAGACATGGTCTTTGGCGCTCTGCCTCTAGTCTGCTACTCCACCAGTACCCTGTTACTGTTAGCTTGTTCTGTGCTTGTTCCACGTGTTGCTAGCTTGTTATTAAAGCTAACCTTCAACACCCAGAATGCATCTGCTGTACCTTGCTTCCAGACATAACAATAACCACAAATTTAAAAGAAAAAAGTCACAAAATTACTGGAAACAATTTGAGTTTTATGACAAAAAAGTAACAAAATTATGTAAGAAATGCTGCAGTTTTACCCATGAAAGGTAATAATTTTACAAAGAAAAATATAATAAATTTATGAGAAAAGCTGAAACTTCATGCAAAAATATTAGAAATTTAGTGAAAAAGTTGATGTTTAAATAAAAAAACAAATTTCTAGAAAAAAGCTACAATTTCTTTAGAGGACTGTGTACTGTTGTAATTTTATTGCAAAAAAGTCACAAATTTGCATGATAAAGTCTTCAATTTATTATATTTTCAAAGAAAAATAATTTATGAAAAATCCAGAACACATTCATGCTAAAAAATACAACAAATTTAGAAACAAAATCATTGCAGTTTAAAGAGGAAAATGGGGGAGGGATATGAAGGGATACGAAGAGGTTGAATGGGGGAACAAAAAGCAAGAAAACACAAGAAATAAGTGCTGCTTCTGAGGAGATCTCAGCACAAGCTACCTGCACCTGAACAAGAACAGATGGACGTATGTGTGGGGCAGCGAGACACGAGCCCCCACCCCAGCAGGACGTGGTGGTGTAGCACAGCTGTAATGAGCAGATTTACTGCAGTCAGTCTCCTTCATCTTCAATATGAGCTTCAATAGTGGCTCCACAGTAGATCACCGTGGAAATGCAATTTCCTCATAACAGGTTCAAACCAAGGTGGGACCATTCCCACCAGGACCAGTTGGCCCATGACAGCCTGAAGATGACTTGTTGCTATTTTTTTAGCAGCTCGTTGGTCATACAGATTATATGTTACACCATATCCATGTAGCAGGTTTGTGTATGAGAAACCGAGCCACGCCAACGCTCATCTTTCACAAATGTAACCTTGGTGACAGTTGAAGGACACATACTGGAGAGACTATGTCTGGGAAGGCCCTGGTGTCCTCCCTGAAGATCTGGAGGAGGTGGCTGTGGAGAGGGAGGTCTGAGCTTCTTCCCTGGACATTTGGTAGAAGATGGATGAAAAGGTAACCTTCTGTAGCTTTTTAATGTCTTCACTTGTTTATTATTAAATGAGATGGTGTGTGGTCATGTCCTGATCCTCATCTGCTGCTGCTCACAAAGATAAAGTCCAGCCATCATGTCATTATTTCCAGTCTCAGCAATAAATGCCTGCAAAGGAAAATGAAGACACATTAGACGGGGGGGGGGGGGCAGTCTATTTTTGTGAAGTTGTTCATATTTCCATGTCAGGAGGACAAAGAGAAAATCAATAGGAGATATTGATGCTGAGCTGCAGGCTAACTTGTGTCTCTGCTGCGTAGTCACACTCCTCCCCCTCTCTCTCTCTCTCTCTCTCTCTCTCTCTCTCCCTCTGTGTGAATCATGATTGGGGGGTCCAGGCTGGGTGTTTGGGGCTGGTTTGTGTGCTGTTACATCCCTGAGCAGATGGCAGCCAGACTCCCCCCACTCCGGTCCTGGTCAGTGACCCACAGCCCAGCAGCGTGTCTGTCAGTTTCCTCTGTCAATAATCAGTGTGGATGTTCTGGGTTCAGCAGGAAGACTACAGGCCAGTTCCCCCTGAAGACAACATCTGGCATCTCAGTCATTCACTGCTAATTAATACACAGCAGAGGCCCTGATTAACCAAAGTCCTGCACCGCTCACTAAATACTTTATTTTGTCTGAGTGTAGAGGACATTTACTCCACTCAGCATGTTCTGCAGCACAATCAGGACCAGCAGCCTGATCTGCAATCACACCGTCGCCGTCATCAAGAGCAGCAATGTAAAACATCGCTATGAGACCAGGCGTGGCTGCGCAGATCAATAGCGTGCACAGAACACTGAGGTGAGGACACAAAATCGTCTCATCACAGCTTCAGCTGTCAGCTTTAACCTCGGTGGTTCCAGCCACACAACTCCCACCACCAGGCTGTGCTGTGGCTCACGAGTCATTAGCTTTGATTAGAGATTAAAATCAAGGAGGGGACATGGGGAAGGGCATGTCCTCCCTACCTAGAGAGAACTGCCCCCCCCCCCCCCAAATCAAGCATCAACACTAAACAGAAATGCATTTTTTTCTTTAAATTGTGCAACTTTTCTCAAAAATTTGCAACTTTTTTTTATAAATTTACAATTTTTTCTTGTAAATTTGCAGCTTTTTACATCTTAAATTTGAAACTTTCTCAAAAATTTGTACTTTTTTATAAATTGTAACTTATCTCATAAATCTGCTAGTTTTTGCATTTTACATGTGCCTTTGTTTCTTGTAAATATGCAATCTTTTATTATAAATCTACTATTTTTGCAACATAAATCAGCATTTTTTTTTCTTGCAAATTTGGAACCTTTCTCTAATCAGTTTGTGAGTTTTTCTTGTAAAAAAGCTAAAATGAAATATCCTCCCATGCAGCATGTCGGTATTGCTCTAGACCTCTGATCCACTGGAAAAAAATTAATGTGGACCTTCTGTTAAAGATGCACTCCGGTGGCTCTAAAACCACCAAAAAACACAATCAAAAACAAATATGTATGCCCAAAATAGTATATTGTGGCTTTTTATACACACACAAAAAAAATTCATTGCCTTAGAATTGCTTGGAAAGAGCTTTTTACATCTTCCACCTACTTACAAACGTGGACAAAATTGTTGGTACCCCTCTGTTAATGAAAGAAAAACCCACAATGGTCACAGAAATAACTTGAATCTGACAAAAGTGGTAATAAATAAAAATTCTATGAAAATTAACCAATGAAAATCAGACAATGCTTTTGAGTTGTGGTTCAACAGAACTATTTTAAAAAACAAACTCATGAAACAGGCCTGGACAAAAATGATGGTACCCTTAACTTAATATTTTGTTGCACAACCTTTTGAGGCAATCACTGCAATCAAACTATTTTTGTAACTGTCAATGAGACTTCTGCACCTCTCAGCAGATATTTTGGCCCACTCCTCATGAGCAAACTGCTCCATTTGTCTCAGGTTTGAAGGGTGCCTTCTCCAGACGGCATGTTTCAGCTCCTTCCACAGATGTTCAATAGGATTTAGATCAGGGCTCATAGAAGGCCACTTTAGAATTGTCCAATGTTTGGCTCTTAGCCATTCTTGGGTGTTTTCAGCTGTGTGTTTTGGGTCATTATCCTGTTGCAAGACCCATGACCTGCGACTGAGACCAAGCTGTCTGACACTGGGCAGCACATTTCTCTCTACAATACCTTGATAGTCTTGAGATTTCATTGTACCCTGCACAGATTCAAGACACCCTGTGCCAGATGCAGCAAAGCAGCCCCAGAACAAAACAGAACCTCCTCCATGTTTCACAGTAGGGACAATGTTCTTTTCTTGGTATGCTTCATTTTTGCGTCTGTGAACATAGAGCTGATGTGCCTTGCCAAAAAGTTCCAGTTTTGTCTCGTCTGTCCATAGGACATTCTCCCAGAAGTTGTGTGGCTTGTCAACATGCAGTTTGGCAAATTCCAGTCTGGCTTTTTTATGATTTGTTTTCAACAGTGGTGTCCTCCTTGGTTGTCTCCCATGAAGTCCACTTTGGCTCAAATAATGATGGATGGTGCGATCTGACACTGATGTACCTTGACCTTGGAGTTCACCATGAATGTGGTGATGGACGATGGACGAAAACGGACCGGTCATGTGGGCGGGCGAGCCCCCCTCCCAGTAACAGGTAGGAGAGAAATATGGGTTTTTTTTGACATTTTATTGATTTTCTGGTTCATATACTTTGAAGATTAGATAAAAACATACCCCTGTAGACAAATTGGCGTAAAAAAAACCCCGGACCAATCTTTATGTAAATGTGTCCAAAGTCCAGTTTTGACTGAGTTATGTAATTTATATAGCTGCTGTGACATTATGCAAATTAGATGCATAAATTTATTCCTATTTGAAACTTTGGATCATATTCTACATCATTCTAATTGACAGTAAGCCATTATCTCTTGTAACTTTTAAGTTATAGCCTTGGAAATCTGAACTATTTTATTGACAAAATTTTATACCACTCTTGACCACTGGGGGGGCCTTGAGTTGCCTTGCATTACCCCAAGTGCCACATGGCGCCTAGGGCAGTTAAAGGTCCCCCATTTTGGTGGTCAAGGAACCTGAGTGGAGCATTTCTAGGTATTGTCGTTGACAGCCATTTTGAAATTCAAGATTGCACCACTGAATGAGAAAACATTGATTATCTCCAGTGTTAGTCTTTATGGAGTCACCATTCAGACAGCTAGTCCAATACTTTTAAGGTCAGGGAATCTTGTGACATCCTTTAGGAGGACAAATATAGCAGTCTTAAGACATATCTCATTATCACTGTACTGGAATGCAATATGGTCACCATCGGGGGGAAAGTACTGAGTATTTCTCATTATGAATTTTAAGAATCTCTGTTGAACATATTAATAACTTCAGTTCTAGACATCCTATTTCATCTTAGAAAAAAATGTGGGATATCATATAAAGTTTTTGATACAATAATAAAGGTTCACAAAATGAAACCCCTTATGGCGCCCCCTTGTGTCCATGATATAAGGTCATTTCCATACCTTGGTTTTCTGGTCATGTTGGCAAAGCATCTGTCCACTGTCTTTCAAGTAACAATTACCAAATGTTTATTCAAAAGCAGTCCTATATCTCATAGCAGGTATCACTACATTTGCACAGGGCAGTGCAAATCCATTTTATATTTGGGTTAGCCTTAAAACATTTGCAGTTTCCCTTGCAGGCCTTGGTACATTTACAGGCAATAAGTTCAAGACACGCCTTCTCGGCTACTGGTAAAGTTGTCCACTTTGGCCTGTAATTGTCCTGAAAAGGTTCCCAGCCCTGGTCGGATGGACTTGTGGCCAGTTCCTCCTGCTGAAGAGATTATCTTTAGATATGTCCGGCCTGATAAGCAGCTCTCTTTGTGTGTTCCATTAAGGCAGCCCTTGTCAGGGGGATATTTTCAGAGCTCTGTGACATCCTTGAAAAAAAATGTCATCCATGCAGTACTCACATCAACATCTTCACTTGTGCAACAGTACAGAAGAACTACAAAGCGTTCAAGCTTTTCCATGACATCTTCAGGAAGATTGAGATCCAATGGTGGACAGGAAGACAAAACTCTCTGTGACCTCTGGCCATGTCAGTCATGTCTTCCAGGCAGATTTCTTCCCATAGTTTGTAAAGTAGGATGTAGTGTCACACTTGGTAAAGGCATGAAAAAATGGCAAACCTTTTGCCATTTCAGGGCTAATGGCTTCGGCAATTTCGTGGACAAGTAGGTATCAAAAATCCGCTCCTGTTCCGAATGCGATTCAGAGTTGCTCAAGGTTGTCCAAGTCCTGGAATGGAGCCTCAGCCAGTACAACAACATCTGTGTTGACAGTCCTGATCATTATTCTCTTGTACCCAGAGTATAAAGCATCCTTCACATGAAGCAATATGTATGTCAGGTCAGGTACTGGTTTGCTTGCTACCAGATAGCCATGAAAACCGGTACTATCTGTCTCATGGGTCGGGCCGTCAGCGACTCAACCGGCAACCCCACCCTTTTGAGGGCATGGAGGGTGAAACTGGGTATCCTGGCAGAACTAAAAACAATACCTGTCACAGGTCTGTGGTGGACCACTCCCAATTACACAGGGTGAGACTGGACATCCTGGCAGATAAGCATATCTCTCGCAAGGTCTGTGGTGGACTTTTGCCAATCAGTGCATCGTGACATGCACTACACAAAGAGCAGAGATAAACCTATCATCTAGTCAGTCACTGCAACAGATACTGGAGTCAGTTTGTCTTGGCCTGTCCTTGCCACTGATAATACCTCTATCTGCCAAGAATGTGCCGCTAGTCCAGCAAAAGCTAGTGGTACTCAAATAATTTGCAAGCAGTTTCATGAAATGGTCAGTCAGAAAGCAACTCATACCGGCTCGGACGTCACCCGGGTTAACAGGGTCAGGAGTTCCTGGCAGTAGAAGGCGAAGGACAGAGCTGCGTGGAGGAATCTGATCAGACCTAAATGAAACAGTCATTGTCGCCCCCGACAGACTGCTATGATGATGATGATGATGATGATGATGATCACATGAAGCAAAATCCTCATGTCAGCTCCTTCATGAGTGCATGGCTGAAGTCCATCCACATTGTGGTTAGTATTGGAACTGACAACTGACTTGTGGATCGTTGATATGATAATCTTGTCCCCAGTGTCCTGTTCTGCACTTGCAGTACTGAGGAACTGGAAGAGTTCATCCTTATTCTCGTCATTTCGGAGGAAGTTCTAACAGTTTGTGGGAAGCTTCACATTGTATGACACACATTGCCATGGCCTTGTTCCTCTGTTTTCACTTTCAGTAAGCTTCAAACTATCCTTGTGATATACATCCCAGACAATGTCAACTCAAAATGACCAGTTGAGTTCTGACACTATGTATGAAATGAATATTTTACTGGCATATTCACCAGAGGTCCTCAATTCTCCAACAGCGAGAAAATGGACCACCGCAGCACCATCAATGACTTTCACTTCAGAGGATAGGGATGTGGTACTCAAGACAGCTGCATTGCTACTAGAGTCAAGACATCTGATGAGGTCAGACTTTTTTCCCTGCTGTCAAAGTTTGCCTGCTACCAATAGTGACGGTGGAAACTGCTGATTCTCATGCTTGAAGAACTCCTGTACATATCCTTCTCATGACTGGCTAGCTATATACAATCTGGCACACAAAGAACACTCACTCTCAAGTTCAGACATCTTTTGTTTGTCCTTCAGTTGTGCTGCCTTATTCAGTCAGCCAATGAGCGGACAGGAGTTTCTTGATATGGGTGCACTGACTGTGGCTTCATTTATTTAGGCGTTCATCACCACTGAAGGTAGAATACTGTTTTTTTTTTTTTTTTCTGTTTTACAGATTTGTTGAACAGCTTCAACCACACCAAATGGCATGATTTCCTGGGTAAGTAATGTCAGTAAGTCCTTGCTACGATCAAGAAATGGATTTCCTAATTCCTCCAAGGTAAAGACAAGGCCACATACATTCTAAAAGAATGACCTCTGCCAGCTATTTGTCTGTTCATGATGTCTGTCATCTACATCGCTAGCATCACCTAGTTCCAACAGAGTTTCAAACTCAGCTATTATCTCTGAAAGTTGTGGGCAAGCAACCATTCACCGTCGCAGGGTGCCTGGATTTTCTGTCAAGCCAATGGCTTCTCCGTCTCCTTTGACATGGGCATTCAAATGTCCGTGGGCTTGGTCATGGACAATAGCAAAAAAGAAACGTCATGTTGTATTTGAAGTAAAGGCATCATACATAAACTGGTCATATACATCTGCAGATCTCTGACCAAGTGTGGTCATATCGCATAGGTGCACAGAAATCCATCTTGCATAGTGTACATGATCCAGTGCAAAAAACCATGGAGCAAGTTGAGCCAAGGATTCTACATACAACGCAAAATCCTACGACCGAAGGGATCTGATGAAGGCCAGAAATGTTTTTATCATGTAAAATAAAAAACAGACCAAGATAAATCATTTCAAAACTTTTTCTACCATTAATGTGACCTATAACCTGTACATCCTAATTCAAAAACAAACTGAAATCTTTTCAGGGGAAAAATAAAACATAAAAAACTTACAATAACCTGGTTGCATAAATATGCACACCCTTAAACTAATACTTTGTTGCAGCACCTTTGGCTTTTATTACAGCATTCAGTCTTTTTGGGTAGGAGTCTATCAGCATGGCACATCTTGATGTGGCAATATGTGCCCACTGTTCTTTGCAAAAATGCTCCAAATCTGTTAGATTGCGAGGGCAGCTCCTGTGCACAGCCCTCTTCAGATCACCCACAGAGGTTTGATCAGATTCAGGTCTGGACTCTGGCTGGGCCATTCCAAAACTTTAATCTTCTTCTGGTGAAGCCATTCTTTTGTTGATTTGGATGTGTGCTTTGGGTCATTGTCGTGCTGAAAGATGAAGTTCCTCTTCATCTTCAGCTTTCTAGCAGAAGCTTGAAAGTTTTGTGCCAACACTGACTGGTATTTGGAACTGTTCATAATTCCCTCCACCTTGACTAAGGCTCCAGTTCCAGCTGAAGAAAAACAGCCCCAAAGCATGATGCTGCCACCGCCATGCTTCACTATAGGTATGGTGTTCTTTTGGTGATGAGCAGTGTTGTGTTTGCGCCAAATATACCTTTTGGAATTATGACCAAAAAGTTCAACCTTGGTTTCATCGGACCATAGCACATTTTCCCACATGCATTTGGGAGATTTCAGATGTGTTTTTGCAAAATGTAGCCAGGCTTGGATGTTTTTCTTCGTGAAATAAGGCTTCCCTACCCCATAGCCCAGACGTATGAAGAAGACGGGAGATTGTCACATGTACTAAACAGCCAGTACACGCCAGAAATTCCTGCAGCTCCTTCAATGTTGCTCTTGGCCTCTTGGCAGCCTCCCTGACCAGTTTTCTTCTCGTCTTTTCATCAATTTTGGAGGGATGTCCAGTTCTTGGTAATGTCACTGTTGTGCCATATTTTGCTGCACTTGATGATGACTGTCTTCACTGTGTTCCATGATAGATTTAATGCCTTGGAAATTCTTTTGTCCCCTTCTCCTGACTGATACCTTTGAACAATGAGATCCCTCTGATGCTTTGGAAGCTCTCTGCGGACCATGGCTTGTGCTGTATGATGTGACTACAAACATATCAAGAAAAGCCTACTAGAACAGCTGAACTTTATTTGGGATTAGTCAGAGGCACTTTGAATGGTGGCAGGTGTGTGCTGACTCCCACTAACATGAGTTTGAATGTGACTGGTTAATCCTGAACCTTTTGTCAGGTCAGGCATTGGCTTGCTTGCTACCAGATAACCATGAAAACCGGTACTACCTGTCTCATGGGTCGGGCCGTCGGCGACTCAACCGGCATCCCCGCCCTTCCGAGGATGTAGAGGGTGAAACAGGGCATCCTGGCAGAACTAAAAACAATATCTGTCACAGGTCTGTGGTGGGCCACTCCCAGTTACACAGGGTGAGACTGGACATCCTGGCAGATAAACACATCTGTCACAAGGTCTGTGGTGGACTGTGCCAGTCGGTGCATTGTGACATGCACTACACAAAGAGCAGAGATAAACAAACCTATCATCTGGTCAGTCACTGCAACAGATACTGGAGTCAGTTTGTCTTGGCTTGTCCTTGCCACTGATATTACCTTTATCTGCCAAGAATGTGCTGCTAGTCCAGCAAAAGCTAGCAGTACTCAAATACTTTGCAAGCAGTTTCATGAAATGGTCAATCAGTAAGCAACTCATACCAGCTCGGACGCCGCCCGGGCTTACAAGGTCTGCACTGATCTGTTCACACTCCGACAGGCAGCGAAAAGTAAGCTAGGAGCAGGAAGACAAAAGAAGAGGAAAACAGCAACCTTGTGTGTAGCAGAATGGAATGTACACACTCGGACAGAACAACATCACAGCGCCCAGAAAGACAGACCGTGCTTGTGGCCCTGGAAACGAACAGGTACAATGTAGACATAGCTGTACTTAGTGAAACAAGATTGCCTGGATAGGACAGCTTGGAAGACCATGGGTGCATCTTCTTTTGGAGTGGGAGATCAACTCAAGAAAGGAGAGAAGCAGGAGTGGGCTTTGCAGTTAGAAAGGAGATAGCAGCAATGCTTGATGAGGAACCAGTGCCAATCAACGACAGGATAATGACTATGAGACTCCCACTACAGCGGAAGATGTATGCCACACTCGTCAGTGTATATGCCCCAACAATGACCAACACAGAGGAGGTGAAGGAAGAGTTCTACAGTGATTTACGTGAGACTATCAGGCGTGTACCGACTGATGACAGGCTGATACTCGTTGGAGATTTTAATGCCAGAGTTGGTTCGGACACCGAGAAATGGAAAGGAGTGCTAGGCAGTCACGGAGTAGGCAAGTGCAATGCTAATGGAGAACTTCTACTTGCACTATGTTCAGAGTACAACCTTGTGATAACCAACACTCTATTTAAGCACAAGGACACACACAAGAAGACATGGATGCACCCAAGATCCAAGCACTGGCACTTATTAGACTACATCATAGTCAGGCAGAGAGACAGAAGGGATGTATTGGACACCAGAGCAATGAGAGGCGCGGACTGTGGCACTGATCGTGTTATGCTGAGCTCTAGATTAAGGATTTGCAGACGAAAACAGCACTGCAGGACGGGTGCGAAGCCACCACGGAAGCTAAACACTAGTGCACTGAAAGGCCAAAAGAAGCAGGAAGAACTTACACAGGAAATGGATGAAAACTTGAAAGACTGGGACAGCAACAACTTAGAAAATGACATAGAAGAGAAATGGGCAACACTGAAGGATACGGTGTATCAGACTGTGAGTGATGTATTAGGCTACCCTGAGAGGAAACATCAAGATTGGTTTGATGAGCATGATGAACACCTGAAGAAACTACTAGAAGCAAGGAATACAGCTAGGCAGGAAAACCTGCAGTGTAACACAAGGTCGAAGAAGAAGAAGTACTCAAAGGCTCAGAGTGAGCTACAGAAGTACACCAGAGAGATGAAGTCCAACTGGTGGGATGAAAAAGCGGAGAAACTTCAAACTGCAGCAGACAGGAAGGACATGAAACATTCTTCACAGGTTTGAGAGAAATCTACAGCCCTAAACCAAGAGGATTGATCCAACTAAAGGCTATGGATGGTGAAACGGTTTTGCAGGAGAAAGACAAGATCCTGGACAGATTTGCAGACCACTTTGACCAACTACTAAACAACCCTGGAGATCTCACTGAAGAGGCTATAGAAGCGCTAGTGCAGCGACCAGCTGTATCAAGTCTGGATGAACCACCAAATTTTGATGAACTAATGGCAGCTATCAGGACAACACAGGATGGTAAAGCTCCAGGAAGGGATGGAATGTCAGCAGAAGTGTGGAAATTTGGTGGTGTTCAGCTGACCAACTGCCTACACAAGCTCATCCAAGAGAAATGGGATGCCCAGAAAGTACCTCACGACTGGAAAGATGCAAGTATTGTGCCTTTGTTCAAGAAAGGTGACAGGAAGGATTGTGGAAATTACCGAGGTATATCACTACTAGCCACTGTTGGTAAGATTCTCTCACGTGTACTACTTAACAGACTCAGTGAACACATCTCGCAGAATGTACTACCGGAAACCCAGTGCGGCTTTAGAAGTGGAAGAAGCACAATGGACATGATTTTCTGCTTGAAACAGGTTCAAGAAAAGTGTATTGAAGAGAACATGCCACTTTATGTAGTCTTCATAGACTTCAGTAAAGCCTTCGATACTGTTTCGCAACAAGGACTTTGGCAGGTACTCAAGAAATATGGTTGTACAGAGAAGTTTGTCAGCCTGATCGAGGCACTCCATACAGGTATGCAAACAAACGTGGCAATGAGTGGTTCAGTATCTAAAGACTTTTCAGTAAGCAACGGGGTGAAACAAGGGTGTGTGCTGGCACCTACACTCTTCTCGCTATATCTGGCAGCCATGCTTGAGGTGGCCTTCAAAGACACTTCAGAAGGAGTATATGTACATTCAAACAAGGAAAGAAGCAGACTTGTTCAATGTGGCACAGTTTAAAGCCAAGAGTAAGACATCGATAAAGATAGTAAGAGAAATGCTCTTTGCCGACGACAGTGCTCTAGTTGCACACAGCGTCGGAAGATATGCAATCTTTAGTGGAGAAATTTGCAAGAGCAGCTAGCCAATTCAGCCTCCAAATCAACATCAAGAAGACAGAGTGCCTTTATCAACCACCAAAGTTCCAGTTATCAACATCACTACCAGAAGAGATCAGCATTGGTACAGAGCCACTAGTCAAGTGCAAGACTTTCAAGTACCTAGGGAGTACTGCTTCAGAGAATGCTAGGCTGGAGGATGAACTATCTCTCAGAATGGGAAGAGCGAGCGCTGTGTTTGGAAACTTGAGGGAGAGACTGTGGAACAATCGACATGTGTCTATCCGTGTGAAATGCAAAGTGTACAGAGCGACAGTACCATGGCACTCTATTGCATGGTGCTGAAACTCGAACTGTCTACAGAGTGCAGGTGAAGAAACTCCACGCATACATGATGAGACACCTTCGAGCCATAATGAACATCTCATGGAAAGACAAGATAACCAACATAGAAGTGTTGAAACGAACTGGTCTACCATCAATGGAGGACATGCTAATACAGATGAACCTGAGATGGCTCGGACATGTTGAGAGGATGGACCACCAGCGTCTCCCTCGGCAGTTACTCTACTCACAGTTATGCAAGGGCAAACGCAATCAGGGTAGACCAAGGCTCAGATTTAAAGACACTGTAAAAAGAAACTTGGAGAAGTTGGACATAGACAGGAGTTCCTGGCAGCAGAAGGCTAAGGACAGAGTTGTGTGGAGGAATCTGATCAGACCTAAATGAAACAGTCATTGTCGCCCACAACAGACTGCTATGATAATGATGATGAATCCTGAACACAGCCACATCCCCGGTTATAACAGGGTGTGCATATTTGTACAACCAGGTTATTGTAAGTTGTTTATTTTTCCCTTTAAAAGATTTCATTTTGTTTTTCAAATGGTTTTTATAGGTTATAGGTCACATTAATGGTGGAAAAAGTTTTGAAATGTTTTATCTTGGTCTCATTTTTTACATCACAAAAACCTGGTATTGAACAGGGGTGTGTAGACTTTTTATATCCACTGTAGATGTGTGTAATATTCATACTTATGATATTCATACCAGGCACCTCTGGCAGTAATAAATGATAAATTGTCTATTTTACATTTTGTAGACACTTGGACCCTCACTTTCAGGCAATATAGTGGTACAGTTTAGCATTGTTTCAGTGGCTAAATGATATTAATTTGTGTGATTCATAGTCCATGAGATGTTTGGAGCGTAAAAATGTTGTTGGCCATTCAGTATGGCTGCCATGTTTTCATACACCTTACTCTCCCATGGAAATGCTGACATGGCTAGAGAGCAAAGCAGCTAAAGTCAGACTCCATCTAAATGCAGAAAAAACGGAAATGATGATTTACAACCATATAACAAATATACCAATTGTAGCAACTGGTGGTGAAGAGCTCAAGGTCGTCAAGGACTTTAAATACCTGGGATCATACGTGAATACAGTCCATCCAGAAAGTCTTCTCAGTGCTTCACTTTTTCCACATTTTGTTATGTTACAGCCTTATTCCAAAATGGATTAAATGCATTTTTTCCTCAAAATTCTACACGCAATACCCCATAATGACAATGTGAAAAAGTTTTTGTTGAGATTTTTGCAAATTTATTAAAAATAAAAAACTAAGAAATCACATGTACATCAGTATTCACAGCCTTTGCTCAATACTTTGTTGATGCACCTTTGGCAGCAATTACAGCCTCAAGTCTTGTTGAATATGATGCCACAAGCTTGGCACACCTATCTTTGGGCAGTCTGGTCCATTCCTCTTTGCTGCACCTCTCAAGCTCCATCAGGTTGGATGGGAAGCGTCGGTGCACAGCCATTTTCAGGTCTCTCCAGAGATGTTCAATTGCATTCAAGTCTGGGCTCTGGCTGGGCCACTCAAGGACATTCACAGAGTTGTCCTGAAACCACTCCTTTGATATATTGGGGCGGCAGTGGCTCAGGAGGTAGAGCGGGTCGTCCAATAAGCGGATGGTTGGCGGTTCAAATCCCACTCTCCCCAGGTATCCTGCCGTTGTGTCCCTGGGCAAGACACTTTACCCACCTTGCCTCCAGTGTCCATAACACTGGGTATGAATGTGTATAAATGTTCAGTGGTAGCCGGAGAGGCCCTTGGCACGGATTGGCAGCCACGTTTCCGTCAGCCTTCCCCAGGGCAGCTGTGGCTACAGTAGTAGCTTGCCACTACCATTATCTGACTGGAGATGTATCTGTAAAATGTGTCTTTGAGTGTCTATGATAAAGTGCTATATAAATCTGATGCATTATTATTATATTGGCTGTGTGCTTAGGGTTGTTGTCCTGCTGAAAGATGAACCGTCGCCCCAGTCTGAGGTCAAGAGCGCTCCAGAGCAGGTTTTCATCCAGGATGTCTCTGTACATTGCTGCATTCATCTTTCCCTCTATCCTGACTAGTCTCACAGTTCCTGCTGCTGAAAGACATCCCCACAGCATGATGCTGCCACCACCATGCTTCACTGTAGGGATGGTATTGGCCTGGTGAGGAGCGGTTCCTGGTTTCCTCCATATATGATGTTTGGCATTCATGCCAGAGTTCAATCTTTGTGTCATCAGACCAGAGAATTTTGTTTCTCATGGTCTGAGAGTCCTTCAGGTGCCTTTGGCAAAGTCCAGGTGGGCTGCCACGTGCCTTTTACTAAGGAGTGGCTTCTGTCTGGCCACTCTACCATACAGGCCTGATTGGTGGATTGCTGCTGAGATGTTTGTATTTCTGGAAGGTTTTCCTCTCTCCATAGAGTAATGCTGGAGCTCTGACAGAGTGACCATTGGGTTCTTGGTCACCTCCCTGCCTAAGGCCCTTCTCCCCTGATCGCTCAGTTTAGACGGCCGGCCAGCTCTAGGAAGAGTCATTGTGGTTTCGAACTCATTCCATTTACGGATGATGGAGGCCACTGTGCTCATTGGGACCTTCAAAGCAGCAAACATTTTTCTGTACCCTTCCCCAGATTTCTGCCTTGAGACAATCCTGTCTCGGAGGGCTACAGACAATTCCTTTGACTTCATGCTTGGTTTGTGCTCTGACATGCATTGTCAACTGTGGAACCTTATATAGACAGGTGTGTGCCTTTCCAAACCATGTCCAATCGACTGAATTTACCACAGGTGGACTCCAATTAAGCTGTAGAAACATCTCAAGGACCGGAGTGGTGGCTCAGTTGGTAGAGCATCCGCCCCACACCCGGGAGGCAGGGGTTCAAATCCCGGCCGGGTCATACCAAAGACCATATAAAAATGGTGCTTTCTGCCTTCTAGCGTGGTGCTCCGCATAATGGAATGGGGAAAGTAAAGTTACACACAGAGCTACCAGAGGACTGACCCCCCGCTGTAGCTTTCACTACTTACAGTAGCTGTTTGGCCTAGGGTCAGAGAAACGGAGATAGGCGCCGCCCATATACACCTTCAGGTGTGAAGGGATTAACTAACTAACTAACATCTCAAGGATGATCAGTGGAAACAGGATGAACCTGAGCTCAATTTTGAGCTTCATGGCAAAGGCTGTGAATACTTATGTACATGCGATCTCCATCTGTCCATCCATCTTCTTCCACTTAATCCTTTTCTGGTTGTGGGGAGGCTGGAGCCCATCCCAGCATTTTTGGGCGAGAGACAGGGTACACCCTGGACAGATTGCCTGTCCATTCTTAGTTTTTTTATTTTTAATAAATTTGCAGAAATCTAAAAAAAAAATAACCGTTTTCACGTTGTCATTATGGGGTATTGTGTGTAGAATTTTGAGAGAAAAAATGAATTTAATCTATTCTGAAATAAGACTGTAACATAACAAAATGTGGAAAAAGTGAAATGTTGTGAATACTTTCTGGATGGACTGTAGATCAAATGATGAAATCAAGATTAGGAAGACACTAGCTTGGTCAGATTGCCACAAGATGAGAAAGTTATAGCAGTCAACTCTAATAAAGTCATTAAAAATCCGACTTTTTATATCAACAGTAGAATCAGTACTACTCTACTGAAGCGAAAGTTGGACACTGACAAAGGCAATCAAAAAGTCAACCAATGGAGCATGCACTTGTATGCTATGGAGGCCACTAGGAATGGAATAGATGCACCTAATTACCAACGATGAGGTCTATGGCAACCTACCAAGAGTAAGTACCAGCACAGCGGAAAGACGACTCAAACTTGCTGGTCAATGTATACAGCATCCTGAAGAAGAAGCATCCAAACTAGTGTTGTTGGAGCCAGCTCATGGGCAAGTCAACAGAGGCAGGAGGTCACTTACATATGTCGATATGTTGAAGAAGGACAATGGACTAAGCAAAACTCAGCAATTGAGGTCGGCGATGATGGATCGGGAGACCTGGAGGTTGTTTGTCTCATTTGCTCGAACAGGAGTTTGGCCATAAGTAAATGGTAAATGGCATTCACTTTTATAGCACTTTTTCTCATCTCTGGATGACCAAAGCGCTTTACAGATCCTGCTATTTTGTTGGGGTTTTTTTTGATTTTGTATACTTTATTGATCCCCAGAGGGGAAATTGAAGGCATCCACCCAGATGGATGAAGCAGCCACGGTACAGCGCTATCCCTTAACCATTCACACACACATTCACACCTAGGGCCACTTTAGAGTCTCCAGTTAACCTAACCTGCATGTTTTTGGTCTGTGGGAGGAAACCGGAGAAATCCCGGAGTAAACCCACGCAGATACGGGGAGGACATGCAAACTCCACACAGATCACTGTTGGTCAGAGGCTGGGATCGAACCAGGGATCCCATGGCCAAGGGTGAGTTGTTGTGCTGCCGCAGTGCTAACCACTGCGCACCGCCCATCCACCCATTCACACACACATTCACACACTGATGGTGGCAGAGCTGCCATACAGACACAGGCGCTAGCCTGGCCACCAGGAGCAACTGGGGGTTCAGTGTCTTGCTCAAGGACACTTCAACATACAGACTGCAGACCGAGTGGGAATCAAACCCATGACCCTCCGATCAGTAGTTGGTCACACTACACCTGCACCACAGCCGCCCCAAAAGTAATTAAGTAAATAAGTAAGTTACTCTCCCAATTTTCAGGCTCAGATGGTTTTTTGACTCCATGCTGATTATTCTGGTCAAAGATCTCTCAGCAGAGGTTGGTGACCTCTGTTCTACCATGACGGGGCTGAGATCTGAAACAAACTTGCGAAACCTGAGAAGCTTAAACAGAAGCTTCTATTATGTGCTGAATGTGTTCATTAGGCTCTGCTCAGATGTCTGTTTGGACCACCTGACGCTGGATGTCTTCCTGACCACCATGGTGGAGATATTTCACAACTATCCTCACTCATTAAATGTACTTCTGTTTTCAACAATAAATCATCTCTCCATCTTTTTTAACAAGCATTTCCACGTAGTTCCAAGCCATCCCCGTGTGGATGAAACGTCATTATGTTGTCAGCATCAGGTTGAGCGACTCGTTAGACAACACACTGATTAATCCATCTCTGATGTTGGTTACAGCTCCTTCACATGATGTTCTTGTACTGTTCAGTGACTCATCTGTAGAACATTAAGGCCACATCTTCAAACTACGAAGAGAACATAAATTACAAGGTAGAATATATCACAGCGCCCACACTTCTGCAACACTTCAGGTGTAGTTTCCCTGATATGATGAAGTTGTGTAGGCTTCCATCAGAGCTGTGCTGGTTTGCCTTAATTCAGACCCTTTTACCAGTAGATCTACTGTACAGGTGCTGGTTAAGAAGTGATCTGACCTTTGACTTTACTGTACACTCAGATCAATTTAAAGACAAACTTTAGCTGAAATGAAAACAGAAGAAGCTGTGCTGGTAGCTCGTGTCAGAGGAACAGTATCAGTGTCGACACTGTGGAGTTGACCGCTGGGTGGGACATCTAGCAGCACGCTGCAGTGAATGGTTCAGACTGATTATTTTATCCTTCTAGACCATGTTTCATGGTTCAGATGTGACACAGAACTCCTCAGCATCCAGCACATTCATGGATTTAACTGCAGTCAGAAATCATGAGGATAAGAGTAGGGCATCACTGTTCTGTAAGGAGAAGTCTGTTTATGGTCAGCAATGCCGTCACTTCTTCTAGTCTTCTGTCCTGCTGCCAAACATCTCAATTCAAACATCCCTGCTGCTGTTCACAATTGCACATGGTCTCTACAGAACAATCCAGCAGAACACTGGAGTAAACAACCTACCATTGCCATGGTGACAGAGTTAACCCTTGTAGATCTACAGCAGAAAGGTCTAATTGCCGTAGGTCTTCAGTAGAATGATCTAACCCCTGTATATCTACAGCAGAATGATCTAACCCCTGTAGGTCTTCAATAGAACAATCTAACCCCTGTAGATCTGCAGCAGAATAATCTAAACTCCTGCTGACCTTCAGCAAAATTATTTAACTTCTGTAGAGCTACAGCAAAATGATCTAACTCCTATTGGTCTTCAGTATAATGCTCTAACCCCTGTAGATCTACAGCAGAAATATTTAATTCCTGTAAGTGGTCTCTGAGACTAGAAAGGCGCTATATAAGTGTAGGCCCTTATCCCTTAAGTCTTCAGTAAATGGTAAATGGTGTTCACTTATATAGTGTGTTTTATTCATCTCTGGCTGACCAAAGTGCTTTACAGATCCTGCTGTTCACCAATTGACACACACATTCACGCACTGATGGTGGCGGAGCCGCCATGCACCAGTTCTGGCCTGACCCACCAGGAGCAACTGGGGGTTCAGTGTTTTGCTCAAGAACGCTTCGACATGCAGACTGCAAACAGAGCAGGAATTGAACCCCTCACCCTCCAATCAGTAATTGGCCACAGTACACCTGCACCACAGCCGCCCAGTAGAATGATCTAACCCCACAGATCTATAGCAGAATGATCTAACCCCCGAAGAGCTACAGCAGAAAGATCAGACTCCTGTAGATCTTAAGTAGAATGATCTAGCCCCGTAGATCTACAGCAGAATGATTTAACCCCTGTAGATCTATGGTAGAAAGATCTAACCCTGTAAAGCTACAGCAGAATGATCTAGCCCCTGTAGATCTGCAGTAGAATTATCTAGCCCCTGTAGATCTGCAGCAGAATGATCTAGCCCCTGTAGATCTACAGTAGAATAACCTAACCCCTGTAGATCTACAGCAGAATGATCTAACCACTGTAGATCTACAGCAGAATGATCTAGCCCCTGTAGATCTGCAGCAGAATGATCCAGCCCCTGTAGATCTGAACCAGAACGATCTAGCACCTGTAGATCTACCGCAGAATGATCTATCCCCTGTAGATCTGCAGCAGAATGATCTATCTCCTGTAGATCTTCAGCAGAATGATCTAGCCCCTGTAGATCTGCATCAGCAGAATGATCTAGCCCCTGTAGATCTGCAGCAGAACGATCTAACCCCTGTAGATCTGCAGCAGAACGATCTATCCCCTGTAGATCTGCAGCAGAATGATCTTTTGTAACTGACAGTGACATGGCCTTTATTAATGTACCCCCGCTCCACTTCAGCTGCTCTGTGACCAATCAGCTGAAGGCCCCCTCCCTCATGACCGCTATGTAAATATACACATCCTGCAGCAAATATGAACTTCAACCTCAAATGAAACATGGTGGAATTTTTGAGTTTTTGTTTCTGATTCAGAGCAAAAGTTAAACAATAAAGAACATGAATGCTGAGAATCTCTTGGATCTGCAGGATCTACACAGGTAATGATCCACCTGCGAAACCACTACCGTACCTGTGTATATACCAAAGGCTATTTGTTATTTTTACTTTATTTTTACTTCAGTCATATGGTTAATCGTGTGTTCTGTAACTGTTTTATTTCAAATTCTTCTCACCTACTTTATTGCGCAGCAGCCTGGTGGAGCACCCACAATTGCACTGTGATGTACAACTGTACAATGACAATAAAGCCGATTGTTTTCTATTCTGTTCTAAAATTTTTACTACATTAAGGGTCTCCACGAAAGCAGTGGGACATTTATTTTTAACAAAGGGGTGTTGGCCAGTGTATGATGAGGTACAAATGTATTAATGTAAATTAGGTTCAACTTTGTTAGAATAAAAGGTGCAAAGATATAAAAAAAAGGCCATTTTAAACAGTCAAAATTTACAGTTTAATTACATAGAATAAACAGCACTAACCAGCATCCAGATGAGCATTTAGAAATTACAAGAAAATAGTTGAAATTTGTGACCATGCTGACAAAATGAGTCACTTTAAGGAAATTATCAAGACTGAGGTAACGTTTTGTTTTTTGTTTTTTTCCATATTCTGTATTGAAAGACCCGCAAACTGATCTTTAATTTGTAAGAAGTGCACAAAAACGGACCCGGAAAAAGCCGATTTGTTTATATTTTGGCTAGGTTTAAAACTCGCGCTCAATCTGTCGGGAGTTATGTCTTCCACCAGAGCATATGCATTTTTAGAAAGTATGATTTCTAAGCTTTCCAATGATACTAGGCACTCATGGGGGTTTTCCTGGGACTTGCCACTAGTAAACAAAGAAAGAGTCATGATTTATGACTTCTGCCTGCAGCTGGTAATGACACGGTGCGCATTCTGACTCATTTTGCCAGCACGGGTCACATTTTACCGGAAAAAAGTTGCAGATTTATAAGGAAAAAGATTGACAATCTAATGAAAATCAAAAACAAAAATATTGCAAATTTATGAGAGAAAAAGCGTAAAATTCTTTGCATTTCTGCTTAGAATTGGTGGTTCAAAGTCATTAATCAGTTGCGTAAGCTGATATAAAAACATTTATAATGCCTTTGGTGGTGAGAGGGGAAACTGTTTTGTCTGTAGCTTTGCCCCCTCGTATCACTTCCTTCCTACAGGGAAATATGTCCCACGCTCCACTGCCAGCATCACTAATTAGAAACACACACCGCGTCTCTCTCAGCTCAACATTAATTCTCCTCACAGCTTCTCTCCCATAAAGTGGAACATTAAAAGAACCAAAATAAAACGTCAGCAGAACCCCAGTGTGTTCTCATTTACTCTGAGAGGAACATTTGGTTTATGGCAGTGAGAACCACAGATGTCAACATATGGGTGGTAAAAAGGAGCCCGCCTCCTTATCCTCCTCCTACAGGGTATCTGAAGAGAATTTCACAGCCATCCATCAAACACCTCTGAGATATTTGATTCTGATGACGGAGTGAGCAACCATCACAGAAGAGAACAAACATCATTTATCAGGTCAGAGCAGCTCTGACTTCTAGCTCACCTGCTGGGTGGAGAAATGAGAAGAAAACAGTCCAGATGTGTTTTCCTCCACAGCCACTGACTGAAGCAGGCTTTATTTTCTCTCACACGTCCATCAGTGCATGGACTGCAATTTAAAAAGTCGAGCAGACAATTATTGCCTCACCCCCCTCCCTCCCTCCATCATTCTCTTCTTCTTATGAGAACATCACACAAACAACAAACACCCAAAGCCTTCTGGGAAATTTGTGATCATTCACCTAAACAAGGGAAAAATAATGTGTGAACGTCAATCAGTCCATCAGCTCCACTTCTGAGGTTCAAGGAGAAAAAGTTCTCTCTGGAACATCACACACACATGCACAAACACACACACACTTTAATTAGCAGCGTTCAACACAGACAGCACTAAAGCATAGACGAATTATTCTCCACAGTCCCTGTTTTCACAGCTGAACCATCTCAGGGAGAGGAACCGGGCCCGAGTTCGTTCTGCTTAGCCCATTTCATCAGCCAGGAAAAAGGAAACAATAAAGTGTAGGTGGCTTTTATGAGGGAAATGCCCACATTAATGACTTCTTTTTCGGCTGCTCCCTTCAAGGGGTCTCCACAGCAGATCATCTGCCTCCATCTCCCTTCATCTTCCTCTGTAACACCAACCCTCTCCATGTCCTCCTTCACTACATCCATCAATCTTCTCTGTGGTCTTCCTCTTCTTCTCCTGCCTGGCAGCTCCATCTTCGACATCCTTTGTCCAATATCTCCACTATCCCTCCTCTGCACATGTCCAAACTATCTCAGTATTGCCTCTCTTACTTTGTCTCCAAACTGCTCAACCTGAGCAGTCCCTCTGATATACTCATTTCTAATTTGTCCCTCCTAGTCACTCCCAATGAAAATCTTAGCATCTTCAACTCTGCCACCTCCAGCTACATCTCATGTCTTTTTGTCAGCACCACCTTTTCTAAACCGTACATCATAGCAGGTCTCACTACCATCTTGTAAATCTTACCTTTCACTCTTGCTACTATCCTTCTGTCACAAATCACCCCTGACACTCGTCTTCACCCACTCCACCCTACCTGCTCGCTCTTCTTCACCTCTTTTGTGCATTTTCCATTGCTTTGGATGGTTGACCCCAGGTATTTAAACTCATCTACTTTCACCACCTCTACTCCTTCCATCTTCACGTTACACCTGCCTCCCTCTCATTCACACTCATGTATTCTGTCTTGCTTCTACTGACTTTGATTCATCTCCTCTCATCACTCCTCCACTCCTCTTCTCTCATCACTCCTCTACTTCACCTTTCATTCGGTCTTCACCCAAATCTACATGACTGCCACAATACCTACTATCTGGAAAACTGCTACCATAATCCCAGTTCCCAAAAAACCCCGGCCCGTAGAATTAAATCTTTATCATCCTGTTGCGCTCACCCCTATTATAATGAAATGCCTGGAGAAGCTGTTACTCAACATCCTATTACCCACTGTTACCCCACAACTACAGTAAGACGGGCATGGAGGACGCTGTAGCCTGCCTGCTGCACTTCTTCTTCAGCACCTGGTCTCTCCTGGTCATTTTGTCAGAATACTCTTCGTTGACTTCAGCTCTGCCTTTAATACGATCCAAAGACATGTGATGATCCAGAAGCTACACCATCTCAACACCCCCCTGTGAGATATGGATTTAATATGTAAGTGTAAGATGGGCACGCACCACCAGGTGGCGCCTCCGCCCCGCCCTACATAAAGCCGGGTTAGCCATCTTATCACTCTCTCTTTTGTCTGAGCTTAGCCACCCATCTGTCAGTAGCTGTCAATAGATGTCAGTGTGTGCAGAGTCAATAAAGCTGTGTTCCCAGTCACCTTGCCTCGTCTGTCCAGCAGCAGGTAATTCCAGACATAACATTGGCAACATCAGATTAAACCATGGAGGTGTGCATGGTCCCCATTCACCTGTTCCTCGAGGCGCCCAGAGAGCTGCCGGTGCCTTGGTCCAGGTGGTATGAGACCTACCAGAACTACGTTGTCAAATGGGGTCTCGGAGAGCTTGACAAGTAGAGAGCCCGGACACTACTGGTTCACAGTTTGAGCACAGAGGGCCAGCAAATCCCGGGTACGCTCAGTGCTGCCGACACTTGTGAAGAGGTAGCTAAGTTGCTAGCTAGCCACTTCGACACCCCAGACAATGTGACAGCTCGGAGGATCCACTTTAGGAAGTGGCGTCAACGGGTAGGTGAACCCATCTGGCAGTTTGTCACCGATTTAAGGCAGCTGGCTAGTGAATGCCGTTTCAGAGCACTGGAGGAGGAAATGGTCCGTGACCAGCTTGCAGAACACTGTTGTAGGGCCATATTGTGGGCTAGGTTACTTAGGGTGCCAAATGAGCTCACACTAGCCAGAGCCGTTAAGCTAGCTCTCCAGATGGAAACCACAGAAAAGCTAGCTCTGGAGGAAACCGGGCGCCAGCCACAGCAGCCGCCAGAGCCTCCTGCTGCGGTAAATACCACAGACATGGACAGCGAAGATAGCTTGGATGGAGAGGAGAAGGAAGCCAACGCTGCTGGCGGCCCCGGGAAAGTTTCTCTGTATGAGCTGTGGGTCTAAGACGCACTGGAAAAAAGCAAAAGATTGCCCGGAGAGAGAAGCACAGTGTAACAGATGTGGTCGCTTGGACCATTTTGCCAGGATGTGCCGTGAAGTTAAACCGGAGAGCCCATGGAAGAAATTGCTCTGCCTGCCCCAGACAACCATCCACACAGTGTCCCCAGAGACAAACGTGTACACGTTTTGCACGGTGAGGCTGGATGACGTGGAGGTGCCACACGGGAACGGAGGGTTCACTGCAGAATTGGGCCATGGTGAACAGGTTTTTTTTCCCCACCACAGGGTTAGAGGCAACTCAGCGCTGCTGTACGGTTATGAAGGTGGAAGGCTGGACATGGTTGGGACTTTGGAGATAACTGTTCGGTACAAGTCTGCAATGGTGCTCGACTTCACATTCCACGTAACAGCACGGGGCGATAACATCATGTGCTGTGACCTATTTTATGGGCTGGGTTTCGCCATCAAGGATGACGTGGGGGAGGAGTGGTCGGACTGTGGCCAGTGGAACCCCCCGATTCCGGCGTCTGATGAAGATGTGGTGTGGGATGAAGAACTACTGGACGCTTTGGCAGTCAAGTGGGACAAAATCTGCTCAGGCCCAGTGCAGGAGGGTCTCAGGGCTGGCACTCGGGAAACAGTCAAGGGGAGAACCGAGCATGACGGTGAGGTGCCTGCGCTGGCGAGTGGCACCGATGGGTTAGCTCCGGGTGCCTCCAGAGTTTGGCCGCAAGAAGACAGAGGGTCTGCGGCTACGAGGGCGCACATTACACCAGCACCAGGAAAGGGCGAGACAAGACCAATGAGCACGAGGGATTGGCGTGCTCAACGGCAACACCTCAAGCCGAGCTGGGCCCCGTTGAAAGTCCTGGATTGGGTCCGGGCTCAAGGTGAGAAACACCTGCAGCGGAGATGGGCCGGACAACAACCCCAGGAGCGCTGGGAGTGCCTGTGCATAGTGGCCAGACTGGACGCAGTGCACTTCAGGCTTTCTGATGGCTCATATGGCAGACTTACCGGCTTTAGCGGGTCTGGGAGGAGGCTCCACGAAATAAGGCTGGACGTGAGACGAGGTCGATGGAAAGAAGGAGTGGTTTCAGGTATATAACTAGGTATATATATATATATATGTATATAACTATCACTTATAACTAGGTCAGCTTGACCTAGTTATAAGTGGACTAGACATCAGATATCAGTCATACGCCCATGCCACAACAGGACTGAATGGTGAACATGCTTCCATAAGTGAATCAATGTCCTTAGAAAACCAAGTGCTTCAGTTCCTTAATGATAAAGACATAAAGGTAGAAGCCAATGCGATCTCAGCCTGTTATGCTTTACCGAAGAAAGATAACAAAACAAAGAAATCAATTGTGATGCGCTTTGTGAACAGGAGGGTGAAAAATGACATACTGAGGCAGGCCAGAAAGCTAAAGGAAACTCAAGTTTACCTAAATGAACACCTGACAAAAAAAAAAAACGCTGAATTAGCACGGCAGGCACGGATGCTAAAAAAACAAAATAAGATACAGACAACATGGACAAGAAATTGTAGAATTTGGATTAAACTAAATGGTACACCTGAGCAAGCAAAGAGTATAATGATCAGAGATGCTACTGACTTAGATAAATACAGATGAACACTGACTATGAAACACAGAGTGAGGAAACTCAAACTCTAAAAATATGCCACTATGCTGAACATAAACCACAAGAGATGGAGAATGATATTGATCCTGATAACCACTTTTTCAATAATATTCATAACCACTGTGAATATTACACTGAAAAGCAATTCAAAAGTCAAGTGCAAATAGATGGTAAACTGTCAATAATACACTTCAATAGCAGAAGTCTTAACAAAAACTTCTCACAGATTCAGGACTATTTAAAACAGCTAGACAGAAAATTCACAGCTATTGCAGTCTCTGAAACCTGGCTTAATGAAGATCACGCTCCCCTGATGGCAATAGAGGGATATCAGATGTTTTACATTGACAGATCTCAAAAAAAGGGTGGTGGTGTTGCACTGTATATTGATGACCTATATAGATGTAAGCTTGTAAATGAAATGTCCTCAGCACTACCAGGGATTTTGGAATGTGTTACTGTTGAGATTGACCTAGACAAAACAAAAAATCTAATCATAAGCTGCATATATAGAGCGCCGGGAACTTGCATTGAGACATTCAGAGATAAATTAGTCGAGCTGTACAATAATATTACTAGTAAGAAAATGGTAGCAATTTGTGGAGATTTCAATATTGATCTACTGAATCCACATCAACAAAATGTAGTTACAGAGTTCATGAACTCTATGTACAGCATGAGTCTATATCCCACAATAACACATCCCAGTAGAATCACTGTTCACTCTGCTACACTTATTGACAACCTGTTTGTCAATGTTCTCGATAAGAAAATAGAAAGTGGATTATTGATAAATGATATAAGTGACCACTTGCCAACCTTTGCACTTATCCATGGCCACACGGGGCCCAACCCAGAAAAAATTTCAAAATCGTTCAGACACAAATCACCAAATGCAATCAGCTCTTTTAAAGAGGACTTGCTGAAGCAAGACTGGACAGAAGTCTATGTATCAGATGTAAATGAAGCCTATGACACATTTATAAACATTGTAACCACTCTTTATGAAAAAAACTGCCCATTAGTTAAAAAAAAGCTTAAACACAAATTTGCTGACAAACCATGGTTAACCAAAGGACTACAAAAGGCGTGTAAAAAGAAAAATTTATTATATAAAGCTTTCCTAAAGAAAAGGACAAAAGAAACAGAGCAACGGTATAAAACATACAAAAATAAGTTAACATATATAATAAGATGTAGTAAAAGAGACTATTACAGTAAAGAACTGGAAAAAAACAAAGACAATATTAAAAATACATGGACAATAATCAACAGTATCCTTGGAAATAAAAGCAGAAATACTAGCTACCCAACTAATATTCCAAAAAATAATAAAACGACTCCGAGTGTGAATATAGCTTCACCTGCAGATGAATTTAATAATTTTTTTGTTAACATTCGACCTAAACTGGCCCGAGAAATACCCACTACGGTGCCTACAGGTGATACAATATGCATTAACACTGCTGTAAAAGACACCATCTTCATAAAGAACACAGACGAAAGAGAGGTCATTGAAATTGTTAAATCGTTCAAAAGTAAAACATCTACTGACTGTGATGGTATTGACATGCTACTAGTCAAAACTGTTATCGAATGCATAGTGAAACCACTGACGTATATCTGTAACCTGTCCCTCCAATCAGGCATATTTCCCAATGCAATGAAAATAGCTAAAGTAATTCCGATTTACAAGACAGGCGACAGAGGGGAACTCTCAAACTATAGACCAATTTCACTATTACCGCAATTTTCCAAGATACTTGAAAAAATATTCTATGAGAGAATTGACAACTTCATACTGAAGAATGATTTATTGTGTGAGCAGCAATATGGGTTCAGACACAAAAGGACAACAGCATATGCCTTAATGGAATTTACAGAAAAAATATCAACAGCCATTGAAAATAAAGAGTATTCAGCTGGAGTATTCCTGGATCTTAAAAAAGCATTTGATACAGTAGATCACAATCTATTATTAAAGAAATTACAAAACTGTGGTATAAGAGGGGTAGCACTGTCCTGGTTAAGTAGTTACTTAAAGAATAGATATCAGTATGTATGTGTTAGCAACAAAAACTCAGAGTTACTGAAGGTCACCTGTGGAGTCCCACAGGGTTCAGTTTTGGGACCATTATTATTCAATATGTATATAAACGATATATGTAAAGTTTCAGAAAAAATGGACTTAATATTGTTTGCTGATGACACTAATCTGCTATGCAGTGGAAACAATTTGGAACAACTTCTGGATACACTCGGAAAGGAATTAGGAAAGTTTAAACTGTGGTTTGATTCAAACAAATTAACGCTCAATTTAAGCAAGACAAAATTTATAGTCTTTAACAACCATCACAACAACCCAGTACCCAAACTCAGTGTAAATGGTGTAGAGATTGAAAGGGTATCCGAAACTAAATTCCTTGGAGTAATAATTGATAACAAACTGTGTTGGAAGCCACATATTAATTATATTAAAGGTAAAGTATCCAAATCAATTGCAATATTACACAGAGTGAAAAATTTGCTGAATCAACCCACACTATACACCTTGTATCATTCATTAATACTCCCATACATGACATATTGTAATGAAGTATGGGGAAATACATATAAAACAAACATATATCCACTCTTTATGCTTCAAAAGAGAGCTATTAGAATAATCAACAAAGCAGCTTACAGGGAACCAACAAACCCACTTTTTCTTAAACAAAAAACTCTCAAGTTGAAAGATCTGATTGACTTTAAAACTGCAATAATAATGTTCAAAGTGAAGAATCTATCAATGCCCGCAAATATCCAAAAGTTGTTCCAAACAAGGGAGAAACGATATCACCTCAGAGGAACATGTATATTTCAAAAGCCTACAGTGAGAACAACCACCAAGCAACACTGTATTTCAGTGCAAGGAGTCAGATTATGGAACGATTTTGGACCTGAATTAAAATCATGTACAACGCTTGGACAATTTAAACAAAAACTAAAGGAAGAAATACTCCAAACATATTTACAAGACGACATGTAAACTCACATAAGGATTGACATTTCCAGCCTGTGTTATGTTGTAGCTTAGTTTTTCTTTTTTTCTCTGTGACATTATGTCTTAGATTTGTTTTTGAATAGTAACCGCTTAACTTAGACTAGCTCAGTTTTCTTTTTTCTCTCAGTCACATTTTGTCTTAGCCTTGTTTTAAATTGTAATCGCTCTTGTCTTGTTTTTCTCTTTTTTCTCCTTTGAATTCTTGGATGGAATATGGGTGGGCAATATAAGCTGCGGCTTCAGCCATCACCCATTTCGGATAACTCATGTGGAATTGTATAGTAGAAGGAGTCTTTGTCTAATTTGACCTTGTTGTTATACTATACAGTTTCTTTTAACCTGTAATGTACTATCCGAAATAAATAAAAAAAAAAATAAAATAAAATAAAATAGTATATATTGAAGTTCTGTGGTTGTTGTGCTGGTGTTGTTGTTTTAAAAAAAAGAGTGAATATTATAAGTTGAATGTTAATGTTATATAAGGGATTATTTTGGTTTTTTTCTGTTTTAGTTTAGGAACACGGCATGTAATTTTAGTTATTAATGGACTTTAATTTACTTTAGCAGGTGGCAGAATAATCCACCTTGCCGTGTGGGCAGGACGACAGTCCACCCGTCCTCCCTATTTTAAGTTTTGTTGTGTGAATGTATTAGGTCATTTAGAAACACTGGTTTTCATTTGTTAGTGCATGATTCGGGTCCCAAATTGGGGAGGGTCTAACTGAGTGAATGGTTTTGGACTTTTTTTAAAGGGGAGGGAAAATGTGAGATTGTGGTGGACACACATATGGGACCTGCTTTGTGACTCACATTTTAGACCAGAACAAAGGCAGAGCTCCCTGAGAGATTACAGGAAGCTGCAAGGATGTTAGCTTTGGTATGCAAGGCTTGGGACTGTGGGGGTTGTTAAAGGATTAAGGAGTAGATGCATTGTAGACTGTGGGAGTTGATATCAGAGAGAGGAGATGCATTGTTCCTGACAATTATAATACAGTGTGAATGTGTGATGCAATGACTTGTGAACTGTTAGAGTCCTGGTATTTAAGGACGAGAGTTCCCTGTAATGTTGTTCTTTCTGCTTTGAGATGTTGGTGATGTGAATAAAGCTGACTTGAGAGAGAACTCTGTCTCGTCATTCTCACATACACCACACTGGTGACCCAAGACGTATCATGCAAGAGGAGAATTCCCCCGGGCCAGCCTTGTCAGGAGCCCCCAGCCAAGCGAATGCCGCTACAGTCCAGCTACCGGACTTCTGGCAGAACAATCTGCGCTCCTGGTTCAATGCGGTTGAGGCACAGTTCAACCTCCGGGGGATATCGGTAGATGCCACAAAATTCTACCACGTAGTCGCAAAACTGGACAACACAGCCCAGCATGTGGAGAGCCTGATCGACCAGCTGCCGGATAGCGACAAATACGGCACGCTGAAGGCTGCACTCATCCAGCAATTCACCCCCTCGGTGGAGGAGCGAGCAGAGAGGCTCCTGGCGCTGACAGAGTTGGAAAATGACATGCCCGCGAACCTGATGGAGAAGTTGCTGAGGTTGAAAGACTCTGACGACGATCACTTCATTTTCACCCACCTTTTCCTCAGGACGCTACCGTCAGCAGCGAGAGCGACCCTGGCCAGTTCGCCACTGTTGGCCCAATGGGACTACCGCGCGCTGGGCCGAGAGGCGTAGCGAATTGTCAACGCCACCAAGCGGCGCGCGGCCACGGCCGCTGCAGCGGAACTCGGCGCAATGACCGGAGACGACAGGGGGCCAGAGGCAGCGGTACCAGACTCACCGACGATGGCGGTGGCAGGGCCAGGGAACGCGGATCAGACGTTCTTTGTTTCTACCATCGCCGTTTCGCAGAGAGGGCACGCAAATGTGTACCACCGTGCCAGTTCAGGCGTTCGGGAAACGCCAAGACCGGGAGTCGGTTGCAGCCGCGGCCCTCGGGGAGGAGAACAAGCTGCTCTACTTGTTGGACGCACGCTCGGGGAGACAGTTCCTCGTGGACACAGGCTCCCAGTTGAGTTTCATCACGCCTTCCTATGCGGACAGACTAGCAGGTTCCGGAGGTCCCCGGGTGACAGCAGCGAACGGCTCGGAGATTAAGACCTTTGGTGAGAAGACTCTGCTTCTGTCTCTACACGGCCGTACATTTGAGTGGACTTTTATTGTAGCAGCAGTGAATTTCAATATGTTGGGGGCTGATTTTTTGTGTTCACATGGTTTGGTGGTTGATCTCGCTAACAGGCGCCTGGTTAATGCACTTTCTTTTGATTCTATACCCTGTACAGCGCGAGTGGCCCCGCCAACAGCACAAGCCAACGTCACAGCTGCAAGCAGTAAGTTCCACACACTGCTCACTCAGTTCCCAGCACTCACGGTCCCCACATTTTCAGCGACAGTCGCTAAACACGGGGTGGAACATTTTATTACCACTACCGGACCGCCCGTTTTTGCAAAAGCTCGGCGCTTGGACGCAGTTAAACTGGCCATAGCGCGCGAGGAGTTTGCCAACCTGGAGAGGTTGGGCATTATCAGGCGTTCAAACAGTCCTTGGGCTTCCCTGCTACACATGATCCCGAAAGCTGACGGATCGTGGCGACCTTGCGGGGATTTCCGCAGGTTAAACAATGCTACAGCGCATGACCACTACCCAATTCCGCATATCCAAGATTTTTCCGTTCATTTGACAGGGGCGCGCATTTTTTCTAAAATAGACTTGGTCCGCGGTTACCACCAAGTCCCAGTGCGCACTGAGGACATACCCAAAACAGCGGTAATAACTCTGTTTGGCCTATTCGAGTTTTTACGCATGCCATTCGGACTTAAAGGGGCTGCTCAGACGTTCCAACGCATGATGGACGCGGTGCTTTGCGATCTCCCTTTCGTGTTTGTCTACTTGGGCGATATTTTGGTAGCCAGCGCGTCCAAAGACGAACACAAAAAACACCTGGCCACAGTTTTCCGAAGGTTGGGAGATCACGGGTTAATAATTAACCCAGCGAAGTGTCAGTTCGGGGTGGCGCAGATCGATTTTTTAGGACACCACGTCTCCCCCGAAGGATCAGTTCCGCTTCCTGACAAAGTGCGCGTGGTGGCAGATTTTCCCCGGCCGCAGACGGTCAGGGCGTTGCAGGAGTTTTTGGGAATGGTGAATTTTTATAACCGTTTTCTCCCCCGCGCGGCGCAACTCATGCAGCCGCTGTATGCCGCGCTCAAAAAAAAGAAACCCGTGGATAAGGTCAAGTGGTCCCCGGAGCAGGACCAAGCGTTCTCGGAGGTGAAAGCAGCCTTGGCAAAGGCTGCGTTGTTGGCACACCCAGACCCAACGGCCGCATAGCGCTCACCACTGACGCGTCAGATGTGGCCATAGGAGCGGTCGTGGAGCAACATGTAGCCGGGGTTTGGCAGCCCCTCGCATTTTTCAGCAGGACCTTGCACGATAGCGAACGTAAATACAGCGCGTTCGACAGGGAGCTGCTGGCTCTCCATTTGGCCATCCGCCACTTTCAGTTCTGGCTAGAAGGACGCTCTTTCACCGCGTTTGTTGACCACAAACCGCTAACATTCCCGATGGCCAAGGTTTCCGAACCGTGGTCAGGCCGGCAACAGAGACAGCTGGCCGCGATATCAGAGTTTACCACTGATATTCAGCATGTGGCGGGCAAACTGAATGTAGTGGCAGATTGCCTCTCGCGCGCTGTGGCGGCCCCAGTCAGCGTAGGAGTAGATTACGCAGCCATGGCCGCGGAGCAGGTTAGTGACGCGGATGTGCGCACGCTTCAGTCTGGACCAACAGGGTTAAGGCTGGAGAGCAGGGTGCTGCAAGACGGTATGCCCCCCCTAATCTGTGATGTCTCCACCGGACGGCCACGTCCAGTAGTACCGGCTGTGTGGCGCCGCCGCGTTTTTGACTCGATTCATTCTTTGGCGCACCCGGGAGTGCGCGCGTCGGTCAGAATGGTAGGAGAGAAATTTGTGTGGCCGAGCCTTCGCAAACAGGTTAAAGAGTGGGCAGCAGCCTGCACGGCGTGTCAACGAGCCAAAGTACACAGGCACGCGAGGGCTCCCTTGGAGCCATTTCACATTCCGGCCAAGAGGTTCGATCACGTTCATGTGGACCTCGTGGGCCCCCTTCCGCCGTCACAAGGGTGCACACACCTTCTGACAATGGTGGACCGCACCACGCGCTGGCCTGAAGTTGTCCCGCTGGCATCAACCACGGCCGAGGAGGTGGCGCGCGCGTTTTTAACAGCTTGGGTGGCGCACTTCGGCGTTCCGTCGGACATTACGTCCGACAGAGGCCCTCAATTTGTGTCGGAGCTCTGGTCGACAATGGCCCGCAGCCTGGGTGTCACAATTCACTGCACAACAGCGTACAATCCGCAGGCTAACGGGTTATGCGAACGTTTTCATAGGTCATTGAAAACAGCTCTTAGAGCGTCACTGACGGATGCAAATTGGGTAGACAAGTTACCGTGGGTGTTATTGGGGTTGCATTCTGCGCCTAAAGAGGACTTAGAAGCCTCCCCAGCGGAGCTCGTGTTTGCGCAGCCACTCCGACTGCCTGGGGAGTTTCTCCCAGATAATCCTGCGCCAGACGCCTCCCCGTCTCAGCTGTGGTGGAGTAACATAGAATCAAACACGCTGCCCGGCCCCGCGCACCACAGTTTTCCACGCGTTTTTGTGCCTAAAACTTTGAAGAATGCAGAGTTTGTTTTTGTCAGACACGATGCGCATCGAACCCCGCTGTGACCACCTTATGACGGACCGTTCAGAGTGCTAGAAACAGGGGCAAGCAGTTTTTGCTAGATTTGGGGGGTAGGAAAGAGAAAGTTGGCATAAACAGACTCAAACCCGCTTTTGTGGTGGCAGATGAGGAAGTGCTGTTGGCAAGGGCCCCGTGGCGAGGTAGACCCCCGCGGGGGGCTTCACAGAGTAATGTTTCCCCAGAACACCCGCAGGGACTGACAAAAGGTTTCCACCCCCAGACGGCAAACCCCCAGCGTGACGACGACGCAGGGACGTGGAATCCCAGCTACAGCAGATACGGCAGGAGACTGAAGCCTAGACAGCATGTGGACTGATGTGTATTGATACTATCACAGCATGCATGTTGTTATTCTCTTGTTTGTCTCTTGTTTGTTCTAAAATGTTGGGGGGGCTTGTGTGGTGGACACACATATGGGACCTGCTTTGTGACTCACATTTTAGACCAGAACAAAGGCAGAGCTCCCTGAGAGATTACAGGAAGCTGCAAGGATGTTAGCTTTGGTATGCAAGGCTTGGGACTGTGGGGGTTGTTAAAGGATTAAGGAGTAGATGCATTGTAGACTGTGGGGGTTGATATCAGAGAGAGGAGATGCATTGTTCCTGACAATTATAATACAATGTGAATGTGTGATGCAATGACTTGTGAACTGTTAGAGTCCTGGTATTTAAGGACGAGAGTTCCCTGTAATGTTGCTCTTTCTGCTTTGAGATGTTGGTGATGTGAATAAAGCTGACTTGAGAGAGAACTCTGTCTCGTCATTCTCACATACACCACAAGATATGGATTTAATATGCAAGTGTAAGATGGACACACACTGACAGGTGGCGCCTCTGCACTGCCCTACATACAGTAAAGCCAGGTCGGCCATCTTATCACTCTCTCTTTCACCTGAACTTAGCCACCCATCTGTCAGTAGCTGTCAATAGCTGTCAGTGTGTGCAGAGTCAATAAAGCTGTGTTCCCAGTCACCTCGCCTCGTCTGTCCAGCAGCAGGTAACTCCAGACAACCCCCCCCCCCAACTGATACATCTTATCCATAACTTCCTCAGCAACAGACTACAAGCTGTGCGGGTAGGCTCAACCACATCACCAGTACTCACCACCAACACTGGAGCTCCACAAGGCTGTGTGTTGAGTCCTTCCCTGTACACACTTTATACCAGTGACTGCATCAGCCCTCCTCACAGACAACCACTCTGTTCTGGACTATTGCAACACTATTACAGACTTCACCCAGTGGTGTGACAGCAACCATCTCCACCTCAACATCACTAAAACAAAACAGTTAATAATCAGCTCCCCTACTCCCCAACACCCCGTTACTATTAATGACCAAATGGTAAGAAAAGTAGATAGTTTGAAATATCTTGGAGTTACAGTGGACAATAAAGTTACTTTTAACCAACACACTATGGACATTCAAAAACGGAGTCACCAAAGACTATCAGTAATTCGAAAGCTCAGTGGACTTCATTTTGCTCCACACCTTCTTCTGTTATTATATCCAACCCATTCTACTGTACTGTTCCACCTGTTTTTATAACATGCTCTCTGTTAAAAACTGGACAAAGCTCACACGCATAACGAGTACTGCTGTGAAAATTATTGGTCTGCCCACACCCAACCTCACTGAGCTTAATAACAGGGCCATTACACGCATTGCATTCTCAATAGAACAGGACTCAACACACTCACTACATGAATATCTCACTCCACTGCCCTCAGGATACAGATACCGGACATTAAGATACAGAAGGGCTCGCTTTGGGAAAAGCCTGATCTCTGCAGTCATAGCTGCCCTAAGCAACAGAGTGTGTCCCGGTTCACTGTGTTATTCTGTTTTGTCCTGTAAAGTGTTTGGCTATGTCTATGTATTGTTATTGCCTGTCTATTATGTGGAGTTTTAATGTACAGGTCTGTGAAAAAGAATTTCCCCTTGGGGACAATAAAGTCTAAAGTCCTCTTCTTTCATCACTCCACTTCTCTCATCACTGCTGTACTCCTCTCCTCTGGTTTCTGTTTCCGGTGGGTGTGAGTGACGGAGGTGCTGAGTGTGTGAGTGGCGCTGAGTGTTGGATTGTACTTTTTCACAACGTTTGGACTTTTTCCTCTATTTTTCATTATTGGCTGCATGTTCAGGTAAGTTTATTTCAATTTTTTTGAGTGTGTTTGTGGACTTTTTGTTGGCATTTGATGTTTTGCTGGAGGATGCGTCCTTTGAGACGCCACTTCCATATATCTGACAGGGAGTGAGGATAGACCTGCCGGACAGTAGTGTTACTGTGGAGGAGGTCCTTCTTGCTGTGGGTGAAAAGGTAGGACATGATGAAATCTGCTTTGCATCCCAAATGAATGTTGGATATTGTATATAGTAATTTATTATTGAATGTACCAATATGGCGGTGCCCTGGGTGTAGGGGGAGGTGATGCCCCGCCTCCGGGGGGTGGTGTCATAGGGAGTATAAGAGGCCACGGCGGGAAATATCCTGTCTCTTTGCTGTGGACCCTTGGACTGGACGGAAGAGCCTTCTGCTTACCCCTGTATGTTCCTGTATTATTCTAAATGAAGTTAGTACCCCCTACCCCCGAGCCAGAGACTGGCCTTCCCAGGAACCCCACCAGCAGACCTACTCCCACCCCAGCACCACGAAACACCCCGGGAACCTCCAGGTCTCCACGCCCAAGGAAAGTGGCAGTAAGGCACAGGAGCCCCACAGCCCCCCCCCCCCCCCCACAGTCCAAGGGAGCCCACGTGGCCAGGAGGATCCAGGAAGTGCGACCCCTCAGTCCAGCACCCCCCAACCAGCACACACACCCATTCCCACGCACTCACACCCTAATGTTCTCACACCCACTCGCAACCACACACACTCACTCACTCTCACTCGCCCTCCCCCCCACAGAATCCCACACTCACTCCCACACCCAGACCCACCCACTCTCACCCTCTCCAGTACCTGCTCAATCTTGCTCCCACTCCCACTCACAGTCACCCGCACCCACCCATGCCCCCCTCCACCCACGCTCACCCATACACACACTCTCACTTGCACTCCAACTCACTCACATCCACTCGTGCACTCCCCCACAAACTCCCCCACACTTGGGGCGGCCGCGGCATAGATGTAGCAGGCATGAATGTGCACCAACATCCAGTAGTGGCTAGGTAGACCACCGATGTGGACCAGCAGCCACATGTCCGCCAACCCACCTGGAACGACTGATCAACGGACAACCGCAAGCGCTCCAACATGACACCCGACACACAAAGCGCCACACAAATCCAACCCACCACCATCATCACCATCTCCACTCATCACTCTCACTTACTCACGTGCTCACTCACTCTTTCACTCCCTTGCTTGCACCTATTCATTCGGCAGCGCCCAAGGATGACGACAACATGATGGGCCCCAGGTCACCAGCCAGGCCCCAGGCTTCTGGTAGAAGGAGGGCAGCAGAGGTGGAAGAAGACCTCCACCCCTTACCCCCCTACCCCCATGCGCGAATCGTGAAGGATGAGTGTTAGTTGTGTGGTGTGATTGTGTGCAGGTGTGTGAACTACCAAAGTGCAGTTAAAATTGGGAGCTAATGTGTTTGGGCACCGCTAACCACTGCTATGGGCAGTGAGGCCCCCATCCCCCAAGCCCTCAGTGTCGACAGTGCAATTAAAATTGAGGTGAGGGTGACCACACTGCACAGTAAACAGAGGGATCCTCTTCACCGACACAGTACGGCACAACCCTGTACGGCACAACCACTGCGCCACCGGCTGCACGGTGGCGCAGTGGTTTAGCACTGTGGCAGCACAGTTTTACCCTCGGCCGGGGGACCGCGGGGATCATGAGATCGTGGGTTCGATCCCAGCCCCCGACCAACAGTGAGCTGTGTGGAGTTTGCATGTTCTCCCCGTGTTGCGCGGGTTTACTCCGGGATTTCTCCGGTTTCCTCCCGCATACCAAAAAACATGTAGGTTTAGGGCGCTCGCGCACGCAGTGACCAGCAGCCGGTGGCTTGTCACCAGACTGCAAACCAAGTCTACCTACGGGTACAAATAAGTAACAAAAAAAAAAAAAAACCCACCCCAAAACCTTCAGTGTATCCAATACGATGTATGTTCCACCCAGAGTTGGGGGGAGGTGGGGAGAGGTAAGACTGGGAGGGAGATGGTCCCAAAGAGAGCCCCCCTCCCCAGAAGCCAGCTCTCAAACTGTCTCTGGAGGCCACCCACTGCCCCCAGATTCCATCCCAGGGCAAGGGCCACCAGGCCGTGCAGCCTAGGACCCACCAGCGTCACACCCTGGTGCTCCCCAGCACCACAGGCATGATGGAGCAACCACACTCACACTTACTCTCATACATCTTGTACACAAATATAGTAATAATAATAATAACAACAACAATAATAATGGGCCAGACCCATAAGGCGCCCCACATGCCAAGCGACACCCCAGGGCGCCCACCGCAAACCCACCAACCATCCACTGCAGACAGACATCAACAGTGGCAGGCTACCTTGCAGCCACAGCCGCCCCGGAGCAAACCGACGGAAACACGGCCGCCAACCCCCGCCAACGTCCCCCACCCCCCCGTGAGCACCAACACACAACCACACCCAGCACCACAGACACCAGAGGCAAAGTGGCAAAGCACCCCGTCTCAGGACACAACGGCAGGGCAGCCTGGATGAGCAGGACCAAAACTGCCAGCCCCCAGGCCACCAGATGGTCCGCCCTACCCCACACCCCCCAACGAGGTCTTTCCCTCCACATACATACCTCTACCACTGCATGTCCACCTACAGGTACTTCCACACACAAATGCACACATACTCACCATCACATACAGTATGTCCACCTACACCCACACACATCCATCCATCCATCCATCTTCTACCACTTTTCCGGAGGTCCGGGTCGCAGAGGCAGCAGTTCAAGCAGAGAAGCCCAGACTTCCCTCTCCCCAGCCACCTGCTCCAGCTCTTCAGAGAGGATACCAAGGCATTCCCGGACCAGCTGGGAGACATAGTCTCTCCACCGAGTCCTGGGTTTGCCCCGGGGTCTCCTCCCAGTGGGACGTGCCTGAAACAACTCAAGTGGGAGGGGTCCAGGAGGCATCCTAATCAGATGCCCATACCACCTCAACTGACTCCTTTCAATGTGGAGGAGCAGCAGTTCTGAGCCTCTCCCAGATGACTGAGCTCCTCACCCTATCTCTGAGGGTGAGTCCAGCAATCCTACGGAGAAAGTTCATTTCAGCCGCTTGTATCCACGATCTTGTTCTTTCGGTCATTACCCAAAGCTCGTGACCATAGGTGAGAGTAGGAACATAGACTGACTGGTAAATTGACAGCTTTGCCTTAGAACTCAGCTCCCTCTTCACCACAACAGACCGGTACAACATCCGCATCACTGCAGATGCTGCTCCAATCCGTCTGTCGATCTCTCGCTCCATTTTCCCCTCACTCGTGAACAAGACCCCAAGATACTTAAACTCCTCCACTTGGGGCAGGAGCTTGTCCCCAACCCGGAGAGGACAATCCACCTTTTTCCAGCTGAGGACCATGGACTCGCACTTGGAGGTGCTGATTCTCATCCCAGCCGCTTCACACTCAGCGGAAAACCGTCCCAGCAAGAGCTGTAGGTCATTGCTGGATGAAGCCAACAGGACAACATCATCTGCAAACAACAAAAATGAGATCTTGTGGTCACCAAGCATGACACCCACCATTCCCTGGCTGCGCCTAGAAATCCTGTCCATAAAAATTATGAACAGGATCGGTGACAAAGGGCAGCCCTGGTGGAGTCCAACTCTCACTGGGAATGACTCCGACTGAGTGTTGGTAATACAAACCAAACTCTCACAACAGTCATACAGAGACCGAATAGCTCGTAACAACAAGCCTGATACGGCATGATCGGCTGCACGGTGGCGCAGTGGTTAGCACTGCGGCAGCACAGTTTACCCTTGGCCGGGGGATTGTGGGGATCGTGGGATCGTGGGTTCGATCCCAGCCCCCGACCAACAGTGATCTGTGTGGAGTTTGCATGTTCTCCCCGTGTTGCGTGGGTTTACTCCGGGATTTCTCCGGTTTCCTCCCACATGCCAAAAACATGCAGGTTAGGTTAATTGGCTGTTCTAAATTGTCCCTAGATATTTGTTTCCTATAGGCCCTTAGAATAGAGGGTTAGTATTAATGAAAGCGCTTTGAGTGGTCTTTGTGACTAGAAAAGCGCTATATAAGTGCAGGTTAGTTAGTTAGTTAGTTAGTGATACCCCATACTCCCGAAGCACCCCCCACAAAAAACCACGAGGAACGCGGTCAAATGCCTTCTCCGAGTCCACAAAATACATGTAAACTGGTTGGGTAAACTCCCACGAACCCTCAAGAATTCTCGAGAGGGTAAAGTGCTGGTCCGATGTGCCACAGCCAGGACAAAAACCACATTGCTCCTCCTGAATCTGAGGTTCGACCAACGGCCGGACTCTCCTCTCCAGTACCTTGGCATAGACCTTCCCAGGGAGGCTGAGGAGTGTGACCCCTCTAAAGTTGGAGCACACCCTCCGGTCCCCTTTTTTGAAGAGAGGAACCACCACCCCGGTTTGCCATGCCAAAGGCACTGCCCCTGACCTCCACGCAATGTTGCAGAGGCGTGTCAACCATGACAGCCCAACAACATCCAGGGCCTTGAGGTACTCAGGGCGAATCTCATCCACCCCCGGGGCCCAGCCACCAAGGAGATTTTTAACCAACTTTCGACCTCAGCCCCTGTGATAGGCGAGTCATCCCCCTTGTCCCCAAACCCTGCTTCCTCTATGGAAGACGTATCAGTGGGATTGAGAAGATCCTCGAAGTATTCCTTCCACCGCCCAACGATATCCCCAGTCGAAGTCAACAGTGTCCCATCCGCACCATACACAGTGTGGACAGGGAGCTGCTTTCCCCTCCTGAGCCGCCGGACAGTTTGCCAGAATCTCTTCGAGGCCGACCGAAAGTCTTGTTCCATGGCCTCACCGAACTCCTCCCATACCCGGGTTTTTGCTTCAGCAACCACCCAAGCTGCACTCCGCTTGGCCTGCCGGTACACCTCAGCTGCTTCGGGAGTCCCACAAGCCAACCAAGCTTGATAGGACTCCTTCTTCAGCTTAATGGCCCCCCTCACCACTGGTGTCCACCACTTGGTTCGGGGGTTGCCACCATGAGATGCACCGACCACCTTGCGGCCGCAGCTCTGGGCCCCTGCTTCAACAACAGAGGTGGAGAACATGGCCCATTCAGACTCCATGTCTCCAGACTCCCTCGGAATGTGGTTGTTCTTCCGGAGGTGGGAGTTGAAGACCTTCTGGATAGGGGCCTCAGCCAGACATTCCCAGCACACCCTCACTATACGTTTGGGTCTACCAGGTCTGAATGGCTTCCTCCCCTGCCATCGGATCCAACTCACCACCAGGTGGTGATCAGTTGACAGCTCTGCACCCCTCTTTACCCGGGTGTCTAAGACATACGGTCGCAGGTCTGATGACACGATAACAAAATCGATCATCGACCTGCGACCTAGGGTGTCCTGGTGCCAGGTGCACATATGGACACCCTTATGCTTGAACATGGTGTTCGTTATGGACAAACTGTGGTTAGCACAGAAGTCCAATAACTGAACACCACTCAGGTTCAGATCGGGCAGGCCGTTCCTCCCAATCACCCCCCTCTAGGTTTCACTGTCGTTGCCCACGTGCGCATTGAAGTCCTCCAGTAGGACAATGGAGTCTCCAAGAGGAACACCCTCCAGCACCCCAGTCACAGACTCCAAAAAGGGTGGGTACTCTGAAACATCATTTGGTGCATAGGCACAAATGATGGTCAGGACCTGTTTCCCAACCCGAAGGCGCAGGGAAGCAACCCTTTCATCCACAGGGGAAAACTCCAATATAGAGGCAGCAAGGTGGGGGGATACAAGAATACCCACCCCTGCTTGTCGCCTCTCGCCCAGGGCAACTCCAGAAAAGGCCAAGCTCCAGCCCCTCTCCAGGAGACTGGTTCCGGAACCGGAGCTGTTTGTTGAGGTGAGGCCAACTATATCTAGCCGGTATCTCTCAACCTCGTACACCAGCTCAGGCTCCTTCCCCACCAGAGAGGTGACATTCCACGTACCAAAAGCCAGTTTAGAAAGCTTGGGATCAGTCCACCAAGGTCTCTGCCTTTGACCGCCACCTAATCCACAAAGCACCGGACCCCCATGATCCCTCCTGCAGGTGGTGAGCCCACTGGAGGGCGGACCCATGTAACTCCTTCGGGCTGAGCCCGGCCGGGTCCTATGGGTGGAAACCCAGCCACCAGATGCTAGCCTTCGAGCCTCTCACCCGGGGGGGCTGGGGCTCCCCCACCCACACACAACCTTGTATATTTACACTGTAACATACAGAGCAGTCTCTCATAAAAGGCCAGAAATGGAGGCTTCGAGACGACTTGCAATCAGCAACTTTTCCAATTTTATTTAAAAAAAAAAAAAAACTTCACAGGTAACAACTTCAGCGAACATATCATATCTTCACACTGACACGACTCTCCCCTCTCCCAACAACCAACACCTGTTATATTGTGTGAGACAATTAGGTCTAATTAGTCCCTACCATAACCCCAGGAAAGACAATAAACATTTTCCATTTTTCACACATACCCAATAGCATCTATAAGTCCATAAATAATCCCCACCTATTTACAGAATACATATAAATAATACAGAATAAATAATACCATAAATAATTTGCTAAATAATTTAATACCCTATTTACATATTTTTAAATCACCCCTCAACTCGCCATCACCTGCTCCCTTCCTGCTGGTATCCTTTAAAAAGGCGTTCAACCCCTAAAGAGTCTTTTGCCCGGACACCATCAGGAAGCATGTTGGCAAAGGTATGTGGAATTAGAAATCACCAATTGTTTTACCCAAATAATCAAACATAACAATTATCTCACAAAAAGGCAATCCAAATAGTCAAAAACAGATCCTAAAAATAATATGTGCACATTCAACAAACAATCATTAACATTTACAAATATTACACAAATAATATAGTTAAACATACAATAAACCATAACAGTGGTGACACTCCGTCGTCACATTTCCTCCCCCCTTTTCCCAAGAGTACAGTACTCTAAGAGTCATGTACTCTGGAGAGACTATCTGCCACAAGGTTAGTTTTCCCTGCCACATACCGAACAGTAAAGTTATATGGTTGAAGGGACACATACCACCCTGTGAGACGACTGTTCATGTCCTTCATCCTGTTCAGCCACTGTAGGGCCCGATGATCTGTTTCCAACATAAAATGACGCCCCAGTAAATAGTACTTCAGAGACCCTATTGCCCATTTCATGGCAAGACATTCCTTCTCTACCGTAGAGTATCTCGTCTCCCGGTCCAACAACTTACGGCTCAAGAACAGTACTGGGTGTGTCTCTCTCCCCTCTCCTCCTGGAGAAATACTGCTCCAATGCCAACTCCTGAAGCATCTGTCTGTAAAATGAACGGGCGAGCAAAGTCTGGACTGTAGAGAACCTTCTCACCAGAAATAGCACTCTTCAGATCCTCAAAAGCTCTGTCACACTCCTCTGTCCATTTTACCCTATTCGGGGCTGAAGCCTTAGTGAGGTCAGTCAAAACTGCTGCTCTTTCAGCAAAGTGGGGAATAAACTTACTGTACCATCCTACCATTCCCATGAATGATCGTACCTTCTTCTTAGTAGTGGGCACAGGATAGGTCCGAATGGCATCCACTTTACCTACTCGTGGTCTAATGACCCCCTGACCAACCACATGTCCCAGGTACTCCATCTGCTGCTGTCCAAACGCACATTTGCGTGGATTGATCGTCAGTCCTGCCCTCTTAATCAACTGAAGGACCTGCCCAAGGTGTACCAAATGCTCTTCCCAAGTCTGACTATAGATGACTACGTCATCCATATAGGCAGCTGCAAAGTTTGATACCCTTCTCAATACTTGGTCCATTAGCCGCTGAAAAGTTGCAGGTGCCCCCTGAAGGCCAAATGGCATAACCCTAAATTGGAAACTGCCATAAGGTGTTTTAAAGGCTGTAAGTTCTTTTGTCTCTGGTGCCAATGCCACCTGCCAATACCCCTTGCATAGGTCCAGTGTAGAAATAAACCTAGCCCTGCCCACTTTCTCTAATAGTTCATCAATCCGGGGCATGGAGTATGACTCAAACTTAGATACTGAATTAAGGTATCTGAAGTCAATACAGAATCTTAGTGAGCCATCCTTTTTGGGGACCAGCACAATCGGGCTACACCACTCACTGACTGACTCCTCGATCACTCCCAGTTGCAACATCAAATCGATCTCTTGCTTCATTTTTGGGACCAATTGCTCCGGGATCCTATAAGATTTCCTACGTGGAGCAGCCTCTTCTTTCAAATAGACTTTATGATACACCAGTGTGGTGAAACCTGGTCTCTCCTGAAACAATTCTGGATCTAACAGTGCCCAATAACAATATTACACAAATAATATAGTTAAACATACAATAAACCATAACAGTGATGACACTCCGTCGTCACATACACCAAATACATATACCCACATGCTCACACACACACACGCACGCACTCATATCCACACCCACACATACGTATAAACACGAACCCAAACACACCCATACTCACGCAAACCTGCACATACACACGCACGCACACACATACATACAGTGGGGCAAAAAAGTATTTAGTCAGCCACCAATTGTGCAAGTTCTCCCACCTAAAAGATGAGAGAGGTCTCCAATTTTCATCATAGGTATACCTCAACTATGAGAGACAAAATGAGAAAAAAAATCCAGAAAATCACATTCAAGGATTTTTAATGAATTAATTGGTAAATTCCTCGGTAAAATAAGTATTTGGTCACCTACAAACAAGCAAGATTTCTGGCTCTCACAGACCTGTAACTTCTTCTTTAAGAGGCTCCTCTGTCCTCCACTCGTTACCTGTATTAATGGCATCTGTTTGAACTCATTATCAGTATAAAAGACACCTGTCCACAACCTCAAACAGTCAGACTCCAAACTCCACTATAGCCAAGACCAAAGAGCTGTCAAAGGACACCAGAAACAAAATTGTACACCTGCAACAGGCTGGGAAGACTGAATCTGCAGTAGGTAAGCAGCTTGGTGTGAAGAAATCAACTGTGGGAGCAATTATTAGAAAATGGAAGGCATACAAGACCACTGATAATCTCCCTCGATCTGGGGCTCCATGCAAGATCTCACCCCGTGGGGTCAAAATGATCACAAGAACGGTGAGCAAAAATCCCAGAACCACACGGGGGGACCTAGTGAATGACCTGCAGAGAGCTGGGACCAAAGTAAAAAAGGCTACATCAGTAACACACTACGCCGCCAGGGACTCAAATCCTGCAGTGCCAGACGTGTCCCCCTGCTTAAGTCAGTACACGTCCAGGCCCATCTGAAGTTTGATAGAGAGCATCTGGATGATCCAGAAGAGGATTGGGAGAATGTCATATGGTCAGATGAAACCAAAATAGAACTTTTTGGTAAAAACTCAACTTTTCGTGTTTGGAGGAGAAAGAACACCATACCTACTGTGAAGCATGGGGGTGGAAACATCATGCTTTGGAGCTGTTTTTCTGCAAAGGGGCCAGGACGACTGATCCATGTAAAGGAAAGAATGAATGGGGCCATGTATCGTGAGATTTTGAGTGAAAACCTCCTTCCATCAGCAAGGGCATTGAAGATGAAACGTGGCTGGGTCTTTCAGCATGACAATGATCCCAAACACACCACCCGGGCAATGAAGGAGTGGCTTCGTAAGAAGCATTTCAAGGTCCTGGAGTGGCCTAGCCAGTCTCCAGATCTCAACCCCATAGAAAATCTTTGGAGGGAGTTGAAAGTCCGTGTTGCCCAGCGATAGCCCCAAAACATCACTGCTCTAGGGGAGATCTGCATGGAGGAATGGGCCAAAATACCAGCAACAGTGTGTGAAAACCTTGTGAAGACTTACAGAAAACGTTTGACCTCTGTCATTGCCAACAAAGGGTATATAACAAAGTACTGAGATGAACTTTTGTTATTGACCAAATACTTATTTTACTGAGGAATTTACCAATTAATTAATTAAAAATCCTTCATTGTGATTTTCTGGATTTTTTTTTCTCATTTTGTCTCTCATAGTTGAGGTATACCTATGATGAAATTTGGAGACCTCTCTCATCTTTTAAGTGGGAAAACTTGCACAATTGGTTGCTGACTAAATACTTTTTTGCCCCACTGTATACATATAGTATACACCTACACCCATAGGCCCTGAAGAACAGGGGGGAGGGACAGGTACGCAGGCACCAGCCCCCGGAGTTCCGCCAGGGCCTCAGGGAGGGCGCGACCGCGCCGTGCGGGGACACGCTGGGACTGGCCCACACTACTGGCGCACGCCCGACCCCAGCCCCGCCAGCACCAGGGGCCCAAGGCCAGACCCAGTCCCACCCGGGAGGCAAGGCCGGCCAGCACCCCCCCCCCACCCCCCAGGCCAGGCGCACAGCCACCCTGGGACAGATGCCCCAGACACTGGCCCCAATGGGTTACAGAAAGCCGTCGCGGTCAGACGCAGCCAGCTGCCAGAGGTGCAAAAGAGAGCAAGCCACCACCCGCCACCCCTCAGGCTATAGAATTAATAAGCGGGGACCAGCCAGAATTGAATTCAACCAGTTGGTTTTTCAAGAAAGCAGACATTCTCTCCAGAATCATATAATCTAATAGGAGGTTCTTATAGTGAGTTGTACATAAATTACTTCTTGATTTCCAATTCATGAGGATAATTTTCTTTGTGATGCATAAGGTGGTGAGAACCATGTGTGACATCCTTGCATCTATATTTATTTCACTTAAATCACCTAATATGCAAAGTGTGGGTGAGGATGGGATACTATACCCAAGCCATGCCGATAAATCCTCACATGTCTTCTGCAAGAACTTTTGAACCGGTGCACAGGACCACATAGCATGCATATAACTATCCGGGACATTGCTGGTGCAGTAGGAGCAGATATTTGTGTGACTCAGGCCCATTTTGAACATCTTTTGTCCTGTGTCATGAGTTCTATGTAGAATTTTGTACTGTATAAGTTGTAAATTAGAGTTTTTAGTCATCTTAAAAGTGTTTAAACACATTTGTGTCCTGAAGCTTTCATCTTTATTCACTGATAGATCTGTCATTTTAATTTTGGAAGCAATACTGACTTATTGAGTTTTGATAATAGTCCGTGTATTTTCGATATCAATTTAGAGGAACGAAAATTTAGAAATTCTGTCACCTTAACTGGTATCTCTAAGTCTGTCTGATTGAGATTGAATCTTGCTTTTATTATGGAATTAAGCTGTTGGTATTCAAGAATTATTATTATTTTTTTTTAATCACTGATGTCATACTGTGACACCAGTTCCTGAAACTGGATAAAATTTCCACTTCAGATAAGGTGTTCTAAGTTTTTTATTACCTTTCTCATACCATAGTGGAAAATTTAACATCCTCTTTTGTTGCAGGATATCAGGATTGTTCCAAATGGGTGTGAGTTTGCAAGAGACAAGTGAAGACCCCGTTATTTTTAAAAATTTCCACCGGGCTGTCAGAGAGGAGTTAATGTTAATACTTTTAAAACAGTCATGGTGTTTAATACAGGGGCTCATGAAAGGTAAGTCAGAGATATTTAGTGACCCACAGACAGCCTGTTCAGAATCTAACCATGGGTTTCCTAGTGGCATTGATTTTGTCCAGTTAGAAACAAACTGCAGTCTATTGGCTAAGAAGTAATCAAAAAAATGTGCATCCCCACCCATCCTGTTCTCCGTACCTGTAGCTGCTTCCCTGCTGTCTCCGTTTGCCCTTGATTGCTCCCACCTGTTCTGTGTCCTGTGATTACCCATTGTGTATATATGTCTGTGGGAGTCTCAGTCCTGTGTGGCGATATTAACGTTCCTCATCTGTCCTAGTCATGTTCCATGTGAGTGATCATTACCTAGCGTTGCTCTGTACCTTGCTTAGCTCTGTGTTTTGCCTGGCTTTTGTTTTGTTTTCAGCCCATGCCCTGCACTTTAATTGTGTTTGCGTTTGTGTTTAATAAATTACCATCTTGCACCATATCCTGTCTGCACGAGTCCTGTGTCCACCCAATGTGACAACGTGGGGCATAGTCATTGTCAAAGATTCCTATTTTAATATGACACTTTGTTTCTGATATTGTATTCCCAAACACAGTATATCATGTTTTTACGGCATGAGGTCTGGCTTTAAGATGAGACTTACAGACATCTTGGCTCTGCTTTGTACAGAACATTTACTGCTGACCCAGCATTCCCTGTTAATCTGTTTGTATTAAGCTCTACACTCTGCTCTGAGATACTGCCGTGGTACTGTCTGCTGCAATACTACGTGTCTTTTCCCTTTATGGCTAATATGAAAATAAATCACTAAACATGCATCTTTGGACTACAGCTTTTTTATTCATTCACCAGATCAAAGTGGACATCTAAACGTAAAAGCTAAAATCCAGAACATCATCACCTCAAGGTAACATTTTCCCAGAGTCATTTTGATCGTATACCAACTGTTTTACCAGTAAACATCATTTTCACCAGGGCCTGAGTGGACCTGCATCAACTGTATCACCTGTGCAACTTTGCGGTCAAGGTAAGAACAATGAAACATCGACAGCTGGATCATTTTACAGCCTGTGTCCCAACAGCCAATCACAGGGCACAGTGTTAGCCAGTGGATAACTGGAAGGCGAAGATATCTGACTTGGTATTTTCAGAAGAGATATCATGGCAGAACCACGAAGAATTTAGAGGAAAGAAGAAAAGTGAGAGACTGCTCTTGAACCTGGACTGATGATGTGAGCTGCTCTGTGATTGGCAGTGTTGGGCAAGTTACTAAAAAATAGTAACTAGTTACAGTTACTAGTTACTTCTTTTCAAAAGTAACTGAGTTACTTTTGAAAAGTAACTTGCTGCAGCATTTTGGATCAGCTGAAGACTTTTTAAAGATGTTTTAGGACAGCCTGAAAATAAAGAATTACAATAATCTAATCTCGAGCTAACAAAAGCGTGGATCAGTTTCTCAGCATCACTCTGAGACAAGATGCTCCTTGGCAATATTACGCAAATGATAGAAGGCAGTCTTAGAAACAAATTTAATATGTGAATTGAAGGACAGATCTTGATCAAAAATAATTCCAAGGTTCCTCACAGAGCTGTTAAGAGAAAGAGTAACCGCATCCAAACTGAAAGTTTGATTTGGGAAGGTATTTCTAAGGTTTTTTGGACCAACAAGAATGACTTCAGTCTTATCTGAATTTAATAGCAGCAAATTACAAGTCATCCAAGCTTTGATTTCCTTAAGACAGGCTTCTAACTTGGCTAATTGATTACTATCATCTGGCTTCATTGACAGGTATAATTGTGTGTCATCTGCATAACAATGAAAATGTATACAGTGCTTTCTAATAATGTTGCCTAACGGAAGCATATATAAACTAAAAAGAGTAGGGCCTAGCACAGATCCCTGTGGAACTCCATGACTGAGCTTTGAGTTGAAAGAAAACTCATTATTTACATGAACAAACTGGAACCTATCAGATAAATAAGATCTAAACCACTGCAACGAAGTTCCATTAAGTCCAACATAGTGTTCTAATCTATCAAGTAGAATATTATGATCGATAGTATCAAAAGCTGCACTAAGGTCTAAAAGGACGAGTACAGAAACCAGTCCATTATCAGATGCGATGAGGAGGTCGTTAGTGACCTTCGCTAAGGCTGTTTCAGTACTATGACGGATTCTAAACCCAGATTGAAACTCTTCAAGTAAACCATTTCCCTTCAGGTGGTCAAGATTTTTTTTTTTTTTTTTTAAGATTTTTGAAATGAAAGGGAGATTAGAGATTGGTCTATAGTTAGCTAAAGCTCCTGGATCTAGCGTTGGCTTTTTGAGTAAGGGTTTAATTACAGCCGTGTCATGCACTGGCCCTCACGAGCCAGCATAAGACACATAGAAGTCACCAGTGAGTTTTTCAGTGAGTTTTATTACGGTGAAAAGGTGTTACTATAAGCTGCTGAGATAATGACAGAGTCTTCGCAGAACAGGAAGCATAGGGCTATACAGCACACTACAGGTCCAAAGCAGGAGACAGTCACACACAGTCAGGCTTGGTAATAATAGCACTCGGGCTGCATAAGCAGGGACTTACAGCACAAATAACACCGGAGGGAATAAGGCTAATACAGCTCACTTACTGTACCGGTGAAGACGGTCAAGCCCTAGGCAGCCGAGGTGTGAATTCAGTCCAGGCATCTGCAACGTGACGATGGGTGAACAGATTAGCGGTCAGGTTCGTGACCAGATGCGATCAGACACTGCTGCGTCTTAACGACGCCAGCACTCAGCTTAAATAGACCAGGTACTAATGACAAATGACACACAGCTGACCGACCGTTGACAGGCGGAAGCCCCACCGAGCACTTTCACAATAAGAGCCCGGAGAGGCCAGAATACCACCCGCAGCTGTCAAGGCCGGCAGCGAGACATAACTTTAACCCGAGCGCGATCAGAACCGATGCTCGGGTCATAACAGTACCCTCCCTCCACGGGCGGACTCCGGACGCCCCAAGGAACCAACCTTTCCCCCCCGCCCCCCCAGGGTGGGAGGTTGGGGGACAGGTGCGGAGGGAGAGAAACCAACCCAAGAACAAGACAAAGACCAGACAAGAAAACCATACAGGAAATACATATTAACACATGACTCTGGGAAGAACAATTCAATTCAATTCAATTCAATTCAACTTTATTTATATAGCGCCATTTCACAACAACAGTCATCTCATAGCACTATCAACTGTAGGGAGGACCCCCACAGTTGCAGAAAGACCCCAGCAATCAGGCGATCCCCTGTGAGCAAGCACTTGGCGACGGTGGAGAGGAAAAACTCCCTTTTAACAGGAAGAAACCTCCAGCAGAACCAGGCTCAGGGAGGGGCAGTCATCTGCTGCGACTGGCTGGGCGGTGAGGAGACAGAGAAGAAGAAAAGAACAGACATGTAGAGAGCAAACAGCACAATGGGGACTCAATCTATGGGAGAGAACAAACAAATGTTAATGACCAGCAAAAAAAAAAATATTTCATAGAGAGTGAGGAAAGGAGTGAGGCCCAGTGCATTACTGGAGGTCCCCCGGCTGACTAAACCTATTAGCAGCATAACTAAGGGAGGGTTCAGAAACACATGATCCCTCCCTAATTGTAGGCTATATCAAAAAGGTAGGTTTTAGCCCTATTCTTAAAAACAGAGATCGAGTCTGACTCCCGAATCCAGATTGGCAGCTGATTCCACAGGAGAGGAGCTTGATAACTGAAGGCTCTGCCTCCCATTGTACTTTTGGAGATTCTAGGTATTACAAGTAAACCTGCATTTTGGGAGCGTAGTGCTCTGTTAGGATGATACGGTAGTATCAGATCTTTTAAATAAAAAGGAGCCTGATTGTTTAGAGCTTTGTAAGTAAGAAGAAGGATTTTAAACTTAATTCTAAACTCTATGGGAAGCCAATGAAGGGAGGCCAGAACCGGAGAGATATGATCTCTCTTTCTAGTACCTGTTAAAACTCTTGCTGCAGCATTTTGGATCAGCTGAAGACTTTTTAAAGATGTTTTAGGACAGCCTGATAATAAAGAATTACAATAATCTAATCTCGAGCTAACAAAAGCGTGGATCAGCTTCTCAGCATCACTCTGAGACAAGATGCTCCTAATCTTGGCAATATTACGCAAATGATAGAAGGCAGTCTTAGAAACAAATTTAATATGTGAATTGAAGGACAAATCCTGATCAAAAATAACTCCAAGGTTCCTCACAGAGCTATTAAGAGAAAGAGTAACTGCATCCAAACTGAAAGTTTGATTTGAAAAGGAATTTCTAAGGTTTTTTGGACCAACAAGAATGACTTCAGTCTTATCTGAATTTAATAGCAGGAAATTACAAGTCATCCAAACTTTGATTTCCTTAAGACAGGCTTCTAACTTGGCTAATTGATTAGTATCATCTGGCTTCATTGACAGGTATAATTGTGTGTCATCTGCATAACAGTGAAAATGTATACAGTGCTTTCTAATAATGTTGCCTAACGGAAGCATATATAAACTAAAAAGAGTAGGGCCAAGCACAGATCCCTGTGGAACTCCATGACTAAGCTTTGAGCTGAGAGAAAACTCATCATTTACATGAACAAACTGGAACCTATCAGATAAATAAGATCTAAACCACTGCAACGAAGTTCCATTAAGTCCAACATAGTGTTCTAATCTATCAAGTAGAATATTATGATCAATAGTATCAAAAGCTGCACTAAGATCTAAAAGGACAAGTACAGAAACTAGTCCATTATCAGATGCAATGAGGAGGTCGTTAGTGACCTTCGCTAAGGCTGTTTCAGTGCTATGATGGATTCTAAACCCAGATTGAAACTCCTCAAATAAACCATTTCCCTGCAGGTGGTCAAATAATTGCGTAGCAACAACTCTTTCTAAGATTTTTGAAATGAAAGGGAGATTAGAGATTGGTCTATAGTTAGCTAAAGCTCTTGGATCTAGAACAAGACAAAGACCAGACAAGAAAACCATACAAGAAATACATACAAACACATGACCCTGGGAAGAACAAGACAAAGACCAGACAAGAAAACCATACAAGAAATACATGACCAAAAATACAATTAAACCCCTGGAAACTAAGAACAAAAACCTCCATACTATAACCCCTCAAGAAGGAGTGGAGAACAAAACAACAAGGACAAAAATGACCCAACTTGGCTATGGCAAGACTCTGGGGAAAAAAAACAAAGAAAAGAAAATACATGACTGAACTAGGCAATGACAAGACTGTGGCTCTCCAGAAAAAAAAAAAAACATGAGACAATTCAAAATTGCTCTGACTTGGCTAAACCAAAACTATGGCCTTCAAAAAAAAACAAGAAGCAAACAAAAAAAAATGCTTCAACTTGACTAAGACAATGACTATGGCTCACAAGAAAAAAGAAACAAGAGGCAATCAAAAAAAAAATTGCTCAAACTTGACTATGACTAAGATTTACAAGGGAACAAGAGGTAATCAAAAAAAAATGCTCTAACTTGACTATGACTAAGATTTACAAGGGAACAAGAGGTAATCAAAAATTGCTCGGACTTAACTAAGACTATGACGTACAAGGAAACGAGGCAATCAAAAATTGCTCAGACTTAACTGTGACTAAGACTATGACTTTGGCTACAAAAAAACCCCAAGAGGCAATCTAAAATTGCTCAGACCTAGACTAAGACTATGACTTTGGAAACAAGAGGCAGTCTAAAATTGCTCAGACCTGACTAAGACTATGACTTTGGAAACAAGAGGCAATCTAAAATTGCTCAGACCTGACTAAGACTATGACTTTGGAAACAAGAGGCAATCAAAAATTGCTAGACGTACAAGAACATGATTTGGCACCATATGGGCCCACAGAAAATCCCACAGTACATGATCAGTCAGGTGGCCTGCCCCAGTCCCATGCCCCCAGGAATACGTCCTCTGGTGGCCGAACCAGGTCACCCCGTAACACACACAGTTCATTGGGTGGCCAACCCAAGACGCCGAATGCTCCAAGCAGTTCCTCGGGTGGCCGACCCGCTACCACAACCAACAGGACCGTGGAGGGATTGCATGCAGCCACTCACCTGAAAACAACAAAACAGGAGAGCGCCGATCTGCCAAACAAAACCCACTAATGGCCCCCAGCTGGTGGCTCCTGAGAGGGGGACAACCAAAAACCTGGGCCCCCTCGAATCCTGATTGGGTCGCAGCCGCACCTGCGCTGGACCCCCACTGGACCTCGTCGGACCCCGATTGGGTCAGGACGGGCCCAGATTGGGTCACCGCTGCACCCACGTTGGACCCCGACTGGGTCACCTCAGCCCATGCGTCGGACCCCGACCGGGTCTCCTTGGCCCAAACGACGGACCCCGACCGGGTCTCCTCGGCCCAAACGACGGACCCCGACCGGGTCTCCTCGGCCCACACATCGGACCCCGACCGGTTCAGGACTGCTCCGGCGACAACCTCCATCTCCGAACCTGGAACCCCCGGTCCCGTGACCCTGACTGGCTCCGGACCGGTAACGCTGTGGAGGTACTCAGAACACAAGGGAGAACCGGGATCAGTTCCACCGGCAGCGCCAGAGCCCAGCGAGACGAGCTCGGGTGCAGCGGCAGGCTGCCCCTCACTCGCCTCCCCATGAGGCAGGCAAAAATGCTCTAATACACCATACAGGAAAACAAGAAAGAGCACTTGCCTGCACTCGGGCTCTGGAGCCGTCCAGGACTTCGCCGATCCAGGTTCAAGGAGAAACTCGTCGTCGGGCTCCCACTCAGCTGTGTCGGGTTCCACAGCCGGCCTGATGGTCTCTGCAGCTGGATCCTCATGCGCTGGCGTCCACGCCAATAACCCGTATGGCGTGGGGGCAGAGGACCCTGGACCTGCTGACTCAGGCTGCATCCCTGAGGAACCCTGGGGACGCTCTCTCGTCAGCTCTGGCTCCTCACTGCAGTCCATTCTCCTCCTCTGTCCAAAACAAGGCTGCAAGACCGGGATATCTCCCAGAGCTGCAGGCCTCCCCCTCGTTCGACGGCGTGGGACTGACGCCGAGGACCGCTCCGCAGGAGGAGACACAGAGGCAGCAGGTTTAATACAAATGGCTACAGCTGGGGAAAGAAACTCAGGGAGCTGCGAACCCTGAGCTTCACCCCCAGGAGTCAGACAAGACAGATCACTATTATTACTAGGAAAGTGAACTTGGACTTGCCTGTTTCCCGGGGGGAGGATGTTATCAGCTGTAGCGGACGTTGCTCCTTCCCTCGCTCGCTGGATGGAAAAGGATCCAAGAACGGAGCCCACCGGCACAGGACTCAGCTCACTCTCAGCAGCTGGCTGGTTGAGGGGGTCATCCCAGCGGCCCGGAACTGGATCCGGAGCTGGAGCTTGCCGAAGATGTGCCCGGCCGTGACGCCGCCGCCTTCGCCGGCCCCCAGATGGTGCGAACTCCCGAAATGGATCGAAGGCAGGATCTGGATCCATAGGCGAAGAGCAGGAGTGCCTCTTCACCTGCTCCATGCCGCGTTCCTCCTCCATCATCAGGAATAATTCGCGTTGTGCGGCGATGTCCTCCCTCCTCGCGTCGACTTCCAGGTGGTTGGCGTAGCGGGGAGAGAGATTACAGAGTACATCTTCGGCGGCGTCCAGGTACCAATGTATGCCGTGGTTATAGTCCAACATGGAAGCGGAGATGAGTAGCTCATCCACAGCTTCCAAAACACTCGTCAACACGTGGCTCTTCGGTGACGGCATTCCTCACATACACAGGTCCCAGACAGACAAGCAACGTCCAAAAACTCAAACTCACTGGTGAAAAGCGTCTCAAAATGGCATCACCGTAAACGCTGTTTGCGCAGCAGTGTACTGTCATGCACTGGCCCTCACGAGCCAGCATAAGACGCACAGAAGTCACCAGTGAGTTTTTCAGTGAGTTTTATTACGGTGAAAAGGTGTTACCATAAGCTGCTGAGATAATGACAGAGTCTTCGCAGAACAGGAAGCATAGGGCTATACAGCACACTACAGGTCCAAAGCAGGAGACAGTCACACACAGTCAGGCTTGGTAATAATAGCACTCGGGCTGCATAAGCAGGGACTTACAGCACAAATAACACCGGAGGGAATAAGGCTAATACAGCTCACTTACTATACCGGTGAAGACGGTCAAGCCCTAGGCAGCCGAGGTGTGAATTCAGTCCAGGCATCCACAACGTGACGATGGGTGAACAGATTAGCGGTCAGGTTCGTGATCAGATGCGATCAGACACTGCTGCGTCTTAACGACGCCAGCACTCAGCTTAAATAGACCAGGTACTAATGACAAAGGACACACAGCTGACCGACCGTTGACAGGCGGAAGCCCCACCGAGCACTTTCACAATAAGAGCCCGGAGAGGCCAGAATACCGCCCGCAGCTGTCAAGGCCGGCAGCGAGACATAACTTTAACCCGAGCGCGATCAGAACCGACGCTCGGGTCATAACAAGCTGTTTTAAAAGTCTGCGGTACATGGCCTAAAGTTAATGAAGAATTGATTATATGAAGAATAAAGCTACCAATAAGTGGGAAGACTTCTTTAAATAACCTGGTAGGAATAGGGTCTAAAAGACAAGTTGAAGGTTTGGATGAGGAAACTATTTTGTCTAACTCACAAAGGTCGATTGGAGTAAACTCATCAAGACAGACATCAATAGAAGGAGTTGTAGTAGTTATAGTATTTAAATTAACTGTGGGAAGAATCTGATTGATTTTATCTCTGATGGATGAAATTTTATTATTGAAAAAGTTCATAAAGTCCTGACTAGTAAGCTTTAAGGCAGGGGTGTCAAACTCATTCCATAGAAGGCCAAGACCCTGCGTGTTTTACTTCCACCCAGTGTCTTCAGCAGGTGTTTTCACTGATCAGCAATCAGTGGGAAGAAATTCAGTGCAATCATCTGTTGAAGACACTGGGTGGTGGTAAAACCTGCGCTGTTTTGGCCCTCCATGGAATGAGTTTGACACCTGTGCTCTAAGGGAATGCTAGGATTGACAGAGTCCTGATTCTTTGTCAACCTGGCTACAGTGCTGAAAAGAAACCTGGGATTATTCTTGTTCTCTTCTATTAATGCAGAGTAATAACTCGTTCTAGCTTTTCTAAGAGATTTTTTTTATAAATTAAAAGATGATTTCTCCAAGCTAAATAGATTTCATCGAAATTAGTGGAGTGCTATTTTCTTTCTAATTGACGAGTCTTCTGTTTTAAGCTACGAGTTTCTGTGTTGAACCAAGGAGTTAGAAATCTCTGATTAGACTTTTTCTTTTTTAAGGGGGCCACCAAGTCTAGAGTCTGATGAAGAGAATCTGTAACACTATCCACCATGTTATCAATTACAGAAGGAGCAAGCTGTCTATAGCTTATTTCCGTTGTGTTGACACATGGCATAGAGGGAACAATCTGCATAAATTTGGTAACAGCATCATCTGAGAGGCATCTACTGTAATAATATTTTTCTTTAGGAGCCAAATAGTCAGAAATAGTAAAATCAAAGGTTAACAGGCAATGGTCTGACAGTACAGGGTTATGAAGAGACACTACAAGATTTTCTATTTCTATGCCATATGTCAGAACACGGTCCAATGTATGGTGGAGGTAATGAGTAGAATTTCCTACTTTCTGAGAAAACCCAATCTGCGGCGGATGATAAAATAAGGCAGCGTTGTTGGAGGTTTTAAGTAGAGTTTTATTATCATACCGCCGTCACAATCTCCGCTCCCGGCGCCGTGCAAGCGCGCCGAGAGCGAGCCCACGGCTCTCAGAGAAGGAGGACACAATGTCTGTGTCCAGCAGCTGTAGTTGCAGAAGTGAGATTGAGAGGTAGATTTACAGCACAGTGCAGCTTATATACTCAACTCAAACAATAGATCAAAGACATTCACAGCAGTTAATCTGGGCATTTGCATATCAGAGGTACAGACAGGATGCATGAACACAATGCATGGATGACAATTTAACCTCACGGCTGTAAACGCAGCATGCAGCGGAAAAAACCCAGGAGTGCGAGCTGACTGTCTCTGTGTTCTGTCTGTGTGTTGTGGGGGTTGAATCAAACCGCTATAAATCGAGTCTAATATTGAATTAAATGCCACATTAAGGCAGTCACTATCAGATTTCAGCACTAAATCAGCTAAGAAATCAGCAAATTCGGATAAAAATTCTGAGTAGGTTGATGGGGGACGATAAACTATGGCAAATAAAATTGGGTTTAACCTAAAATTGCTAAAGTGCCCAATACTGAAGACCAGGCCCTCAAAGGAATTATAACATGTTTTTTTGCTTTACATTAACTAGTAGTTTGGAATGGTAAATTGTTGCTACTCCTCCTCCACGACCAGAACTTCTGGGATTTTGACAGTTTAAATAACCAGAGGGAGTTGATTCATTTAAACCAACATAATCCTCTTGTCCTAACCAAGTCTGTGTAAGGGAAATTAAATCAATCTGATGATCAATTAACAGATCATGGACTAACAGAGACTTGGGAGTTAGAGACCTAATATTTAATAAACCACATTTAATTTTTAAATTATGAGGAGGAACAGAGGCCAACTCATTCAATTTAGAGGCTTTATGTTTAATTTGAGTTTTACCAATATTTTGCTTAATCACTTTGGGATGCTTATAAATTATATTTTTATTTACTTTGGAGGGAGCAGACAATGATTCTCTGATGGGGAAGACAGGGGCTAAGTTGAGGGGTGGCGGATGAAGAGGAGCTGCAGAGAGGCGTGTAAGACTGCGACGCTGCTTCCTTTTAAGAATAGGGCTAAAACCTACCTTTTTGATATAGCCTACAATTAGGGAGGGATCATGTGTTTCTGAACCCTCCCTTAGTTATGCTGCTAATAGGTTTAGTCAGCCGGGGGACCTCCAGTAATGCACTGGGCCTCACTCCTTTCCTCACTCTCAATGAAATATTTTTTTTGCTGGTCATTAACATTTGTTTGTTCTCTCCCATAGATTGAGTCCCCATCGTGCTGTTTGCTCTCTACATGTCTGTTCTTTTCTTCTTCTCTATCCCCTCACCCCCCAGCCAGTCGCAGCAGATGACTGCCCCTCCCTGAGCCTGGTTCTGCTGGAGGTTTCTTCCTGTTAAAAGGGAGTTTTTCCTCTCCACCGTCGCCAAGTGCTTGCTCACAGGGGATCGCCTGATTGCTGGGGTCTTTCTGCAACTGTGGGGGTTCCCCCTACAGTTGATAGTGCTATGAGATGACTGTTGTTGTGAAATGGCGCTATATAAATAAAGTTGAATTGAATTGAATTACTGCATGATTAAAGTAACTAGTTACTTGGAAAAGTAACTTTCATGTTACTTTTAAATGCATACTTAAATCATCTTGCACACACAGCAAGATCAAGGTCCCCTTGTTCTCAGAAAAAAAAAAGAAAATGAAAACTAATGAGAAAAAAGTCTCATCTTACAGAGAAAAAAAAATGTCTCTGATTTACACAAACTATTGTAATCAGTAGACAGTCAGAAATTTACTAGAAATAATGGTGTAAATTCACAGAGAAAATGATGGACCCCTGGTGGGCCATTTTTGGCCCATGAGCCATATGTTTGACACCTGTCAGAATAATTTTGAGCTTAAATTATTCAAAGTTAAATAATCAGGCGGAAAGTTGGATTTATGTACATTTATTACAAAACTATAAGGAATCACCACATTGGCCAACTTGGGGGAGAGGTTACAAGGCATGACATTCAGACACACCTAGAATCTCTAAAGGATCCATTCTTCCAAGTCTGATATATAGAGGTAGGAGAAAGGAGAGGGAGGATGAGGATAAGGGAAGGGACAGAACGGGACAGTCCTGACAAGTAAGCTTATCCAGGCGTACGTCAGACACTCTGGAGACATGGGTAATGAAGACATGAGATCCATAAAACTAACAGAATGTCCATGAAACACTAATCTATAAGATGAGGAGTTCCTGTGCATCCCTGTGACCCGAAACAGGACATGTCAAAGAGATTATAATAAATGGCTTAGATCATTCCTCACTGGTACTTTTTTATTTACAAGGCCATGCTTGGACTGTTGCCCCCTTACATTTGTAATTTGATCACACTGAGAAGTGTTGATTCTTATGGTTTGCGTTCTAATGATCATTTGTTGCTTTCTGTTTCATTTGCCCGTACTGAACTGGGAAAAAGAGCTTTCATGTTCTCAGCCCCCTCTACATGGAACATGTTGCAAAAAGACTGGAAACTAACGGAACTTGTTTCATTGAACGACTTTAAAACCAGATTGAGAACACTTGAGACGGCCTCACTAATTTGTAACTGTTTTATATGATTTGTATGTCATTGTAAGTGTATTTGTGATTTTTTTGCTGCCTCTTGGCCAGGACTCCCTTGAAAAAGAGGTTTTTAATCTCAACAGGTTTTTTTCCTGGTTAAATAAAGGTAAAATAAATAAATAAATAAATTCCTTACATATGTACCAACCCTGTCTGCACTCTCTGAAATTGCTCACAGAAACAGGCCAAGAATATATGAACTTATCCTATATGGAATGCACATATAAGATAAGATAAGATAAGATAAGATAAGATAAGATAAGCCTTTATTAGTCCCACAATGGGGAAATTCCAGGATTGCAACAGCACAGGGATAGCAACACTCAGAGCAACAATCAGAAGACAAGAAAAAACAAGAGCAGCAAGTATACATATGTACATATAAATATATAAACACACAGTGTGGAGCATTGTAGCTAGATAGAATGAAACAGCATAACCGTCTACTTAGTTATCCTACATGGTATGATTATGTACCCATACATTTTGTCGCCCTCCATAGCGACCGGTATTTTCCTAGTTGTATACCGGAGGGTTCCAAGGTTGTCATAGCCAGGAGCGGCACTGGGGTTAAGCTCCCACTGCTCATAAAATGCTCCTTATGGCGTGCGTCTCGAAAAGCCTCTGACAACTAAGTCCAATTCCTAGCCTGCCCGTGTGGTTTAGTCTCTAAGCCCGGCTGAACTGCTTTTACTAATAGGAGAAGGGGCGAGGGCAGATCTCTGGCGCCTTAAAACCAGATGCTTCGGGTAGATGGTGGCTCGTCAACCTGGGAAGGTAGCCCATCTAGGGGAAGGTAAACCCTGATTTCAAACCTCTGCTGCCTTGCGGCACACCCGGTCACAGGAAAGGCTTCGGGAGTCAACCCTGAGGAAAAATCCGGAGTCAGAGCCCCTAAGGCAGTTCTCTGTTGTGCTCAACATCGTTCTGGCAGCTCCTGCGATGGCGCTGGTGCCAAACTATAGCAGCCCTGCTGTTCCTTTGGATCCATCAGTGACGTGGAGAGGGGGAACATGCTGCATGGGTAACATCTTGTCCTCCATATCTTCCTGCCCAGGCTTGAATCCTACCAACGCCCAACACTGGAAGGTAGAACACCGGTGCGCATTGGCCTGTTCAGCCACAGGCGGTGCTGTTCCAGCAGAGTAGATGTTTAGGATTCTCTTCCATGGTCATCATAGACCGACGGAGGCCGACGACGATACCAGAGGGAACCATTGTGTAAGTCTATAGCGTCTTTTGCATTCAATACTATTAGGTTGTCACGTCTTTTTGCTATCTCTGCGAGCAGCCCTGCTTAGGTTATACAGTCTGACAGCCGTAGGTAGGAAGGACCTGCGGAACCTCTCAGTTGTGCACCTAGGATGATGTAGTCTGCTGCTAAATGAGCTCCTCAGTGCATTCAATATGTCCTGCATAGGGTGGAACTCGGACTCCAGCAGAGATGACAGTTTAGCCACCATCCTTCTCTCTCCCATCTCCTCCACTGGGTCAAGGCGCTGCCCCAGGACAGAGCTAGCTTTCTTGATTAGTTTGTTCAGTCTCTTCCTATTGGCAGCTGTAACACCACTGCCCCAGCAGACCACTCCAAAAGTGATGGCTGATGGCACCACTGTGTCATAGAATGTCTCCAGCACCGCCCCTTGTACACCAAAAGACCTGAGCCTCCTCAGTAGGAACAGCCTGCGCTGTCCCTTCTTGTAGAGTGCGTCAGTATTGTGTGACCAGTCTAGTTTATTGTTCAGATGAACACCCAGGTACTTGTAGGATGTCACCATCTCAATGTCAGTTCCCTGTATATTTACTGGTGCTGTGAGGGGTTGTCCTAACATAAACATTAAATATGGCATATGAAAGGTATGATACTTCTCAAATATAATAATACATTATTAATATCAATAATAGTATAGATAATATGGAATTTTTCTATCATATTCCCCCTTGATGCTTAATAAAGCATCAGGATTAAAAGAAAAATAATAAAGTGAATGAATTAATATGTGTAAGAATTTACATGCTGTTATATGTCTTTGCAAGGTAAAAACGTGTATAGAATATATCAAGAGTGAATATGTGGACTTCCGGTTATGGCGGCCACGTAGGAAGACGTGTTTCACACTGCTCTGCTTGTAAAACTAAAAATTTTTACTAAAACTCTCTCAATTGGAACAAAAACCCATCCCAGCGTTTTGGCGTGGATATGGTAAAGACCAAGGTTGGAAAATTGGGTGGAGGAAAAGGTAACTCGACAAAACAATCCAAACTAACTGACTTCCACGCTCAAGGAGAGGCAGGGAAAACTCCAGAGGCAATGGCTGAGGATGGAGCCAGCGGCGGAGCTGGAACTGCTGGGGAGGGGACAAGCGTAGTGCTCGCTGCCATCAACTCCATGAGAACAGAGTTTTTGTCTAAATTTGATGGAATTATAGCAGCGATAGAAGGTATGAGGAAAGAAATAAACGACTGTTTGGAGCGAGTGTCACAGGCGGAGCGCCGAATATCAAGCACTGAGGATGACGTCACCAGCCTGCAAATTAAACTGCAAACAATGGAATTAAAATGGAAACGTCTGGAAGATAACGTCCTGGACTTGGAATCCCGCTCGCGATGGAATAATTTGAGGCTGGTGGGCCTCCCGGAGGGAACGGAGGGACGGGACTCATGTTCCTTTTTGGAAAAGTGGATTCCAGAAGCGCTGAACAACACAGACCTGCAGTCATCAGTCGTTTTAGAGAGCGCTCACCGAATCGGCCCACCAAGAGATAATAAGACACCACCGAGGACGCTGATTATGAAGTTCCTCAACTACAGAGACAAGATGACAGTCACCAATGCGGCGCAAGCTAAAGGGAAAATTAAATACCAGGATCAACAGGTGCGGTTCTACCCAGATTTGGCCACAGGAATTCAACAATTAAGGAGGCAGTTTGACCCCGCCCGCAAAGAGCTGCGCAACCTCGGGATTTGTCACGGAGTGATTCATCCTGCAAGACTGCTGGTTACATATAAGGGGAGAACCCACACCTTCAAGACCCCTCAAGAGGCGCAGGAGCTCATCAAGCAGATCCAAAAGGAGATTGGTGGGAGCTAAGCATGAACATGACAAAGGTAGAACATTTAAGCATTTGTACAGACATCTGATTGATCTGAAACATATAATAAGTCTACAAAATACAAACTGTATTTAAAAAAAAAAAGCTATGATGTACAACGTTGCTGTAAAACTTTGAAGTTATGCTGAAAAAACTACAGATTTTTTGTATACTTTATTGATCCCCAGAGGGGAAATTGAGGACATCCACCTGGATGGATGAAGCAGCCACGGTATGGCGCTATCCCTTAACCATTCACACACACATTCACACCTAGGGCCACTTTAGAGTCTCCAGTTAACCTAACCTGCATGTTTTTGGCCTGTGGGAGGAAACCGGAGAAATCCCGGAGTAAACCCACGCAGATACGGGGAGAACATGCAAACTCCACACAGATCACTGTTGGTCAGGGGCTGGGATCGAACCAGGGATCCCATGGCCAAGGGTGAGTTGCTGTGCTGGTGGAGTGCTAACCACTGTGCCACCGCACCACCCACAGAAGAGAGTTAATGTCATAAAAATAGTAGTAGAGTCAGGGTGATTGAGAGGAGAAAGAGAGAGTGGTTTGACTGATCCTTGCAGGTGTGGAACAGTCACTAGCTATAAGGGGAGACGGAATTTTTTTGATTTGGGGGGGGGGGATTACCACGAATGTGGGGAAAGGGAATTTGTTTTTGTTTAGTTTGTAGGATGAATGTTCTATCATCCATGTTTTTGCTTCTCTGTAAGAGTATGTTCATATTGCAAGGTAATCTCAAACTCCTTATTGATCATAGATCAAAGCATTAATCTTAATTTAACTTCATGGAATTGCAGAGATCTACAAAATATTAAAAAACTTAAACAAGTTATGAATAAAATAAAAGACATAGATTCAAAAATTGTATTTTTACAAGAAACTCATCTAATAGAGGAGGATGTAAAAAGAATTAGGAGAAGATGGCAAGGTAACGTGTTCACCTCATCATTTTCATCCCGAGCTAGGGGAGTTATGATTCTCATACACAAAACAGTCCCATTTCAAGTGAAAAATGTAATTGGAGACAAATTTGGAAGATATCTAATCATCCCAGGATCTTTGTTATTAGAAAATATAAATCTGGTGAACTTATACGGCCCCAATATTGATGATCAAAACTTCTTTGTTAATTTATTCCTTACTTTATCATCACTTACAGGGCAACATATAATAGCAGGGGATTTTAATTGTACATTGAATCCCAGTATAGATAGATCAACAGGACTGGACTGTACACACAATGGATGCAGGATGACCATTAATCATTTCATGAAAGAATTGAGATTGCTAGATATATGGAGAGAAATGAAACCACAAGTCAAAGCCTATTCTTGTTATTCTAATACCTATAAGACATTCTCACGTATTGACTACTTTTTGATTTCTACAGAATTAAGGTCCCCAAGATTCAAAACTGTTTCTATGATAAGATTGTGATCTCTGATCATGCACCCTGCTGTCTAATATATGTAGATAAGAAATTGACAAAGGATCCAGGTAGGTGGCATTTTCAACATAAATGGCTGCAGGATGAGGAATTTGTTAAGTACATAGAAAAACAGATAGATGAGTTCTTTGATATTAATACTACACAAACAACGGCATGTATAAAGTGGGAGGCTTTCAAAGCTTTTATAAGGGGGCATATTATTAGTTATACAGGTTCAAAATCTAAGAAGACCCGAGAGGAGAGAGTCCAATTGGAACGTAAAATAAAAATTCTTCAAGAAAAAGTGTATGCAGGAAGTAACCCACAGTTAGAGAACGAATTACTGATTCTGAGAGCTGACAAAAAATCAGCGAATAGAGCTGCCTTGAGTCTTCTAAGATTGAAGCAAACTTTTTATGAACAAGGTGAAAAATCAGGAAAATTATTGGCATGGCAGATTAAACAATTAGAATCTAAAACACCAATTACCAGTATTATAAGTAACGGACAGGTAGTTATAGATCCTTTAGAAATTAATAGTGCCTTTAGAAATTAATATGAAAAACTATATGATACAAAAAATGAAACTGACTTAACAAAACTAAATGGGTTTTTGGGTGGTTTATCTATACCGTGTATTCCAAATGAAAACAGGGAGATACTGGAGTCTAAAATTAGTTAAGAAGAAGTTGGGCAAGCCATTGATAATTTGAAATCAGGAAAAAGAGCAGGACCAGATGGTCTTCCAGTTGACGTCTATAAAAAATTTAAGAATAAATTAATAAAACCACTGTTGGAAATGGTTTTAGAAACTATTCAAAAAACTAATAGTTTTTTGAATGCAAAAGATGCAATAGACTTACACAATGGTCCCCTCCGGCATACAACTAGGAACTTACCGGTCGCTATGGAGGGTGAGAATATGTATGGGCACATAATCATACCATGTAGGATAACTAAGTAGACGGTTATGCTGTTTCATTCCATCTAGCAACAATGCTCTGCACTGTGTGTGTTTATATATTTACATATTTATTCCATCTAGCTACAATGCTCAGCACTGGGTGTGTTTATATATTTATATATCTACATATTATTCCATCTAGCTACATTGCTCCGCACTGTGTGTGTTTATATACTTGCATATTTATTCCACCTAGCTGCAATGCTCCGTACTGTGGGTGTTTATATATTTACATATTTATTCCATCTAGCTACAATGCTCTGCACTGTGTGTTCATATATTCATATATTTATTCCATCCAGCTACAATGCTCTGCACTGTGTGTCTGTGTGTGTGTGTATATATATATATTTTATAGTAATACGTACATATGTATATTAGCTGCTCTTGCTTGCTTGTTTTTTTTTTTGTTTTTTTTTGTTTGTTTTTTTCTTGCCTTCTGATTGTTGCTCTGAGTGTTGCTATCCCTGTGCTGTTGCAATCCTGGAATTTCCCCGTTGTGGGACTAATAAAGGCTTATCTTATCTTATCTTATCTTATCTTAGAAGCATTTCAAAATGGTAATTTACCACCATACATGAATAATGCCTTAATTATACTGTTACCAAAACCAGGTAAACCCCCTAATAAATGTGAAAACATGAGACCAATAAGCCTATTAAATGCTGATCTTAAAATAATCTGTAAAATTTTAGCAAAACGACTACAAGAAATATTACCAAATATTATTAACCGAGATCAGAATGGCTTTATAATGGGAAGACAAGGCTTCCATAATGTAAGAAGACTATTTAATATTATTTATTCCAATAAAGAAGCACCGGCTACAGCTCTCCTATCACTGGACGCCGAAAAGGCCTTTGATAGGGTCGAATGGCCATATGTTTTTGAAGTCCTACAAAGGTTTGGACTTGGAAATAATTTCATAAAATGGGTCCAGAAAATATACAATAATGCTACAGCAGAAATCCTAACAAACAGCAATATCTCAAAATCAATAAAAATCAATAGAGGATGTTGACAAGGCTGTCCACTTTCACCTTTACTGTTTACTATGGCAACTGAACCTTTAGCGATGGCAGTACGTTTACATCCACAAATATATGGAATTAAAGTAGGACCAACAGAACATAAAATCTCCCTGTATGCCGATGACATAATTTTGTTTATGTCGAATTTTAAAAAATCAATTCCGACCTTGTTAAATTTAATAAAGAACTTTGGGGAAATATCAGGATATAAAATAAACAAAACAAAATCTTCAATATTAATTCTAAATAGACCCAGAGAAATCACCCAGCTCCTGAGGTAAATTAATTCAATGTTGTAAATCAGTTTAAATATTTAGGAATTCAAATTTTGCCTAAGCTAGAATCAGTCGCCAATGCCAACTATGAACCCTTAATGACAAATATTAATGAGTTACTTCAGAGATGGATGTCACTACCAATGTCGATGATCGGGAGAATTAATATACTTAAAAGTAATATCTTACCAAAAATACTTTATTTATTTCAAAACATTCCTTTACCACCACCTTCAGATCTATTCTCAAGAATTAAAAAAAGTTAGTGGAATTTATATGGAACAATAGGAAGGCTAGATTACGTCTGTCCTTACTATATTTACCATTTGATCATGGAGGTCTGAAATGTCCAAACTTTATGTTGTATTACTGGTCAGCACAACTGAGGTCTATGACATATTATTTTTCATCAAATGATCTTCCTCACTGGACTGAAATGGAATCATACAATTTACCTTTACCTCTTCCCTTATTCATATACTCAGACTCGGTTAAAAAATTACAGAAACTAGTTAAAAATCCAATTGTAAAGCACATGATCAAAATATGGTGTGAAACCAAAAAATATTTAAAAGAACCACACTTACTGTCACAATTCAGCCCAATATGGGGTCATCAATATTTTACACCAGGGAGAGTGGATGCTGTATTTAAAGTATGGAATTTAAAAGGGATTCAAAAGATTCAAGACTTATATTTGTCACACTCAGATAACATAATGTCTTTTGAAGAACTGAGGATTAAATTCAATCTTAATAGAACACATTTTTTTAAATATCTTCAGCTTAGAAATTTTATTCGATCAAATCAAAATAATGCTCTCACCCGACCTACTTATTCATCTTTGGAAAAAATTTTGACTAAAGATAGTAAGAGAAAGGGTATTATTTCAGAGTTTTATAACTCATTGACACTATTCTCAAGTGAAAACTCACAGAAAAGACTGAATTATTGGAAAGAAGACCTGCAAATTGAAATTTAAGAGGAACAATGGGAAATGGCTTGTGCAGAAGCTCAAACCAAATCAATAAATGTACGTCTTAAACTGATACATTTTAAATGGTTAATGCGGATGTATGTTACACCAGTGGAGTTAAATAGATATAACAAAAACATACCAGATACATGCACAAAATGTATGGAAAGTAAAGGAACCCTATTTCACTGTTTATGGGAATGTAGAAAAATCAGAATGTTTTGGGAAGAGGTGAGGGTAACAATTGAAAAAACAATTTCAAAACAATTCACATTGAACCCTAAACTGTTTTTGTTGGGTCTGTATCCAGAAAAAACATAACTTTAATAAGAATGAAAGAGCATTCATAGACCTTTGTTTGGTTTGCTTAATGCCAAAATATGTATTGCACTACTGTGGAAAAAGATTCATAGACCAGATGTGACTCAGTGGTTAAGACAGATGTTAACAAACCTTCCGCTAGAAAGAATAACATATATACTGAAATTAAAGGAAAATGTGTTTGAGAATATATGGAGACCTTTCATTGATTATGTAAAGAATTTAAACATAACTTCTGAAGAAGAAGGTGAATGATATGTGTGGACCTTGCAAATTCCAAACTGGTGAATGTATATTATGTATTCTTATGTAATAGATTACCTAGACTAAACAGAGGAGCATTGTTGTTGACTTGCTTTTGTTAATGGTTGTTGTGTGGAGATGTGTGGAAAGGATGAGGCTGAGTTATTTCCCAAGTTCCATTTTATTCTCGACACACTCTCCAACATACAAATCAGAAAAGAGGCAGAACCCCCAACCTCTGCCAGTCTTATACCCCTGACATCAAAGCACAAAATCCCATTGTCTTTAAATCCCAAATGCAATGCATCCCCCCTGCAGTTCCTCTCTTCCACCCAAACCTCGGTGGTCAGGAAATCCTTCATGTCCATCTCTTTGCATATCCAAAGGTCAACACTCACATCCTCCTCATCTCCCTAGGAGGTCCAGACCTTTTGTCATATACATGTGAGCCCGTGAAACTACATATGTGCACCACAGTTGCTGTTTTTAGTACATTTTTTTTGTTGTTGTTGTTAGTGTTTTTTTATTTTAAATTACTTGAGTGTTAGTGTCTGACTGTTTGTGCCATATTTGTAAAAAAAAGGTTCAATAAAAAATATTGTGGAAAAAAAAGTGAATATGTGTGATGTTGTGGTGCACATACAGTGGGGCAAAAAAGTATTTAGTCAGCCACCAATTGTGCAAGTTCTCCCACTTAAAAGATGAGAGAGGTCTCCAATTTTCATCATAGGTATACCTCAACTATGAGAGACAAAATGAGAAAAAAAAATCCAGAAAATCACATTGAAGGATTTTTAATGAATTAATTAGTAAATTCCTCAGTAAAATAAGTATTTGGTCACCTACAAACAAGCAAGATTTCTGGCTCTCACAGACCTGTAACTTCTTCTTTAAGAGGCTCCTCTGTCCTCCACTCGTCACCTGTATTAATGGCACCTGTTTGAACTCGTTATCAGTATAAAAGACACCTGTCCACAACCTCAAACAGTCAGACTCCAAACTCCACTATGGCCAAGACCAAAGAGCTGTCAAAGGACACCAGAAACAAAATTGTAGACCTGCACCAGGCTGGGAAGACTGAATCTGCAATAGGTAAGCAGCTTGGTGTGAAGAAATCAACTGTGGGAACAATTATTAGAAAATGGAAGACATACAAGACCACTGATAATCTTCCTCGATCTGGGGATCCCCGCAAGATCTCACCCCATGGGGTCAAAATTATCACGAGAACGGTGAGCAAAAATCCCAGAACCACATGGGGGGACCTAGTGAATGACCTGCAGAGAGCTGGGACCAAAGTAAAAAAGGCTACATCAGAAACACACTACGCTGCCAGAGACTCAAATCCTGCAGTGTCAGACGTGTCCCCCTGCTTAAGCCAGTACATGTCCAGGCCCATCTAAAGTTTGCTAGAGAGCATTTGAATGATCCAGAAGAGGACTGGGAGAATGTCATATGGTCAGATGAAACCAAAATAGAACTTTTTGGTAAAAACTCAACTCGTCGTGTTTGGAGGAGAAAGAACACCATACCTACTGTGAAGCATGGGGGTGGAAACATCATACTTTGGGGCTGTTTTTCTGCAAAGGGACCAGGACGACTGATCCGTGTAAAGGAAAGAATGAATGGGGCCATGTATCGTGAGATTTTGAGTGAAAACCTCCTTCCACCAGCAAGGGCATTGAAGATGAAACGTCACTGGGTCTTTCAGCATGACAATGATCCCAAACACACCACCCGGGCAACAAAGGAGTGGCTTCATAAGAAGCATTTCAAGGTCCTGGAGTGGCCTAGCCAGTCTCCAGATCTCAACCCCATAGAAAATCTTTGGAGGGAGTTGAAAGTTCGTGTTGCCCAGTGACAGCCCCAAAACATCACTGCTCTAGAGGAGATCTGCATGGAGGAATGGGCCAAAATACCAGCAACAGTGTGTGAAAACCTTGTGAAAACTTACAGAAGACGTTTGACCTCTGTCATTGCCAACAAAGGGTATATAACAAAGTATTGAGATGAACGTTTGTTATTGACCAAATACTTATTTTACTGAGGAATTTACCAATTAATTCATTAAAAATCCTTCAATGTGATTTTCTGGATTTTTTTTTTTCCTATTTTATCTCTCATAGTTGAGGTATACCTATGATGAAAATTGGAGACCTCTCTCATCTTTTAAGTGGGAGAACTTGCACAATTGGTGGCTGACTAAATACTTTTTACCCCACTGTATGTGGGTTTCATATGCTTCACATGTGTATTAATGTATGCTTATTGTATGCTTCGCGTCTCAGAGGAACAAAAGGTCTGAACCTCCCAGGGGTAACAGGAGGATGTGAAGTCTGGCCTTTTGTATGCAAAGAGATGGCCTTGAAGGATTTCCTGACCACCAGGACTTTAGGTGGAGACGAGAAGACCTGGAGGGGGATGCATTGTGATTTGGGATTGAAAGACCATGTGACTGTGTGCTTTGATGTCCTGGGGTATAAAAGGGACAGATGTTGGGGGATTCCTTTCTCTTTCTGTTTTTGGATGTTGGAGAATGTGAATGTGAATAAAACTGGACTTGAGAAATAAACTCATCCTCGTCCTTTCCACACTTCTCCACACTGGTGACCCTAAGACGTATCATGAGCGGAGACGAATCTCCCGAGCCAGACTCGTCAGGAGCCAGCCAAACGAATGCAGCCACAGTTCAGCTACCGGACTTCAGGCCAAACAATCCGCGCTCCTGGTTTAGCGCAGTCGAGGCACAATTCCACCTCCGGGGGATTTCGGTGGACGCCACAAGTTCTACTATGTGGTTGCAAAGCTGGACAACCTCACAGCCCAGCGGGTGGCGAACCTGATCAACCACCCGCCGGACAGCGACAAGTACAACACGTTGAAGGCTGTACTCATCCGTTACTTCACCCCCTCAGTGGAGGAGCGAGCAGAGAGGCTCCTGGCGCTGACTGAATTCGAGAGCAACAGACCTGCAGACCTGATGGGGAAGATGTTGAGTTTGAGAGACTCCGAAGATGATAACTTCATCTTCACCCACCTTTTCCTCAGGACCCTACCGTCAGCGGTGAGAGTGACCCTGGCCAGTTCACCACTGTTGGCCTGACGAGACTACCACGAGCTGGGCCAGGAGGCGCAACGACTCGTCGACGCCAATAAACGGCGCGCGGCTGCGGCTGCAGTAGCGGAGCTAGGCGCAACGTCCGGAGATGGCAGGGGGCCAAAGGCTGCAGCACCAGACTCACCGACGACGGCGGCGGCAGGGGCCAGGAAACACAGAGCAGACGACATCCTTTGCTTCTACCATCGCCGCTTCGCAGAGAGGGCACGCAAGTGCATTCCACCGTGCCATTTCAAGTGCTCGGGAAACGCCAAGACCGGGGGTCGGTAGCAGCTGCGGCCCTCGGAGAGGAGAACAAGCTGCTCTACTTGAGGGATGCGCACTCGGGGAGGCATTTCCTCATGGACACGGGCTCCCAGCTGAGTTTCATCACACCTTCCTACACTGACCGGATGGCACCTTCCAGTGGTCCCCGGGTGTCAGCAGCGAACGGTTCGGCGATTAAGACCTTCGGTGAGAGGACTCTGCTTCTGTCTTTACACGGCCGTACATTTGAGTGGACTTTCGTCATAGCGACAGTCAATTTCAACATGTTAGGGGCTGATTTTTTGTGCTCACATGATTTGTTGGTCGATCTTGCTAACAGACGCCTGGTTAATGCACTCTCTTTTCATTCTATTCCCTGTACAGCTCGAGTGGCCCCGCCGACAGCACAAGCCAACGTCACAGCTGCAGGTGGTAAGTTCCACACACTCCTCACTCAGTTCCCAGCACTCACGGTTCCAACATTTTCGGCGACCGTGGCTAAACACGGGGTGGAACATTTTATTACTACCACCGGACCGCCAGTTTTCGCAAAAGCTCGGCGCTTGGATTCAGCTAAACTGACCATAGCACGCGAGGAGTTCACCAACCTGGAAAGGTTGGGCATCATCAGGCGTTTGAAGAGCCCATGGGCTTCACCGCTTCACATGGTCCCGAAAGCTGATGGCTCGTGGCGGCCTTGCGGTGATTTCCGCAGGCTGAACAACGCTACAGCGCACGACCGCTACCCGATCCCGCACATCCAAGATTTTTCAGTTCATTTGGCGGGGGGGCGCGTTTTTTCTAAAATAGACTTGGTACGCGGTTACCACCAGGTCCCAGTGCGCACTGAGGACATACCCAAAACAGCGGTAATAACTCCTTTCGGGCTTTTCGAGTTTTTGCGCATGCCGTTTGGGCTTAAAGGCGCGGCGCAGACGTTTCAATGCATGATGGACGCGGTTTTGCGCGATCTCCCTTTCGTGTTCGTCTACCTGGACGACATATTGGTAGCCAGCGCGTCCGAAGACGAACACGAAAACCACCTCACAACAGTTTTCCGGAGGTTGGCAGAGCACGGGTTAATAATTAACTCAGCGAAGTGTCAGTTCGGGGTGACGCAGATTGATTTTTTGGGGCATCGCGTCTCCCCAGAGGAAGCGGTCCCTCTGCCTGACAAAGTGCGCGTAGTAACGAATTTTCCCCAGCCACAAACGGTCAAAGCGTTACAGGAGTTTTTGGGAATGGTGAATTTTTATAACCGTTTCCTCCCCCGCGCAGCGCAGCTCATGCAACCATTGTATGCTGCACTAAAAAAACAAAAACCCACAAATAAAGTCGAATGGTCTCCCGAGCGAGAGAGCGCATTTTCTGAAGTCAAAACAGCCCTGGCAAACGCTGCGTTGTTAGCACATCCAGTCCCAGCGGCCCACATGGCGCTCACTACTGACGCGTCAGATGTGGCCATAGGGGCGGTCGTGGAACAGTATGTAGCCGGAGCCTGGCAACCGCTCGCCTTTTTCAGTAAGACCCTACGCGACAGCGAATGAAAATACAGCGCATTTGACAGGGAGTTGTTAGCTCTCCACTTGGCCATTCGCCACTTCCAGTTCTGGCTGGAAGGACGCCGTTTCATCGCGTTCGTTGACCACAAGCCGCTGACTTTCGCGATGGCCAAGATTTCAGAACCTTGGTCGGGCCGGCAGCAGAGACAGCTGGCCGCGATATCGGAGTTTACTACCGATATCCAGCATGTTGCGGGTAAACTTAATGTAGTGGCGGACTGCCTCTCGCGCGCCGTGGGGGCTCCAGCCAGCGCGGAGGTAGATCCTGCAGCCATGGCCGCGGAGCAGGTTAGCGACGCGGAAGTGCGCGTGGCCCCGGTCCGCATGGGGATAGATTATGCAGCCATGGCCGCGGAGCAGGTTAGCGACGCGGATGTGCGCGCGCTCCAGTCTGGACCAACAGGGTTAAGGCTGGAGAACAGGGTGCTGCAAGACGGTATGCCCCCCCTAATCTGCGATGTCTCCACTGGGCGGCCGCGTCCGGTGGTTCCAGCCGCGTGGCGCCGCCGCGTTTTTGACTCGATCCATTCTCTGGTGCACCCGGGAGTGCGTGCGTCGGTCAAAATGGTAGGAGAGAAATTTGTATGGCCGAGCCTGCGCAAACAAGTTAGAGAGTGGGCGGCAGCCTGCATAGCTTGTCAGCGGGCCAAGGTTCATAGACACACGAGAGCTCCCTTGGAGCCGTTTCACATCCCAGCTAAAAGGTTTGATCATGTCCACGTGGACCTCGTAGGCCCCCTCCCGCCCTCACAAGGGTGCACACATCTTCTGACAATGGTTGACCGCACCACGCGCTGACCGGAAGTGGTTCCGCTGTCGTCAACCACAGCCGAGGAGGTGGCGCGCGCGTTTTTAACGGCATGGGTAGTGCGTTTTGGAGTCCCGTCAGACATTACGTCCAACAGAGGCCCGCAATTTGTTTCCGAACTTTGGTCAGCGATGGCCCGCAGCCTGGGGGCAACGATCCACCGCACGACCGCGTACAACCCGCAGGCTAACGGGTTATGCGAACATTTTCACAGGTCACTGAAGGCGGCTCTCAGAGCGTCGCTTACGGATGCAAATTGGGTGGACAAGCTACCATGGGTTTTATTGGGGTTGCGTTCTGCACCTAAAGAGGATTTAGAAGCCTCCCCAGCTGAGCTAGTTTTCGCACAGCCACTTCGGCTGCCCGGGGAATTTCTCCCAGATAATCCAACGCCAGAATGCTCCCCGGCTCAGCGGTTACAGAATAGCACGGGCCCGAGCACGCTACCTGGCCCCGTTCACCACAGTTTTCCGCGTGTTTTTGTGCCTAAGGCTTTAAAAAATGCAGAGTTTGTTTTTGTCAGACATGATGCCCGTCGTCCGCCTTTACGCCCACCTTATGACGGACCATATAGAGTGCTGGAAACGGGAGATAAGCATTTTTTGCTAGATTTGGGGGGCAGAAAAGAAATGATTGGCATTAACAGGCTCAAACCCGCTTTTGTGGTAGCTGACGAAGTTGTGCAGTTGGCTAAGGCTCCTCGGCACGGCAGACCCCCTAGACAGCATTCCCCAGAACACCCACAGAGGTTGACTAACAGTTCTCATCCCCAGGCAGCAGCTCCGCAGCAGGAAGACGCCGCGGAAGTGGTACAGCCTGCTTACAGCAAATACGGGAGAAGGCTGAGACCCAAGCAGCACGTGGACTGATATGTAGTGTTTTTATCATGACATGCAATCTGTGGTTATGTTGTTCCATCTTAGACATTTGGGGGGGGGGGTCATGTGGTGCACATATGTGGGTTTCATATGCTTCACATGTATATTACTGTATGCTTATTGTATGCTTCACGTCTCAGAGGAACAAAAGGTCTGAACCTCCCAGGGGTAACAGGAGGATGTGAAGTCTGGCCTTTTGTATGCAAAGAGATGGCCTTGAAGGATTTCCTGACCACCAGGACTTTAGGTGGAGATGAGAAGACCTGGAGGGGGATGCATTGTGATTTGGGATTGAAAGACAATGTGACTGTGTGCTTTGATGTCCTGGGGTATAAAAGGGACAGATGTTGGGGGATTCCTTTCTCTTTCTGTTTTTGGATGTTGGAGAATGTGAATGTGAATAAAACTGGACTTGAGAAATAAACTCAGCCTCGTCCTTTCCACACTTCTCCACAATGTGACCAAAATTAATCTCAGACAGTGTCAAATAAGAACATAGAAAATAATATCAAACAGCCTTAAAAACAGCCTTAAATTATATTGCAACCTTCAAAAACATCCTCAGGCCAGTATTGCCCCTCTCACCATCCTCATCATCATATTGAGGACTCACACATGAAAAACCTGAAGTTATAAAAATCATTACCAAGTTTATGATGAGACTTCTCCATTAAGAGAAACACTAACTTCTATGAGTATCTGAGGTATTAATATGACCATTGGCATCACTTTCATGGATAGAAGTAATACAATAATCTCCTATAGTGGTGGGTGGTGTGGTGGCGCAGTGGTTAGCGCTGCGGCAGCACAGCAACTCACCCTTGGTCATGGGATCCCTGGTTCAATCCCAGCCCCTGACCAACAGTGATCTGTATGGAGTTTGCATGTTCTCCCCGTGTCTGCATGGGTTTACTCCGGGATTTCTCCGGTTTCCTCCCACAGGCCAAAAACATGCAGGTTAGGTTAATTGGAGAATCTAAAGTGGCCCTAGGTGTGAATGTGTGTGTGAATGGTTAAGGGATAGCGCCGTACCGTGGCTGCTTCATCCATCCAGGTGGATGCCCTCAATTTCCCCTCTGGGGATCAATAAAGTATACAAAACCAAAAAAAAAATAATCAAATAATAGGGCCTACACCCCTACAGGTGGTAATTAGTCAATCAAGGACCTTTCTATCCTTTGTCATAATTTTGTAAATAACTGTAGTCTACAATTAAGTGTTTTAATTCACTTCAATTCAATTCAACTTTATTTATATAGCGCCATTTCACAACAACAGTCATCTCATAGCACTATCAACTGTAGGGGAAACCCCCACAATTGCAGAAAGACCCCAGCAATCAGGCGATCCCCTGATCCACCGTCACCCAGCAAGCGCTTGGTGACGGTGGAGAGGAAAAACTCCTTTTTAACAGGAAGAAACCTCCAGCAGAACCAGACTCAGGGAGGGGCAGTCATCTGCTGCGACTGGCTGGGGGATGAGGGGATAGAGAAGATGAAAAGAACAGACATGTAGAGAGCAAACAGCACGATGGGGACTCAATCTATGGGAGAGAACAAAAAGATGTTAATGCGCAGCAAAAAAATATTTCATTGAGACTGAAGAAAGGAGTGAAAACCACTGCAATTTGTGGAGGTCCCCCGGCTGTCTAAACCTAATATCAGCATAACTAAGGGAGGGTTCAGAAATACATGATTCCTCCCTAATTGTAGGCTATAACAAAAAGGAAGGTTTTAACCCTATTCTTAAAAACAGAGATCAAGTCTGACTCCCGAATCCCGATTGGCAGCTGGTTCCACAAGAGAGGAGCTTGATAACTGAAGGCTCTGCCCCTCCATTGTACTTTTGGAGATTCTAGGTATTACAAGTAATCCAGCATTCTGGGAGCGTAGTGCTCTGTTAGGATAATAAGGTAATATCAGTTCTTTTAAATAAAAAGGGGCTTGATTGTTTAGAGTTTTGAAAGTGAGAAGAAGGATTTTAAACTTAATTCTAAACTCTATGGGAAGCCAATGAAGGGAGGCTAGAACCGGAGAGATATGATCTCTCTTTCTAGTACCTGTTAAAACTCTTGCTGCAGCATTTTGGATCAACTGAAGACTTTTTAGAGATGTTTTAGGACAACCTGATAATAAAGGGTTACAATAATCTAATCTAGAGCTAACAAAAGCGTGGATCAGTTTCTCAGCATCACTCTGAGACAAGATGCTCCTAATCTTGGCAATATTACATAAATGATAGAAGGCAGTCTTAGAAACAAATTTAATATGTGAATTGAAAAACAGATCTTGATCAAAAATAATTCCAAGGTTCCTCACAGAGCTATTAAGAGAAAGAGTAACCGCATCCAAACTGAAAGTTTGATTTGGAAAGGTATTTCTAAGGTTTTTTGGACCAACAAGAATGACTTCAGTCTTATCTGAATTTAATAGCAGCAAATTACAAGTCATCCAAGCTTTGATTTCCTTAAGACAGGCTTCTAACTTTGCTAATTGATTACTATCATCTGGCTTCATTGACAGGTATAATTGTGTGTCATCTGCATAACAATGAAAATGTATACAGTGCTTTCTAATAATACTGCCTAACAGAAGCATATATAAACTAAAAGGAGTAGGGCCTAGCACAGATCCCTGTGGAACTCCATGACTGAGCTTTGAGAAAGTAAACTCATTATTGACATGAACATACTGGAACCTATCAGATAAATAAAATCTAAACCACTGCAACAAAGTTCCATTAAATCCAACATAATGTTCTAATCTATCAAGTAGAATATTATGATCAATAGCATCAAAAGCTGCACTAAGGTCTAAAAGGACAAGTACAGAAACAAGTCCATTATCAGATGCAATAAGGAGGTCATTAGTGACCTTCACTAAGGCTGTTTCAGTACTATGATGGATTCTAAACCCAGATTGAAACTCTTCAAATAGACCATTTCCCTGCAAGTGGTCAAATAATTGCGTAGCAACAACTCTTTCCAAGATTTTTGAAATGAAAGACAGATTAGAGATTGATCAATAGTTAGCTAAAACTCCTGGATCCAGCGATGGCTTTTTGAGTAAGGGTTTAATTACAGCTGTTTTAAAAGTCTGCGGTACATGGCCTAAAGTTAATGAAGAATTGATTATTTGAAGAATAAAGCTACCAATAAATGGGAACACTTCTTTAAATAACCTGGTAGGAATAGGGTCTAAAAGACAAGTTGAAGGCTTGGATGAGGAAACTATTTTGTCTAACTCTAAAAGGTCAATTGGAGTAAACTGATCCAAACAGATGTCAATTGAAGGAGTTGTAGTAGTTACTGTATTTAAGTTAACGGTGGGAAGAATCTGACTGATTTTATCTCTGATAGATGAAATTTTATTATTGAAAAAGTTCATAAAGTCCTGACTAGTAAACTCTAAGGGGATGCTAGGATTGACAGAGTCCTGACTCTTTGTCAGCCTGGCTACAGTGCTGAAAAGAAATCTGTGATTATTCTTGTTCTCTTCTATTAATGCAGAATAATAACTTGTTTATCATGGCGGCCGCTGGGCCGTCATCAGCCTCGGCTGCACACACACCTGCCACCAATCATCAGCGGACCTTAAAAGCCGGCGTCACTGATGGCTCAGCACGGAGTCGTCTGCCTACTTCGCCACACAACGCGTCACGGACTCATCCTCTTGCCAGAGCATCCACGACACAGTCTCGCCAAGCTTCGCCACGTAAGAGCCAAAGTAACTTACCTTGTCAAAGTGTTATCCCCTGTGCACAGGTGGACCTCCCTGGCGGTGGACTAGTCTCCCCGATTAACAGAGCCACTCCTCCTCCACCTCAGAACTCCTCCACCTCTCCACAGCACCAAGCGTCACCCACACTGAGCCACTGCGAGCCGCAGAGCCAGCACAGGCCTTCCAGCGCCACCTGCAAGTAAGCAGTACTCATCATTACATCTCTGTACTGCGAACAGCACCAATCTATCTGTGCTTGTGTGTTCCAGGGTTGCCAGGTCGCGGCAGGACTCGCTCAGCCCCAGCGGTTCCACAGCATCACACTCACTCACACCTTCACACACATTACACACCTGATTCAATAAATAATTGTCAAAATAGTCTACTCGTGTCAGTGTCTGTCTCCCGGGTCAAACAGCCATGTCATTGTTCTTGTTTTTAATCCCTAAGGTATTTTGTTTCTACTCTCACTCAAAGAAACAATGAACAAAACCTCACTCCTGTACTTTTCATCTGAAATTGCATTCATGCTTCAAGAATGGCATATGGTAGAAAAGCATCTCTCTTCACCCTGCCCACCTGCCCTGTCGACATGATGAGGGTACGGTCAGTTGCCAGAACGGGGTACACAGATCTGCCCAGTGTCCAGCCAGATGCGATTAAGCCCAATGACTCAATGACCTTTGACAACATAGCTCCTTGGTATAACACTTGCTCGCGTCATTGGTCAAGCAGGGTAGCAGTACAGGGGACAGACGCACTGTAAGCCGTTGCATACGCAAAGAGAGTGTTAAACTGTTGAAAAGGGGACATCCCTACTTCAAAAAGAGGAGTTCCCTGATGAAATTAACCTTGCATTCGCAGAGTAAGGAGTGTCATCATGTTTCTAATCAGTGGAGTGATGTGTTGTGTCAAGTGTGATTCAAAATGAAGTTTGCTATGTTATTTCTGTATATAGCCTCTCTTAAAAAAAAACAAACAGCCTGTAGTAGCTGCATTATTTTAGCAATAAAGATATTTTGCCTAACTGTTAATGTTATTAAGGAGCAAACATAACAATTCTCTACAGTGTATAAGCATTGGAATGACTTAATGACCAATATTACGTATTACCAGAGGATGATGAGGACGATAAGATAACAACACTAACCACACCTTTCCTTCCCTTGTATTTTTTCCCTTGTCATGATAAACAAACAGCCTGCTTCTCTATTAGCAGAGGTCATTACTGGACGTCAAGTCATCAGCTGAAACAGTTAGACAGTCATTTGTTGTTTTCCTTTTTTTTCCCAAATAAGTATACTATATATATATACACACACACACACACACATATATATATATATATATATATATATATATACACAGTGGGGCAAAAAAGTATTTAGTCAGCCACCAATTGTGCAAGTTCTCCCACTTAAAAAATGAGAGAGGTCTCCAATTTTCATCATAGGTATACCTCAACTATGAGAGACAAAATGAGAAAAAAAAATCCAGAAAATCACATTGAAGGATTTTTAATGAATTAATTGGTAAATTCCTCGGTAAAATAAGTATTTGGTCACCTACAAACAAGCAAAATTTCTGGCTCTCACAGACCTGTAACTTCTTTAAGAGGCTCCTCTGTCCTCCACTCGTTACCTGTATTAATGGCACCTGTTTGAACTCGTTATCAGTATAAAAGACACCTGTCCACAACCTCAAACAGTCAGACTCCAAACTCCACTATGGCCAAGACCAAAGAGCTGTCAAAGGACACCAGAAACAAAATTGTAGACCTGCACCAGGCTGGGAAGACTGAATCTGCAATAGGTAAGCAGCTTGGTGTGAAGAAATCAACTGTGGGAGCAATTATTAGAAAATGGAAGACATACAAGACCACTGATAATCTCCCTCGATCTGGGGCTCCACGCAAGATCTCACCCCGTGGGGTCAAAATTATCACGAGAACGGTGAGCAAAAATCCCAGAACCACACGGGGGGCCCTAGTGAATGACCTGCAGAGAGCTGGGACCAGAGTAACAAAGGCTACATCAGTAACACACTACGCCACCAGGGAGTCAAATCCTGCAGTGCCAGACGTGTCCCCCTGCTTAAGCCAGTACATGTCCAGGCCCGTCTGAAGTTTGCTAGAGAACATTTGGATGATCCAGAAGAGGATTGGGAGAATGTCATATGGTCAGATGAAACCAAAATAGAACTTTATTGTAAAAACTCAACTTGTCGTGTTTGGAGGAGAAAGAACACCATACCTACTGTGAAGCATGGGAGTGGAAACATCATACTTTGGGGCTGTTTTTCTGCAAAGGGACCAGGACGACTGATCCGTGTAAAGGAAAGAATGAATGGGGCCATGTATCGTGAGATTTTGAGTGAAAACCTCCTTCCACCAGCAAGGGCATTGAAAATGAAATATGGCTGGGTCTTTCAGCATGACAATGATCCCAAACATACCGCCCAGGCAACGAAGGAGTGGCTTCGTAAGAAGCATTTCAAGGTCCTGGAGTGGCCTAGCCAGTCTCCAGATCTCAACCCCATAGAAAATCTTTGGAGGGAGTTGAAAGTCCGTGTTGCCCAGCGACAGCCCCAAAACATCACTGCTCTAGAAGAGATCTGCATGGAGGAATGGGCCAAAATACCAGCAACAGTGTGTGAAAACCTTGTGAAAACTTACAGAAGATGTTTGACCTCTGTCATTGCCAACAAAGGGTATATAACAAAGTATTGAGATGAACTTTTGACCAAATACTTATTTTACCGAGGAATTTACCAATTAATTCATTAAAAATCCTTCAATGTGATTTTCTGGATTTCTTTTCCTTATTTTGTCTCTCATAGTTGAGGTATACCTATGATGAAAATTGGAGACCTCTCTCATCTTTTAAGTGGGAGAACTTGCACAATTGGTGGCTGACTAAATACTTTTTTACCCCACTATATATATAAGATAAGATAAGATAAGCCTTTATTAGTCCCACAATGGGGAAATTCCAGGATTGCAACAGCACAGGGATAGCAACACTCAGAGCAACAATCAGAAGGCAAGAAAAAACAACATCTAGTAAACATATGTCCATATTACTATAAATGTATATATATAGACACACAGTGCAGAGCATTATGGTTGGTTGGTGAATGTGCAGCAGAAAGTCTAAGCTCTCTCTCCGCGGATGCGGCGGGCCAGCTGGAAGTCTTTGGGCATGATGGTGACCCCCTTAGCGAAGAAGAGACCACCAGGTGGGCCTCGCTGGTCTCCTGCAGAGCCATGACGGCGAAGCTCAGGAAACGCAGGACGGTCTTGAAGTCCTGAGCGATCTCCCTCACCAGGCGCTGGACGGGCAGCTTACGGATGAGCAGCTCCGTGGATTTCTGGTAGCGACGGATCTCTCTCAGAGCCACGGCCCTGTGACGGCGAGGCCTCTTCACTCTGCCGGTGGCCGGAGCGCCTCTCCAAGCAGCCCTGGTGGCTAGCTGTCTCCTGGGGGGCTTCTTCCTCCAGTAGATTTTACGGGCGGTCTGCTTGGTTCTTGCCATCGCTCTTTATTATATATATATTATTATTATGTATATATGTGTATTATTATGTATATATATATATATATATATATATATATATATATATATATATATATATATATATATATATATATATATATACAGTATATATGGATTAATATATGCAATATACTGTATATGCATATATTAAGCAGTCTCTTGCTGAGGGTTTCAGGTAGGGTAGTAAGAGAAATGCTCTTTGCCAACGACAGTGCTCTAGTTGCACACAGCGTGGAAGATATGCAATCTTTAGAGGAGAAATTTGCAAGAGCAGCTAGCCAATTCAGCCTCCAAATCAACATCAAGAAGACAGAGTGCCTTTATCAACCACCAAAGTTCCAATTATCAACATCACTACCAGAAGAGATCAGCATTGGTACAAAGCCACTAGTCAAGTGCAAGACTTTCAAATACCTAGGGAGTACTGTTTCAGAGAATGCTAGGCTGGAGGATGAACTATCTCTCAGAATGGGAAGAGCGAGCGCTGTGTTTGGAAACTTGAGGGAGAGACTGTGGAACAATCGACATGTGTCAATCCGTGTGAAATGCAAAGTGTACAGAGCGACAGTACTGGCTACTCTATTGTACGGTGCTGAAACTTGGACTGTCTACAGCACAGGTGTCAAACTCATTCCATGGAGGGCCAAGATCCTGCAGGTTTTACCTCCACCCAGTGTCTTCAGCAGGTGATTTCACTGAATTTCTTCACACTGATTGCTGATCAGTGAAAACACCTGCTGATGACACTGGGTAGAAGCAAAACATGCAGGGTCTTGGCCCTCCATGGAATGAGTTTGACACCCCTGGTCTACAGAGTGCAGGTGAAGAAACTCCACGCGTACATGATGAGACACCTTCGAGCCATAATGAACATCTCATGGAAAGACAAGATAACCAACATAGAAGTGTTGAAATGAGCTGGTCTACCATCAATGGAGGACATGCTAATACAGATGAATCTGAGATGGCTCGGACATGTTGAGAGGATGGGCCACCAGCATCTCCCTTGGCAGTTACTCTACTCACAGTTATGCGAGGGCAAACGCAATCAGGGTAGACCAAGGCTCAGATTTAGAGACACTGTAAAAAGAAACTTGAAGTTGGACATAGACAGGAGGTCCTGGCAGCGGAAGGCTAAGGACAGAGCTGTGTGGAGGAATCTGATCAGACCTAAATGAAACAGTCATTGTCGCCCACGACAGGCTGCTATGATGACGATGATGATATATATATATATATATATATATATATTAAGCAGTCTATAATCCTCAGTGAGTTAGGCTTGGGCCGTGTCAGCCCTATTGCATGCGAAGACTGACTCCTGGTGGAATGAGCGGAAGAGATCACCTGAGATCCAACGGTTGTGAAGGCGGTGGCAGCAACTGTCGTGGAGTGCCTAGAGTTGGACATGGCACCGATAGAAGTCCTGGTCATCCACTGCAGCCTGGCAGCCTCCCGTCGTAACGGTTCCCCGTGCCACTGGATGAAGACTCCCCAGGCCGAGAGAGTGAGATTGCCCCTGTGCAACCGTCTTCTCACTATAAAGCCTTCACGCACAGGTCCCTTTTGCAACTCATTACCGATCTGTCAACTCACCCCCCCCCCAAGTCCTGTGGCGATGGGTGTGTGGCAAAGCAACAGGTGGAGATGATCACTGGCTGTTGTAGTCACAAACCTGCACGCAGGCGGTCCATGGGCAAGTGGTCGCTCTGTTCCTGAATCCAAGGGCAACAGGACAGTTCGGCAGCACCTGTGGGCGACTGGGCAGCCTCTTTAGGACAGCACTGCCCACCCTCACACAAGGGAGGGGGCTAGAAAATGTTCCCCAGACAAATGCTTGCCCTTTTAGCGTCTGGTCAGCTTACCGTGGCTGACAGACTCATCCTCACAGCGGTCGAACAATACAAAAGAAGGAAAAACTCAAGAGGTTCATTTTGGGAGCCTGGAATGTCCGAACACTTCTGGATAGAGCCAGTACATTGAGACTGGAGAGAAGAAAGGCGCTCATTGCAAAAGAGCTCCAACGATATCGGCTAGACATTGCTGCACTCAGCGAAACCCGCCTTGCTGATGAAGGGTCCCTGAGAGAAGAGGGAGGTGGGTACACCTTCTTCTGGAAAGGAAAGCCGCAAGCTGAGGACAGGATTCATGGTGTTGGATTTGCCATTAGAACAGCACTGCTGAAGAACATACCAGCCCTGCCAGTTGGAATCAGCGAGCATTTCATGAAATTGCACATTCCTTTCAGCAAGTCCAGATACCTCACAGTCATCAGTGCATACGCTCCTACGCTCACCTGCCTGAACGAAGACAAAGAGCAGTTCTATGAACACTTTGACAAGGTCATCAGGTCAGCCTCTCAGAGTGACAAACTTGTTGTGCTCAGCGATTTCAACGCTAGAATAGGAAAGGACCCCAGCAACTGGGAAGGCGTTCTGGGCAGACACGAAGTAGGCAAGATCAACGACAACGGCCTGCTCCTCCTCAGTAAGTGTGCAGAACACAGCTTTTGCATCACTAACACCTTGTTCAGGATGGCAGACAAGTACAAGACCACCTGGATGCACCCAAGGTCAAAACACTGGCATATGATCGATTTTGTCATTGTACACCAATGTGACATCATGGACGTTCGAGTGACCCGTGCCATGAGAGGTGCTGAATGCTGGACTGATCACAGGCTGGTCAGGGCTGTAATGACACTGCACATCACTCCGCCTCACAGAAATTGACCCAAGACTGTCAGGGCCTCCTACAATGTCACCAGACTGAAGAATCCAATCTGTCTGACAGAGTTCCAAGAAGCACTTGACAAAAAACTCCAAGATGGTCTGACCTCCGAAAGCAGCTCCGAGAAATGGTCCTCCTTCAAAGATACCGTCGCTGAGACTGCAAAGGAAGTGCTCAGAGTCAAAACTAGAACACATGAAGACTGGTTCGACGAAAACGATGACAAGATCAGAGAAGCCCTCTATACTAAGAACAAGGCTTACATCGAGTGGCAGAATGACCCGTCCTCCGTCTCCAAGCATGAAAGATGCTTTGCAGGCAAAGCATCTTCTGCCTCTGCAGGCAAAAGTCCAGTCCGACCTTCGACTGATGCAGGACCAGTGGTGGCAGGATAAAGCGGCCGAAGTCCAGCACTACGCGGATACCCACAATTCCAAGAAATTCTTCAGTGCTCTGAAGACGGTCTTTGGCCCCTCCGCATCAGGCTGCTCCCCGTTGCTGTCCTCGGACGGTTCGACCCTGATTAAAGACCAAGAGGGCTTGATCAAGCACTGGCAAGAGCACTTCAGTAATTTGCTTAACGGACCCTCATCAGTTGACGCAGACGCACTGAACCAGATCTCCCAGCAGCTAATGCAAGACCCGCTCGCAGAACCCCCGTCCATAGACGAAATTAAGAAGGCGATCCTTCAGACGAACTCGGGCAGAGCGTCGGGAAAGTATGGCATTCCTGTCGAGATCTACAAGGTGGCAGGCCCCAACGCCCTTGAAGCCTTTCATGATGTCCTGCTGAGTATCTGGGAAAAGGAGGAGATGCCTGATGACTTCCGTGATGCCCTGATTGTCTCCATCTACAAGAACAAGGGAAGCAAATTCGACTGTGGCAACTACATCTCCCTCCTCTCTATTGCAAGGAAGATCTTTGCCAGAGTCATACTCAACAGACTTATCACAGTATCAGAGCAGAATCTCCCAGAGGCACAATGCGGCTTCAGGCCTGGCAGAAGTACTGTTGATATGATTTTTGCCATGAGACAACTCCAAGAGAAGTGCATTGAACAAAACATTCCCCTATTCTCTGTCTTCATAGATCTGACCAAGGCTTTTGACACGGTCAATAGAGAGGCCCTCTGGACAGTCTTAGAGCATATCGGATGCCCCCCAAAGTTTATATCGATGATCAGTCTTTTCCATGACGGTATGACTGGCCAGGTCATCTCCAGCGAGAATGTGTCGGAAGCCTTCGCAATCAGCAACGGTGTGAATCAGAATCAGAATCAGAATCAGGTTTATTGCCATTGTTCATGTAGTACACAAACTAGGAATTTGTCTCGGTACAATGCTGCAACATTAAACATGATAAGATAAGAGAAATAAACTATACATGTAATAAAGTGTAGGATAAGATTAAGTGATACTGGTCAACAGTTAAAATATATATTAGCCAGCAGCAGATACTGTGGAGAACTATATAGTGCAGTCGGTAATGCAGGAAGAAAACAGTGATGATTGACATGAGTCTGGTTGAGCTGCTGTACATGGTGCACGAGAGTCACTTAGTGTTCAGCAGTCTAATGGCAGAGGGGAAGAAGCTGTTCATGTGACGGGAGGTTTTAGTCTGGATGGACCGAAGTCTTCTACCAGAGGGGAGGGGGGCAAACAGTACGTGACCAGGGTGTGAGGGATCGGCTATGATCCGGCCAGCACGCCTCCGGGTCCTGGAGATGTACAGATCCTGGAGAGATGGGAGCTTGCAGCCGATCACCTTCTCAGCAGTGCGCACGACGCGCTGCAGCCTTAGTCTGTCCCTGGCAGTGGCTCCTGCGTACCACACGGTTATGGAGGTGGTGAGGATGGACTCGATGATGGCTGTGTAGAACTGCACTAACATCTTGGTGGGTAGCTTGAGCTTCCTCAGCTGCCGCAGGAAGAACATCCTCTGCTGGGCTTTTTTGATGAGTGAGCTGATGGTCAGCTCCCATTTGAGGTCCCTGGTGATGGTAGTGCCTAGGAAGCGGAAGGAATCAGCAGTGGTGATGGGAGAGCCTGAGAGGGTGAGGGGGGGCAGAGGAGTAGTGACTTTCCTGAAGTCTACAATCATCTCCACTGTCTTCAGAGCGTTCAGCTGCAGGTTGTTATTGCTGCACCAGGACGCCAGCTGGGCCACCTCTCTCCTGTAGGCGGACTCGTCGCCGTTGGAGATGAGCCCGATGAGGGTGGTGTCGTCCGCAAACTTGATCAACTTGACAGACTGGTGGCTGGAGGTGCAGGAGTTGGTGTAAAGGGAGAAGAGTAGGGGGGAAAGTACACAGCCCTGGGGTGATCCGGTGCTGATGCTAGTATAGTCTGAGACAGTCTTTCCCAGCCGCACATGCTGCCTCCGGTCCGTCAGGAAGTCGATGATCCACCTGCAGAGGGAGTCAGGCACGTTGAGCAGGGACAGCTTGTCCCGGAGCAGAGCGGGGCGGATGGTGTTGAATGCGGAGCTGAAGTCCACAAACAGGATCCTGGCGTAGCTTCCCGGGGAGTCCAGGTGCTGCAGGATGGAGTGGAGGGCCAGGTTGACTGCATCGTCTACAGACCTGTTGGCTCGGTAGGCAAACTGCAGCGGGTCCAGGAGAGGGGTGGTGATGGACTTGAGGTGGGACAGGACCAGGCGCTCAAAGGACTTCATGACTACAGAGGTGAGCGCTACAGGTCTGTAGTCATTAAGTCCAGTGATCCGTGGCTTCTTGGGGACAGGGATGATGGTGGAGGATTTGAGGCAGGATGGCACGTGGCATAACTTAAGGGAGGTGTTAAAAATGTCTGTGAATACAGGAGCCAGCTGTTTCGCACAGAGTCTCAGGGTGGAGGGAGACACGCCGTCTGGGCCGGGGGCCTTGCGCGGGTTCAGTCTGGAGAACTGTTTGAGCACATCCTGCTCACTGATGATAAGGGGAGGGGGGGAGGAGGGGGGGGGGTGCCTTAAATGAAGTAGGGAATGTGGAGGCTGTGGAGCTGGAGGGAGGGGGGGAGTTGGACACAGATGACGAGGTGTCAAAACGGGCATAGTGTTGGGACAGTCTCTGACAAAGGGCTTTGTCATCCTGACCTTTAGGAGCCTGAGGCCGATAGTTGGTGATCTGCCTCAGTCCTCTCCACATGGAAGCCGAATCATTAGCAGTGAACTGCTGCTGGAGTCTCTCTGAGTACACAGATTTAGCCCTCTTCAGCTCTCTGTTAAACCGGTATTTAACCTCCCTGTAGCAGTCCCTGTCTCCACTTTTCAGCGCTGCTTCCTTCTCCTTCCTGATCTGTCTGAGCTTAGCTGTGAACCAGGGTTTGTCATTAGAGTAACTCACCCTGGTGCGTGATGGAAGAATGTTCTCTTCACAAAAGTGGATATATGAGTTCACAGTGTCCGTGTACTCATCCAGATCATGCGTGGCTCCTTTAAGCATGCCCCAGTCAGATATTTCCATGCACGTTTCCAGCTTCTCCTCAGCATCACTGGACCGTATCTTCGTAGTGCTCACAACAGGTTTAGTGAGCTTCAATCTCTGTCTGTATGTGGGAATGAGGTGAACCATCACGTGATCAGATAATCCCAGCGCAGCTCGAGGGACAGCGCGATATGCGTCTTTCACTGTGGTGTAACAGTGATCCAGTGTGTTTAATCCTCTGGTGGGGCATTTAATAAACTGTTTGTAGCGGGGCAGATCGTGGCTCAGATTGCACTGATTAAAGTCGCCAGCCACAATAATCAGCGAGTCTGGAAAACTCCGCTCTGTGTGTTGAATGTGATCCGCGAGCACGCGCTGAGCTTCGCGCGTGTCCGCGTCGGGAGGGGCGTACACAGCGATCATTATAAAAGAAGCAAACTCCCGCGGGGAATAGAAGGGCTTGCAATTGATAACAAGAAATTCCAAGGCAGGAGAACAGTGTTTGGAAATTACCGTTACATCAGAGCACCAGATGCAGTTGATGTAGAAGCAGACTCCGCCTCCTGTGGTCTTGCCGGAAAGCTCTGTGTCACGATCAGCACGGAAGAGCTGGAAGCCGTCGAGGCGCAGCGCGCTGTCCGGTATATTTTCCCGGAGCCAGGTCTCAGTAAAGCAGAGGACAGCTGAGGAGGCGAGGTCCTTAAAACGCATCAGCAGTCTCAGTTCATCCACCTTGTTAGAGAGAGAGTTGGTATTGGACAGAAATATGCCAGGCAGCGCCGTTCGCGAGCCTCTCCTGCGAAGTCGCACGAGAGCGCCCGCTCGTCTTCCTCTCTTCCGCCGTCTCACTTTCCGAGCCAAACAATAAACCAGATCGGCGGCAGGGGCTAGAAAAACTGGGAGGAGGTCCGTGGGGGTGAAAGTCCTGATATTTAAAAGTTCTTCACGGGTATAAGTGCAAGCAGACACACAATTGACAAACAAAAACAAACAAAGAGCGCAGCGAAGCACCATGTCGACCGCTGTGGGCGCCATCTTGGACTGTGTCCTAGCTCCAGTCCTATTTAACGTGTTCTTCACCTGCATGCTGTCCCATGCCGTCCGAGACCTGGTGAAGGGGGTCTACATTCGCTACCGTTTGGATGGCTCCCTCTTCGACCTGCGTCGTCTCACTGCCAAGACAAAGAGCCTGCAAACCCTCCTCCAAGAAGTCTTCTTTGCTGATGACTGCACCTTTGTGGCCCACGCAGAATCTGACCTGCAGATGATGTTAGACCACTTCTCTGAGGCTTCAAAGCTCTTCGGAATGACCGTCAGCCTCGGCAAGATGGAGGTGCTTCACCAACCTGCACCAAACACTCATCCACATGCACCCAACATTGTCATCAATGACACACCACTTGCCAATGTCGAACATTTCAAGTACCTGGGAAGCACCATTTCCTGTGATGGCTCCCTGGACAAAGAAATCACCTCTAGAATCGGCAAGGCTAGCCAGGCACTGGGCAGACTCCGCACCCGAGTGCTCAACCAACACAGTATTCGATTATCAACGAAACTGAAAGTTTACAATGCTGTGGTACTCCCCTCCCTCCTCTACGGTTGTGAAACATGGACGCTGTATCGCAGACACGTCAAAAAGCTGGAGTACTTCCACATGCGAGCTCTCCGCTCCATACTCGGAATCAGCTGGCAAGACCACATCACGAACTTGGAGGTCCTGGAGCGTGCCAACTCCACCAGCATTGAGGCCATGCTTATTAAGGCCCGACTTGCACAACCGAGAGGTTTCGCAGGTCCTTCCTACCTACGGCTGTCAGACTGTACAACCTAAGCAGGGCTGCTCGCAGAGATAGCAAACAGACGTGACAACCTAATAGTATTGAATGCAAAAGACGCAATAGACTTACACAATGGTCCCCTCCGGTATACAACTAGGAAAATACCGGTCGCTATGGAGGGTGAGAATATGTATGGGTACATAATCATACCATGTAGGATAACTAAGTAGACAGTTATGCTGTTTCATTCCATCTAGCTACAATGCTCCGCACTATGTGTGTTTATATATTTATATATTTATTCCATCTTGCAACAATGCCCCACACTGTGTGTTTATATATTTGCATATTTATTCCATCTAGCTACAATGCTCCGCACTGTGTGTGTTTATATATTCATATATTTATTCCATTTAGCTACAATGCCCCGCACTGTGTGTGTTTATATATTTACATATTTATTCCATCTAGCTACAATGCTCCGCACTGTGTGTGTTTATATATCTACATATTTATTCCATCTAGCTACAATACTCCGCACTGTGTTTATATACTCATATATTTATTCCATCCAGCTACAATGCTCCGCACTGTGTTTATATATTTATATATTTATTCCATCTAGCTACAATGCTCCGCACTGTCTATATATATATATATATATATATATATATATATATATATATATTTATATGTACATATGTATACTCACTGCTCTTGTTTTTCTCTTGCCTTCTGATTGTTGCTCTGAGTGTTGCTATCCCTGTGCTGTTGCAATCCTGGAATTTCCCCATTGTGGACTAATAAAGGCTTATCTTATCTAACTTCGATGGGTGGGGCATGTCATCCGAATGGAGGAGTTTAGGATGCCAAGACGCCTGATGTATGGTGAGCTCCAGCTCGGCAAGAGAAACCGAGGCCGCCCAAAGCTGCGATACAAAGATACTGTGAAAGTAAACATCCAGTGGTGTCATGTCAAGCCGAAGGAACTGGTGGAGCGTGCTATGGACAGACCAGAATGGAGAGCCTTAATCCGCAAAGCTGCTGCCAACTACAAAGAAGCACGATGCCAGAAACTCACTGATGCCAGAGAAAAGTGACACAGAGCTGCATCAGCAGTGATTACAACAATGGACTTCCAATGCCCCCACTGTTCAAGACTCTGCACAACCAGGCTAGGACTGCAGAGCCACCTTCGCGTGCATCGATGAGCTGCAGAATGCAAGCGTCATCATCGGATCCGATTGACAACCACCATTAAGCAGTCTCTTGCTGAGGGTTTCAGGTAGGGTAAAATGTTAGATGCACCCAATTGTCACGTCCTTCGCTTTCCACAGCTGTTTAGGTCAGCAGGATAACCTTTGTGCTGTCCTTGCCAGGGAGTTTTGGTCCAGTTTCCTTTGATGACCAGATCCCTTGGTTTGATCAAGAGATGGGTGCACCTCCTACAGTTCCCTCGTCACATGGTCCCTCCTGGGAAGGGCAGTATGGATGACATCACTGTCAGTTGTCATTCTTTGCATATAATCACCCAGAAACCCTTCCTCATCACCTAAATTAAATGGCTTCAATAATAGGGTTTGTCATTCACAATCTCCCTATTTTCTTATTTGAATATTATACTAATCTTGTAAATTGTTGATGGCAAGCTAAGTGGTTTCCTAGGTAAATGTTTGGTACTGATAATTTAGGAACTGCTCTTAAATTTGACATGATTTGATTTACAAAGTGTATTCCATTTCCATTATCTAAGTGAATCATTTCAGCTATTTTAAATCTTGATATTGTTTTAGTTAAAACAATATAAACAATATAAATAAGTAGAAATATTTAGGGTAAAGCCTTTGTATATTCAATAAGTGTGTAAATAATTTCTAAACATTTTTACCTTCACTCTCATTTAGTTCAATGAGATCCATACAAAGGTTTTGAAAAAAACTAAGTTTATGCAGGGAAGATCAAATTATTTTGCTTTGAGCTCCCTAAAGCATTGATCCCTTAATTGAGTAAGAATTTGTATTGTCTTTGTAGTAGATTCTAAATCAAGTCCCACAGTAAACATAAATTCAGCACAAGTTGGACTTTCCTTAGACATTTAGAACTTTTCTCAAATGTTTGCATGGTTTTCTTCCTTATCAGTTTACCTTGTTCCTTATAAACATGATATTTCCTATACAATAATATACAGATATTTCCTTAAATATTTGGAAATTTATTGATGTAACTTTTAACTTCTCCTATTGAATGTTGTGATTTCATTAGTGTCCGGAAAAAGGCCCAGCAGAGGTTGTTTTTTCTGCGTCAGCTCAAGAAGTTTGATTTGCCTCAGGAGCTGCTGGTGTCTTCTACACCGCCATCATCCAATCTGTCCTCTGCTTTTCCATCACTGTCTGGTTTGGATCTGCCACTAAACAGGACAAGACCAGACTGCAGCGGATCATTAAGTCTGCAGAGAGGATCATTGGTACCGACCTACCCTCCATTGAGAACTTATATCGGTCCATAACCAGGAAACGGGCGGGAAACATCTGTGCTGACCCGTCACACCCCGGCCACAAACTGTTTGAACTTCTATCTTCTGGTCGTCGTTACAGATCACTGAAGGTCAAAACCACCCGTCACAGGAACAGTTTCTTTCCTCAAGCCATCACTCTGATGAACTCCTAACATTCACCTAGTCCTACCTGTTGCTGTACTCATGACTTTTCATCCATTCTTACATTGCACATAACTCTCACACTGCTTTTTACTTCATTCACATTATATCACTGAATCTGAGTTCACATTGAAATACTGTATGACTGTATATTTTTTCATATATTTCTGCAAAGTGTGGATAGTCTGAGTAAATAACTGCATATATTCCTGTATATATTTGCATCCTTTTATAGAAACGTGGGCAGACTGTAATTTACTGTACATACTCTGTTGTCATTGAATCCTTATTTAAATCTTATTTAAATCCTCCACCTGAACAACGAGAGCAAGTTTTTAGCCAAAGTCAAATTCCTTGTATGTGTTGTGCATACTTGGCCAATAAAGCTGATTCTGATTCTGATTCTGATTCTGAAGTGGTTTCATTTACACTACCGTTCAAAAGTTTGGGGTCACCCAGACAATTATTTTGTGTTTTCCATGAAAAGTCACACTTATTTACCACCATGAGTTGTAAAACGAATAGAAAATATAGTCAAGACATTGACAAGGTTAGAAATAATGATTTGTATTTGAAATAATAATTTTTTCCAGATACTCAACCTGCTCAAAGGAAGGTCAGTTTTATAGCTTCTCTAACCAGCTAAACTCTTTTCAGCTGTGCTAACATGATTGCACAAGGGTTTTCTAATCATCCATTAGCCTTCTGACGCAATGAGCAAACACATTGTACCATTAGAACACTGGAGTGATAGTTGCTGGAAATGGGCCTCTATACACCTATGTAGATATTGCACCAAAAACCAGACATTTGCAGCTAGAATAGTCATTTACCACATTAGCAATGTATATTAGATATTAGAGTGTATTCCTGATTAGTTTAAAGTTATCTTCATTGAAAAAACAGTGCTTTTCTTTCAAAAATAAGGAAATTTCTAAGTGACCCCAAACTTTTGAATGGTAGTGTATATTTTTCTCTTCATTATTGATCATCTATTGATAATTTTTATGTATTATCTATTTTTCTGAGGATTGCTCATTATTTTTTGCTAATTAATTTCTTTGGTACCCCCCTTTTGATGCATGGCGATGCACATGCAGCAAAGTTACAGAATATTTGCTTGATGGGTAGTGTCTTTTACTAGAAGGAAGCGTGTTACCACTTTTATGTGTTACACACAGTTAATTTAGATGAAAATTTGTGAGTAGTATAGCTCCTTCAAAGTGAGGTTTCAATAATCATGGTTCCTTTTGTGACGTCTCTTGAACTAATTTACAAATTCCATTTAGGAAAAAACAATATAGCTGTCTGTGCAGATTTGATATGACTTAGCATTGATAACTAAGATCGGTTTGTCCAGTTTAACACAGACAGGTTGAATTTGAATTCAATTCAACTTTATTTATATAGTGCCATTTCACAACAACAGTCATCTCATAGCACTATCAACTGTAGGGGGAACCCCCACAGTTGCAGAAAGACCCCAGCAATCAGGCAATCCCCTGTGAGCAAGCACTTGGCAACGGTGGAGAGGAAAAACTCCCTTTTAACAGGAAGAAACCTCCAGCAGAACCAGGCTCAGGGAGGGGCAGTCATCTGCTGCGACTGGCTGAGGGGTGAGGGGATAGAGAAGAAGAAAAGAACAGACATGTAGAGAGCAAACAGCACGATGGGGACTCAATCTATGGGAGAGAACAAACAAATGTTAATGACCAGCAAAAAAAATATTTCATTGAGAGTGAGAAAAGGAGTGAGGCCCAGTGCATTACTGGAGGTCCCACAGCTGACTAAACCTATTAGCAGCATAACTAACTAAGGGAGGGTTCAGAAACACATGATCCCTCCCTAATTGTAGGCTATATCAAAAAGGTAGGTTTTAGCCCTATTCTTAAAAACAGAGATCGAGTCTGACTCCCGAATCCAGATTGGCAGCTGATTCCACAGGAGAGGAGCTTGATAACTGAAGGCTCTGCCTCCCATTATACTTTTGGAGATTCTAGGTATTACAAGTAATCCTGCTTTTTGGGAGCGTAGTGCTCTGTTAGGATAATATGGTAGTATCAGATCTTTTAAATAAAAAGGAGCCTGATTGTTTAGAGCTTTGTAAGTAAGAAGAAGGATTTTAAACTTAATTCTAAACTCTATGGGAAGCCAATGAAGGGAGGCCAGAACCGGAGAGATATGATCTCTCTTTCTAGTACCTGTTAAAACTCTTGCTGCAGCATTTTGGATCAGCTGAAGACTTTTTAAAGATGTTTTAGGACAGCCTGATAATAAAGAATTACAATAATCGAATCTCAAGCTAACAAAAGCATGGATCAGTTTCTCAGCATCACTCTAAGACAAGATGCTCCTAATCTTGGCAATATTACGCAAATGATAGAAGGCAGTCTTAGAAACAAATTTAATATGTGAATTGAAGGACAAATCCTGATCAAAAATAACTCCAAGGTTCCTCACAGAGCTATTAAGAGAAAGAGTAACCACATCCAAACTGAAAGCTTGATTTGAAAAGGAATTTCTAAGGTTTTTTTTTGGACCAACAAGAATGACTTCAGTCTTATCTGAATTTAATAGCAGGAAATTACAAGTCATCCAAGCTTTGATTTCCTTAAGACAGGCTTCTAACTTGGCTAATTGATTACTATCATCTGGCTTCATTGACAGGTATAATTGTGTGTCATCAGCATAACAATGAAAATGTATACAGTGCTTTCTAATAATGTTGCCTAACGGAAGCATATATAAACTAAAAAGAGTAGGGCCTAGCACAGATCCCTGTGGAACTCCATGACTGAGCTTTGAGTTAAAAGAAAACTCATTATTTACATGAACAAACTGGAACCTATCAGATAAATAAGATCTAAACCACTGCAACGAAGTTCCATTAAGTCCAACATAGTGTTCTAATCTATCAAGTAGAATATTATGATCGATAGTATCAAAAGCTGCACTAAGGTCTAAAAGGACAAGTACAGAAACTAGTCCATTATCAGATGCAATGAGGAGGTCGTTAGTGACCTTCGCTAAGGCTGTTTCAGTACTATGATGGATTCTAAACCCAGACTGAAACTCTTCAAGTAAACCATTCCCTGTAGGTGGTCAAATAATTGCGTAGCAACAACTCTTTCTAAGATTTTTGAAATGAAAGGGAGATTAGAGATTGGTCTACAGTTAGCTAAAGCTCCTGGATCTAGCGTTGGCTTTTTGAGTAAGGGTTTAATTACAGCCGTTTTAAAAGCCTGCGGTACATGGCCTAAAGTTAATGAAGAATTGATTATATGAAGAATAAGGCTACCAATAAGTGGGAAGACTTCTTTAAATAACCTGGTAGGAATAGGGTCTAAAAGACAAGTTGAAGGTTTGGATGAGGAAACTATTTTGTCTAACTCACATAGGTCGATTGGAGTAAACTCATCAAGACAGACATCAATAGATGGAGTTGTAGTAGTTACAGTATTTAAGTTAACTGTGGGAAGAACCTGATTGATTTTATCTCTGATGGATGAAATTTTATTATTGAAAAAGTTCATAAAGTCCTGACTAGTAAGCTCTAAGGGAATGCTAGGATTGACAGAGTCCTGACTCTTTGTCAACCTGGCTACAGTACTGAAAAGAAACCTGGGATTATTCTTGTTCTCTTCTATTAATGCAGAGTAATAACTCATTCTAGCTTTTCTAAGAGATTTTTTATAAATTAAAAGATGATTTCTCCAAGCTAAATAGATTTCATCGAAATTAGTGGAGCGCCATTTTCTTTCTAATTGACGAGTCTTCTGTTTTAAGCTACGAGTTTCTGTGTTGAACCAAGGAGTTAGAAATCTCTGATTAGATTTTTCTTTTTTAAGGGGGCCACCAAGTCTAGAGTCTGAAGCAGAGAAGCTGAAACACTATCCACCATGTTATCAATTACAGAAGGAGCAAGCTGTCTATAGCTTATTTCCGTTGTGTTGACACATGGCATAGAGGAAACAATCTGCATAAATTTGGTAACAGCATCATCTGAGAGGCATCTACTGTAATAATATTTTTCTTTAGGAGCCAAATAGAAATAGTAAAATCAAAGGTTAACAGACAATGGTCTGACAGTACAGGGTTATGAGGAGACACTACAAAATTTTCTATTTCTATGCCATATGTCAGAACAAGGTCCAATGTATGGTGGAGGTAATGAGTAGAATTTCCTACTTTCTGAGAAAACCCAATCGAGTCTAATATTGAATTAAATGCCACATTAAGGCAGTCACTATCTGATTTCAGCACTAAATCAGCTAAGAAATCAGCAAATTCGGATAAAAATTCTGATAGGTTGATGGGGGACGATAAACTATGGCAAATAAAATTGGGTTTAACCTAAAATTGCTAAAGTGCCCAATACTGAGGACCAGGCCCTCAAAGGAATTATAACATGTTTTTTGCTTTACATTAACTAGTAATTTGGAATGGTAAATTGTTGCTACTCCTCCTCCACGACCAGAACTTCTGGGATTTTGACAGTTTAAATAACCAGAGGGAGTTGATTCATTTAAACCAACATAATCCTCTTGCCCTAACCAAGTCTCTGTAAGGGAAATTAAATCAATCTGATGATCAATTAACAGATCATGGACTAACAGAGACTTGGGAGTTAGAGACCTAATATTTAATAAACCACATTTAATTTTTAAATTATGAGGAGGAACAGAGGCCAATTCATTCAATTTAGAGGCTTTATGTTTAATTTGAGTTTTACCAATATTTTGCTTTATCACTTTGGGATGCTTATGCATTATATTTTTATTTACTTTGGAGGGAGCAGACAACGATTCTCTGATGGAGAAGTCAGGGGCTAAGCTGAGGGGTGGCGGATGAAGAGGAGCTGCAGAGAGGCGTGTAAGACTGCGACTCTGCTGCCTGGTCCCAACTCTGAGTAGTCAAGGTTTTGGAAATTTGGATAAAAAAGATGCCAGATTGTTAGATAAATGAGAAGCACCATCCAAAGTGGGATGAATGCTGTCTCGTCTCATAAGACCAGGTTTTCCCCAAAAAGAGCTCCAATTGTCAATGTAGCCCACGTCATTTTTAGGACACCACACAGACAGCCAGCGGTTCAAGGATGACGAGTGGCTAAACATGTCATCACTGGTCAGATTGGGGAGGGGCCCAGAGAATACTACAGTGGCAGACATCGTTTTTGCAAAGTCACACACAGATTCTATATTAAGTTTCGTGACTTCCGACTGCCGGAGACGGATGTCATTAATGCCGGTGTGAATAACAATTGTGGAATATTTACAGTTACTTTTACACTTTGTGTAAGTGAATCCTTGTGAAAGGTTGTGTCACACTCCTTCAGTCAATGGAAAGGTGGACATTTTGCCTAATTAGAATTTGGCTTAATTTTGTACAAGGAATGCCTCATTTTACACATTCCTTGGTAAATTATGGGGTGGACTGTAGTCCCGAGGTCCAGCTCGGCCACAGCTGAGCATCGGGAAAACACATTCCTTATTACTGTCACATTTCTGAAATGTGATATTGTCACACCATTATGTGGTGAGCGGCATCAGATGTATCCTGCAGTGTGAAGTCATATGAACACTACATTTTTAAAGTCAGAGTCATTTAAATTGTTATGTTTTATGTCATTTGCAATGTCATTTGTTCTACTTAGCTTCAAAAAATGCTTGTCATCTGAGAGGTCCTTCCCCCTATGGCCACTGCCCGGCCTCCTCCAGCACTCATACACTGTCCGGCCTCCTCACATCTCCCACAAAGATCAAATTTCGGTGCCATCTTGCAAAGAAAAATTTAGGCAAAGCCTGACAGCTTCCCCGTCTGCACCTTCAGTATTTACATCAACAGGAGTGCAAATTTTATCACCTCATAAATTGATTTTACTGATGTTCCAGTGATCCTCATTATTTTTTTTTATTACATATTGCATATGTCACCAAGGATTTATTAAATTGAAAGGTAATGGTGATGTTATGATTCTTTGTTAATTTGGCAAATCTAATTCCTAGTGAAAAAAGAAAAAAAATTTGTGAATGCTTTCCCCTTCCTGTTGAAAAACGAAGAATGAGGAATAGCAGGAAAACCTTTAAATTCTGTCTGTCTGTTTATCTTATCTAGGTCAGCCTGACACAACTTCTCTCAGCTGACGGCTAATCAGTCTGAGTTTACCATTGAAATTAAATTCCCTTTCTCCATTTTACCAGAAATCTTGTGCTATTTCTGTCTCCCCTGGCCCAGCCCATTAAAAATGCATATTTAGAGGATTTACTTCCATGAAATAGTTGCATATCACAACAGCATGTAAATGAATGAGATAAAACAGAAAGCACAGATAAATGAAAGTTCACTGCTTAGAAGAAGCTGTTCTTTACTGCAACAAATCACAGTCACTTTTTATCTGTGTGTATGAAAACTTTAAATCAGGGTTCTCAAACTGGTGCCATGAAGGCCGAAGACCCTCCATGTTTTACCTCCAACAAGTGTCTTCAACCGGTGATGTCACTGAATTTCTTCCCATTGACTGTTGCTCAGTGAAAACAGCCACTGAAGAGACTGGGTGAAAGAGAGAAGCAGCAGGGTCTTGGCCCTCCATGGCACGAGTTTGAGATCCCTGCTTTAAATGCATTTAATGCAGACATTAAATGTGAGCTTCTTGCTCAAAAAATACTCATGTTTAACCACAGAGGTAGGAGTTGTTGGGAGCTACTCACCACTCGAACAACAGGTGATCAGGGCTCCATATGAGAAGTTGCCACTGCCATGGCATTTCTTCCCACCACGGGACAGGAAACCAACCCATGGGGAAGGAGACTGATGGCTGTGCCAGCTGTGGTAGGGTCAGTTTATTTGCGCTAAAATATCTATCCATATTAATAAAACGAGTAATGCGAGTAACGCATCTGATCTAATTTCAGTAACTGTAACGCATTACTGAATTTTTAAACAGTAATTTCATTACACAGCACGTTACTGCAAAAGTAGTGGCATTACAGTAACGCGTTACTCCCAACACTGGTGACTGGACTGTAATGGTGCATTAACACCACACACAAGCTGAAAATCTGTGTTGCTCTCTGACAGAACAGCCACCAGAGCTGACAGCAACAAACAAGAGATTTGCCCTGTGAGGGGAGGGAGTAGCCTCCATAACTGTGGAAATGCCAAAAACACCCAAAGAAAGCCACAACAGTGTTTGAGTTTGTTACCTTTAGTGAGAGAATGTCCCACCTCCTCCAGGAACTCTGCTGGTTGTTTGCAGGACTAGCCGAGGCTAGCCGGTGCCCAGTTTGATAAGCTGCTAACAGACATCAATGGCAGGATCTGACAGGCATGTCTGTCTCAGCTGCAGATGTGGAGTCACATCTGTTTCCACTTCCCAGACCAAACTGCTGTGAATTCTGTTTCCATTGTCTCTGCTGCACTACTAACACAGGGTTCACCCACCATGATTTTATGTTTTCAGATGAGGCAAGCTTCTGAATTTACTGGTTGTTTCCATCAACTCTCAAATCAACAGAGATGAGTGGTTCTGCCCATGGGAACAGACAGGGATACCTCACAGCTGTGGAGACTCTGAGAACAATTCCTCAACAGCCTTTCTTTAGCGCCCCATGTCACGTTGGTTTCTGTCCTCATCTCTGACAGTTAATCCATCATTAGTTTTTTTGTTTTTCTTATTTTTCTTACTTGCTCTCCTCACTCTCCTGAGCTTTTGGGTTAGCCACTATCAATGGCTACTAGCTCTCCTTCCTCTCCTCCTCTGGTGTGCTCTCTCTGTCAGATGTTTAGCTACACCTCTGCCTCTTTTAGTGATAACGGTAAACGTAACAAATGTTGTCTTTTTGAGGAGCTCGAGGCGAGGTCGTCTGATTTGGAATCCCGGCTCCGCTGCATTGAAACACCGTCAGCGCCAGTTACTCTTGACGGACGCCCCTTAGCTGCAGCGGAGCTAGCTAGCATAGCTAACCCCGTTAGCGGTCCTCCGGTCCTCCTCAGCAGCGAGGAGACTGGGTGGGTGACGGTGAGAAGGAAGCCTAGTCGCAAAGCCCCGTTACACCTCCAACCTGTTCACGTTTCTAATCGTTTTCCCCGCTCAGCGACACACCCGCTGAGGAAAAAACTCTGATCATTGGCGACTCTGTAGTCAGAAACGTGAACCTAGAGACTCCAGCGGCCATAGTCAAATGCATCCCTGGGGCCAGAGCAGGCGACATTGAGTCAAATTTGAAAATGCTGGCTAAAAGTAACTGTAAATACTCTACAATTGTTATTCACACTGGCATTAATGACATCCGTCTCCGGCAGTCGGAAGTCACGAAACTTAATGTAGAATCGGTGTGTGACTTTGCAAAAACGATGTCTGCCACTGTAGTATTCTCTGGGCCCCTCCCCAATCTGACCAGTGATGACATGTTTAGCCACTCGTCATCCTTGAACCACTGGCTGTCTGTGTGGTGTCCTGCAAATGATGTGGGCTACATTGACAATTGGAGCTCATTTGGGGGAAAACCTGGTCTTATGAGACGAGACAGCATTCATCCCACTTTGGATGGTGCTTCTCATTTATCTAACAATCTGGCATCTTTTTTATCCAAATTTCCAAAACCTTAACTACTCAGAGTTGGGACCAGGAAGCAGAGTCGCAGTCTTGCATGCCTCTCTGCAGCTCCTCTTCATCCGTCACCCCTCAACTTAGCCCCTGTCTTCCCCATCAGAGAATCATTGTCTGCTCCCTCCACAGTAAATAAAAATATAATATATAAGCATCCCAAAGTGATTAAGCAAAATATTGGTAAAACTCAAATTAAACATAAAGCCTCTAAATTGAATGATTTGGCCTCTGTTCCTCCTCATAATTTAAAAATTAAATGTGGTTTATTAAATATTAGGTCTCTAACTCCCAAGTCTCTGTTAGTTCATGATCTGTTAATTGATCATCAGATTGATTTAATATCCCTTACAGAGACTTGGTTAGGGCAAGAGGATTATGTTGGTTTAAATGAATCAACTCCCTCTGGTTATTTAAACTGTCAAAATCCCAGAAGTTCTGGTCGTGGAGGAGGAGTAGCAACAATTTACCATTCCAAATTACTAGTTAATGTAAAGCAAAAAACATGTTATAATTCCTTTGAGGGCCTGGTCCTCAGTATTGGGCACTTCAGCAATTTTAGGTTAAACCCAATTTTATTTGCCATAGTTTATTGTCCCCCATCAACCTACTCAGAATTTTTATCCGAATTTGCTGATTTCTTAGCTGATTTAGTGCTGAAATCAGATAGAATAATTATAGTAGGGGACTTTAATATCAGCAGCTTGTAGAAGCATGCTCAAATAACGAGGCTGAGTTTCAGTCATAAAACCAGCTTTATTTGACAGAACACAGCTTCTAGCATTCTCAAAGCAGGAAAGAGACAGAATCATATCTCAACACCCTTTTATACATTTCCAGCATCAGAATTCAAGTCACATGGTGTCTTCCGTCAACATACAGTTACAAAGCATCCCTTTGAAGCTTCACCATTGTCTCTCATTTCCTGATGAACCGGAATACCCTCCGGGGCGTCTTCTGTGGGACAAAGAGACAAATCTCACACTTCCTTGTTATCTCCTGTAGATTCGAGTCCTCAGTCCTTGCAGACGTGACACCCCACAATACACACGCAGTCCTGTCTCTGTGGCAGCGTGAGCCCACAATGTGTGTCGGCCACACTACCCCCCCCCCAAACGTCTAGTAAGGCAAAATCTGCATGGCATAACAAAAAGAAAAACACAAAGCACTCCATACATCGCTAATCAATCCACCAACTGCCTAGGTTTTAATCTTCTGCCGAATCTGCTGCAACCTGGCTTGGCTGCACCTGCAACGTCTCTCTGCACCTGTGGATTAAAGCTGTTAGCACCTTTCTGTAAAGACTTTGGAGAATGTCCCCTCTGCGGCCTGCCCCGGCGGGGGGGCCTCGCGAGCTGCACCTCCTCGTCAGCCAGAACAAAAGCGGGTTTGAGCCTGTTAATGCAAATCAGCTCCCTTCTGCCCCCTAAATCTAGCAGAAAATGCTTCTGCCCGGTCTCCAGCACTCGAAACGGTCCGTCGTAAAACGGCCGCAAACTTGGACGCTGGGCGTCATGTTTAACAAAAACAAACTCTGCATTTTTTAAAGCCTTGGGCACAAAAACGTGTGGGAAACTGTGATGGACTGGGCCAGGGAGCGTGTTTGCTCCTGAGCCGCTCTGCCACGGCTGAGCGGGGGGGCCATTAGGTGCGGGATCATCAGGAAGAAATTCCCCGGGCAAACGGAGCGGTTGTGCGAAAACTAATTCAGCCGGGGAAGCATGCAAATCTTCCTTAGGTGCAGAACGCAACCCTAATAAAACCCATGGAAGTTTGTCTACCCAATTTGTATCCGTTAGCGACGCTCTGAGGGCTGCTTTCAATGACCTGTGAAAGCGTTCGCATAAACCATTAGCCTGGGGGTTATACGCGGTGGTGCGATGAATCTTCACCCCCAAGCTGCGGGCCATCGATGACCATAGCTCGGAAATAAATTGGGGACCCCTGTCGGACGTTATGTCCGACGGTACACCAAAACGTGCAGCCCACGCTGCTAAAAATGCTCGCGCAACTTCTTCCGCTGTGGTTGATGTCAGAGGAATCGCCTCTGGCCAGCGCGTGGTGCGGTCTACCATCGTCAAAAGATGTGTGTGCCCGTGTGATAACGGAAGCGGGCCGACCAGGTCAATATGCACATGATCAAAACGCTTAGCGGGGATGTGGAAAGGTTCTAACGGGGCCTTCGTGTGTCTGTGTATTTTGGCTCGCTGGCACACTACGCAGGCTGCTGCCCATTCCTTGACCTGTTTGCGCAACCCGGGCCAAACAAATTTCTCCCCCACCAATTTGATTGATGCGCGCACTCCCGGGTGCGTGAGAGAATGGACCAAGTCAAAAACACGGCGACGCCACGCGGTTGGCACCACAGGGTGGGGCCGTCCGGTGGAGACATCGCAGATTAGCGGGGGCATACCGTTTTGTTGCACCCTGTGCTCCAGCCTTAACCCTGTTGGTCCAGACTGGAGCGTGCGCACGTCTGCGTCGTTTGCTTGCTCCGCAGCCATGGCTGCATAATCTAACCCAACACAGACCGGGGCTGCGCGCGCTCCCGCGTCGCTGCCCAGGCCCGCGGCCATGGCTACAGAGTCTGCCCCTATGGGGCTTGGCGGTGCTACCGCACGCGAGAGGCAGTCTGCCACTACATTGTGTTTACCCGCGACATGCTGAATATCAGTAGTGAACTCCGATATTGCGGCTAGTTGCCTTTGTTGCCGGCCTGACCAGGGTTCTGAAATTTTGGCCATCGCAAACGTTAGCGGTTTATGATCCACAAAAGCGGTGAAACGTCGCCCCTCTAACCAGAACTGAAAATGACGAATGGCCAAGTGTAGGGCCAAAAGCTCCCTGTCAAACGCGCTGTATTTCCGTTCATTATCGCGCAAAGTCCTGCTGAAAAACGCGAGGGGTGCCAGGTACCTGCCACAAACTGTTCAACTACCGCCCCCACTGCTACATCGGAAGCGTCAGTGGTGAGCGCCATGCGGGCCGTTGGAACTGGGTGCGCTAACAAAACTGCGTTTGCCAGGGCTGATTTGACCTGGGCAAAAGCGCGCTCCCGCTCCGGAGACCATTCAACTTTATTTGCGGGCTTTTGTTTTATTAACGCGGTGTACAATGGCTGCATGAGTCGTGCTGCGCTTGGGAGGAATCGGTTGTAAAAATTAACCATCCCTAGAAACTCCTGAAGCGCCTTGACCGTTTGAGGTTGCAGAAAATCCGTTATGGCACGCACTTTATTTGGAAGGGGAACTGCTCCCTCTGCCGAAACGCGATGTCCCAAAAAATCAATCTGCGCCACCCCAAACTGGCACTTCGCTGGGTTAACTATTAACCCGTGCTCTGCCAACCTCTGGAAAACTACTGTGAGGTGTTTTTCATGTTCGCCTTCAGACGTGCTGGCTACCAAAATATCGTCCAAATAAACGAACACGAAAGGCAGGTCGCGTAAAACTGCGTCCATCATGCGTTGGAAAGTCTGCACGGCCCCCTTGAGGCCAAAAGGCATGCGCAAGAACTCAAAAAGGCCGAAAGGCGTTATGACCGCTGTTTTGGGTACATCCTGCACGCGCACTGGAACCTGGTGATAGCCGCGCACCAAGTCTATTTTAGAAAAAATGCGCGCCCCCGCCAAATGAACAGAAAAATCCTGAATGTGCGGAATCGGGTAGCGGTCATGAGCTGAAACGTTGTTCAACCTGCGGAAATCGCCGCAAGGTCGCCACGAGCCGTCAGCCTTTGGGACCATGTGTAACGGCGAAGCCCAAGCGCTCTTGGAGCGTCTAACAATGCCTAGTTTTTCCAGATTAGTGAACTCCTCGCGCGCGATGGCCAGTTTAGCTGGGTCCAAGCGCCGAGCCTTTGCAAAAACGGGAGGGCCCGTGGTTGTTATGAAATGTTCTACCCCATGTTTGGCCACTGTTGCTGAAAACGTGGGGACTGTGAGTGCTGGAAACTGAGCAAGCAGAGTGTGAAACTTACCACCCGCAGCTGAGACGCTGGCATGTGCAGTTGGCGGGGCCACCCGAGCTGTGCAGGGAATAGAATGAAAGGACAGTGCATTAATCAGACGTCTATTAGCAAGGTCAACCAATAAACCATGTGAGCACAAAAAATCAGCCCCTAACATGTTGAAACTGACTGCTGCTACAATAAATGTCCACTCAAATGAACGGCCCTGTAAGGACAGAAGCATGGTCCTCTCACCAAACGTTTTAATCGTGGAGCCGTTCGCTGCTGACACTGACACCCAGGGGGCTTTAGAAGGCGACAGCCATTCCGCGTAGGTGGGTGTGACGAAGCTCAGCTGAGAGCCCGTGTCCACGAGGAACTGTTTCCCCGAGCGTGCATCCGTCAGGTAAAGCAGCCTGTTCTCGTTGCCGAGGGTCGCAGCTGCTACCGGCCCTCGGTCTTGGCGTTTCCCTGGCGCTTAAAATTGCACGGTGGGACGCACCTGTGCGCTCTCTCTGCAAAATGGCGGTGGTAGAAGCACAAGCCGTTCTCCGCTCCGCGTCGTCTGGCTCCTGTCGCCGCCGTTGTTGGTGCGTCTGGCGCCGCGGCCACTGGACCCGCGCTGTCTCCGGACGCCGTTCCCGGACTGGCCGCCGCGGCCAAAACCGCGTTCCACTTGTGGGCGTCGACCAACTTCTGCGCCTCCTTGCTCAACCCATGGTAGTCCCGCTTGGCCAATCGGGGTGACTCTGCCAGGGCCACTCTCACTGCTGGTGGTAGGGTTCGAAGGAAAAGGTGGGCGAAAATGAATTCGCCATCCTCAGAGGCTTTGAGCTGCAGCATCTTCACCATCAGGTCCGCAGGTCTATCGTTTTCTGCCTCCGTCAGTGCCAGGAGGCCCTCTGCTCGTTGTTGGACTGAGGGGGTGAAATGGCTGATCAGCGCGTCCTTCAATGCGCTGTACTTGTCGCTGTCTGGTGGATGATTAACCAGATCCTCCACTCTCTGGACCGTGTCACTGTCCAGCTTCGCTACCACGTGGTAGAATCTTGTGTCGTCGTTGAAGATTCTCCGGAGGTTGAACTGCACCTCGATTGCGCTAAACCATGAGCGCGGGCTGTGCTGCCAGAAATCGGGCAGCCGGATCGTGGAGGCGGCCATCAGGCTGGCTTCCACCGAGCCCCGCTCGGGAGAATTCTGTCTGCTCATTTTCCGTCATAGGTCACCAGTATAGAAGCATGCTCAAATAACGAGGCTGAGTTTCAGTCATAAAACCAGCTTTATTTGACAGAACACAGCTTCTAGCATTCTCAAAGCAGGAAAGAGACAGAATCATATCTCAACACCCTTTTATACATTTCCAGCATCAGAATTCAAGTCACATGGTGTCTTCCGTCAACATACAGTTACAAAGCATCCCTTTGAAGCTTCACCATTGTCTCTCATTTCCTGATGAACCGGAATACCCTCCGGGGCGTCTTCTGTGGGACAAAGAGACAAATCTCACACTTCCTTGTTATCTCCTGTAGATTCGAGTCCTCAGTCCTTGCAGACGTGACACCCCACAATACACACGCAGTCCTGTCTCTGTGGCAGCGTGAGCCCACAATGTGTGTCGGCCACAAGCTAAGACAAAACATCTCCTGCCAAAGAGACTTTGTTGTTCTTAACTGATACAAACACCTACACTCAACACTACACCCACACTGACTCAAAAACTGATGAAAAAGATCACTCACTCACTGCTCTCTTTGTGTCCTTGTGTACTTTCTTGTCTGCTAACTGTGCATTGAGGGCTTTTTTTCTTGTAATCATAATATTGATCATATATGACCGGTATTCTGACAATCAATGGTTTTTTGCTCTTTCCTATTGTGTTATCCTTTTCTTCCCTATGCATCCTGTACCCATCTGATGACAGGCGCGTTCTCAGATGCTGCCGTGTCACCGGAAATGCAGGTCGTTTTCTGTGTCAAGTCAAATCCCTCGTATGTTATCAGTCATACCTGTTAATGTACTTGGCAATAAATCCTTTCTGAGTCTGAGAATCAGAATCAGAATCAGCTTTATTGGCCAAGTATGCACAACACATACAAGGAATTTGACTTTGGCTAAAAACTTGCTCTCGTTGTTCAGGTGGAGGATTTAAATAAGATTTAAATAATGATTCAATGACAACAGAGTATGTACAGTAAATTACAGTCTGTCCACGTTTCTATAAAAGGATGCAAATACATACAGGAATATATGCAGTTATTTACTCAGACTAACCACACTTTGCAGAAATATATGAAAAAATATACAGTCACACAGTATTTCAATGTGAACTCAGATTCAGTGATATAATGTGAATGAAGTAAAAAGCAGTGTGAGAGTTATGTGCAATGTAAGAATGGATGAAAAGTCATGAGTACAGCAACAGGTAGGACTAGGTGAATGTTAGGAGTTCATCAGAGTGATGGCTTGAGGAAAGAAACTGTTCCTGTGACGGGTGGTTTTGACCTTCAGTGATCTGTAACGACGACCAGAAGATAGAAGTTCAAACAGTTTGTGGCCGGGGTGTGACGGGTCAGCACAGATGTTTCCCGCCCGTTTCCTGGGCCGTTCCCATTCCCGTCTTTCACTTCCGCTCTTCAAGGAGAGTAGACGCTTCTCTCTTTTCTCTCTGCTCTAGCTCCCCACTTCCCTAACTAACTGGATCCCAGCTTGCTGTCGTCTGTCTGTGTCTACTGCTGATTATCGAAAGAAATTATGGAATTGATAAGCTGGGCTTTGAACGCAATTGACACTATTTTTTCAACAAGGAATAGTGCTCCGGGGGAAGCTGTTTGCCCCGCAGGGACGGCTCCAGCGGGCTATTTACGGGTGACAAGTGTTTGGAGGATCTTGTGCCTGAGTAATCTCTCTATCGAAGATATTGAAGATTTGTATATCTTCGTAATAATGGTGACTGGGATCGTTCTGATTGGAACTGGGATTGTCCTGGTGTACCGCAAATTGCTGAAGATGGATACAACCTATCAAAATGCTGGCCACGCGAGGTGCATCCATCAAATTGAAAAAATGGAGAAGACTTTGATAGCGACAAATGGAGAACTGTCTCGGAAGGTGGATTACATCATGGTTACGCTTAAGTCTATCCACGACGGACTCAAAGCCCCGCAATGAAGGATTAAGCACTGAATCTGCAGAAGAAAATAAAGTTCTTTCTCTGTAATCAGTTCTATTTTGGCTCAATTTCCCTTACAAAAATCCTCCTGATAATCCCCAGTCTTTGTTTTTCAAAACACTGAGCACACGGCCTTCGGACAGTAGCTGCTTGGGACAATTGCCAAGGACAATTGCTGCAGCCAGACAAAACATCTTCTGCCAAAGTGTCCTTGTGCTCTTATTGATTGATACAACACTGCTTCAACACTACATCCACACTGACCCAGAAACTGACAACAAGATAACATTCACTGCTCTCCTTGTGTCCTGTGAACTCTGGTCTTGAATGTGCATCGTGGGCTTTTTTTGTCTTTGTAATCATAATATTGATTACTTATGGTCAATATTCTGAATTCAATGATTTTTTTGCTCCTTCCCATTGTATGATTTCTTATCTGTACCATCCTGTTGGCAGGCGCGTTCCAGATGCAGCCGTGTCACTGGAAATGCAGGTTCATTTTCTGTGTCAAGTCAAATTCTCTCGTATGTTATCAGTGATCTGTTAATGTACTTGGCAATAAATCTTTTTCTGATTCTGATTCTGATTCTGATTCCTGGTTATGGACCGATATAAGTTCTCAATGGAGGGTAGGTCGGTACCAATGATCCTCTCCGCAGACTTAATGATCCGCTGCAGTCTGGTCTTGTCCTGTTTAGTGGCAGATCCAAACCAGACAGTGATGGAAAAGCAGAGGACAGATTGGATGATGGCGGTGTAGAAGACAACCAGCAGCTCCTGAGGCAAATCAAACTTCTTGAGCTGACGCAGAAAAAACAACCTCTGCTGGGCCTTTTTCCGGACAGTGTCTATATGGGAGGACCACTTCAGGTTCCGGGAGATTGTGGTACCCAGAAACTTGAATGAGTCCACAGTGGACACTGTGCTGTTGAGGATGGTGAGTGGGGGGAATGAAGGAGGGTGTTGTCTGAAATCCACAGTCATCTCCACCGTTTTGGCTGGGTTAAGTTCAAGATGGTTCTGGCCGCACCAGAGGATCAGCTGCTCCACCTCCCGCCTGTATGCAGACTCATCACCATCCCGGATCAAACCGATGACTGTGGTGTCGTCCGCAAACTTCAGGAGCTTCACCGAAGGGTCCTCTGAGGTGCAGTTGTTGGAGTAGAGGGAGAAGAGCAGTGGGGAAAGGACACATCCTTGGGGGGCGCCAGTACCAATTTTTCGGGAGCTGGATGTAAATCTCCCTAGCTTCACCTGTTGCCACCTGTCAGTCAGAAAGCTGGAGATCCACTGGCAGGTGGAGGGGGGCGCCTTGAGCTGGAGGAGTTTCTGATGAAGAATGCCTGGGATGATGGTGTTGAATGCTGAGTTGAAGTCGACAAAGAGGATCCTGGCGTACCTCCCTGGGGAGTCGAGGTGTTGCAGGATGTAGTGTAGTCCCATATTCACTGCATCATCCACTGACCTGTTTGACCGGTAGGCAAACTGCAGTGGGTCCATCAGGGGGCCTGTGACGACCTTCAGGTGGTTCAGCACCAATCTCTCCAAGGATTTCATGACCACAGAGGTCAAGGCAACAGGTCTGTAGTCGTTTAATCCTGTAACAGAGGGTTTCTTGGGAACTGGAATGATGATGGCGCGTTTGAAGCAGGAAGGCACATCACACAGCTCCAGTGATCTATTAAAGATCCGGGTGAAGATGGGGGCCAACTCGTTGGAGCAGACTCTCAGGCAGGATGGAGACACACCATCAGGTCCTGCAGCCTTCTTGATCTTTTGTCTCTGAAACACCCAGTGCTCCTCCTCTTCACAGATCGTTAGTGCTGGTGGGAGGTCAGAGTGGAGGAGGGATGGAGTTCCTGGGGCTGCAGATAATCCTTTTGTGTGGGTGGGAGGTGAGAACTGTAGGTTCTTTTCAAACCTACAGTAAAAGCTGTTTAGGTCGTTAGCCAGCTGGAGGTTTTCCACAGGGTGGGGGGATGGTCTCCTGTAGTTGGTGATATTCTGCAGGCCTCTCCATACAGAAGCAGAGTTGTTGGCTGAGAAGTTTTTTTGTAACTTCTCACTGTAGCTCCTCTTAGCAAGCCTGATCTCCTTCGTCAGCATGTTTCTGGCCCGCTTGTACAGAGTCCAGTCACCAGTCCTGTAGGCCTCCTCCTTGGTCTGACGTAGCTGCTTCAGTTTAGGAGTGAACCAGGGTTTATTGTTGTTGTATGTGCAGAAGGTCTTGGTCTGCATACACATGTCCTCACAAAAACTGATGTATGATGTCACAGTGTCAGTGAGTTCATATAGGTTAATGGCTGCATCTTCAAAAACACTCCAGTCTGTGCAGTCAAAGCAGGCTTGTAACTCCAGCTTTGATTCCACAGTCCATTTCTTCACAGTCCTTACAACAGACTTGGAAGTTTTTAGTTTCTGTCTGTATGTTGGAATAAGATGGAGCAGACAGTGGTCAGAAAAACCCAGAGCTGCACGGGGGACGGCATGATAGGCGTTTCTTAAAACTGTGTAACAGTGGTCGAGTGTATTTGTGTCCCTGGTGGGACATTTAATATGCTGTCTGTATTTAGAAAGCTCATTTGTGAGATTAGCTCTATTGAAATCACCCAGAATGATAAGCAGAGAGTCTGGATGTTTTTCCTCCATGTCTGCTATCTGGTCAGCGAGGTGCTGCAGTGCCTCCGTTGTACAAGCAGCAGGCGGGATGTAAATTCCGACCAGAATAAACGAGGAGAACTCTCGCGGTGAATAAAAGGGTTTACAGTTTATGAACAGTGACTCTAGGTTAGGGCTGCAAGACTTCTTCAACACTGTGACATCAGTACACCAACCTTCGTTTATGTAGAAGCAGATTCCACCACCTTTAGTCTTTCCAGAGAATTCTCGGCTGCGATCAGCGCGAAACAGTTGGAATCCGTCCAGGCGGACCGCGCTGTCCGGACTCCGTGAAAAACAGGGCGCCAGATCTGCTAAAATCCAGGTTTTTGTGAGTCAGGAGCAGCAGTTCATCCATTTTGCTCACCAAAGAGCGGACATTGCTCAGATGGATCAATGGGAGCGGCGTGCGATATCCTCGTTTCTTCAGCCTGACTAGCGCACCGGCACGTTTACCACGCGAAGGCTAGCGTCTGGTGGCCAGGTTTCCACCCATGGGACCCGGCCGGGCTCAGCCCGAAGGAGTTACATGGGTCCGCCCTCCAGTAGGTTCACCACCTGCAGGAGGGATCATGGAAGTCCGGTGCTATGTGGATTAGGTGGCAGTCAAAGGCGGAGACCTTGGCGGACTGATCCCAAGCTTTCTAAACTGGCTTTTGGTACGTGGAATGTCACCTCTCTGGTGGGGAAGGAGCCTGAGCTGGTGTACGAGATTGAGCGATACCGGCTAGATATAGTCGGCCTCACCTCAACACACAGCTCCGGTTCCGGAACCAGTCTCCTGGAGAGGGGCTGGAGCTTGGCCTTTTCTGGAGTTGCCCCAGGCGAGAGGCGACGAGCAGGGGTAGGTATTCTTGTATCGCCCCACCTTGCTGCCTCTATATTGGAGTTTTCCCCGGTGGACGAAAGGGTTGCTTCCCTGCGCCTTCGGGTTGGGAAACGGGTCCTGACCATCATTTGTGCCTATGCACCAAATGATGTTTCAGAGTACCCACCCTTTTTGGAGTCTGTGACTGGGGTGCTGGAGGGTGCTCCTCCTGGAGACTCCATTGTCCTACTGGGGGACTTCAATGCGCACGTGGGCAACGACAGTGAAACCTGGAGGGGGGTGATTGGGAGGAACGGCCTGCCCGATCTGAACCCGAGTGGTGTTCAGTTATTGGACTTCTGTGCTAACCACAGTCTGTCCATAACGAACACCATGTTCAAGCATAAGGGTGTCCATATGTGCACCTGGCACCAGGACACCCTAGGCCGCAGGTCGATGATCGATTTTGTTATCGTATCATCAGACCTGCGACCGTATGTCTTGGACACCCGAGTAAAGAGAGGTGCAGAGCTGTCAACTGATCACCACCTGGTGGTGAGTTGGATCCGATGGCAGGGGAGGAAGCCATTCAGACCTGGTAGACCCAAACGTATAGTGAGGGTGTGCTGGGAGCGTCTGGCTGAGGCCCCTGTCCGGGAGGTCTTCAACTCCCACCTCCGGAAGAACTTCAACCACATTCCGAGGGAGTCTGGAGACATGGAGTCTGAATGGGCCATGTTCTCCACCTCTGTTGTTGAAGCGGCGGCCCAGAGCTGCGGCCGCAAGGTGGTCGGTGCATCTCGTGGTGGCAACCCCCGAACCAAGTGGTGGACACCAGTGGTGAGGGGGGCCATTAAGCTGAAGAAGGAGTCCTATCAAGCTTGGTTGGCTTGTGGGACTCCCGAAGCAGCTGAGGTGTACCGGCAGGCCAAGCGGAGTGCAGCTCGGGTGGTTGCTGAAGCAAAAACCCGGGTATGGGAGGAGTTCGGTGAGGCCATGGAACAAGACTTTCGGTCGGCTTCAAAGAGATTCTGGCAAACTGTTCGGCGGCTCGGGAGGGGAAAGCAGCTCCCCGTCCACACTGTGTATGGTGCGGATGGGACACTGTTGACTTCAACTGGGGATATCGTCGGGCGGTGGAAGGAATACTTCGAGGATCTCCTCAATCCCACTGATACGCCTTCCACAGAGGAAGCAGGGTTTGGAGACAAGGGGGATGACTCGCCTATCACAGGGGCTGAGGTCGCCAAGGTGGTTAAAAATCTCCTTGGTGGCCGGGCCCCGGGGGTGGACGAGATTCGCCCCGAGTACCTCAAGGCCCTGGATGTTGTTGGGTTGTCATGGTTGACACGCCTCTGCAACATTGCGTGGAGGTCGGGGGCAGTGCCTTTGGCATGGCAAACCGGGGTGGTGGTTCCTCTCTTCAAAAAAGGGGACCGGAGGGTGTGCTCCAACTTTAGAGGGATCACACTCCTCAGCCTCCCTGGGAAGGTCTATGCCAAGGTACTGGAGAGGAGAGTCCGGCCGTTGGTCGAACCTCGGATTCAGGAGGAGCAATGTGGTTTTCGTCCTGGCCGTGGCACATCGGACCAGCTCTTTACCCTCTCGAGAATTCTTGAGGGTTCGTGGGAGTTTGCCCAACCAGTTTACATGTGTTTTGTGGACTTGGAGAAGGCATTTGACCGCGTCCCTCGTGGATTTTTGTGGGGGGTGCTTCGGGAGTATGGGGTATCGGGCTTGTTGTTACAGGCTATTCGGTCTCTGTACGACCGTTGTGAGAGTTTAGTTCGTATTGCCAACACTCGGTCGGAGTCATTCCCAGTGAGAGTTGGACTCCGCCAGGGCTGCCCTTTGTCACCGGTCCTGTTCATAATTTTTATGGACAGGATTTCTAGGCGCAGCCAGGGAATGGAAGGTGTCATGCTTGGTGACCACAGGATCTCATCTCTGTTGTTTGCAGATGATGTTGTCCTGTTGGCTTCATCCAGCAATGACCTACAGCTCTTGCTGGGACGGTTTGCCGCTGAGTGTGAAGCGGCTGGGATGAGAATCAGCACCTCCAAGTCCGAGTCCATGGTCCTCAGCCGGAAAAAGGTGGATTGTCCTCTCCGGGTTGGGGACAGGCTCCTGCCCCAAGTGGAGGAGTTTAAGTATCTTGGGGTCTTGTTCACGAGTGAGGGGAAAATGGAGCGAGAGATCGACAGACGGATTGGAGCAGCATCTGCAGTGATGCGGACGTTGTACCGGTCTGTTGTTGTGAAGAGGGAGCTTAGTTCTAAGGCAAAGCTGTCGATTTACCAGTCAATCTACGTTCCTACTCTCACCTATGGTCACGAGCTTTGGGTAATGACCGAAAGAACGAGATCGCGGATACAAGCGGCTGAAATGAGCTTTCTCCGTAAGATTGCTGGACTCACCCTCAGAGATAGGGTGAGGAGCTCAGTCATCCGGGAGAGGCTCAGAGTAGAACCGCTGCTCCTCCACATTGAAAGGAGTCAGTTGAGGTGGTATGGGCATCTGATTAGGATGCCTCCTGGACGTCTCCCACTTGAGGTGTTTCAGGCACGTCCCACTGGGAGGAGACCCCGGGGCAGACCCAGGACTCGGTGGAGAGACTATGTCTCCCAGCTAGTCTGGGAACGCCTTGGTATCCCCTCTGAAGAGCTGGAGCAGGTGGCTGGGGAGAGGGAAGTCTGGGCTTCTCTGCTTGAACTGCTGCCTCCGCGACCCGGACCTCCGGAAAAGCGGTAGAAGATGGATGGATGGATGGATGGATAGTCTGAGTGAAAGTAGTTCCTCCCTTGAATAGGTGACTCGGATGGAAGAGCAGAAGTCCAAAAAAACACACAAAATTATCAAAAACATCAGAGAGCAGAAGCCAGCGGCTGCCATCCGCGGCGCCATCTTGGATCTATATACATGTGGATGTAGATAGTGATTGCCTTAATGTGGCATTTAATTCAATATTAGACTCGATTGGGTTTTCTCAGAAAGTAGGAAATTCTACTCATTACCTCCACCATACATTGGACCTTGTTCTGACATATGGCATAGAAATAGAAAATCTTGTAGTGTCTCCTCATAACCCTGTACTGTCAGACCATTGTCTGTTAACCTTTGATTTTACTATTTCTGACTATTTGGCTCCTAAAGAAAAATATTATTACAGTAGATGCCTCTCAGATGATGCTGTTACCAAATTTATGCAGATTGTTTCCTCTATGCCATGTGTCAACACAACGGAAATAAGCTATAGACAGCTTGCTCCTTCTGTAATTGATAACATGGTGGATAGTGTTTCAGCTTCTCTGCATCAGGCTCTAGACTTGGTGGCCCCCTTAAAAAAGAAAAAGTCTAATCAGAGATTTCTAACTCCTTGGTTCAACACAGAAACTCGTAGCTTAAAACAGAAGACTCGTCAATTAGAAAGAAAATGGCGCTCCACTAATTTCGATGAAATCTATTTAGCTTGGAGAAATCATTTTTTAATTTATAAAAAATCTCTTAGAAAAGCTAGAACGAGTTATTATTCTGGATTAACAGAAGAGAACAAGAATAATCCCAGGTTTCTTTTCAGCACTGTAGCCAGGTTGACAAAGAGTCAGGACTCTGTCAATCTTAGCATTCCCTTAGAGCTTACTAGTCAGGACTTTATGAACTTTTTCAATAATAAAATTTCATCCATCAGAGATAAAATCAGTCATATTCTTCCCACAGTTAACTTAAATACTGTAACTACTACAACTCCTTCAATTGATGTCTGTCTTGATGAGTTTACTCCAATCGACCTTTGTGAGTTAGACAAAATAGTTTCATCATCCAAACCTTCAACTTGTCTTTTAGACCCTATTCCTACCAGGTTATTTAAAGAAGTCTTCCCACTTATTGGTAGCTTTATTCTTCATATAATCAATTCTTCATTAACTTTAGGCCATGTACCGCAGGCTTTTAAAACAGCTGTAATTAAACCCTTACTCTACTCAAAAAGCCAACGCTAGATCCAGGAGCTTTAGCTAACTATAGACCAATCTCTAATCTCCCTTTCATTTCAAAAATCTCAGAAAGAGCTGTTGCTATGCAATTATTTGACCACCTGCAGGGAAATGGTTTACTTGAAGAGTTTCAATCTGGGTTTAGAATCCATCATAGTACTGAAACATGATGTTCCAAGGTTGTCATAGCCAGGAGCGGCACTGGGGTTAAGCTCCCAGTGCTCATAAAATGCTCCTTATGGCGTGCGTCTCGAAAAGCCTCTGACAACTAAGTCCAACTCCTAGCCTGCCCGTGTGGTTTAGTCTCTAAGCCCGGCGGAACTACTTTTAATAATAAGAAAAGGGGCGAGGGCAGATCTCTGGTGCCTTAAAACCAGATGCTTCGGGGGGTTCCGGGAAGATGGCGGAGAGACATAACACTTAAACAAAGAGCTCTCCCTAGCCGGATTAAAAATCATCGGTAAATGGCCAACTCGACATAAACGAATCAATAAACTAAGGGATGAAAACACGAAGGAACCGGGCACAAGGACAAAAACAGGGTAAAATTGAAGAATTCCTCTCCAACAACGCAGGAAAAACCGCTGTACGCAAAGCCCAAAAAACCGAGATGTCCACAGCAGAGAAAATGGAGGACACCAGACTCGACAACATGAACGCTGGCATCGCCAGTTTGGGTGAAGAGTTGAGAGAATTCAAGCGACAGCTACAACAGGATTTAGCGGCTCTTAAGGAGGAACTGAAAAAAGAAATTAAGGAGGAAATCATGGACCTCCGAAGAGAAATGGAGCGTAAATTAACGGAAAACATGGAGGAGCTGCGCTCCCAGCGGGCGTGTATGACAGAAGCGCAGACCCGAATTTCGGAACTAGAAGATTGGAAAAGCGAGGCAAAAGAACAACTACAGACCCTGACGACGCAAACGCAGAGGATGCAGGAGAAAATAAACGACTTGGAGAGCAGATCCCGACGAAGCAATATGCGCATCTTTGGAATTCCAGAGGGCATTGAAGGCAACTCGATGACAAAATTCATGGATCAGTTCTTAAAAAAAGAACTGGAAATACCCGGAGAAACGGATCTGCAGATTCAACGGGCGCACAGAACACCGGCACAGAACCCGAAAACAAACTCTCCACCCAGGTCAGTTGTGGTAAACTTTGTGAAATATGACATAAAGGAAAGAATCCTGACGCAAGCATGGAAAAAAAAGATACGAATCGGCGACAAACAGGTATTTTTTGACCATGACTACCCGACAGAAATCGTGCAGCAGCGGAAGAAATATGCCAATATTAAAAAAACGCTGAAAGAGAAAAAAATTAGATTCCAAACGCCGCTAACGAAAATGAGGATTCATTGGGAGGAAGGCACAAGAACCTACAACACGGCCGAAGAGGCAGCGCGGGATATGATGGAGCGGGGCCTTGAGGTGAGCGTGCCGAAGGAGACGGCTGGAGCAGCGGCGGCCCTGAACGCACCACGACAGACGGAGTGGAGACGAGTGAACGGCGGAAGAAGGGGGAGAGACGTAGAGCAGCGGGCCCAGGACAAACTACAAGGCTTTCAACTGAAAGCCTAGATCATAACAAAGATTAAGAAAGGCACAGAAGAAATGAAGGCCAAGAAGACAAGGTAAAAGAGAAACAGACGGCTAGGAGAGGTTTAAGTGATATTTGTTGGACATTTCTAGACTTATGACTATTACTTTGATAGTAATTAGAAGTCTAGGGAGGGCCCTTCACTCTGTGAAGACAAACCCCCCACCCACCAACAGGGACCAGTGGGCAGAAGAAAGGCCCAAAGTACGGAGGTCGAGTTTTTTTAATGTGTTTTTATATAAATATGTGTTATTTTTGTTGTTAAAGGGGCTAGGAGCACAAGTTAAAAAAATGGAAAAACATGAATATGGGTAAAAATCTTAAGATAATGACACTAAACGTGAATGGTCTGAACTCACCTGTTAAAAGGGAAAGAATAATAAGAAAATTCAAGAAGGAAAAAGCTGAAATTATATTTATGCAAGAGACACATTTGAGCAAGGCAGAACATGTGAAACTAAAGAGATTTGGCTATAAGAACTCCTACTACAGTTCATTTAAGGGAGGAGCAAAAAGGGGGGTTATGATACTAATCTCAAACAAAATACAATTTGAAAGTGAACAGGAAATCCAGGATAAAGAAGGCAGGTATGTAATAATAAAGGGAAGAATAGATGGTATGCAGATCACATTAGTGAACATCTATGCCCCACCAGAAAGTGACAAGGGTTTTTTTCAACATCTGTTTGATCTCATAGCAACACACAGTGAAGGAGTCCTAATTTGTGGAGGAGACTTAAATGCTGTCATGGATCATGAAGTTGACACAACAAGTGTTAAGAAGACAAAAAAACATGTAACAAAGTTCATAAGAACCTCACTGGCAGAAATGGGTATGGTAGACATATGGAGGGACCTACACCCACTCGAAAAAGACTATACACATTATTCAGCAGCCCATAAAGTACACTCTAGAATAGATTACTTCCTTATGAATGAAGGTGACAGACACAGGGTGAGAAATTGTTGGATTGGAGGGGCAGAAATATCAGATCATAATCCTATATACATGGAAATATATTTAAACAATAGAAAACGACAAACAACATGGAAACTTAACGTAGGACTGTTAAATGATGAGAAAATGAAAGAAAGAATAAAAATAAACATAAACGAATATATCCAAGAGAATGACAATGAAGAAGTGGACCCAACAATACTATGGGACGCACTAAAAGCCGTGTTAAGGGGTAAATCAATTGTTGAAACAGGAAAAGCAAATAAGACTAAACTGGAAGCGTATGAACAAAGATGTGAGAGACTGAGGGAATTAGAACGTAAACATCAAAGCACAAATGATCCAAAAATATATCAAGAAATTAAAGAAGAAAAAACAAAGATAAAAGAAACACAAATGGATGAAATTGAAAGGAAAAATAGATATCTAAAGCAAAAATATTATGAAACGGGGCCAAAAGCCACAAAACTGCTGGCAAAACGGTTAAGAAAACAACAAACAATGAATAATGTGTACAAGATTAAAGACCCCACCACAAATAAAACCACAGTTAACCCAGAAAACATCGAAGAAATTTTCCATAATTTCTACCAAGAACTATATTCGCAACCTGAAGAAACAAATACTAAAGATATCAAAAAATTTCTAGACACATTGGACTTGCCATCAATAGGAAATCAACAAAATGAAAAACTAACAGCAGAAATAACAACACAAGAGATCAGAGATGTGATTAAGTCACTTAAAAACGGTAAATCACCAGGTAGTGATGGATACTCCTCTGAGTTTTATAAACTGTTTATAGAAGAACTCACGCCACAACTCCTAAAGTCATTTAATTGGACGCTGAACAACAACAAAATACCTCCAACATGGAACGAAGCAATCATTTCAGTTATTTTAAAACCAGGGAAAGATAAAGAACAATGCGGAAACTATAGACCAATCTCTTTATTAAATGTAGATTATAAAATATACACAACAATTATATGTAAACGAATAAAGACATTCTTGACGGAATTGATAGAAGATGATCAAACTGGATTCATAGAGGGACGCCAAACACATGACAATATCAGGAGAACAATACACATAATTAACCAAATACATAAAGAAAAGAAAAGCGCAGTAATAATGAGTTTAGACGCAGAAAAAGCATTTGACAGGGTTAACTGGAAATTCCTATATAGTGTACTGGAGCGCTTTGGATTTAACGAAAAATCAGTACAATGCATAAGGACGCTATATCAAGAACCTGTGGCAAGAATCAAGATAAACGGTAGCTTAACAGACAAAGTAAATATACAAAGATCAACTAGGCAGGGATGCTGCTTATCGCCCACCTTGTTTGCTCTGTTCATAGAACCATTGGCTCAAGCGATACGACAAAATAAGAAATTAAAAGGTGTAACAATAAAGGGGGCGGAACACAAGATTGGGCTATTTGCAGACGATATTATAGTTTACCTTGAACAACCAGATAAATCAATAATGGAAATGATGAACTTGATAGAAAATTTTGGAAAATTATCAGGATACAAGATAAACATAACAAAAACACAAATACTGACATTCCACTATAACCCTCTAAACCAGATAACTGATAAGATCAAACTAAACTGGAAGCAAAAAGAAATAAAATACCTTGGAGTGAACATACCTAAAGACCTAAGCAAAATATATAAAGCAAACTATGATAGGTTGGAACAAGAAATAAAAAAAGATATTGATAGATGGTCAATCTTAAATATGGATCTGAATTCAAAAATTGAGACAGTCAAAATCAGCATACAACCTAGATTACTTTACCTCTTCCAGGCTATACCAACAGAGATTCCAGATGCCCAATTCTCAAAGTGGGACAGGATGATATCGAGATTTGTTTGGGGAGGTAAAAAACCAAGAGTGAAATATAAAACCCTCCAATTACCAAAAGAGAAAGGAGGCATGGGCCTACCGAGTCTAAAGGAATATTACTACTCAGCACAAATAAGATATATCATATGTTGGTGCGACGAGGGATATGAGGCAAAATGGAAAGAAATGGAAAAGGAAATTGAGGGACTCCCAGTACAAAGCATAATAGGGGATAAAGATGCATATAAGCAAATCAAACAAATAGACCCAATCACTAAATTTACTTTAGAACTGTGGTATAAAATAGTACAAAAATATAATATAAGGGAAGACATAAAACTATTGAAATGGGTAGCATTTGACAGTCAGTTTGAACCGGCAAAACAAGATAGGGGATACAAAAATCTGGTGAACAAGGGAATCACAGCATGGGGCAATATCGGAAAAAAAGATCTCGGGAGCTTTGTAAATATCAGGAGAAAATTTAAATTAGAAAGATCGGAATTTTTCAGATATCTGCAGATGAGAGATTACTATATGAAGAAGATTAGGCATAACCTCCAAACAGATGTGAACGAGATTATACAACTTATTTTAAGCTCATATGCAGGAAATAAAATAAGAATTATTTCAAAACTATATCAGAAACTTATGACAAACAATCATACAAGTAACTATATAAAGGAGAAATGGGAGAAAGAGCTCAATTTAAACATAACAGAAGAAAGCTGGCAGGAAATATGGAAAACACAACACAACAAATTCAAGGGCATGGAGAGAATTTGGATGGAAAAACCTGATTCGCTTTTTCATTACACCACAGATTCAAGGAAAATATTCAAATACCCAATCTTTATGCTGGAGGGGATGTGGGGCTCAAAATGCAGACCACTCACATATGTTTTGGAAATGCTACAAAATATCATCATTTTGGAAATCTATGCATGTGTCAATACAGAGGATATTAGGATATAATATACCAATGAACTGTAACCTGATGTACTTATGTGATCTTAAAAAAGACAGTGTTATACAGGCTGAGGACAGATATCTAGTTAAAATCTTGTTGATTGCATGTAAAAAAACTATCACAAAAAAATGGCGATCAGAAGTTCTTCCTGACCAAGAACAATGGACTGACATTGTTGAGGACATACGTATGATGGAAAAACTAACATATCGACGAAGAATGCAAGAAGGAATATGGGAGAAAAAATGGCGGAAATGGACACACTACAAAGTGCAACAACGAGGCAGAAATTGAAAGAATAACCAAAGACACTGAAAAAACCAGAAGAATTAAGAGATGGAAACTAAAAACTTGATGCTCCAACATTTGTCCCCCCCCCCTTTTATTTTTTATTTTTTATTTTTATTTTGTTTATTTTTTTTTATTTTTCCCTACCCTAACCCCTTTGTTTTTTAAATGTAGAATGTGATCTGAATGCATTATATATGATGAAAAATGAATAAAAATCTAAGTTACAAAAAAAACCAGATGCTTCGGGTAGATGGTGGCTCGTCAACCTGGGAAGGTAGCCCATCTAGGGGAAGGTAAATCCTGATTTCAAACCTCCACTGCCTTGCGGCACACCCGGTCACGGGAAAGGCTTCGGGAGTCAACCCTGAGGAAAAATCCGGAGTTGGAGCCCCTAAGGCAGTTCTCTGTTGTGCTCAACATCGTTCTGGCAGCTCCTGCGACGGCACTGGTGCCAAACTGTAGCAGCCCTGCTGTTCCTTTGGATTCATCAGTGACGTGGAGAGGGGGGACATACTGCATGGGCAACATCTTGTCCTCCATATCTTCCTGCCCAGGCTTGAATCCTACCAACGCCCAACGCTGGAAGGTAGAACACCGGATCACTGGAGAGGACACTCCAGCTTCGCCTTTGGCGTAGACAAAACACGGGGAATGACAGTTACCGGTTATAAGCCACCGCTCAATTGGCGTAGAGTGTGGCGCCAGGGGTTGTTCCCGACGGTGGGAGGGATCATCGGATCTCACTGGACAGCTACCACCCGCCTCAAGCTGGGCAGCCCCCAGCCAATAAGGTGTTGTCCCGCCACAGCTTGCTTTCCTCATTGGGTGCATGGGGATGAGGAGAAGTCCGAACAGCAGGCTGAGAACCTTCGCACCAGGCAAGACAAAAAAACAAAAGAGACCAACTCTAAAACTGAGAACTTGGAACGTCCGCACTATGGTGACAGGACTCGCTCCTAACCTCAAGGACATCAACGACACCAGGAAGACTGCCATCATCAATAATGAGCTGAAGAGACTGGGAGTGGATATCGCCACTCTCCAGGAAACACGGTTGGCTGACGCAGGCACACTGAGAGAGAAGGACTACACGTTCTACTGGCAGGGAAAGGGCAGTGACGAACACAGGGAACACGGAGTGGGCTTCGCAGTGAAGAACACCTTGCTGAAGATGGTGGAACCGGGCAGCAATGGCTCTGCACGACTCCTCACCCTCCGCCTCAACACCACTCAAGGACCAGTCACCTTCGTCAGTGTGTATGCCCCAACACTGACAGCCCCACCAGAGGCAAAAGACGAGTTCTACGAGAATCTCGCAACAACTGTCAGGATCATCCCCAACTCTGAACAACTCATTCTCCTTGGAGACTTCAATGCCAGAGTGGGTGCTGACCATGACTCCTGGCCCTCCTGTCTTGGACCATTTGGCATGGGCAGAATGAACGACAACAGACAGCGGCTGCTCGAGTTCTGCACATATCACGATCTGTGCATCACAAACTCGTTTTTCAAGACAAAGCCCCAACACAAGGTTTCCTGGCGACATCCACGCTCAAAGCACTGGCACCAGCTAGACTTGATCCTGACCAGGCGCACCTCACTGAAGAACGTGCTAATCACCCGTTCGTTCCAGAGTGCAGATTGCGACACAGACCATTCATTGGTGTGTTGCAAGGTCAAGCTGCAGCTGAAGAAATTCCATTGTGCTAGACAGCCTGGAAAGGCAAGGATTGACACCAGCAAGATGGCCCAACCAGAACTTGTTGAGCGGTTTGCCTCCACCTTTGAGAAGGAACTTGGTGTACCACAAGAAGGAGAATCTGCAAAGCAGAAGTGGGAAGAGCTGCGAAACACCATCCATCGCACAGCCTTGGCTACCTTTGGGAGGAAGACCTCGAAGTCACAGGACTGGTTTGATGCCAAGTTGACCGAGATGACCTCCGTCATTGAAGCCAAGCACTCAGCACTTGCTGAGTACAAGAAGTACCCAAACGAGAAGAATCTCCAGATTCTCAGGGCTGCGAGAAGCAAAGTTCAGCAGACTGCTCAGCGCTGTGCCAACGAGAACTGGACTCAGCTCAGCCAAGACATTCAAACTGCTGCCATAACAGGGAACATCCGTGGTATGTATGATGGCATCAAGAAAGCACTTGGTCCGGCTTAGAGCAAGACGGCCCCCCTCAAATCCTCCCCTGGGGAGATGATCACAGAAAAGAACAAGCAGATGGAGAGATGGGTGGAACACTACTCCGACCTCTACTCCAGACAGAACACCGTGACACCGTCAGCCCTTCATGCCATCGACTGCCTGCCATCCATGGACGAACTTGACGCCAAGCCAACCATCGACGAACTCAGCAAGGCCATTGATAGCTTGGCCGCTGGCAAGGCACCCGGCAACGACGGCATACCTCCCGACCTGATCAAGCACTGCAAGACTGCCCTACTGCTGCCATTGCATGACGTCCTCTGCCAGTGCTGGAAGGAAGGTGCCGTACCACAGGACATGAGGGACACCAAGATCATCACCCTCTACAAAAACAAAGGGGAGAGAAGCGACTGCAACAACTACAGGAGCATCTCCCTCCTCAGCGTTGTTGGCAAAGTCTACGCACGAGTTGTTCTCGTTCATCTACAGAAGCTTGCCGAACGTGTCTACCCCGAGTCTCAGTGTGGCTTCTGCGCTGAGCGATCGACGGTAGACATGATATTCTCCATCCGCCAACTCCAGGAGAAATGCAGAGAACAGAACATGCCCCTGTACGTCGCCTTCATCGACCTCACCAAAGCGTTCGATCTGGTCAGCAGAGAAGGCCTTTTCAAGATCCTGCCAAAGATAGGATGCCCACCAAAGTTGCAAAGCCTCATCGAATCGTTTCACACCAACATGCAGGGGATAGTGCAGCACGACGGCAACGTCTCAGAGCCATTCAACATACGCAGCGGAGTGAAACAGGGCTGTGTACTTGCGCCAACCCTCTTTGGGATTTTCTTTGCTATGCTCCTGAGGCATGCCTTCAGCACAGCAACAGAGGGAATCTACCTGCATACAAGATCTGACGGCAGGCTTTTCAACCTCGCCCGCCTGAAAGCCAGAACCAAAGTACGCGAGGCTCTAATCAGAGACATGCTGTTCGCAGACGATGCTGCAGTCGCAACCCACACACAGCAGGAGCTTCAGACCCTGATGGACCGCTTCTCCCAGGCATGCGAGGACTTCGGGCTTACCATAAGCCTGAAGAAGACTAACGTCTTGGCGCAAGGCACGGAAGCACCATCAACCATCACCATCGAAGACTACGAGCTGGAGGTCGTGAATCAGTTCACGTACCTGGGGTTCACGATCAGCAACAACCTCTCCCTTGATACAGAGATCGACAAGAGGATTGGAAAATCAGCCTTCACATTTGCTCGCCTCACCACGCGAGTGTGGAGAATCCCAAACTCTCTGTCAAGACGAAGATGGCAGTGTACAACGCCTGCGTCATCAGCACACTGCTCTATGGGAGTGAGACGTGGACAACATATGCCCGGCAGGAAAAGAGACTGAACTCCTTCCACTTGCGCTGCATTCGCCATATCCTGGACATATCCTGGCAGGACAAAGTGCCCAACACAGAAGTTCTGACCCGCGCCGGCCTTCCCTCCATGTTCATTCTACTCAGGCAGTGCAGGCTCCGCTGGCTAGGCCACGTTCACCCTATGGAGGATGGCAGAATCCCCAAAGACGTCCTCTACGGAGAACTGGCGACTGGCAGGAGAGACATTGGCCGCCCACAGCTGCGCTTTAGAGACGTCTGCAAGAGAGACATGAAGGCCCTGGAGATCAACACAGAGCGCTGGGAGGACCTTGCAATGGACTGCTCCAAATGGAGAGGCACCCTGACCAGACAGCTCAAGGCGGGTGAAGAGAGACGGACTGCTGCAGCAGATGAAAAAAGGACCCGCAGGAAGAACCGCCACAGACCCAGCAGCACGGAGACCACCCACAAGTGTGACCTGTGTGACAGGGACTGCCATTCGCTCATCGGCCTGTTCAGCCACAGGCGGTGCTGTTCCAGCAGAGTAGACGTTTAGGATTCTCTTCCATGGTCATCATAGATCGACGGAGGCCGACGACTGAAACAGCCTTAGCGAAGGTCACTAACGACCTCCTCATCGCATCTGATAATGGACTGGTTTCTGTACTTGTCCTTTTAGACCTTAGTGCAGCTTTTGATACTATCGATCATAATATTCTACTTGATAGATTAGAACACTATGTTGGACTTAATGGAACTTCGTTGCAGTGGTTTAGATCTTATTTATCTGATAGGTTCCAGTTTGTTCACGTAAATAATGAGTTTTCTTTCAACTCAAAGCTTAGTCATGGAGTTCCACAGGGATCTGTGCTAGGCCCTACTCTTTTTAGTTTATATATGCTTCAGTTAGGCAACATTATTAGAAGGCACTGTATACATTTTCACTGTTATGCAGATGACACACAATTATACCTGTCAATGAAGCCAGATGATACTAATCAATTAGCCAAGTTAGAAGCCTGTCTTAAGGAAATCAAAGCTTGGATGACTTGTAATTTCCTGCTATTAAATTCAGATAAGACTGAAGTCATTCTTGTTGGTCCAAAAAACCTTAGAAATACCTTTCCAAATCAAACTTTCAGTTTGGATGCGGTTACTCTTTCTCTTAATAGCTCTGTGAGGAACCTTGGAATTATTTTTGATCAAGATCTGTCTTTCAATTCACATATTAAATTTGTTTCTAAGACTGCCTTCTATCATTTGCGTAATATTGCCAAGATTAGGAGCATCTTGTCTCAGAGTGATGCTGAGAAACTGATCCACGCTTTTGTTAGCTCGAGATTAGATTATTGTAATTCTTTATTATCAGGCTGTCCTAAAACATCTTTAAAAAGTCTTCAGCTGATCCAAAATGCTGCAGCAAGAGTTTTAACAGGTACTAGAAAGAGAGATCATATCTCTCCGGTTCTGGCCTCCCTTCATTGGCTTCCCATAGAGTTTAGAATTAAGTTTAAAATCCTTCTTCTTACTTACAAAGCTCTAAACAATCAGGCTCCTTTTTATTTAAAAGAGGGTCACCATCATGCCCAAAGACTTCCAGCTGGCCCGCCGCATCCGCGGAGAGAGAGCTTAGACTTTCTGCTGCACATTCACCAACCATAATGCTCCGTACTGTGTGTCTATATATATATATATGTACTTATAGTAATATGTACATATGTTTACTAGCTGTTCTTGTTTTTTGTTGCCTTCTGATTATTGCTCTGAGTGTTGCTATCCCTGTGCTGTTGCAATCCTGGAATTTCCCCATTGTGGGACTAATAAAGGCTTATCTTATCTTATCTTAAAAGATCTGATACTACCATATTATCCTAACAGAGCACTATGCTCCCAAAATGCTGGATTACTTGTAATACCTAGAATCTCCAAAAGTACAATGGGAGGCAGAGCCTTCAGTTATCAAGCTCCTCTCCTGTGGAACCAGCTGCCAATCTGGATTCGGGAGTCAGACTCGATCTCTGTTTTTAAGAATAGGGCTAAAACCTTCCTTTTTAATATAGCCTACAATTAGGGAGGGATCATGTGTTTCTGAACCCTCCCTTAGTTATGCTGCTAATAGGTTTAGTCAGCCGGGGGACCTTCAATAATGCACTGGGCCTCACTCCTTTCTTCACTCTCAATGAAATATTTTTTTTTGCTGGTCATTAACATCTGTTTGTTCTCTCCCATAGATTGAGTCCTCATCGTGCTGTTTGCTCTCTACATGTCTGTTCTTTTCATCTTCTCTGTCCCCTCACCCCCCCAGCCAGTCGCAGCAGATGACTGCCCCTCCCTGAGCCTGGTTCTGCTGGAGGTTTCTTCCTGTTAAAAGGGAGTTTTTCCTCTCCACCGTCGCCAAGTGCTTGCTCACAGGGGATCGCCTGATTGCTGGGGTCTTTCTGCAACTGTGGGGATTCCCCCTACAGTTGATAGTGCTATGAGATGACTGTTGTTGTGAAATGGCGCTATATAAATAAAGTTGAATTGAACTGAATTGAATTATTTCAGACAAGAATAAAAAGAAGATGTTTTTACTTTATATGTTTCGACTGCCCACTGCAGTCTTCCTCAAAAATGCCAGCTGATTGCTGTGAAGTATCATTTATCAGCTGCCTTTCCTAGGCGGGACCAGCCCAGCAGAACTGTCAGATCCACTGTGCTGGCCCCGCCCTCCACTAACTGATGGTCTCTGGAAAATGTAATCCCAGGTGTGAGAAAGCATAAATGCCCCCTCATCCCGATTCATGCTGTCTTTTCCCCGCTTCCTGATTTCTATGGCCTCCTTGATTCAGTGTTTGGGTCTGTTACTCTCCGATCCAATGATTTTTGCGTTGTCCCAGTCCATGATCTGATTATTTCTTTTGCAGTGATCTGATATAGCTGATTTTAATATTGCTTGTTCTGCCTTTTCTTTTTGCAATCTTGTGAGTCGTCCTTGTGTTTCCTTCTCACATTCCTTCTGGTGTTCTTTTTTCCTTTTGGTGAATGATCTTCCGGTTTCTCCAATGTAGGTTTTGTTGCATAATCTGCATGATATTTCATACAGTACATTGTATTTTTTTGCCTTGTTCTATTTTGTCCTTGGGTTGTACAAATAACTGTTAATTTTTTGTGTAGTTTTATCACTGTGTTTATTTTGTGTCTTTTCATGATTCTTTGAATTGGTTCTGTTGTCCCTCTGATGTATGGTATGGTTATGATGTCCTTGTTTTTGATTTCGGCTTTTGGTCTGTGTCTTGTTTTCTGTTTGTTTTCTTTGTTTTTGACTTGCTGTTTCCCTTTATTTATGGCCCATGTCAGATATTGGCAGCATGTGAGTGCATGTCTTATGTGGTTTTCCTCCTCCTGTCTGTCTTCTTGGTCTGTGATGATGGTGGCCCATTCGTATAACGTCCTGACAACTGATACTTTGTGTGCTGTGGGGTGTTCTGATGTCCATAGCAGGTATTGATCTGTGTGGGTTGGTTTCCTGTAGACTGTGATTTTTATACTGTCGTCATCGTTGTGGTGGATTTTCATGTCCAGAAAGGCTATGGTGACATTTTCTTCCTCTTCATGTGTTAATTTTATGTTCCCAGTGCTGTCCGTGTTATTCAGATGGTCAGTGAGTTCTTGCGTGTGTCCTTCCCTTGTTTTCTCCAATATGTCATCCACATGTCTCTTCCAGAGGGTGGGTTTACATTGTATGGGTGCTGTGCTGATGGCTTTATTTTCCAGATACTCCATGAAAAAGCTGCTCATGATGGCTGATAGTGGGTCTCCCATTGCAAATCGTTCTTTTTGACTGTAGATTCTTTCTCTGTATTGAAAATAGGTGGATTTTGCAACAAATTGTAATAGTTCACATATGTCATCAACTGTGAGATTTGTGCATCTTTTAAGGGTTCTGTCGTTCTTGAGGCATTCTAGCATGATGTGTAGTGTGACATCAACAAGGGTCTTTGTGAATAGTGAAATGACATAATTGAAATGAGGATCTTGTAGTGGATGCGTTCGAATGATGAGGCTGAGTTTTATTTCTCAGGTTCAGCTTTATTGACAGAACACATCCTCTAGCATTCTCAAAGCAGGGAGAAGAGAAAGAATCATCTCACATCACCCTTTTATACGTTTCCAGTATCAGAACTCAAGTCACATGGTGCTTCAGTAAACATACAGTCACAAAGCATCTCTTTGAACCTTCACCATTGTCTCTCATTCCTTGATGAACCGGAAATCCCTCCGAGGCATCTTCTTTGGGACAAAAAGGCAAATCTCACACCTCCTCGTTATCTTCTGCAGATTCGAGTCTTTTGTCCTTCCAGACGTGAAGCCCCCAATACACATGCAGTCATACCTCTGTGGAAATGTGAGCCCAACATATGTGTCACCACATATAACCCCCCCACCCCCAAACGTCTATTAAGGGCAAACCATGCATGGCATAAAAAAAGAAAAGAAAAAACACAAAACACTCCACATATCACTAATCAATCCACCAGCTGCCTGGGTTTTAACCTTCTGCCGAATCTGCTGCAACCTGGCTTTGCTACCCCTGCAGCATCTCTCTGCATCTGTGGATTAAAGCTGTTACTCAGAACTCAGAAAAGATTTATTGCCAAGTACATTAACAGATAACTGATAACAGATCACTGATAACAAATGAGGGATTTGACTTGACACAGAAAACGACCTGCATTCCCGGTGACGCGGCTGTCAACAGAAGGGTACAGGAAGCATGGGAAGAAAGGATAATACAATAGGAAGGAGCAAAAAAATCATTGATTTCAGAATAGTGGTCATATATGATCAATATTATGATTACAAGAAAAAAAAGCCCTCAATGCACAGTCAGCAGACAAAAAAAAAGTTCACAAGGACACAGAGAGAGCAGTGAGTGAATCATCTTTATCATCAGTTTTGTGAATCAGTATGAGTGTAATGTTGAAAGTGGGTGTTTGTATCAGTTAAGAACAACAAGGACTCTTTGGCAGGAGATGTTTTGTCTGGCTGCTGGCATTGTCCTTGGGCCATGCAGCTGCCTGTCCGAAGGCCGTGAGCTCAATGTTTTGAAAACAAAAAGCTGCAGATGATCAGGAGGATTTTTGTGAGGGAGTCAGATTTCGTCGAATAGTACTGATCACAGAGAGAAAAAAACTTTATATTCTCTTACAGATTCAGTACTTAATCCTTCATTGCTGGGCGTTGAATTCTTCATGAATGGCTCTAAGCGTAATCATGATGTAATCCACCTTCCGAGACAGTTCTCCATTTGCCGCTATCAGAGTCCTCTCCATTTTTTCAATTTGATGGTTGCACCTCGCCTGGCCAGCATTTTGATAGGTTGTGTCCATCTTCAACAATTTGCGGTACACCAGGACAATCCCAGATCCAATCAGAACGATCCCAATCACCATTACTACGAAGACGTACAAATCTTCTACATCTTTGATGGAAAGATCAGTCAGGCACAAGAGTTTCCAATTACTTGTTTCCCGTAAATAGCCCGCAGCAGCCGTTCCTGCGAGGCAAACAACCTCCCCCGGGGCACTTTTCTTCGTTGAAAAGATAGTGTCAATTGCGTTCAAAGCCCAGCTTATTAATTCCATAATTTCTTTCGATAATCAGCAGTAAAGACGCAGACAGACGACAGCAAGCTGGGATCCAGTTAGTTAGGGGAGGAGGAGATAAGTCAGAGCAGGAGAGAAGAAAAAGGCGTCTGCTCTCTTTGGAGGGCGGAAGTGAAGAGGAGGGCGGAAGTGCTAGTGGAAGTGCTAGCGGAAGTGCTAGTGCTAGCACACCTAGCACACCTCTGTGAAGATTCTAGAGAATGTTTCCTCGGTGGCCTGCCACGGCAGGGGGGCCTCGCTAGCTGCACTTGCTCATCAGCCAAAACAAAAGCGGGTTTGAGCCTGTTTATGCAGATCAACTCCCTTCTGCCCCCTAATTCTAGCAGAAAATGCTTCTGCCCGGTCTCCAGCACTCTGAAAGGTCAGTCATAAAACGGACGCAAACTTGGACGCTGAGCATCATGTCTAACAAAAACAAACTCTGCATTTTTTAAAGCCTTTGGCACAAAAACGCATGGGAAACTGTGATGAACCGGGCCAGGGAGTGTGTTTGCTCCTGAGTCGCTCTGCCACGGCTGAGCAGGGGGGCAATTTGGTGCGGGATTATTGGGGAGAAATTCCCCCGGCAAACGGAGAGGTTGTGCAAAAACTAACTCAGCTGGGGAAGCATGCAAATCTTCTTTAGGTGCAGAACGCAACCCCAATAAAACCCATGGAAGTTTGTCCACCCAATTTGTATCCGTCAGCGAGGCTCTGAGGGCTGCTTTTAATGACCTGTGAAAGCGTTCGCATAAACCATAGCCTGGGGGTATACATGGTGGTGCGATGAATCTTCACCCCCAAGCTGCGGGCCATCGATGACCATAGTTCGGAAATAAATTGGGGACCCCTGTCGGACGTTATGTCCGACGGGACTCCGAAACGTGCAACCCACGCTGTTAAAAATGCTAGCGCAACTTCTTCCGCTGTGGTTGATGTCAGAGGAATCGCCTCTGGCCAACGCGTGGTGCGATCCACCATCATCAAAAGATGTGTGTGCCCGTGTGACGGCAGAAGTGGGCCCACCAAGTCAACATGCACGTGGTCAAAACGCTTAGCGGGGATGTGAAAAGGTTCCAACGGAGCCTTAGTGTGTCTGTGTATTTTGGCTCGCTGACACGCTACGCAGGCCGCCGCCCATTCCTTGACCTGTTTGCGTAACCCAGGCCAAACAAATTTCTCCCCCACCAACTTAATCGATGCGTGCACTCCCGGGTGCGCCAGAGAATGGACCGAGTCAAAAACACGGCGACGCCACGCGGCTGGCACCACGGGGCGGGGCCGTCCCGTGGAGACATCGCAGATTAGTGGGGGCATACCAATTTGCTGCACCCTGTGCTCCAGCCTTAACCCTGTTGGTCCAGACTGGAGCGCGCGCACGTCCGCATCATTAACCTGCTCCGCGGCCATGGCTGCATAATCTAACCCTACACAGACCGGGGCTGCGCGCGCTCCCGCGTTGCTGCCCGGGCCCGCGGCCACGGCTACAGAGTCCGCCCCCATGGGGCCTGGTGTTGCTACCGCGCGCGAGAGACAATCTGCCACTACATTGTGTTTACCCGCGACATGCTGGATATCAGTGGTGAACTCCGATATCGCGGCTAGTTGCCTTTGTTGCTGGCCTGACCAGGGTTCTGAAATCTTGGCCATCGCAAACGTTAGCGGTTTGTGATCCACAAACGCGGTGAAGCGTCGCCCTTCCAACCAGAACTGGAAATGGCGGATGGCCAAGTGTAGGGCCAAAAGCTCCCTGTCGAACGCAATGTATTTACGCTCACTATCGCGCAGGGTTCTCCTGAAAAACGCGAGAGGTTGCCAGGTACCTGCCACAAACTGTTCAACAACCGCCCCCACTGCTACATCGGAAGCGTCGGTGGTAAGCGCCATGCGGGCCGTTGGAACTGGGTGCGCTAACAAAACTGCGTTTGCCAGGGCTGATTTGACCTGGGCAAAAGCGTGCTCCCGCTCCGGAGACCATTCAACTTTGTTTGCGGGCTTTTGTTTTTTTAACGCAGTGTATAATGGCTGCATGAGCCGCGCTGCGCTTGGGAGGAACTGGTTGTAAAAATTAACCATTCCCAGAAACTCCTGTAGCGCCTTGACCATTTGAGGTTGCGGAAAATCTGTTATTGCGCGCACCTTATCGGGCAGAGGAACCGCTCCTTCTGCCGAAATGCGATGCCCCAAAATATCAATCTGCGCCACCCCAAACTGGCACTTCGCTGGGTTAATTATTAACCCGTGCTCTGCCAGCCTCCGAAAAACTGCTGTGAGGTAGCTTTCGTGTTCGCCTTTGGACGTGCTGGCTACTAAAATATCATCCAAATAAACGAACACGAAAGGAAGGTCGCGTAAAACTGCGTCCATCATGCGTTGGAAAGTCTGCGCGGCCCCCTTGAGGCCAAAAGGCATGCGCAAAAACTCAAAAAGGCCGAAAGGAGTTATAACCGCTGTTTTGGGTACATCCTGCGCACGCACTGGAACTTGGTGGTAACCGCGCACCAAGTCTATTTTAGAAAAAATGTGCACCCCCGCCAAATGAACAGAAAAATCCTGAATGTGCGGAATCGGGTAGCGGTCATGTGCTGAAACATTGTTCAACCTGCGGAAATCGCCGCAAGGTCGCCACGAGCCATCAGCTTTTGGGACCATGTGTAGCGGCGAAGCCCAGGGGCTTTTGGAGCGTCTAATAATGCCCAGTTTTTCCAGGTTGGCGAACTCCTCGCACGCGATGGCCAGTTTAGCTGGGTCCAAGCGCCGAGCTTTTGCAAAAACGGGGGGCCCGGTGGTGGTGATAAAATGCTCCACCCCATGTTTAGCCACCGTCGCCGAAAACATGGGGACTGTAGGCGCTTTTCCACTTGGAACCCAAAGGCCCCGTTTGGCCCCGATCGGCCTCCATTGTCCGGTTTCCCACTCGGAACCCAAAGGCCTCACAGTTCCCTTTTTCGGAACAGTTCCAGTTTAACTGACACTTTTTTCGGCACCGTAAAAAGCAGGTCCGAAGGCTCCCGGCCCCGTTTCGTCACGCCACTGCTGGTCATTCATTGGTCTGTGCGTAGCGTCATGAGAGTGGGCGTTACGTGGGCGTTACACTGACTTTCCAGAATCGCTTGCTGGTCGCCATTTGCAATTTTTCGTCAGTGAGCCTGCGAACAAGTGATATTATAAACCACAACGAGAGAATGGCTTCACAGAAATCAGCAGAAATCCAACACCGCAGTCCAGCAGAGTTTCCTGTGCGTTTCGGCTGATGAGAGAATGCAGAGGGAAGCAGACTGAGCCTGCAGTGGGGCGCACAAACAGACGCACCAGAAATTACACGGAGACGCACCGGGAATTAGACCCAGCCACCCGAATTGAATTGAATGTGCAGCCGCGACGCACCCAACTTCAGCAGTTGAAGCCGTGATATTGTGATATACAGGATGGTAAGTGATCTGATATTCATGCTTTATGTTATTTTTTCCAACAGTGGAAAGTTCACTTAGGACAGACGAAAACTTAATCGTGTTTAAACGATGACCTAGCTTAATGCTATGTCCGTCCTTGTATGTTGTTTTTTGTGTTTACAATATCTGATGAAATAGTTAGTTGTAATCCTGGTTAAAATTTTATTTATTTATTTTTTTTACATGTTGCACTTTCGTACCGATCCATAAAGGATCATAACAGTAGAAGCGGGGCGAACCGCAAGCATTGGAAGTGGTTCGATCTCATGGACCAAATTTATGGAAACCGGCCAGCGAGCAATGGACGTGAGCTGGGAGTGGACCCCTCGGCGACAATTACGTTAACCACAGACGGTGAGTGTTTTTTTTCTTGACATTAATGTTTTTACCTTATCCAGCCTGTTTCACGCTAACTATAATTATGTATAACAATAAATAAATAACAAGTCCCACGCCATTATCGTGGCTCACGAGTGGATCGTAGCTGTCGCCGCCCTAGCTAGCTCGCCATCACGGTTTAAAAAAAAAAAAAAAAAAAAAAAAACTTGGCGTACATGTTGCACTGTCGTGTTAACTATTACAAGTGCTTTTATTTTTTTTTTAGATTATGCTTCCACACCGACGGAGCCCACCTCCCGCGATTCTCTTCCGCCCTCCAAAGAGAGCAGTCGCATCTTTTCTCTGCTCCCGCTCCCTGTCTCTCCCTCCCTAACTGATGGATCCCAGCTTGCTATTGTCTGTGTCTGCGTGCCTCTCTACTGCTGATTCATCCAACGAAAATTATGGATTTGGAAGCGGCTTAAATGTGCTATTGTCACTATTTTTCAACAAGAATCGGGCCAAGGGGGAGCCCAAGAATTGGAACCTGCGAGAAGACTCATGGACATTGGAATTCATGCGTCTGTGGAAACATTATTGGTTATGATCTCAGGACTTCTATTTTTGGCTGTGAAGTTCCCTGATGCATCAGAAATTGAAGGAAGATGAGAGAGCTGATCAAAGCGGACCCGGCAAGCTCCTTCATCAAATTCGACCAGTTGGGGAAGGCACGAGTAGCGGCAAACGGTGAACTGAATGACAGTGATTCAGTGGAGGAATACATCTGGAGCCCTGTGCTTTCCATGGAAAAACAGTTTAAGCCTGCACATTGGAGCACTGAATCCGTAAGAGAATGGAAAGTTTTTTTCTCTGAAGTCAGTGCTATTCGACCTGTTTTTTGGCACCCCCAGCACTCAGTCCTCCTGATGATCAACAGTATAATTGTTTTCATAACATTGGCGGACAGTATCTGACTCTCAAGGACAGCTGTCTGGCTCAGACTAATCCATCTGCCATGCTCAAGGACACGTGCCTTTGCCTTAGACACTAGTCATAACATCTGCTGAGAGAGAGACTATTGCTGTTCTCCTAACTGATTTGCACTACTGATTGCATCCAACACACACACAACTGACCCATTATACTGACAAAGACATATTCATTCACTGCTCTCTTTGTGTCATTGTGTGGATTCTATTGTCTGCTAATTGTGCATTGAGAGTTTTTTTCTTGTAATCACAATATCAGTCATATATAAATGAACTTTATTTTGATAAACAATGCTTTTTTCTCTCTCCTATTGTGTCCCCTCCCCCCCCGCCGCCTTCTATTCCCCTCCTGCTGACAGGCGCCTCCATGGCTCGCCGCGTCATTGGGAATGTCATCTATGACGTTTCCTTTGACAAGTCAAATTCCTCGTATATTTACCTGTTTATTTACTTGTAAATGTGCTTGGCAATAAACTTATTCTGATTCTGATATAAGCACCCTGGCTTCTCCTGCTACGGATCTAGATCATCCGGCACCAGAACCAAGTCCAGCTCGCTCACAGTTTGGCACATCTCCGTCAACACTTTCACGCACAGGTAAAGCCCAATAGTCAAATAATATAATTATATTATATTGTAATAATGTAATACTCACGGTACAGTTTATTGTTTCATGTAAAGCACATCAAAAAAGTCCAGCAATGCAATTGCATATTTAATCACAGGCATGGAAAAGCTAATGAGCTGTTGTAGCACAAAACTCATTATTTGAAAGTCAGCGTGCTTCATTTTCATGATTCAGTTGAGCCTACTGTATAAATGCATTCAGAATTTTTTCCATCCATCCATCTTCTACCGCTTCTCCGCATCACGGAGGCAGCAGTTTCAAGCAGAGAAGCCCAGACTTCCCTCTCCCCAGCCACCTGCTCCAGCTCTTCAGAGATGATAGACCAGCTGGGTCTCTCTCCACCATAGAATTTGGGTCACCTCTAGAATTTTTTGACCACCATAGAAAAGCTAGGCATTTGAAACATAAACCCAGCTTTTACTAAATGTATTGTACAAATACACATTGTGATACTCATAAAAAAAAGTTAATTTTTCAAACCCAGCACTTGACTTTCACCAGTGTGTGTCCCTTGTACAGGTACATCTCAAAATAACTGCAATGTCATGGTACAGTGTATTTTTTGTGACTCACAAAAGACAGTGAAAGTCATATAAGATGGTATCTGTCATAATCTTGACAATCCATATGGGTTTTATGCAGGAGAGTTACCTGGCCAAATCTAAACCCCGTGATGCCCTTGTCCAATCCCCCTGGGTTTTGCTTGTTACGGCACTTGTGGGGCGATAGGTCACTCCAGCTGAAAATGAAATCCGTTCTTCTCCTAAAATCCTCATACTTTTGAGAACACTCCTCTTTTTTTAATATCTATTTTTAACATAACCATCGATTTTTCGGAGGAAAAGTAAATTATGGATATTCTATGCGCTAGGGAGCCAATAAATGATTAAAATGTGACAATACTTCACTGTCTGATTAATGATTCTGTATAATATATGGGTCTCACTTTCTGACGAGTCCAAAAATGTTTAACTTTTGTATTAATTTTTGGGGAAGCTGGAAGTGTAGGCTGATTCTGCCATGTCTGATCTTTCAATCATATTATCTGACTCCTCACTTCCTGTCGTGTCCTGGATTCCGTTGGCCATTCCAATGCTCATGCTGGACATCTGCGGTGCCATGAAGGCCTGGCTGAGGTCTGGTGCCTGCTGCTCAGGCACCAGTGAGCCCTGATAGGTCTCCTCTGGTCGGAACCCACAAGAAGCGCCAGTTTCTAAACTGGCTTTTGGTACGTGGAATGTCACCTCTCTGGTGGGGAAGGAGCCTGAGCTGGTGTACGAGATTGAGCGATACCGGCTAGATATAGTCGGCCTCACCTCAACACACAGCTCCGGTTCCGGAACCAGTCTCCTGGAGAGGGGCTGGAGCTTGGCCTTTTCTGGAGTTGCCCCGGGCGAGAGGCGACGAGCAGGGGTAGGTATTCTTGTATCGCCCCACCTTGCTGCCTCTATATTGGAGTTTTCCCCGGTGGACGAAAGGGTTGCTTCCCTGCGCCTTCGGGTTGGGAAACGGGTCCTGACCATCATTTGTGCCTATGCACCAAATGATGTTTCAGAGTACCCCACCCTTTTTTGGAGTCCTGTGACTGGGGTGCTGGAGGGTGCTCCTCCTGGAGACTCCATTGTCCTACTGGGGGACTTCAATGCGCACGTGGGCAACGACAGTGAAACCTGGAGGGGGGTGATTGGGAGGAACGGCCTGCCCGATCTGAACCCGAGTGGTGTTCAGTTATTGGACTTCTGTGCTAACCACAGTCTGTCTATAACGAACACCATGTTCAAGCAATAAGGGTGTCCATATGTGCACCTGGCACCAGGACACCTAGGCCGCAGGTCGATGATCGATTTTTGTTATCGTATCATCAGACCTGCGACCGTATGTCTTGGACACCCCGAGTAAAGAGAGGTGCAGAGCTGTCAACTGATCACCACCTGGTGTTGAGTTGGATCCGATGGCAGGGGAGGAAGCCATTCAGACCTGGTAGACCCAAACGTATAGTGAGGGTGTGCTGGGAGCATCTGGCTGAGGCCCCTGTCCGGGAGGTCTTCAACTCCCACCTCCGGAAGAACTTCAACCACATTCCGAGGGAGTCTGGAGACATGAGTCTGAATGGGCATGTTCTCCACCTCTGTTGTTGAAGCGGCAGCCCAGAGCTGCGGCCGCAAGGTGGTCGGTGCATCTCGTGTGGCAAACCCCCGAACCAAGTGGTGGACACCAGTGGTGAGGGGGCCATTAAGCTGAAGAAGGAGTCCCTATCAAGCTTGGTTGCTTGTGGGACTCCGAAGCAGCTGAGGTGTACCGGCAGGCCAAGCGGAGTGCAGCTCGGGTGGTTGCTGAAGCAAAAACCCGGGTATGGAGGAGTTCGGTTGAGGCCATGGAACAAGACTTTCGGTCGGCTTCAAAGAGATTCTGGCAAAACTGTTCGGGCCGGCTCAGGAGGGGAAAGCAGCTCCCCCGTCCACCACTGTGTATGGTGCGGATGGGACACTGTTGACTTCAACTGGGGATATCGTCGGGCGGTGGAAGGAATACTTCGAGGATCTCCTCAATCCCACTGATACGCCTTCCACAGAGGAAGCAGGGTTTGGGGACGAGGGGGATGACCTCGCCTATCACAGGGGCCTGAGGTCGCCAAGGTGAGTTAAAAATCTCCTTGGTGGCCGGGCCCCGGGGGAGTGACGAGATTCGCCCCGAGTACCTCAAGGCCCTGGATGTTGTTGGGTTGTCATGGTTGACACGCCTCTGCAACATTGCGTGTGAGGTCGGGGCAGTAGACTTTGGCATGGCAAACCGGGGTGTGGTTCCTCTCTTCAAAAAAAGGGGACCGGAGGGTGTGCTCCAACTTTAGAGGGATCACACTCCTCAGCCTCCCCTGGAAGGTCTATGGCCAAAGGTACTGGAGAGGAGAGTCCGGCCGTTGGGTCGAACCTCGGATTCAGGAGGAGCAATGTGGTTTTCGTCCTGGCCGTGGCCACATCGGACCAGCTCTTTACCCCTCTCGAGAATTCTTGAGGGTTCGTGGAGTTTGCCCAACCAGTTTACATGTGTTTTGTGGACTTGGAGAAGGCATTTGACCGCGTCCCTCGTGGATTTTTGTGGGGGGAGCTTCGGGAGTATGGGGTATCGGGCTTGTTGTTACGAGCTATTCGGTCTCTTGTACGACCGTTGTGAGAGTTTAGTTCGCATTGCCAACACTCGGTCGGAGTCATTCCAGTGAGAGTTGACTCCGCCAGGGCTGCCCCTTTGTCACCGGTCCTGTTCATAATTTTTATGGACAGGATTTCTAGGCGCAGCCAGGGAATGGAGGGTGTCATGCTTGGTGACCACAGGATCTCATCTCTGTTGTTTGCAGATGATGTTGTCCTGTTGGCTTCATCCAGCAATGACCTACAGCTCTTGCTGGGACGGTTTGCCGCTGAGTGTGAAGCGGCTGGGATGAGAATCAGCACCTCCAAGCTCCCGAGTCCATGGTCCTCAGCCGGAAAAAGGTGGATTGTCCTCTCCGGTTGGGGACAGGCTCCTGCCCCAAGTGGAGGAGTTTAAGTATCTTGGGGTCTTGTTCACGAGTGAGGGGAAAATGGAGCGAGAGATCGACAGACCGGATTGGAGCAGCATCTGCAGTGATGCGGACGTTTGTACCGGTCTGTTGTGGTGAAGAGGGAGCTTAGTTCTAAGGCAAAGCTGTCGATTTACCAGTCAATCTACGTTCCTACTCTCACCTATGGTCCACGAGCTTTGGGTAATGACCGAAAGAACGAGATCGCGGATACAAGCGGCTGAAATGAGCTTTCTCCGTAGGATTGCTGGACTCACCTCAGAGATAGGGTGAGGAGCTCAGTCATCCGGCAGGGGAGAGGCTCAGAGTAGAACCCGCTGCTCCTCCCACATTGAAAGGAGTCAGTTGAGGTGGTAATGGGCATCTGATTAGGATGCCTCCTGGACGCCTCCCCACTTGAGGTGTTTCAGGCACGTCCCACTGGGAGGAGACCCCGGGGCAGACCCCAGGACTCGGTGGAGAGGACTATGTCACCCCAGCTAGTCTGGGAACGCCTTGGTATCCCCTCTGAAGAGCTGGAGCAGGTGGCTGGGGAGAGGGAAGTCTGGGCTTCTCTGCTTGAACTGCTGCCTCCGCGACCCGGACCTCCGGAAAAGCGGTAGAAGATGGATGGATGGATGGATTAATTTTTGGGGATGTACTGCTACATGTTTTGAGGTTGATTTTACTGACACCAGCTCACATTTCTGTCTTGTAGGTAAGAGGAAGTGGAGCTACACAAAACAAGACCTTTCAACTATTTTTGCATCGATGCAAGAAGCAGAAAGGGAACAGCACCGTGAACAGATGGAGCTTCAGCGGGAACATCAACGTGAGCAGAGGGAGCTCCAGCGGCAACAGTTGGAACTCAATTCACTGCTTGTGGATGAGGTCCGTCAGTCCAGGGAAGCCGAAGTTGCTGTACGAAGGGAGGAAATTGCGCAGATGCTGCCCCTCAATAACACTCTCATGGCAGTCTTGAAACCCTCGCACAGCGTGTGTGACCCGTTTTCCCAACCATTATATGTATATACTGTACATTAATCAATGACCAGTGTTATAACATTGAATAACCCGTGACTGTTGACATCACGTGTCGTCTGTTACTAATAAGTTTTACACTGTCTTAAAACCCTTAAAAAGGTGGGAAAAATTTGTCATTGCAGTGTGATTGGAGTCCAATAACTGCCGACACATACATTAAAAGCCAGCCACTACTGACCAAGCTTTATATCCATGTGCAACAACAGGGACACCTAATATTTTAAGTTCTGTATTTGGAAATGTTCATACTGCCAACCCAGGTAATGGTTTTATCTGCACAAAATATTCAACTTAGCCATTGTAAGGACAGGTGAGTGTGGGGTGTACAGCAACAACTGTTTTGGTGCGCCTCACCCAATTCTGTACTCAGCATTAACAAGTACACTTTAAAGAAAATGTGGACTTGTAATTTTGTAAGATATTTTTTATTAGATGGCTGTCCCAGTACTTGTAACTGTGACATTAAAGATCCACACGTCCACATTAAATATACGAAAAAATTGCGTCATTGCAATGGCACAAGGTTACATGAGATGAGTAATGCATAATAATACACAGCAGCCTCACCACCAAAATGATATTAAATAGCTCTTGGACTACTAATTGGTCCAGGAAAGTGGCGCAGCCTAAAGGGGAGTGTAGCACCGCCTCCAACTCCCTCAAAACCCCGCCTCCAACTCCCTCCTTCTCCCACCCATACTACAGTGAGCCTTGTGCTGTGGAAAACCGCCAGTGCCGGAACAGGACTGTTCGGTCCAAGGCCAAACGAGGCCTTTGGGTTCCAAGTGGAAAAGTGCCTTGTGAGTGCTGGGAACTGAGCGAGCAATGTGTGAAACTTACCACCCGCAGCTGAGACGCTGGCATGTGCAGTCGGCGGGGCCACCCGAGCTGTGCAGGGGATAGAATGAAAAGACGTCTGTAGCTAGGTCAAACCTATAAACCATGTGAGCACAAAAAATCAGCCCCTAACATGTTGAAACTGACTGCTGCCACAATAAAAGTCCACTCAAATGAACGGCCCTGTAAGGACAGGAGCATGGTCCTCTCACCGAACATTTTAATCGTGGAGCCGTTCACTGCTGACACTGACACCCAGGGAGCTTTAGACGGCATCAGCCGTTCCACGTAGGTGGGTGTGACGAAACTCAGCTGGGAGCCTGTGTCCACGAGGAACTGTTTCCCCGAGTGTGCATCCGTCAGGTAAAGCAGCTCGTTCTTCGTCGCCGAGGGGTCGCAGCTGCTACCGGCCCTCGGTCTTGGCGTTTACCCTGGCGCTTGAAGTGGCACGGCGGGACGCACTTGTGTGCTCTCTCTGCAAAACGGCGGTGGTAGAAGCACAGGCCGTCCTCCGCTCCGTGCCGCCTGGTCCCCATCGCCGCCGTCGTTGGTGCGTCTGGCGCCGCGGCCGCTGGTTCCGAGCCATCTCCAGACGTCGTTCCTGGGCTAGCTGCCGCGGCCGAAACCCCATTCCTCTTGTGGGCGTCGACAAGCCGCTGCGCCTCCTTGCTCAGCCCATGGTAGTCTCGCCTGGCCAATCGGGGCGACTCTGCCAGGGCTACTCTCACTGCTGGCGGCAGGGTCCGGAGGAAAAGGTGAGCGAAAATAAATTCGCCATCCTCGGAGTCTTTCAACCTCAGCATCTTCACCATCAGGTCCGCAGGTCTATCGTTCTCCGACTCCGTCAACGTCAGGAGCCCCTCTGCTCGCTGTTGGACCAAAGGGGTGAAATGGCTGATCAGCGCGTCCTTCAATGCGCTGTACTTGTCACTGTTCGGTGGATGATTAACCAGATCCTCCACCCTCTGGACCGTGTGGCTGTCCAGCTTCGCTACCACATGGTAGAATCTTGTGTCATCGTTAGAGATTCTCCGGAGGTTGAACTGCGCCTCGACCGCGCTAAACCATGAGTGCGGGCTGTGCTGCCAGAAATCGAGCAGCCGAATCGTGGAGGCGGCCATCAGGCTGGCTTCCGCCGAGCCCCGCTCGGGAGAATTCTGTCTGCTCATTCTTAGTCGTAGGTCACCAGTGTAGTGAATGCGTTTGAATGATGAGGCTGAGTTTTATTTCTCAGGTTCAGCTTTATTGACAGAACACATCCTCTAGCATTCTCAAAGCAGGAAGAAGAGAAAGAATCATCTCACATCACCCTTTTATACGTTTCCAGCATCAGAACTCAAGTCACATGGTGCTTCAGTAAACATACAGTCACAAAGCATCTCTCTGAACCTTCACCATTGTCTCTCATTCCTTGATGAACCGGAAATCCCTCCGAGGCATCTTCTTTGGGACAAAAAGGCAAATCTCACACCTCCTCGTTATCTTCTGCAGATTCGAGTCTTTTGTCCTTCCAGACGTGAAGCCCCCAATACACATGCAGTCATACCTCTGTGGAAATGTGAGCCCAACATATGTGTCACCACAATCTCGTCTATGTTCCTGTTTTTGAGTTCTTGTGCCAGTTCTGTGGAGTTTTTGCAGTGGTATTCTGATAGTCTAAGGAGGGTTTGATGATTTCAACCAGGGCTTTTGATAAGTTGTATGTGACTGATCCGATACTGTCTATTATTGGTGGGATGTCCTTCTTATGTATTTTTGGGGTTCCATTGATCGGGGGGTGATGCTGGCTGTGTGTATCCCGTGTTCCTAAGCATCTTTTGTGATTTTTTTGCTTTCTAATAGGGGTTAAAGAAGGGCTTTTAGCATTTTTCTTTTCTTCTGTGGGTGTAGAAGAGCTTGGAAATGAAGAGGCGATTTGGTTTATAAGCAAAGCTTTAATATTCAGCTCTTCTAACAAGTCTCATCTGGTTGCAGAGAGTGGCAGAAGGAAAAGAGACAGAATCTCTCCCCACTCACTGGTTATATACATGCACACAACCTAAAGACATGCATAACAAAGGCTGACATCCCCTCATTATCTTGTCCCCCCATTGTCCTGGTATTTCCTCCTCCTCGCCTTGGGGGGTGAGGGTGGCTCCTCCGGTCTCCTCCGCCGTGTCCGGGAACGTCTTTGTTCTTCACTCGGCGGGTGAGAGTCCTTTGTCCTTTCAGAGGTGTGAAGTTCTTTACATATGTAATCACCAAACATTTCCACATGTTTTAACATATGTAGGTTATGGAATATATGGTTAATATAGACCACAGGCCCCCCAAACAACTAAGAAAAGACAACAGGAAGGTTCACAGTCTAAGATAGTTATTATGACATACTAAGTGTTACATCTGTTGCCACGGAAGAAACTTTCTAGCAGCCATGCTCCTAAGAGAGTTCAGTGGTAATCATAACAGCATAGTAAAATCATAAGTCAGTCCTAAACTGTTGCAGCACAATTAGTGAAAAATTGTGGAGTGGTTTGTATCAGTCCCTGTGCTGTCTGGGTTTTAATCTTCTCCCAAAACTGCTGTAGGTTGGTTTAGGCGCCCTGCTGGGACCTTCTTGAGAGGATCTGCAGTGTGGAAGGAGAGAGGTTAACTGTTCCCTGCTGGGGGGCTGAGTCTTTTCTCTTGGGGGGTCTACCCCGCCGAGGTGCTCTCGCCAACTGTGCAGGCTCGTCTTTCAACAAGAAGGCAGGTTTAAGTCTGTCAATGCTGACTGTGCTTGATTTTGGGGATAGAAAAGAAACAAAGTGTTTATCACCATGTTCCAGCACTCTGTATGGCCCATCGTATACTGGGCGAAAGGTAGGTTTTAAAGCTTCATGCTTAACAAAAACGAACTCAGCGTTTTTTAAAGCCTGAGGGACAAAAACCCGTGGGAAGGAGTGATGAGCTGGACCGGGGAGAGAGTTCGGTCCATTGCTGCCTAAAAACCTTGGGACTGGAAGGCGCCCTGGCTCTGGGTTCTCTGGTAAAAATTCACCTGGGAGCCTGAGAGGTTGTGCAAAGACTAATTCTGCGGGAGAGGCGTCTAGATCCTCTTTAGGCGCAGCACGCAACCCTAATAAAACCCAGGGAAGTTTATTTACCCAATTTGTGTCCGTTAGTGAGGCTCTGAGGGCGGCCTTTAAAGACCTGTGGAAAACGCTCGCATAACCATTAGCCTGAGGGTGATAAGCGGGTTGGTGCGGTGAAATTGTTGCCCCTAAGCTGCTGGACATGGCTGACCAAAGCTCTGAGACCAAATGAGGCCCCCTATCGGACGTGATGTCCGATGGGACGCCGAAACGTGCCACCCAGTTGTCAAAAAAAAACGCGAGCGACTTCCTCCGCTGTGGTTGACGCAAGAGGGACTGCCTCTGGCCAGCGTGTGGTGCGGTCTATCATTGTTAACAGGTGTGTGAAACCTTGGGAGGAAGGTAGTGGCCCCACAAGATCGACATGAACGTGGTCGAACCTTCTAGCAGGGATTGGAAAAGGCTCCAGAGGGGCTTTTGTGTGTCTGTGTATTTTGGCGCGTTGGCAAGAAATGCATGTTTTTGCCCATTCTTTTACGTTTTTGCGCAGGCCTGGCCACACAAACTTTTCGGCGACCATTTTAACCGAGGCGCGCACACCTGGGTGCGCGAGGGAGTGAATTGCGTCGAAAATACGGCGGCGCCATGTAGCTGGTACTAACGGGCGAGGTCGGCCGGTTGAAACATCGCATATTAGGGGGGGCACGCCGTCGCGTAAACCCTTTTTCTCCAGCCTTAACCCTGTTGGTCCAGACAGGAGTGCGCGCACGTCCGCATCACTGTTTTGTTCCTCCGCCATGGCTGCATAATCTATCCCTGCATGGATAGGTGCTGCGTATGTGTCTGCGTTAGTGAAGAGTTCTGCTGCTGAGGCAGTATAATCTGTCTCCCCGCGCTCTGGTGGTGTCACAGCGCGAGAGAGACAGTCCGCTACTACGTTAAGTTTGCCTGCCACGTGTCGAATGTCTGTGGTGAACTCTGAAATCGCAGCTAGCTGTCTTTGTTGCCTGCCTGACCATGGTTCTGAAATTTTAGCCATAGCAAAAGTGAGCGGTTTATGGTCTACAAAAGCTGTGAAACTCCGCCCTTCTAACCAGAACTGGAAGTGGCGGATGGATAAATGAAGCGCCAGCAGCTCTCTGTCAAAAGTGCTGTATTTGCGTTCAGTTTGGTTTAGCGATTTGCTAAAGAATGCCAAAGGTTGCCAGACCCCGCTGACAAGTTGTTCTACAACTGCCCCTATAGCTAGGTCTGAAGCGTCTGTGGTTAGCGCGATGCGGGCCAAGGGATCTGGGTGAACTAACAATGTGGCGTTAGCTAGGGCGCTTTTTACTTCCACGAAAGCGCGTTCGTGCTCCGGGGTCCATTCGACTGCGTTGGAAGCTTTCTTTTTTTTGAGCGCGTCATATAGGGGCTGCATGAGCTGAGCTGCGTCGGGGAGGAAACGGTTGTAAAAATTAACCATCCCTAAAAATTCCTGTAGCGATTTGACCGTTTGTGGCCATGGAAAACTTTCTATCGCATGAACTTTGTCTGGAAGTGGAACTGCCCCCTTCGGAGAGACTTTGTGTCCTAAAAAATCAATTTGTGACACGCCGAATTTGCATTTGGCTGGATTGATTATTAGCCCGTGCTCTTCTAGCCTCTGAAAAACCGTAGTGAGGTGCTGCTCGTGTTCTTCCTCAGACGAGCTGGCTACCAGCATGTCGTCAAGGTAGACAAAAACAAAAGGGAGGTCGCGTAGGACCGCGTCCATCATTCGTTGAAAAGTTTGAGCAGCGCCTTTGAGGCCGAAAGGCATTCGCAGGAATTCAAAAAGGCCGAAAGGGGTTATTACCGCTGTTTTAGGAACGTCTTCTGCTCGGACTGGGACTTGGTGATAACCGTGGACTAAGTCTATTTTTGAAAAAATGCGCGCACCTGCTAGATGTAGTGAAAAATCTTGAATGTGAGGAATTGGGTAACGGTCATGCGCTGTAGCATTGTTTAATCTGCGGTAATCTCCGCACGGTCTCCAAGAACCGTCGGATTTCGGAACCATGTGAAGTGGTGAGGCCCAGGGGCTCTTCGAGCGTCTAACAATGCCCAATTTTTCAAGAGTTGTAAACTCGTCCCGTGCTATGTTGAGCTTGGCCGCATCTAAGCGGCGAGCTTTGGCAAAAACGGGAGGTCCCGTTGTGAGAATGAAGTGTTCAACCCCATGTTTAGCCACAGTGGCTGAGAATTTGGGGATTGTGAGTGCTGGAAATTGGGTGAGGAGTTGCTCAAACTTACCTCCTGCCGTGGTGACGCTGGCCTGCACAGGTGGCGGAGAAACTCGGGCTGAGCATGGAATAGAAGCAAAGGACAGTGCATTAACCAGGCGCCTATTTGCTAGATCCACTAATAACCCATGTGCACACAAAAAATCTGCGCCTAATAAGTTAAAACTCACCGCCGCTACAACAAATGTCCATCTGTAGCTGCGGCCGTGGATGAGGAGGTGCAGGCTCTTCTCGCCGAACGTGTCGATGCTAGAGCCGTTGGCTGCCCACGGCTCCGTTGCCCCCGGGTGCCCGTGGCTCGATCTGCGTGGGAGGGCATGACGAAACTCAGCTGGGCTCCTGTGTCGATGAGGAACTGCTTGCCTGAGTGTCCATCCGTCACGTACAACAGCTTGTTTTTCTCGCCGAGAGCCGCTGCCGTTAACGGCTCTCGGCTTTGGCGTTTAAATTTGCAGGGGGGAACGCATTTGTGAGCCTTCTCGGCGAAGTGGTGGTGGTAATAACAAACATCGCTCCGTCTGTTACGTCTTGGCCGTGTCGCTGTCACCGTGGGCTGGTTCTGCTCCGTGGGTTGCGGTTCCTTGTGGCTCGGGGCGTCAGCTTTGAGGTCTGCGGATGCTGCTGTGGGTGTCAGCTCCTTGCAGGCGTTGACGAGCCGATGAGCTTCATTGGCCAGCACGCGGAAGTCTTGGTGGTTGCTGCATTTCATGCTGGCGAGTGTCCCTCTCGTGTGTGGCGGCAGCGTGCTGAGGAAAATAAACTGGAAGAGGAAGTTGTCACTGTCCTCTTCTTTGAGCTGTAGCAAATCCTCCATGAGGGCCTTCGGTTTGCACCCTCTGTGGCCGTAGACCGCCAGGATTTTCTCGGCTCTCTCTTCCGCTGATGGGACGTAGTTCGCCACGATGGTTGCTTTGAGCGTCTCGTATTTGTCCCGGGCCGGTGGTCGCCGGATCATGCTCCGCACACACTTCGAAGTGGCGGCGTCGAGTTTGGAGACGATATGATAAAATTTGGTGTCATCAGCCGTGATGCCCGCCAGTGCAAATTGGGCTTCAGCCTGCTGAAACAAGAGGCGGGGTCTTCTTGCCAGAAGTCTGGCAGCTGGACAGCGACGGCATTCGTGCATACCATCACTGTTGTGCCCGCCGGGTGAGAGTGCCTTGCCTCGGCTCTCACGGCGGTGCTGGTGCTCGGTTGAGCCCTCTCAATCTCTTCTGCCGGGGGGAACAGTTGTCCATCTGCTCCCTCGTCTGCGTGGCGGCTGGCGTCTGCCTGGGTCGCCGCGGATGAGTCGATTGCGGGGGAACGCCTCAGGTCCATACTCGCATCAAGGTCACCAGTGTAGAAGAGCTTGGAAATGAAGAGGCGATTTGGTTTATAAGCAAAGCTTTAATATTCAGCTCTTCTAACAAGTCTCATCTGGTGCAGAGAGTGGCAGAAGGGAAAAGAGACAGAATCTCTCCCATTCACTGGTTATATACATGCACACAACAAAAGACATGCATAACAAAGGCTGACATCCCTCATTATCTTAATCCCCCCATTGTCCTGGTATTTCCTCTCCTCGCCTTGGGGGGTGAGGGTGGCTCCTCCGGTCTCCTCCGCTGCGTCCGGGAACGTCTTTGTTTGTTCACTCGGTGGGTGAGAGTCCTTTGTCCTTTCAGAGGTGTGAGGTTCTTTACATATGTAATCACCAAACATTTCCACATGCTTTAACATATGTAGGTTATGGAATATATGGTTAATATAGACCACAGTGGGGTTTATTTTATGATTTCATATGTGCTGCTGTCTGCCAACATGGTTTCTATCTGTTTTTCAAATGTTTCTGTGTCCATTACTACTGTTGTTCTGCCTTTGTCTGATGGGAGGATTGTGATCGTTTTATCTTTCTTGAGTGAGTTTAATGCTTTTTCTTCTTTTTCTGTGACGTTGCTTTGTGGTAATTTGGCCGTTTTGAGGATTGCTGCAACTGCGTTCTGTAATGTTGCTTTTCCCCTTGATCCTGGATTTTTTTCACATGCAAGTTTTGTTGCAAGGATGCATTCTTCACGGGGTATTTTGGTTGGTGTGATGGTGAAATTCTGTCCTCTGCTCAGCACTTTTTTCTCAGTGTCCGTGACTGTGCATTGTGATAAATTTTTGACCCACTTAGCGTTCATTGCCGTGTGTGTTTGTCTTCTCTTCTTCCTTTCCATGAGTTTTTGTAGTTTATTTGGTGTTTTTTCATTATGGTGAATTTCTGTTCATGTGCATGTTTTAAATGTGCTTTTATCCGCTCCCGCGTGTCCTGGTCAGTGGGGTAGTGCTCCTTGAAAATGTTCACTTAAGAAAGAAAAAAAAAGTCCATTTCCTCCTTCATCTGGCTGTTGATTCTGTCAACTTTGTTTGCCGTCACTCTTATCCATTCTTTTATGAAGCCTTTCTGTGCTTTGTTGATTATTTTCTCTGCATTTCTGGTTGGGATCAGATTTTTTCTGTTTCTGTTGAGGCTTGCTGGTGTAACATTCTTATCTCTGCACTGGAGGTTAAATGTATGGGCAGTGGTGGCCTAATGGTTAGGGATGTGGACTGGTGAGCAGAGGGTCGCGGGTCGATTCCTGGACCAGCAGGATCAGATCTGGGTGGGACAGATAACACAGCAGTGTTTGCCCCGCCCTCCTTAACCCCACTGTGGTACCCTTGAGCAAGGCCCTTAACCCCAACTGCTCCACTGGAGCTGCTCCGTGTCCACAGGTCAGTCCATAAGTTCAGGCGAGACACGGCGAGCTGAAGGTTTAAGAGTTTTATTCCTCCTGGAAAAAGATCAGGCGAGGGTCGCACCACGACGCGTGCTGAGGCTTCCCGTCCGGGTCATCTCCGGAGTGTTCGCCTGGTGTTCCATTCTTCGTCCAGGGTCACCAGTGTGGAGGAACAAAAGTTCAGGCGAGACACAGCAAGCTGAAGGTTTTAAGAGTTTTATTCTTCCATCATCATGAGACACACTGCAGCACTGTGTGCTGTGTGTGCGCTAGTGAGGCATGTAAAGTCAGCTCTTTTATACAGACAAGAGAGAATGCATGGCACATTTACATATTGATATACATATCAGTCAATACATATCAATCGCATGATTAACTGGTGCCAGACTCCTCTCCTTACTCCGGGGATGAATAACAATAGTCATTGTTCTGGTTGTCCCCCTAGGGCTCTCTGTTCGTATGCAATCCCTGCTGAGCGTGAATATTATCAGTCTGCATTGTGCTGGGTGCCCACAAAATAAATACATCTCTGGTGATTTCTGTCGTGTGGTTGTGTTTTCTTCTAGCTGGTGGAAATCTTTGATACAATTCTGTCCATAACTTCCACATACAAGCTTGAGTAGCTTCATTTTGTCTTCTTTTTCAATTATTAGTTTTTTGTTTTTCTTATTTCAGACAAGGATAAAAAGGAGACGTTTTTACCTTTACATGCTTCGAGTGTCCACTGCAGTCTTCCTCAGACGTGTCAGCTGATGGCTGTGAAGTGTCATTTATCAGCTGTTTTTCCTAGGTGGGGCCAGCCCAGCGGAACTGTCAGATCCACTGGGCTGGCTCCATCATCTCAGATGGTCTCATCAGAGCTTTGTGGAGCAGTTAGGTTGTCTCCTGACAGCTCTACAGGTAAAGCCTTTGATTGGAGCCAGAGTGCTTTGCCTTACAGCAGACAGGTTTATCCCCTAAAAGCTGTCAGAATGCAGCAACTTGTAAAAAAACACTTCAGACAGAAAGTCCTAATAGAACCTGTGTGACCACAGAAAGTAACTGAAGCTTGTGCAGCCCCAGAATCAGCGTGATGGAGAAACTGATTAAAGAGCTCACACAGCCACTCACTTACAGAGACGGTCATTGAAAAACAGCACAACGGCTCTCTGCTGCACTGCAGTTCAACTCTGGCTTTTAGCAGCTCAGAGGAGAGGCAGAGCAGCAAACACCTGAGAAGGCCACCTCCTTCCTTCAGCTGCAGCGCTGTTCACAGGCAGAGGTGTTATAGAAATGAGTGGTTCAGATTTACAGACACGGTTTGGTAGGAAGGCAGGATGAGACTCTTTATACCTGCAGAGGTGCCTCAACAAACTGATTTTATCAATTAACGTCACTGTGTTCCTGTTATTGTGCTCCTAGACACAGTAGATCGTGTCTTCCTCAGACACTCAGACTCTGGCCTGTCAGAGTCAGTCCCAGCAGACAGCTAGGCTCCCTTCTCCCACAGAACCTTCTAACATCTTTGTTTGGTCCAAGCTAGAAAATCTGCCCACATGAAATCTCTTTTTGATCAAGAATAAATAATACAAAAAGGCATCTTTGACTCCACACCTTATTCCTTCACCACATTCAACAAGGGACATGAATTAAGATGAAGAAAATCCACAACAGAAGAAGAATGTAGTCCAGCACAGTTACAGATGTGCAGCCCTGGATTATGAACGTCAGTGTGAAATGTCTTCTACACCTGTAGATCCTAATGTTCAAGGTAAAAGTGAAGATCAGGGTCAGCTGCTACTCACCAGGTGTTCCATCTTCACTCCAGTGAATAAAAACATGGACCTTCTTCCATACTGAACAAACTCAAGGTCCATCCCCTCCACACAAAGGTTTATCCTCAAATGTTGCTATAAACACTTTTCACTGGTTTCTTAATTTGACTGGTGGTTGGCAACCAGCTTGCAGGTGCGTTACCGCCACCTACTGGGTTGGAGTGTGGACCGCTGCTCTGTTTTAAACACATCAGACTAAATAAATAAAACAGACAAAGTTTACTTGCGATCCACCATGTTGCCTGGAGCTGAAATCTGGTGAAAGAGCACCCACCGCAGGATCCTTTATCCCAGCATCTATTGTTGAACTCCCAGAAACCCGGAGCACCCCACCCACAGGAACTGACGAACTGTCTGACCTGATCGCCCTGGGATTGGTTTGCAAATGTTCTGTGTCCATAGACTCTTTAAGATTTAGCTGATGGTATCATGTCTGAATGTTTTTATGTGGCAATGGGATGTGGCACTGAGCTCAAGACAAAATTCCTTTCGGGGACAATAAAGTTTATTCTATTCTATTGTGTTGACCAATCAGGTGCAGCCATTGTTTTCTCAGCAGCAGAACCAATGAGAGTTTTCCCCCCAGGACTGAACTCTTTCACTATTGCTTTCCCTCACTGTCCGTTACTTCCTGTTGCTCCACCTGGTTATGTGTTACATAGATATATAGAAGCACTAGACAGGACATGACAATGGCTGCAGTTGGCCAAGTGTGACTGCTATATCAATTTATTGAATAAATACAACAACCAGTAGTTTGTGTGTGCTGTTATCACAACACTGCAGGTGCTGTCAACCATTATAATCACCTACAGAACGTGATGCCTCTGTTTGCCATGAAAACGTCAGCCATGTCCTGTCTAGTCCTTATATGTTGTATATCTATGACGTGTTAGCCATTTGCAAAATTATGAGAAAAAGGTTGCAAATTGATGAGAAAAAAAGTTGAAAATTTGCAGGACAAAACTTTATGGAGATCATTTGCTCACTGACAAGCCATTGGCTAGATGCTAGCTAACGACGACATCTAACCAATGTCTTGCCAATGAGCAAATGACCTCTATAAAATGTATTCCCGATGCAATCTTGCCAACATTGGCCAGACATATGTGTGCTAATGGGGTTTAGTGTGGTGTAAACTTAAATGCTGAAAAACAAGGCTTACTCTTGTTTTAGGCTGAGCCAGCTGCTGAGACAAACCAGTCACCACTGCTTGACGTATATGTGCTGTTGGGGTTGTAACTTTTAAATCTGTGAAGTTTCTTTGACTCTTTAAGCCTCCAGCCCCAGACAGACACCACCATAAAACCGTCAAACAGGAAGTAAAGTTCCATCTTTATCCCATCAGACTTTATGCAAGTACAACAAAATATTCCACATCTCATCACTTTATTCTGACATGTTTAAAAGAACCATGACAGCATTAATTCATGGAATCAACAAACTGGAGCTGATGAGAATAAAAAAGTTAAAGAGGCAAAAATAATGACTTCCTGCTCCCAGAATGCACTTGTGGTTGAAACACTCCAACAAACTCTCATCTCTAGCTCCTGATGCACCACCATTTACCTCGTCACTCACATCCTTCTCTGGTGTGGAGACAGGAAGTAGCGTCAGGCAGCACAGTGATGCCATCAGTCCTTGTGCCACCTCGTTTCAACATGCTTCTCCTCGCCGCCGCCACATCCTCCGACTCAGGAAATTAATTCTACTCTAACTCCTGGGGAGAGGCGACATTTCCAGCATCCAGCTTCCTTCTGTCCAGATGCTTAGTCCAACTCCAAAACAACACAAACATGTAAACAGTTTCTAATTGATTCACATGCCAAAAAAAAAAACAAGCCCTGCCCCCCACCCCCACAGCCCAGCGTGTCCGTCTCCACGGTGACTGATCCTGTTTCCTTCTCTGCAGTGAATGAGAATAAAGGCATCAAACAATAAATAAACTTCCTCTGTGTCTTTACGCCAACGTCCGTGTGCGTCTCTACATAAGCACGCAGCTCTTGGCGCGGTCCTTCCTCATCACTGGTGCTGGGTCCATCTGCTCAGTCTGAGCCGGCAGAGGTGACAGGGGGAGCTGCGACAGCCTCTTCGGGCCTTTGCTGCCACATTTGGGCTGCAGCTTGTGCCGCCGCTGCACCGACGCCACGGTGGTGATGTGGAACACGTTCCGGACGCTGTTCTCCGAGACCTTGGCGGTGCACTCCACATAGGCCGCCGCCCCCATCTGATGAGCCATCATGCTGCCCTGGAACACAAAGTCAGACGTGAAGCGATTAGAGGACGGGTCGGCTTTAAGACAACTACATCACCAAAACAGGCTAATTAATTAAACACTCATTAATTAACAACAGTTCTGATGGAGCAATCTGATTGGACAACAGACACATTATTATAATTAGAGACTCCACATCACCTGATAACCACTCAGTAATTATTAACTAGAGTAATGGTCAGTTAAAGCTGTGTGTTACACCTTACTTCCACAGTGGGGCGCTGTTGTGTTCCCTGTTCAGGCTAACAGTTAGCCTGGTTAGCTGCATTATCTCTGTTTAGATTAAAACCTCACAATCTAATTCATGCTTTTGATTCAGTAAACTGGATCTCATGGCGCGGCGAATGCTAACCAGAAGGTGATGTTTTGTGTTCGAACAAAGGGGGTGGGGGTGTTCACCAATTTAGCATGAGGTACAAACCTAGAAATGCAAATTAGCTACAAATTTAAAAGGAGTAAATGTGCAAAGATATGATAACAGATGACAATGTAAAACTTAAATACAAGTTACAAATTACAATTTAATAATTACACAGAATAAACATTTAAGCAACATCCAGACAAGTGTTGAAGATGAACTCAAGCGGCTCTAAAACCTCCTCAGAAACAAATACGTATTTGCCAAAATAGCATATTTTTAACTCAAAAAACTTTCATTGCCTTAGAATTGCTTGGAACGAGCTTTTACATCTGCTCCCTCCTTAAGTATGTGTGGATCTACGAATATTCTAATTAGTTCCACCCATACCCCACCCACCAGTAGTGGATGCTGCAAGGCCAGACCTCCCCTCCCCTCCGAACACCGAAAGACTGCTTCGTTAAACAATGGCCCACTCACCTCCTTCCTGCTCCAAAGGGAGCGGAGGGTTTAATGTCTCATCCTCTGTCTTCCCTGGCGGAGACGGAATGGAGCACCCAGGGGCTTTGTGCCCCCCCCCCCCGAAAACCCCTTCACTGAGCCAAGTCAAAGGAATGCAAAACGGATAGGTGGCGGTCTTGGTGCCTTCATCCCCTGACAGCAGACGTCCCTCTCTGGTTCGGCCTTCCAACCGTGTGCCTCCGGTCCTCCGGGACCCTGCATGGGCAGCATGGCAGCTGGTGGGCTGCGGTCGCCCCACATGTGCTACGGGGTTTCACAATATGGTGGCCCCAACAGTGGAAAACTACGGGCAGCCACGGTCAGTTTCGTCCCTGGAAAGGTACGCTGACTGTCAGCGTGTCAGTGGAAGGTAGAGGAGTATTAGCCGAAGTGTTGTTCGTCACCACGGGACCCTCGGTGACAGTTTGAGCCGGTCCTCTGTCTCACCTGTAGATTACTCAGATTTTGCTCTGGATATACCATGTAAGTCAAAAAACCCGTTACAAACATGTGAACAACAGAAAAAAACTGATTTTTGGTGGAGTGTCATTTTGAAAATTTGCAAGAAAAAAGATGAAAAGTGACAGAAAAAAAGGTTGCAAATTTACATAAAATATTTTGTAAATTTATGAAAAAAAGAATTGCAGATTTACAAGTCAAAGTTGTAAATCTCTGACAAAAAAGTTGAAAATTTATGATTTTTTTTTTTTGCATTTCTGCTTAGAATTGGTTTGTTAGTGTAATGATTATGTGAAAGGGACATTACGTGCTAATGAACATTAATACAAATGTAAGTATGCCAGATTAAGTAAGACTGCTAATTTGCATCTGTAGTCCCCCGGCGGATCACAAAAACACACAATCACACACGAGCAGAACAACTGCAATGAAACTAAACAAAGTGGATATGCTAAAGTGCAGAGTTAAGGTGCTACAAAACAAAACATTCAAATGTCACACGAGTGAAGTGCTGTGGATGTGTGTACACACACACACACGCGCACCGAAGCACCTCACAGCAACAACAGACAACAGGCGTGTGTGATGCACAGGCACATTTTTTTTTTTTTTTTTTTTTTGTCTTTCAGCTGTTCCCTTTCGGGGTCGCCACAGCGTATCATCACCTTATATTGTGATGATCCGCATATTGATTTATTGATTTGGCAAGGATTTTTACGCCGGATACCCATCCTGACACAACCCTGCCCATTTTATCCGGGCTTGGGACCGACACAGGAAGTACACTGGCTTGTGCACCCCCTGTGGCTGAGTAACCACCTTTTCCCTCCTCATGACCTGGCCAGGACTTGAACCCTGGCCTCCCGGTTGTGGGGAAGATGCTCTACCTCTATGCCACCACTCCGGTACATACACAGCTGGGAAAATTTCTGATGGAGCCATTGACCTGAGATTTTCGCCAGATATCAGTAACAACCCAAGTAATCCATACATACAAAGAAATCAAGGCAACTGTGTTCACAAAACAAAGTTAGATGCAATAAAGTGGAATGGCACAGGGAATAAGTATCGAACACATGAAGAAAAAGCGGTGCAAAAAGGCATAGAAAGCCAAGAAACCAGCTGAAATCCAGCAGAATTTAGGAAGTCATCCCATCCCCCATCCGTGCAAGTTAATTTCAGCTGGTTAAATCCTGACTGATAGCCTTTAAAAAGGTCTGTGAATATCAGATTGTCACACCACAAAGAACTCATGATGAGGAGAAGCAAAGAGCTCCCTGTAGACCTTTGCAACCTTATTGTTGCAAAACATAATGATGGCACTGGTTACAGGTGCATTTCTAAACTGCTGAATGTTCCAGAGAGCACTGTTGGAGCCATCATTTGTAAATGTAAAGAACATCATTTTACCATAAACCAGCCACAACCAGGAGCTCCTCACAAGATTTCTGGCAGAGGAGCCAAAAGAATTATCAGAAAAGTTATATAAGAGCCACTTACTTGGGCTGTTAGTGATATCTAATGAAAATCTCAGGTCAGTGGCTCCATCAGAAATATGTTTAATGAGAAAAATGTTGATGTGTTCAATACTTATTTTCCCTGCTGTATATGCATATGCCACAGCACAACCACTAGTTATGGGTACAGTTTTAGTTGTTTAAAAGATCATTTTTAAAATGAGTCTTAAAAGTGTTTAGTGTGGTAGATTCTGCGCATTTGCACAGATTGAGCAAATGTGGTGTGTCTGTGGGGGACCTCACAGTCTCTAGTGATCGCTCTGCTGGTTGTACCAGTGATGGTCCCCAGTTTAACATATTCTCCCGGGTGGGGGCATAACCATGTAATATTTTATAAATTGAAAGGGCAAATTTGAGTTTTATAATTTTCATCCATCCATCCATCCATCTATCTTCTTCCGCTTAATCCTTTTCGGGTCGCAGGGGGGCTGGAGCCTATCCCAGCATCTTTGGGCGAGAGGCAGGGTCCACCCTGGACAGATCGCCAGTCCATCGCAGTGCCAACACAGAGAGACAGACAACCATTCACTCTCACAGTCATACCTAAGGACAATTTAGAATCCCCAGTTTGATGCCAGTTAACCTAACTTGCATGTTTTTGGCATGTGGGAGGAAACCGGAGAAATCCCGGAGTAAACCCACGCAGACTTGGGGAGAACATGCAAACTCCACACAGATCACTGTTGGTCGGGGGCTGGGATCGAACCTGGGATCCCCCAGCCAAGGGTGAGTTGCTGTGCTGCCACAGTGCTAACCACTCCGCCACCGCGCTGCCCGTATAATTATAATTATACGGGCAATTATAATAATTATAGTAATTATAATTTTCAAAAGACAGAAAATTGTATTTCTTGTAAATGTGACAATGTTATGTGGGATCTTTCTTAACCATCCATCTTCTATCGCTTTTCCAGAAGTTCGGGTTGCGGAGGCAGCAGTTCAAGCAGAGAAGCCCAGACTTCCCTCTCCCCAGCCACCTGCTCCAGCTCTTCAGAGAGGATACCAAGGAGTTCCCAGACCAGCTGGGAGACGTAGTCTCTCAACCGAATCCTGGGTCTGGCCCGGGGTCTCCTCCCAGTGGGACGAGCCCGAAACACCTCAAGTGGGAGGCATCCAGGAAGCATCCTGATCAGATGCCCAAACCACCTCAACTGGCTCCTTTCAATGTGGAGGAGCAGCGGTTCTACTCTGAGCCTCTCCTGGATGACTGAGTTCCTCACCCTATCGCTAAGGGGGAGTCCAGCAATCCTACGAAGAAGGCTTATTTCAGCCGCTTGTATCTGCAATCTCATTCTTTCAGTTATTACCCAAAGCTCATGACCATAGGTGAGGGTAGGAACGTAGATTGGCCAGTAAATTGACAGCTTTGCCTTAGAACTTAGCTCCCTCTTCACTACAACAGACCGGTACAACGTCCGCATCACTGCAGATGCTGCTCCAATCTGTCTGTCAATCTCTTGCTCCATTCTCCCCTCACTCGTGAATAAGACCCCAAGATACTTAAACTCCTCCACTTGGGACAGGAGCCTGTCCCCAACCTAGAGAGGACAATCCACCTTTTTCCGGCTGAGGACCATGGACTCGGACTTGGAGGTACTGATTCTCATCCCAGCTGCTTCACACTCAGTAGCAAACCGTCCCAGCAAGGCCTGTAAGTCATTGGTCAATGAAGCCAACAGGACAACATCATCTACAAACAGCAGAGATGAGATCCTGTGATCACCAAGCATGACACCCTCCGATCCTTGGCTGCACCGAGATATCCTGTACATAAAAATTATGAACAGAATCAGTGACAAAGGGTAGCCCTGGCGGAGTCCAACTCTCACTGGAAACAAGTTTGACTGGGTGTTGGCAATACAAACCAAACTCTTGCAACAATTGTATATAGACCGGATAGCTCCTAACAATGAGCCAGATACCCCATACTCCCGCAGCACCTCCCACAAAAAACCAAGAGGGACGTGGTTGAATACTTTGTCCAAGTCCACAAAACACATGTGGACTGGTTGGGCAAACGCCCATGAACCGTCGAGGATTCCTGAGAGGGTGAAGAGTTGGTCCGATGTGCCACGGCCAGGATGAAAACAACACTGCTCCTCCCAGATCTGAGGTCTGACCAGTGGTCAGACTCTCCTCTCCAGTACCCCGGCATAGACCTTCCAAGGGAGGCTGAGAAGTGTGATCCTCCTAAAGTTGGAACACACCCTCCGGTCCCACTTTTTAAGAAGAGGAACCACCACCCCGGTTTGCAATGCCAAAGGCACTGTCCCTAACCTCCATGCAATGTTGCAGAGGTGTGTCAGCCTTGACATCCCTACAACATCCAAGGCCTTGAGGTACTCGGGGCGAATCTCGTCCACCTCCAGGGCCTGGCCACCGAAGAGGTTTCTAACCACTTAGGCGACCTCAGTCCCTGTGATGGGCAAGTTGTCCCCCTCATCCTCAAGCCCTGCTTCCTCTGTGGATCTTTCTTACCAAAGATTTTTATGGCTTTTTTGTATAAGGATTCAATGGGTTTGATTATGGTTACACCAGTGAGTGACCAGTTGGTAAAACAGTAATCGATGTGTGAGAAGATCATTGCCTGCAGAAACATTTTGGCCACATTAACTGTCAGCGATGGTCTAATTTGTTTAAAATTTCTCAGACTGAATTTGATTATGTTTGAGATTTTTTTCATGTGTTTTTTTAAAGGTTAATGAGGAGTCTAAAATCACACCAAGGTACTCAAATTCCTCAACTAATTGCAGCTCCTCCCCTTTTAAGAAAATGTTGGAGTTTGTAATATTTGACCGTTGTTTGGTAAACATAATGCAAACAGATTTTTTAGTGTTTAGTAGGAGATATGAATTATTCAGCCAGTCATGGATTTGGGTCATCGTGGTTGCAAGAATACAGGTAGGTTCTTGTGTGTTTTTTGAAGGTGTGAATATTGCCGTGTCATCCACATACATTTGTATATGAATGTTTCTGCATGCATTTAAAGTCACTGTAAGTGAACCTGCTGTCAGATCCTGTCAGTCGGTGGATTTCTGTTTTGGTGCTCGGTTTTTGACTACTTTTTTTGGCTTTTGAGAACTCAATTTGGATTACGGACTGGACATCCTAATTTCAACCCCTGCCTGACTTGAGATGCCAATAGCGGCATCTACAGACTGGGAAACGAGAGCGGAGCGGCCCGCCATTCAGCTAGCTAAACAGCTGTTCATTAGCCGTTTAGTCAACATACATCGTCCGGGATTATGGGTCCTAAGAAAGCTCAGCAGACTGAGGGGGTGGACGATATTAAAAGATCGCTCGACTTCTTGGCTGAAGAGATTTCTGCTGTTAAGCTGCAGCAAAAAAAACATCCTGGGCCTGCTCGAGGAGGTGAAAGCGCTACGGATCCAGAACGCCAAGAAGGACAAGAGGCTGGCGTATCTCGAGAGCAGGGTGGCGGACCTGGAGCAGAACACCTGGGTGAACGACGTGATCATCACAGGGCTCCACATTAAACCCCAATCATATGCTCGGGCGGTGGCCGCGGACAGCGGAGGGAGGCTCAACGCGCTGGAAGACGAATCCACAGAACAACAAGTGGCGGCCTTCCTGCAGTCCAAAGGAATCCAGCTGGACTGTAACACCATAGAGGCCTGCCACCCTCTGCCCAGGAAAAACAGCGACAAACCGGCTGTGATCATGAGGTTTGTCAACAGAAAACACAAGACTGCGCTGCTAAAACAAGGGAGGAAACTGAAAGGAACGAACATTTACATAAACGAGCACCTCACAAAAGAAAACACAGAAATAGCCAGAAAAGCAAGATACATGAGAAAGCAGAAAAAGATTCAAAATACCTGGACATCAAACTGTGAAATATACATCAAATTAAATGGATCACCTGAAGAAGCCAAGGTCATTAACATCCGTAATATTATGGAACTGGACAAATATCAATGAGCATTATGAACTGGAGTCGACAGGAACTGGACAAATATCAATGAGCATTATGAACTGGAGTCGACAGCAACAAGAGACAATTGTAGGACACTGAAGGATTATACTCATCTGCATCAGGACATTTAACAACATGAAACAAAAGATCAACAAACAGGAACAACAGGAACTGAAAGTTTTTGAATATACGGATCACAACCCACAGGACGCAGAATATAACATAGACCCTGATAATTTATTTAGCTCCATCAATAATGACTGTAGTTACTGCACGGATGATCAGTTTAACACAATGGTCACATCTGATTTCAATATTTCTATGATCCACTTCAACAGCAGAAGTCTCTATGCCAACTTTAATAACATTAAAGATTATTTACATCAGTTTAAAGAGCCATTCAATATTGTGGCAATATCAGAGACGTGGCTCAGTGAAGAGAAAGGAGTGGATTTTATCATGGATGGCTATGAATTAAATTATATACAGTGCGGCAAAAAAGTATTTAGTCAGCCACCAATTGTGCAAGTTCTCCCACTTAAAAGATGAGAGAGGTCTCCAATTTTCATCATACGTATACCTCAACTATGAGAGACAAAATGAGAAAAAAAATCCAGAAAATCACACTGAAGGATTTTTAAAGAATTTATTTGCAAATTAAGGTGGAAAATAAGTATTTGGTCACCTACAAACAAGCAAGATTTCTGGCTCTCACAGACCTGTAACAACTTCTTTAAGAGGCTCCTCTGTCCTCCACTCGTTACCTGTATTAATGGCACCTGTTTGAACTCATTATCAGTATAAAAGACATCTGTCCACAACCTCAAACAGTCAGACTCCAAACTCCACTATGGCCAACACCAAAGAGCTGTCAAAGGACACCAGAAACAAAATTGTAGACCTGCACCAGGCTGGGAAGACTGAATCTGCAATAGGTAAGCAGCTTGGTGTGAAGAAATCAACTGTGGGAGCAATTATTAGAAAATGGAAGACATACAAGACCACTGATAATCTCCCTCGATCTGGGGTTCCACGCAAGATCTCACCCCGTGGGGTCAAAATGATCACGAGAACGGTGAGCAAAAATCCCAGAACCACACGGGGGGACCTAGTGAATGATCCGCAGAGAGCTGGGACCAAAGTAACAAAGGCTACCATCAGTAACGTACTATGCCGCCAGGGACTCAAATCCTGCAGTGCCAGACGTGTCCCCCTGCTTAAGCCAGTACGTGTCCAGGCCTTTCTGAAGTTTGCTAGAGAGCATTTGGATGATCCAGAGGAGGATTGGGAGAATGTCATATGGTCAGATGAAACCAAAATAGAACTTTATTGTAAAAACTCAACTTGTCATGTTTTGAGGAGAAAGAACACCATACCTACTGTGAATCATGGGGGTAGAAACATCATGCTTTGGGGCTGTTTTTCTGCAAAGGGACCAGGACGACTGATCCGTGTAAAGGAAAGAATGAATGGGGCCATGTATCGTGAGATTTTGAGTGAAAACCTCCTTCCATCAGCAAGGGCATTGAAGATGAAACGTGGCTGGGTCTTTCAGCATGACAATGATCCCAAACACACCGCCCGGGCAACGAAGGAGTGGCTTCGTAAGAAGCATTTCAAGGTCCTGGAGTGGCCTAGCCAGTCTCCAGATCTCAACCCCATAGAAAATCTTTAGAGGGAGTTGAAAGTCCGTGTTGCCCAGCGACAGCCCCAAAACATCACTGCTCTAGAGGAGATCTGCATGGAGGAATGGGCCAAAATACCAGCAACAGTGTGTGAAAACCTTGTGAAGACTTACAGAAAACGTTTGACCTCTGTCATTGCCAACAAAGGGTATATAACAAAGTATTGAGATGAACTTTTGTTATTGACCAAATACTTATTTTCCACCATAATTTGCAAATAAATTCTTTAAAAATCAGACAATGTGATTTTCTGGATTTTTTTTTTCTCATTTTGTCTCTTATAGTTGAGGTATACCTATGATGAAAATTGGAGACCTCTCTCATCTTTTAAGTGGGAGAACTTGCGCAATTGGTGGCTGACTAAATACTTTTTTACCCCACTGTAAATAGAAAAGTGAAAAAAGGAGGAGGAGTTGCAATTTATGTTGACTAGAGCTTGAAATACAAGGTTGTTGAAAATTTGTCAGTAACTGTGGATGATTTATTTGAATGTATTACAATAGAAATCTGTCTGGACAATGTGAAGAATATGGTAGTGAGCTGTGTATATAGAACACCTGGATCAAATATTGACTTATTTAAGGACTGGATGGAAAAAAAGGTATGCAAAACTAACTCAAAGTTATGTTCATCTGTGGGGATTTTAATATAGATCTTATTAATTCAAAACAACATAGTTTGACAGAATTTATCAACACAATGTACAGTATGGGCTTACATCCAACAATTATCGGACCTAGCAGGATCACGTCACACAGTGCCACACTAATAGATAACATATTCACAAACATTATGGAAAATAATATCAGGAGTGGGCTTTTATTGAATGATATCAGTGACCACCTGCCGATTTTTGTTGTCTATCAATGTGATTATAGAAAGAAAAAGTATACCAAAAATATTAAATATAAAAGAATAAAAACTGAAGAATCTATGTATTTACTGACAAAGGAATTATTAATACAAGACTGGAAGATAGTTTATGATGAAAATGATATAAATAAAGCATATGATAAATTTTTACAAATATTTCAATCATTGTACAATAAAAACTGTCCTATAAAACAATACAGTGACAGACAACAAAAGAAAAATATTCCTTGGGTCACCAAGGGGTTAATAAATGCATGTAAAAAGAAGAATACATTATATAAACAATTCATTAAATGCAGAACAGTGGAAGCTGAGATCAAATATAAAAGATATAAAAATAAGCTTACTAATATAATGAGGACCTGTAAGAAAGAATATTACAACAGAATATTAGAGGATAATAAAAATAACTTAAAAGGAATATGGCAAGTACTCAATGGGATTATTAGTGACTGATCTAAGAATGCCAATTATCCAGAATATTTTATTGAAAATGACAATTTGATAAATAATATGGAGGATGTGGTCAGTGGTTTCAATAAATTTTTTGTAAACGTTGGTCCTGAATGAGCAAAATCAATAGTGACACCAGAAACAAACAACAGTGGTTCTGTAAATGAAACAGAAGATAGAAATCCAAACACAATCTTTTTGGGTGCAGTTACTGAAAAGGAAATTATCGAGACTGTGAGTAAATTTAAGAACAAAAAATCAACTGACTGGAATGAAATTGACATGACAATAGTGAAAAAAGTAATTGAAGGAATTGTTAAGCCACTCACCCACATCTGTAACCTGTCATTTCAAACTGGTAAATTTCTGAACAAAATGAAAATAGCAAAAGTAATGCCTCTATACAAAACAGGAGACAGTCATTGTTTCACAAATTACAGGCCGGTCTCTATACTCTCACAATTCTCCAAAATACTTGAAAAAATCTTCACTAAGAGACTGGATGATTTCATTGAAAAGCACAACCTCCTTACAGACAGCCAGTATGGTTTTAGAGCAGATAAATCTACATCTTTGGCACTGATCGAACTTATAGAAGAAATTACTAGTTGTATAGATTAAAAAAAGTTTGCTGTAGGAGTATTTATAGATTTAAAGAAAGCTTTTGACACCGTTGACCACAGAATTCTACTGAGGAAATTGGAAAGGTATGGGATAAGAGGGGTTGGACTGAGTTGGGTGGAAAGTTATTTAAGTAACAGACGACAATTTGTACAAATTGGTGAGCACAAATCACCCTTCATGGACATCACTTGTGGTGTGCCCCAGGGGTCAGTTTTGGGACCCAAACTCTTTATCTTGTATATACATGACATATGCCAAGTATCAAAAATTCTGAAATTTATTTTGTTTGCAGATGACACAAATATCCTTTGCACTGGTGACAATTTGCAGCAGGTTTTAGAGGTGGTCACAACTGAAATGAAAAAGTTAACGCAGTGGTTCAACAAAAAAAAAATTATCTCTAAATCTGAAAAAAACAAAGATTATGTTGTTTGGAAATTATAAAATAAATCATGAAATAATGGTAATGATAGATGATACCAGAATAGAAACAGTACAGGAAAATAAGTTTCTGGGAGTGATGCTAGACAATAAAATCTGCTGGAAACCTCACATCAGTCACATCTGGGCCAAGTTGGCAAAATGTATAGGGATACTGGGGAAGACAAGACACATCTTGGACTATAAATCATTGTTCTTACTGTACAATTCACTGTTTCTACCTTATCTTAACTACTGTGTAGAAGTCTGGGGAAACACCTACAGGACCAACCTACAGCCAATATGCACATTACAAAAAAAAGCTATAAGGATAATAAACAATGTAGGATATAGAGACCATACCAATTTGTTTTTAAAGTCACATGTCATAAAGTTCATCAATTTAGTTAAATTTAAGACAGCACAAGTAATGTACAGGGCAATTAATAATCAACTCCCAACTAATATACAAAAAATATTCAAAAAAAGAGACAATGATTATAATTTGAGAGGAGACTTAAACTTTACAAAACCCAAGATACGAACAACCAAGAAAAGTATGTGCATATCTGTCTGTGGGGTGGATTTGTGGAACAGTCTGGAGCTGGAACTGAAACTATGAACAAACAGAAATCAATTCAAAAAGAGGTATAAACATTATTTGCTGAAAGAATATATGTTAGAAGGGTTATATTTATATGTGCGATTCACTATGCTCACTCTGGGACACTATGGAATGGTAGGTGGGACAGTACTGTGTATATCTGTGTTGTTTGGGGCTGGGTTTTGATGTATGGACTGTATGTATGTATGTTGGGATGGATGGGTGTTAATGTTGATATGTACAAAATACAGTTAATTGTTTACTTGGGGTCTTAAATGTGGTAAATTGTATATATTTCACATGGGTTGTATTTATGGAAAAGAGGAGTTGTAGTTAAGTTTTCACTTCTTCCTTCTCCCTTTCGAGCACTGTATACTGTCACTTTATCGCACTTGTCATTGGTTTTTTGTTTTTTTTTACTTTTTTGTTCGAAATGAAGTATCTATCTATCTATCAATCATTTGGTTAATCATTTATGTATAAGAACAATAATATTGGTCCAGGTATGCAACCTTGTGGGACTCCCATTTGACAGTTCACATATGGCGATTTGACACTGTTGACCATTACACATTGCTGTCTGTCGGTTAGATAAGACTTCATCCTTTGATAGCATGCTCTGAAAAGTTAAACTGAGTAAGTTTGGTTTAAAGGATGTTGTGGTCAATGGTGTTAAACGCCTTCTTCAGATCGAAAAACACAGCACCTACACAATTGCACTTGTCTAAGAAAGATTTAGTTTTCTCTAGGAACAACCTAACTGCAGACTCTGTTGAGTGGTGGGCACAGAACCCAAACTGTGCATGATGCATGGGGGTGTTTCCATAATTCAGATGTTCACATAATAGTGTGGCCACCCATTTTTCAATTTTTCTGGAGATGACAGGTAAGATGCTGATTGGTCTGTAGTTGTTTATATCAGTTTTTTTCCCCTTGTCCTGTCAGGCAGCTAGGTGAGCAGAACAGAAATCTGCTACCCTTATTGTGCCAAACAGATTTACTTTGCCAAAAGGAGCTTTATACAGTACCTATCTATGTACTATATATTGTTGTAAACTACTTTTGTCATAACTTTTAATACTTTATTTAAATTATTTTACCCATGAAGGACCCGACAGGATAGGGAATGGGGAAAGGAGGTGTGGGGAGGAGGAAAGAAAACGGAGAGGAATGGACAAAAAAGACAAACAAACCAACAGCTAAAACAAACAGAAGACACACACTGCTTCTTCCACCAAAGAGGTCTCAACACGAGTCTGGTATCCGCACCTATTAAAGGAAAGACATTTGTGTGTGTGCATCCGTGTGCGTGTGTATGAGAGTGCATGCAAAATAAGTGTGTGCATGTGAGTGGTTTGTCAGGAAACATACGAAGACAGCAGCACGGCGCAGCACCACCACCCCCAAGCAAGCAGGACAATGCCGCCAACCCCCACAGAGCACAAATATCTGAGGCCAACAAGCCCCAGGAAAGCCAGGCATCCACTCCAGGAGGAACGGCCGAGGGAGGCTGGGCTGCCAGGAGCGGTGGGCCCACGCCCACGCCCCCGGACCCACCAACCCCCCACCCTTCCAGCAGGGTCAATGCCAGCCCCCAGGCCCCAGGCATCGGGAGGCCAGTGCTCCCACCCCCCGGGCCAGAGACCAGCCTGAACCCCCGGCGCAAGCCCCCCCAGGCACCCCCACAGCAGGCCCACCCCCACCCCAGCACCACACCCCGGGGACCCCCACGCCCAAAGAAGGCCCCCCCATCCAGGGGAGCCCACGTAGCCAAGAGGCACTACCCCCTCAATCCAGCACCTCCCGACCAGCAGACACACCCATTCCCACGCATTCACACCATCAAGCTTTCATATGTACCCGCATGCACTCACTCACTCTCGCTCGCCCTCTCCCCCACACAATCCTATACTTCCACTCCCGGACCCATCCACTCTCTCTCACTCCTGTGCCCGCTCAGTCTCGTTCCCACTCCCACTCGCCCTCAGAGTCACCCGCACTCACTCACGTTTACCCATACACGCACTCTCACTCGCGCTCCGACCTACTCACATCCATTTGTGCTCTCCCCCACACACTCACCCACACTCATTTTCAACCTTATTACTTAGAGCGACCGTGATGCAAATGCAGCGAGCATGAACATGCACTAGTGCCCAGCAGTGGCTGGGGAGACCACCAGCACAGGCCAGAAGCCACACCCCCACCGACCCACCCCAGGGAAGCTGCAGCCATAGAAGCAGACCACCACCCCCAACGCCCACCCGAGCAACCAATTAGCGGACCGCCGCAGGCACTCCGAGATGTCACCCAACATGCAAAGCACCACACAAAATCAACCCACCATCACCATCTCCACTCATCACTCATCACTCCCTCACTCTCACTCTCTTGTTCAATCACTCTCTCACTCCCTTGTTCACATCTATTCATTCGGCAGTACACAGGGATTCTGACAACATGCTGGGCCCCCAGGCCCCTGGCAGAAGGACGGCAACAGGGCAACCCCCTCCCCCTTGCACAAATGTGCAAACTGGTTCAGGAGGCCACCCACTGCACCCAAATCCGAACCCAGGGCTCGGGCCACCAGGCAGAGCAGCCCAGGACCCACCAGCGTCACGCCCAGCACAACCAGCATCACAAGCATGATGGAACACCAATACCCACACATTTTGCACACACGAACAAACACAACAACAATAATCACAATAGTGAAAAATGGACTGGACCCATACGGCGCCCCATACACCAAGCGACACCCCCAAGCGCCCACCGCAAGCCCACCAACTACCCACCCCAGACACACACTGACAGCGGCAGGCCGCCCGCAGCCACAGCCACCCCAGAGCAAAGAGACGGCAACACGGCTGCCAACCCACACCAAGGGCCCTCCGACCAACCCCGAGCACCCACACACACCCGGCGCCAAGGACACCAGAGGGAATGTGACAAAGCATCCCACCCCATGACACAACGGCAGGGCAGCAAGGAGAAGCAGGCCCCGAACTGCCAATCCCCAGGCCACCAGATGGCCCGCCCCAACCCCGGCACCCAACGAGGTCCCCCCACCCACACACACATCCTCCACCCCCGCACGTCCACCCACAGGCACCCACACCCACACAGGCCCACCCTCATGTGCACACACACACACACACACACACTCACCATCACACATGCCTGCCTACACCCACACACAACCCCGGATCCCCACACACAACACACACACAAGCCCACATCCGCACCCGCACATGAACCCGCTCAGACCCACACTCATGCGCAGCTGCAAACATGCATGCGCACACACACGTACACACACACTCACACCCCCAGGCCCCGGAGGACGGGGGGCGACCCCCCTGGGATGCAGGCACCAGCCCCAGAGTGCCACCAGGGCCCTGGGGAGGGCACGATCCCACCGCACAAGGACACACCGGGGCCAGCCCACACCTCTTGCGCACACCCAACCCCGACCCAGAGGGGGAAGTGCACCCCCCCCCCCCCACAGCACCAGGGGCCCAGGACCAGATCCAGCCCCATCTGGGAAGCAAGGCCAGCCAGCCCGGGACTACGGCCCACCGCCCCAGCCCACCCTGCAGCGCCCCCCTCCCGAGTCCAGACACACAGCCACCCCGGAACAGGCTCCCCAGACACCGGCCCCAGTGGGTCACAGAAACCCCTCGTGGTCAGGGCACAGCCAGCTGCCAGAGGTGCCAAGGAGAGTGAACCACCGCCCGCCACCCCTCAGGTTACAGAATTAATAAGCGGGGACCAGAGAGAACTGAATTCGGCCAATTGATTATTTGAGAAGGCAGACATTCTCTCCAGGATTTTATAATCTGATAGTAGGTTATTATAGTGAGTCATGCATAAATTATTTCTTGATTTCCAATTCATGAGGATAGTTTTCTTTGCGATGCATAAGGCAGTGAGAACCATGTGTGACATCTTTGTCACTCCTTTGTCAATCCTACACGGCCCTCTGTGAAAAAGTGATTGCCCCCCTGTTAAAACATAAATCCCCTGTGGTTTATCACATCTTTGAAAGCTGAGTTCAATTTTCTAGCCATTTGTAAAGCTTTGGGACTCCAGTGACCCTTCCCGGGAGTGGCTGGCTGGCCAAAATTACCCCAAGAGCACAGCGACGACTCATCCAAGAGGTCACAAAAGACCCCACAACAACATCCAATGAGCTGTAGGCCTCACTTGCCTCAGTTAAAGTCAGTTTTCATGACTCCACCATAAGAAAGAGACTGGGCAAAAATGGCCTGCATGGCAGAGTTCCAAGACGAAAACCACTGCTGAGCAAAAAGAACATAAAGGCTCGTCTCTGTTTTGCCAGAAAACATATTGATGATCCCCAAGACTTTTGGGAAAATACTCTGTGAACTGACGAGTCAAAAGTTGAACCTTTCGGAAGGTGTGTGTCCCATTACATCTGGCGTAAAAGTAACACGGCATTTCAGAAAAGGAACATCATACCAACAGTAAAATATGGTGGTAGTGTAATGGTCTGGGGCTGTTTTGCTGCTTCGGGACCTGGAAGACTTGTTGTGGTAAATGGAACCATGAAATCTGCTGTCTACCAAAAAATCCTGAAGGAGAATGTCCGGCCATCTGCTCGTGACCTCAAGCTAAAGCGCACTTGGGTTCTGCAGCAGGACAATAATCCAGAACACACCAGCAAGTCCACCTCTGAGTGGCTTATGAAAAACAAAATGAAGACTTTGGAGTGGCCTAGTCAAAGTCCTGACCTGAATCCCATTGAGATGCTGTGGCATGACCTTAAAAAGGCGGTTCATGCTTGAAAACCTTCCAATGTGGCTGAATTACAACAATTCTGCAAAGATGAGTGGGCCAAAATTCCTCCACAGTGCTGTAAAAGACTCATTGCCAGTTATCGTAAACACTTGATTGCAGTTGTTGCTGCTAAGGGTGGCCCAACCAGTTAGTAGGTTTAGGGGGCAATCACTTTTTCACACAGAGCCATGTAGGTTTGGATTTTTTTTTCCCCTTAATAATAAACACCTTCATTTAAAAACTGCATTTTGTGTTTACTTGTGTTATCTTTGTATAATATTTAAATTTGTTTGTCACACTTGAATGTTTCAGATCAAACATGCAAAAAAATGAGAAATCGTGAAGGGGCAAACACTTTTTCATGCTACTGTAGAAACAAACTGCAGTCTATTGGCTAAGAAGTAATTTAAAAAATTTGGTAAATCTAAAGCTCCGCACTCTTTTGCTTTTTGAAGAATTTTTAAGCTGATTCGTGATGGTTTATCCTTCCATAAAAATTTACTTATATTTGAGTCCAGAGACTTAAACCAGGCCATAGCAGGCTGGGTAGGAATCATTGAAAATAGCTAGCTATTTTAGGAAGGACCATCATTTTAACAGTTGCAAACCTTTCCCATAAGAATAGCTGTTTACAGTATATCAGTTTTACTCCCCGTTTTGAAAATTGGTCTGACCACTCCTACTTTCCAAGCAGTTGGGACGACAGCATGTTTGATCGACAGATTGATTAAATGAGTAACTGGACAAATGAGAGATTCTTTAAGTTCTTTTAAAAAATTAGTGTTAAGACCATGTTCATCTGTTGCTTTGGAGCTATTCAATGAGCTGATATCTGCAACTTCATTTTCAGTTATTTCTAATATATTAAAAACTGGTTGTGAGGGGTTAATAGGACTAGAATTATGATCAGGTGGATTAAATGAATTGGACTTTTCTAACACAGAGTTTATGAAAAAGTTGTTAAACTCTGTAGCAATGACCGTGGGATTCTGTACCAATTAAGTTCCATGTCACCATCAACTTTTTTGTTCTGTGTGTGTGTGTGTGTGTGTGTGTGTGTGTGTGTGTGTGTGTGTGTGTGTGTGTGTGTACACTTTATTGATCCTCAGAGGGGAAATTCAGGATATTCACAGTATGGCACCAATCCCTTCACCATTCACACACATTCACACCTAGGGCCACTTTTTTTTTAATTCAGTCATTCATCTTCTTCTGCTTAATCCTTTTTCGGGTCGCGGGGGGGCTGGAGCCTATCCCAGCATCTTTGGGTGAGAGGCAGGGTCCACCCTGGACAGATCACCAGTCCATCACAGGGCCAACACAGAGAGACAGACAACCATTCACTCTCAGTCAGACCTAAGGACAATTTAGAATCCCCAGTTTGATGCCAGTTAACCTAACTTGCATGTTTTTGGCATGTGGGAGGAAACCGGAGAAATTCCGGAGTAAACCCACGCAGACACGGGGAAAACATGCAAACTCCACACAGATCACTGTTGGTCGAGGGGTGGGATCGAACCAGGGATCCCATGACCAAGGGTGAGTTGCTGTGCTGCCGCAGTTCCACCACACTGCCCTTTATTTTTTTAACATTTTATTTGTCAGTTTGTTAATATCATTCCTTTTTTTTTTTTTTGCCATCTCCTTTTGCATTTTCAGTAATGGTTATAAAAAAGTTTGCCTTCACCTTTCTCAGAGTTTGTGTTCCCTTATTTCTAGCAGACGTAAATTTTTGTCGCTCCTGAACTTCTATTCAACCGTGCCTGCGATGACTTTTTCTTCAGTGACAAAATTCAGAACATTAGACAGTCAGTCAGTGGTCCCATGCCAGGCGCTGGACATGTGCTGCCTCTGTGTCCACATAGAGACGACACAGAGGCAATTTTCTGGAAAACTGCCTCTTTGCCCAAGTTTTCCAGCTGTTGATTTATAAAGCTCTGAATGGTTTAGGGCCAAAATATATTTCAGAGCTGCTGGTCCATTATGAACCACCCAGAGCCCTCAGGTCATCAGGGTCAGGCCTACTATCTGTGCCCAGAGTTAGAACCAAACATGGTGAGGCAGCGTTTAGTTTTTATGCACCTCACATATGGAACAAACTCCCAGAAAGCATCAGGGCTGCTGAAACTCTCAGCTGCTTTAAATCCAGGTTAAAAACTCTTGTATTTGCCACGGCTTGTCAGTAGAACAATTGTTAATCTCCTACAATGCACTGTAAATCTTATTTCTGTCATATTCTATTTTAGCTTTTTGTTTCTCTTTAATTTGCTTTTTAGTTTGCTTTTAAATTCTTATGCATTCCTTTTGCAACCTGCTGTAATACTTTAATGTTTTTATGTAAAGCACTTTGAATTGTCTTGTACACGAAAGGTGCTGTACAAATAAACTTGCCTTGCCTTTGTCTGTTGTTAAACCTGTTTTTAGAGTTATTTTAAGAAGTGGATCTCTGGTCTTCATTAGTTGGAGACGTTCAGAGTTGAGCCATGGTAAACTGATTCTTCATCTATTGTTTCCTTTTTTTGAAAATGCCGCAATAACCTCTTTGATTTTCATTATAAAAAAAATCATTGCTGTGATTTATGTCATTTGAAGAGGTGATTTCCTTCCATTCAGGCTCCTTTATTGCCATTGTTATATTTTGTTGTTGGTTTTGAGGGATTATACAACTTACTGTTACCTGATCACTTGTTAAATGGATGTGAAAGTTGCTTCTGTGGAAGTTTTCTTGTTGCTAATATTACGTTGTGGTCAGACAGTCCTGTTAAAAGGTTATAAGTCTGGGAGATTGTGTCAGGTCTATTTGTAAAACGTAAATCAACTTTGGTTTTTGACTGGCTTGCAACTCTGGTTGCTTTATGTACAGTGCATCCAGAAAGTCTTCACAGCACTTCACTTTTCCCACATTTTGTTATGTTACAGTGTTATTCCAAAATGGAATAAATTCATTTTTTTCCCTCAAAATTCTACACACATTACGTGAAATGATGTGAAAAAAGGTTTTGAGATTTTTGCAAATTTATTTAAAAAAAAAACAACTAAGAAATTACATGTACATAAGTATACATAGCCTTTGCTCAACACTTTATTGGTGCACCTATGGCAGCGATTGCGTTGCGTGTCCACCAAACGCATTTTTTTCTACTGTGGGTGACTATGTTCTCTTCATTCTCTATGTATTCCTGTCTATAACACTGAGCGCCGTCGGCGCTGAAACGCTCTCGGCGGTGGCCACTTTTTGTCGCGGTGCTCAGGGCTGAAAAAAGTTCAACTTTTCAGACGACAGCTGAGCTCGTCAATATCAGACCTTTCTAAGAAGCCAATCAGAATCAAAGAAGGGTGGGACATAGGATGCCGGTACAGTCTGTACCCAGACTCCTGTTTTCCGTGTCATCATATTTTGTATCCAGAGCTGCCAGAATATGTTTCCTATCCATTATTATTTAGAGACTGCTATTAAAAAATAAGTAGGAAGTCTGACCTACTTGCCAGGCTCGCGAACGGCGCTGCCTGGCATATTTCTGTCCAATACCAACTCTCTCTCTAACAAGGTGGATGAACTGAGACTGCTGATGCGTTTTAAGGACCTCGCCTCCTCAGCTGTCCTCTGCTTTACTGAGACCTGGCTCCGGGAAAATATACCGGACAGCGCGCTGCGCCTCGACGGCTTCCAGCTCTTCCGTGCTGATCGTGACACAGAGCTTTCCGGCAAGACCACAGGAGGCGGTGTCTGCTTCTACATCAACTGCATCTGGTGCTCTGATGTAACGGTAATTTCCAAACACTGTTCTCCTGCCTTGGAATTTCTTGTTATCAATTGCAAGCCCTTCTATTCCCCGCGGGAGTTTGCTTCTTTCATAATGATCGCTGTGTACGCCCCTCCCGACGCGGACACGCGCGAAGCTCAGCGCGTGCTCGCGGATCACATTCAACACACAGAGCGGAGTTTTCCAGACTCGCTGATTATTGTGGCTGGCGACTTTAATCAGTGCAATCTGAGCCACGATCTCCCCCGCTACAAACAGTTTATTAAATGCCCCACCAGAGGATTAAACACACTGGATCACTGTTACACCACAGTGAAAGACGCATATCGCGCTGTCCCTCGAGCTGCGCTGGGATTATCTGATCACGTGATGGTTCACCTCATTCCCACATACAGACAGAGATTGAAGCTCACTAAACCTGTTGTGAGCACTACGAAGATACGGACCAGTGATGCTGAGGAGAAGCTGGAAACGTGCATGGAAATATCTGACTGGGGCATGCTTAAAGGAGCCACGCATGATCTGGATGAGTACACGGACACTGTGAACTCATATATCCACTTTTGTGAAGAGAACATTCTTCCATCACGCACCAGGGTGAGTTACTCTAATGACAAACCCTGGTTCACAGCTAAGCTCAGACAGATCAGGAAGGAGAAGGAAGCAGCGCTGAAAAGTGGAGACAGGGACTGCTACAGGGAGGTTAAATACCGGTTTAACAGAGAGCTGAAGAGAGCTAAATCTGTGTACTCAGAGAGACTCCAGCAGCAGTTCACTGCTAATGATTCGGCTTCCGTGTGGAGAGGACTGAGGCAAATCACCAACTATCGACCTAAGGCTCCTAAAGGTCAGGATGACAAAGCCCTTTGTCAGAGACTGTCCCAACACTATGCCCGTTTTGACACCTCGTCATCTGTGTCCAACTCCCCCCCTCCCTCCAGCTCCACAGCCTCCACATTCCCTACTTCATTTAAGGCACCCCCCCCCTCCTCCCCCCCTCCCCTTATCATCAGTGAGCAGGATGTGCTCAAACAGTTCTCCAGACTGAACCCGCGCAAGGCCCCCGGCCCAGACGGCGTGTCTCCCTCCACCCTGAGACTCTGTGCGAAACAGCTGGCTCCTGTATTCACAGACATTTTTAACACCTCCCTTAAGTTATGCCACGTGCCATCCTGCCTCAAATCCTCCACCATCATCCCTGTCCCCAAGAAGCCACGGATCACTGGACTTAATGACTACAGACCTGTAGCGCTCACCTCTGTAGTCATGAAGTCCTTTGAGCGCCTGGTCCTGTCCCACCTCAAGTCCATCACCACCCCTCTCCTGGACCCGCTGCAGTTTGCCTACCGAGCCAACAGGTCTGTAGACGATGCAGTCAACCTGGCCCTCCACTCCATCCTGCAGCACCTGGACTCCCCGGGAAGCTACGCCAGGATCCTGTTTGTGGACTTCAGCTCCGCATTCAACACCATCCGCCCCGCTCTGCTCCGGGACAAGCTGTCCCTGCTCAACGTGCCTGACTCCCTCTGCAGGTGGATCATCGACTTCCTGACGGACCGGAGGCAGCATGTGCGGCTGGGAAAGACTGTCTCAGACTATACTAGCATCAGCACCGGATCACCCCAGGGCTGTGTACTTTCCCCCCTACTCTTCTCCCTTTACACCAACTCCTGCACCTCCAGCCACCAGTCTGTCAAGTTGATCAAGTTTGCGGACGACACCACCCTCATCGGGCTCATCTCCAACGGCGACGAGTCCGCCTACAGGAGAGAGGTGGCCCAGCTGGCGTCCTGGTGCAGCAATAACAACCTGCAGCTGAACGCTCTGAAGACAGTGGAGATGATTGTAGACTTCAGGAAAGTCACTACTCCTCTGCCCCCCCTCACCCTCTCAGGCTCTCCCATCACCACTGCTGATTCCTTCCGCTTCCTAGGCACTACCATCACCAGGGACCTCAAATGGGAGCTGACCATCAGCTCACTCATCAAAAAAGCCCAGCAGAGGATGTTCTTCCTGCGGCAGCTGAGGAAGCTCAAGCTACCCACCAAGATGTTAGTGCAGTTCTACACAGCCATCATCGAGTCCATCCTCACCACCTCCATAACCGTGTGGTACGCAGGAGCCACTGCCAGGGACAGACTAAGGCTGCAGCGCGTCGTGCGCACTGCTGAGAAGGTGATCGGCTGCAAGCTCCCATCTCTCCAGGATCTGTACATCTCCAGGACCCGGAGGCGTGCTGGCCGGATCATAGCCGATCCCTCACACCCTGGTCACGTACTGTTTGCCCCCCTCCCCTCTGGTAGAAGACTTCGGTCCATCCAGACTAAAACCTCCCGTCACATGAACAGCTTCTTCCCCTCTGCCATTAGACTGCTGAACACTAAGTGACTCTCGTGCACCATGTACAGCAGCTCAACCAGACTCATGTCAATCATCACTGTTTTCTTCCTGCATTACCGACTGCACTATATAGTTCTCCACAGTATCTGCTGCTGGCTAATATATATTTTAACTGTTGACCAGTATCACTTAATCTTATCCTACACTTTATTACATGTATAGTTTATTTCTCTTATCATGTTTAATGTTGCAGCATTGTACCGAGACAAATTCCTAGTTTGTGTACTACATGAACAATGGCAATAAACCTGATTCTGATTCTGATTCTGACCATGGGAAAAGTGGAAGTGCTGAGCTGAGTGGCAAGCTGTTGCTAGGATACAGGGCACAGACATTTTTTTTCCAGAGCGTAGTGCACAAGCGCTGAAAAAAAAAAAAAGACGTTCAGGGCGGTCGGGTGACAAAAAACGCATTTGGTGGACATGCAGTCTTACAGCCTCAAATCTTTTTGAATATGATACCACAAGCTTGGCATACCTACCTTTGGGCAGTCTGGCCCAATCCTCTTTGCAGCACCTCAAGCTCCATCAGGTTGGATGGGAAGCGTCGCTGCACAGCCATTTTCAGATCTCTCCAGAGATGTTCAATTGGATTCAAGTCTGGGCTCTGGCTGGGCCACTCAAGGACATTCACAGAGTTGCCCTGAAGCCACTCCTTTGATATCTTGGCTGTGTGCTTAGGGTCGTTGTCGTGCTGAAAGATGAACCGTCGCCCTAGTCTGAGGTCAAGAGCGCTCTGGAGCAGGCTTTCATCCAGAATGTCTCTATACATTGCTGCATTCATCTTTCCCTCTATCCTGACTAGTCTCACAGTTCCTGCTGCTGAAAAACATGCCCACAGCATGATGCTGCCACCACCAGACTTCACAGTAGGGATGGTATTGGCCTGGTGATGAGCGGTGCCTGGTTTCCTCCAAACATGATGCCTGGCATTCATGCCAAAGAGTTTAATCTTTGTCTCATCAGGCCAGAGAATTTTGTTTCTCATGGTCTGAGAGTCCTTCAGGTGCCTTTTGGCAAATTCCAGGTGGGCTGCCATGTGCCTTTTACTAAGGAGTGGCTTCTGTCTGGCCACTCTACCACAGACCTGATTGGTGGGTTGCTGCAGAGATGGTTGTCCTTCTGGAAGGTTCTCCCCTCTCCACAGAGGAACGCTGGAGCTCTGACAGAGTGACCATCGGGTTCTTGGTGACCTCCCTGACTAAGGCCCTTCTCCCCAATCGCTCAGTTTAGATAGTTGGCCAGCTCTAGCATGAGTCCTGGTGGTTCTGAACTTCTTCCATTTATGGATGATGGAGGCCACTGTGCTCATTGGGACTTTCAAAGCAGCAGAAATTTTTCTGTACCCTTCAAGAGATTTGTGCCTCAAGACAATCCTGTCTCAGAGGTCTACAGACAATTCCTTTGATGTCATGCTTGGTTTGTGCTCTGACATGCACTGTCAACTGTGGGACCTTATATAGACAGGTGTGTCCCTTTCCAAATCATGTCCAATCAACTGAATTGACCACAGGTAGACTCCAATTAAGCTGTAGAAACATCTCAAAGATGATCAGTGGAAACAGGATGCACCTGAGCTCAATTTTGAGCTTCATGGCAAAGGCTGTGAATACTTATGTACATGTGATTTCTTAGTTTTTTTATTTTTAATAAATTTGCAAAAATCTCAGACTTAGATCATTTGACCATTTTTACCATAATTTAATCCATTTTGGAATAAGGCTGTAACATAACAAAATGTGGAAAAAGTGAAGTGCTGTGAATACTTTCCAGATGCACTGTAACTTGCTGTTCTCTAACAAGGTGCTTAACGGCAAAATTCACAACAGGTGTTTGATCCATGAATCTACCAATAAATTTTCTGCTTCAATTAGAATTGGTATTTAAACAGTCCTCTTCATCATGCTGTTCACATTTTGACATCATGAGACCAAGACAACTCCTAACAGTCGATCAACAGTGCCTCGCCATTGTGATGCTTCAAACAGGATGTTCTCAGAGGAAAGTGGCCACTGAGCTTAGAGTCACAGAGTGTCATCAGCAGGTTACAACAGAGATACAGAGAGACTGGAAGAGTCACAGAAAGACGTAGAAGTGGACGTCCTTTGGCCACATCCCACGCTGCATTTTGAACAGTGCTCTGTGGAACTGGATGATGAATGCCACCCAACTCCAGGAACATTTAAGGGAGGTGAGAGGCACCCAAGTGTCAGGTCAGACCATTCAAAACCGTTTTACATCAGCGTGGTCTGCATGCTAGACATCCTGCAAGGGTGCATGGCCACATCACCAGGCACAGGCATCATTGTCTTGCATGGACCAGGGAGCATTTATGCTGTGCTCCAGGGATCAGTGCTGTTCTCTGATGAAAAGTCGATTCAGAAATGATGGCAGCCAACAATGTTGGAGATGTCAAGGAGAGCACTATGCATCAGCCACTGCTGTCACCAGATGATCCTTTGGTGGTGGTGGTGTTACACGTCTGGGCAGGTGTGTCTAGTCACTACAGAACTGCCCTACACCTTGTGAATGGTACAAGCAGATACTACCTCAATAACATCAATAATCCAGTCATTGTGCCCCTGCATGAACAACACAGGCCTAATTTCATCTTCATGGACGACAATGCTGCAGCTCATCGAGGTTGCATCATTAGGGAATGGCTGCTGGAGGCTGGGGTACCTCAAATAGAGTGGCATGCACTTTCTCCAGACCTGAATCCCATAGAAAACCTATGGGATCAGCTGAGTCACTGTGTAGAGGTTCGCAACCCTGCACCCCACAACCTTAATGACCTGAGGGCCGCCCTTCAAGAAGAGTGGAATGCCATGCCTCAGCAGAGAATAAGTCGACTTGTGAACAGATTGGTGTGAGGGAGTTTGGTCTGAGGCTGATGGAATAATTTTGTATTATCTTTGGTACCTCAGAGTCTGGGTGAATTGCGTACAAGGTCGACCAGCTGGACATTTATCTGGTTGTTCTCATGCGAATATTGTGTGCTGTTATGATTGTGTCTGAGAAGGGAAACAGTTTGGAAGAACCAGCTTGAACCAGATATTCTCTCATGGACAGTTTTGAGACAACAGGATGCTTAAAGACTGAAAGTTATGTATGTGATTCATAGCAATTTCCGGAGCCAACTCTGAGCGTATCACCTATTGTTCTCCACTGATCAATGCAAATTAAAGTTGCTGAAACTTCAACCCTGCCTGATTCTTTGAAGAATTTTTCCATCAGAGGCCATTTGGTCTGAGGGAGTTTGGCCTGAGGGAGTTTGGTCTGAGGCTGTTTGGCCTGAGAGAGTTTGGCCTGAAGTCTGACACATGACAGAGATTTTCCTGAGACTTGATGCTTTTTTATCTGAGGTCTGACACCTGACTCTAAGACCTGAAGATGTCCTAAAATGTACACCGTACACAGGTGATTGGATCAGAACACCAGAGCATTTCCGGTGCACCGCTTTGGCATAGGGGTGGGTTCAAAAGATCAATATATCGATATGGATCGATACATGTTTGACTGAGCCGATATCGATCCACAAAATCCGCGGATCGATCTTTTAATATTAATATGTTTTAATATAATATTTTTACGTTTGTGAACGTCTGCTGAGTATAATCGGGTCGAAACCGGGTCAGTGAGCCAGGAACAACGGCCGAGAAGCATAAACAACCGACGCGCTAACGGAGCTAGCAAGCTAACGGATATGCTAGTTCTTCTTCTGTGGTGTTAAAATGGTTCTCATCCGGCAAGAGTTTCCTGCCGCGCGTGCTCTTTCGTGTTTACACGAGCGGAGATAATAACGTGCGTCTCTTAATTTAGCAACAAAAGTCACCGTAAAGACTGTCCTCAACAGCTTCTGAATATTTTTCATAAATAAAACTTGTGTGTTCCCTGCGGCGCGTGCACACATCTTTTGTGTTTACATGACGCGGAGTTAATAACGTGCGTCTCTTAATTTAGCAGCAAAAGTCACCGTATAGACTGTCCTCAACAGCTTCTTAATATTTTTCATAAAGCGGGGATAAACGGACTTTTACTCCATGCAGCGCTGTGTTGGAACATAAAGTTGACGACTGATAAACGGAAAATGCGCGGAGACTGAAACCCGTGAAGCAGAGACTTGGAGCTGCTGAGACTGTAAGTATAATATTTGTTTCTTTTAACGTTTGTGTTGTCAATTAATAATTTATCTGGCATGATGATGGTTTCTTTTACAAACTATGGACACAGAGAGAACTGTTGGTTAAGCGCTGTGAATAAATGCAGAATTAAGGTATATTTTATGAGATTATGGACTTCTGCCACTTAAGCGATGTGAAGAGAATAAATCACAATAAAATTAATAAAGGCTGCAGTACAACAAGCTATTTTTACTCAGTAGAACTAAACTGAAATGAACAAACCTTCTCAGGAAATGAACTGAAACCCTTTTCCAACATTGAAAGTTAATTTGTAGTTAAAATATTAAAAAAAAAACTAAATTATTAAACCCTACTGTGGTGTGGCGATCTAAAAATATGAATGTTAATTTTACTGTGAAATCTATTCTTTTTATCTGCCTTCAGATGTGTGAAGACTGGAAGCTTCATCCTCACGGAGACCTTCTGAAGGTCAGAGGTCGTCAGTGGAGGAGCATCCCTGCTTCATGTGGATTTCAGCACAGAAGAAGACCTTCAAATTCAAGATTCAAGGAGGTGCTGCCATCACTTTCTCCACACTAACATGCATTCAATGCAATTTAGTTGTTGTAATGACAAATTCTTTTATTTCTTTTTTAAAGTTCTCAGCAAGAACACAATATTGGTCTTTTTTTTTTACAATTTTACTGAGCATTTAATTCTAAATAAATCACTGTTTAACAAGAAATTTTT